>JAJKFL010000237.1:10719378-11919378 GCA_021186555.1 Reticulitermes speratus
CACACTAATTGTGTAATTTCACTGTCCTATATGTTTCGAATCCTTAATTTGGGTTCATCTTCTGGGACACATTACCTAAAATCACACACTATTTACACTAACTGGTACAATTGTTTACATGAATTGTTTACAATTATGCACATACACTGTTTAAAACAAATAAAATTTGAAAATTGTGGTTGTTGGTTGTTTCAGTCTTACATTGGTTAAAACTTGTATAAAAGTTGAATAATCTATGCTGTTTTGATATCTTGAAACATACAATATCTAAGATAAAATTGCTAGTTGTCTTTAAGTTAATATGAATTTTCGTAGGTAGAACGAAATTTGAAGTAGTCAACGTTGTACATACCTGTTTTATCGGAGTAAGTTGCCTGTTGGGTGGTGAGAACAAAGCTGACACAGAACGAAATATGTATATATGGACAAAGAATTACCTTATGAGCGAGATGTATTCTTACGTTAGTATAACCTGCTAGAGGACACATCGACATCCGCTGTAGTGATATTGTGAAACGTCGTAATGGATTTCGCCTTCGTCATCTTCGCTGTGCTGTCAACCAAGTGTCAAGGCTAGGCACTATTATTGCTTTAAGCTTCTGTGTGTTTTGTGATAGGCTACTGTTTTGGGCTGTGTCCATTTGAGTGGGAGATTGCCTGAGATCTGATAGGTAACGTGGGTGGAACGTAATCTGACACCCTAGAAAATGATTTACTGTACATTGGAAAGTGTTAGTTTTATTGGGTTGTGTAGAAGCAGCTCGTGCCCGATCCCATAACAACGGGTTTGACTGTAACGTTTGTTCTTAGACCGTATGGTGGATAGCCTCGAAACTCTGACTCCAGTAATGCCAGTGTCAGGTTTTTTTTCGTCAGGATTTAGGCCCACCATTAATTGTCACATGGAGACTTAAGTAGCCTATGTTTTGTGGTTACCTTCGATAGTAAATCGCAATAAAAACGTTCTCTTCGAGAGCAATGGCATCAGGTTGCCTTCGTTCCTTTGAAAATTTTCGCAGCGTTGATTGGTAGTTAGTTTCCGACGTTTCGGGACTGCGTTTTGACGACTTTTCAAGGGTCGAGCGTTCCAGAAGATAGGACTATAGGCTGTCCAGAAATGTCCGTTACTGCTTTGTTGCTGACTGCAGTGGATTCCGTGAGAAAACGACGTGGCCTGACTAAGGCGACGATCCACTACAGTCCAGCTAATAAACTAGCGTATGTAGGAACAAACCTTGGTAGCTCAGACTATCCGGTTTCCCTTGGTTTCAAGTATAAGGCTGGGTAGCGAAGCCTACAATTACTTCGTGGGTAGGACTATGGGTAATGTTTGTGGAAGGGAAAAAAAGATGCGTTTTCCTCCGGAAAATGTAAGCTTTGTTTCTTAATACACACAATAATACAAAACTGAATGAAGTGACCCTACATATGTTCCTTCTAACCTTTCTTCGCTCAGTAAACCTTCCACAGCAGGATCAGAGCCTTCGGTCGGTTAGCACCAATTTACACACTCAGCGGGTTAAAACAGTGAGATAGGTCTTACTTGGTAAGCAGCAGACCAGCATGTTGACAAGGCAGCAAAAGCCATTCGGTGTTGTAGTAGCATAAGCTCGAAAAGTAGAGTAAATTAATGACCACAAATTCTTAACTTCTGGCCGGCATAGCCTCGCCCAGCTAGTGCTATCTGGATTCATCTTTGCCATTTTCTGGGGGTTTTAAATTATAATTTCGCTGCATTCGCAGTTTTGTTCATTGTTGCAGTTAGCCTACTACCTGTTCTGATTTCTAAGATGGAAGTCTACTGATATCGTTCTGTCATAACCTGGTCAGGCCTATTTACAACTAGGAACTACGCATTCTGCTGAGTAGTGGAATGGCGTAACCGTTGCATTATTCAGGGTAGATGAACAACTCGTGGTCAGCTGCACATTTCATAATGCACTGCAGTAGTTACTAACTATCAATCAAGGCTGCGTAAAATCCCAGAACATTTACATTGCGGCGGAAACCTGAAATTACGGTGGTATCAGTGTGCTAGGACAGCCGTAGACGTATAAAGATTACGCGAACGCGCCACAATCTTTCTTCTAACGTACATTGCCTGTCTTATATTAAAATGATGAGTCGAACTCATAAAAGTTTGTATATTTATCAGCACAAAAATTCTCTTCAACGATTGGTATTTTTGTCTTCACAACGCGTGACACCGGATGGTTGTCTAATGCAAGAGGGCCACTCAAGAGGAGCAACGCCATTTCATTTTCTAAACGGCATTATCCAATCAATTTTGCCAACCTTCCGAAGTTTAGCAATAAAACACAAATTGTTGTGATTGTTAAGGCAAAGCGATTTTCACCACCGAAAGCTGCGTATTAGTACCGACTGCTTACAGGTTTGCTTTCGCGAAAAAAGCACAACACTTGCCATAATCAAATTTTTGAATGTGCGGAACAAGTCGCTGAATAAATACACAAAAATCTATATGAGTATAGTACTTATCATGGTGTAACAGATCAAAACATTGGAACAGATCCATAAATTTTTTTCCGTTTCCGCAGCTGATTTTGCCTCCTAGAGAACATAAAATCAATAAGCAAGTTGTAATGTTTAAAGGTAACCAATGAAACAGTAGGTCATTTCTCACATTGAAAGTAGGACACAGAAATTTATATAACGAACGAATCTTTCTGTGACGAAGGAGTAAATAAATTTGGGATTGTTTGCATTTAGTAACATAAGACTATATTTCAATATTTGTTTCACAATTTGGCTTGCCAATTTCACACTTAAGTTGCAAGTGACTCCAGAACGTTCATATCAATGTATATATGTGTTTATGGCACTTTTTCACTTCGATCTAACACGAAGTTAAATGTGACTTTTCACTTGTGTTGAATGAAGTCAGTCACGTGGTGCTCGATGTTGCGGCTACCGTGATGTGGCCTTTTGTACTCCTGCGGAGGACTGTGGTGCCTCATGCAGAGAAAATCCGAATTTGGTTAAAATCGGGCTTAAATATCGGGCACTTTACATGAATTCCTAAGTACATTTACATTGTTACCGGTGGCATTAACTTCCCTCTATTTAGAGGAGTGTTATTATATTTAGGCGCCTGCGGAAAAATGCGAAAACAGACTATTATATTCGTCATGTCTGTCTGTCTGTCCGTCCTTCCGTCCGTCCGTCCGTCCATATAGAATAACTCGGCTCCCACTGGAAAGATTTTCATGAAATTTGATGTTTGAGTATTTTTTTAAACTGTCGAAAAAATTCAATTTTCATTAAAGTCTGAGAAGAATAACGGATACTATACACGAAGACCTAACTATATTCAAGATATCTCGCTCGGTTCTTAGAAAGAGAAATGTTTCAGACAAATGTGTAGAGAATATCAAAACACACACTTTATGTTTAATGAATTTTTCTTCTCGGAAAATTATGCTGTTTATTAGATAATGTAGTACAGCCACACTCGACATAATTGACAAAACATGCTGCGAAGAAAAGATGCACTTTGCATGCTGGGATATCTAAGGCTACATACACACACACGAAATACATAATACTTATTGCTTTCCAAGACAATTGTTTAGCGAACGCGCCTTAATGTCGCGTTATACTTACGTTGCCTGTCTTGTTTGTGTTAGCCGAAGATATGTAAATGTTATTCGTACACGCCACAATGTTACGTCTGACGTACATAGTCTGTCTTCAAATGACCAGGCGTGGAACTCGTAACGTGTGTACATTTGTCAGCACATAAAATCTGCTGAATGGTCGTTATTTTTGTCAGCAGACCACGTGACGCTAGATGATTATCTGTAGTAGGAAGGCTGCACAGGAGAAATTAAACCATTTAAATTCCTATACAGTGTCATCCAAACAATATTGACAACCTTTCAAATTGCTACAGTGAAGCGATAATGATTGTTATGTTTATGCCAAAGCGATTTTCAAATCAGAAAGCTGCATGCTGGTACGATCTGCGTACAACAGATCAAAACACTGAAACTAATCGTTGTGTTTCTTTTCCTATTCCGCCTCTCATATTGCGTCACAAAAAAAACATAAAATCAATAAGAGAACTTGTAATGTTTAAAGATATGAAATGAGCACAGGTCATTTTTATAACGAAACAAACTTTCTGTGACGAAAGCGTGAACAAAGTTGGGCTAGCACACTTAAGTAACACAGGATGTTTTATTAGGGTAATCTTCAGCCTTGTAGTCAAGGTCAAGGGGAATGGTTGAGAGGTTCCCTGGCCTTGACATCAAGACTGCAATTCATTCTGTAACTAAAGGGTATGCATTCATATAGCTGCAAACGTATGTCTTAGTAAATAGAATACCGATCCTTGACTTGAAGTGGGAAAAAGGGTTGCGCACAACTGTGCGATGTCAGAAGAATTCACAAAAGTCGGAATCCCCTAAATTGGATTTGTGACATCTATAGGCTTATATATATAAAAGAAAGTGGAACTTGTAAACTGTTCTTCATGGTTAAGCTAACAATTTGAGCTTATTAGAGCGAGTAGGAAGAAACATGTTTGACAGTGCCTAATTTTGTATTTGTTGGTAATAAGTTCCGAACAAATTTGAAATTTTATTAATAAGAACAGCAAAAATGAAAACAGAAAAATCAAAATAGACCGATTAAAGTTCCCGAAGTGTGATGTAACAACGTTGAAACTGTGATGTTATAGATGCCGGGAATGCAAGACTTGGATAGATGTTATATTGGTGGTAAAGCTGGCTGGTGCATTGAGGTTTTGGTCAGTAAGTAATGTTGTGTATAAAACTAGACACAAAGACTGCCAAATCTAGAGGGCTTCGTGTTAGCCGACGCAGCATTCCGTATACATTGTATCGATTGGCGAATGAAACTACGAAGTGGTAATGATAGATCTAGGAATTATTTCTGCATGTCGCTGGTAAGATTCGTGCATGAAGGAATTGTTAAAAGAGAAGCGTCATTTCTGAATGACAAAGCCTGGCAACATTCAGGCGGTATATCAACACTCAGAGCGATATCCAGAGGGCTTCACGATATCCACATGTCATATCAACATCGTCTTCCTGAAATTAAGTTCGTAGTCTGGTCTACTTTTTTTTTAGTGGTGAAGGACTCTCATCAGACGCTAAGGACGCACCACAACCTTGAGGCTTATTGTGCAAACCTGTGATGAAGAAGATCATGATTGGGTTTTTTTCTTTTTTCCGTGTAATGGAGCACCTGTGGAATGAAACTGACAGGGGAAAACCGAAGTACTCGAGAAAAATCCTATACAAGTGCCACTTTGTCCACCACAAATCACACATGGAATAACCCAGGTTCGAACCCGGGCCTCCTCGGTGAGATGCCAGCGAGTAACCGCCTGAGCCATGACACGGCCTTCTGGAGCGCTGTTACATCAGAGACAATCATCAGCCCTCAGTTTTCTATTGAACGTGTCAACACTGACCGTTCTAAAAAAATGATACTTCTCCACTTCTCCAACAACTCATAAATGAAGATAACACCTACTTTTAATTCGAGCACGACAGTGCAACAGTACATAGAGATAATGGGTCCTGCTGGCATTACGAAAGGTGTTTGATAAACGATTAATTGATCAGTAGTCTTGGAGTTTTCCAGATCTAAACCCGTGTCATTTTTGTTACCGGACATGCATAACTTGGAACTTTACGTCAAGAATCACTTCCAATAAAGTGCTTGTCTTATGCATCTTAATATATTAACGATATGGGAAGCGTGCCTGCAAACAGAGGAGAATTATTTTGAACAGCTTTTGTGATTTTTGTAATTTAAGGGAAGAATAGTGGTTTTTACTGAGTAGTGACGAAGTGTTATCATTTTCAGCAGATACTAACGTGAAGCACGCATCGGAAATTCATGGCGTTTAGGGTGAGAAAATTGCAACGGTCTTGTACTAGCACATTATAAATATATATAATATAATATAATATAAACAAAGAATAAAATAAATCTGCAAATTAGTTCATTTTTATTCTTTTTCAAGTGATTTCTTCTCTTTATCTATACTACTGCTAACTTGTGCTTATGATATAAAGAAAAATTGTGACGGAAGCAGGAAGATTATTCAGATTAGAATCATGGAGTGGTAATTTTCCTGAACTACGCCAGTTACGAGCTTCTGATTAGCTGGTTTGGAAATCATTTTACATAAAATGTAAATGTGAATGACTTATTTAACTAGTTGTACTCGTGCAAATAATTCGCACGCAGAAAAATTGAAATATTTAATCAACAATATATTAATTTTTATTTTCGAAACTATAAGCCCTTCCCTGTTTACTGTGCTTGATGTCATGAGTCTATCACTTTCTATGCGTTGTCGCTGCCCTTTATTTACTGCAACGGCGAAGTTGTCAAATGAGGAGTCTCGGGATAATGCCTCCAGCCCTACCGGCCCGCAGTCCAGCTGCGAGCGCTGAAATCATAAGTGGTTATGCACGGAGCTCTTAACAAATTACTGGCGTCTGTTTTTCCTTATTTCTAATATTTTTATTTTATAAAGTAACTTATTTTATTTTCTTTATTTGTTATTGTATTTTATTTGTTAAAACCGTTTGGGGAGTTTCGAGCTGGAACCCATATTTTACATGAACAGAATTTGCCTAACGCGGTGTCGGTGCCAGTGCATGAAACGAGTAATTGTGGAGTGACCTGTACATTTATATTTATATATTCATTTGGCTTGCAACATATTTGTTTATAATGCATGCAACATTTGTACATGTTGATGTGCAAGGATAATACCTTAACTGACCTGATCCGAGAGAACAGCCACCGGCCACACAAAGAGGCTGTCTTTTCACAGCCATAGGAATACAGTGGCGTAAACCCTGCCAAATTTAAAGTTTTCTACAAGTAGTATGACAACGTGCGACATGCGTTCATCGCCAGTGTCAAGACGTCGATAGAAATAATTGGTTGTTTTTACAGAGTCGAAACACAATCTAGACCACTGCGTTACAGACAGATTGGTAATTAATCGCTGACACAGCACGAAACTATTTATATGGCAATAGAATTAGCTTATGGAGGAGGCACATTGTTACGTTAGTAGAACCTGCTAGAGGACACATCGGCACCTGCTATAGTGATGTTGCGAAACGTCGTAATGTTTTTCCTCTTCGTCATCTTTGCTGTGCTGTCAACAAAGTTTCAAGGCTAGGCACTAATACTGCTGTAAACTTTGTGTGTTTTGTGATAGGCTACTGTTTTGGACTGTGTCCATCTGAGAGGTTGATGGGCTGAGAACTGATAGGTAACGAGGGTGGAACGTAAAATGATAATCCAGCAAATGACTTACTGTACATTGGAAAGTGTTAGTTCTGTTGGGTGGCGTAGAAACAACTCGTACCCGATGCCATAACAATGAGTTGGACTGAAACCTTTATTCTTAGACCGTACGTTAGAAACGTTTCGGAAACCTGGCCCCAGTAATGCGTCAGTTTTTTGACGGGGTTACGCCCAATAATATTTGTTACATGAAGACCAAAAGAGCCTACGTCTTATGGTTACCTTCGAGATTAAATCACCACAAAAGGCGTCCCCTTCGATGGAAGTGGCATCAGGTATTCATCGATCTTCTGGAATATTTTGCAGCGTTGATTTGTTGTTAAATTCCGACTTTTCCTGACAGTGTATCTTTCCCATCTTCAAGGATGAAGCATTCCATGAAGAAGATGGGATGATAGACTGTCCAGAAACGTCGGTAACTAACTACTGATCAACGCTGCGTAACATCTCAGAAGGGAGAAGTTTTTTACTTTGCGGCGGAGGTCTGAAATCACGCGCGGTATCAGGATGTTAGGATAGCCGAAGGGGTATAAACATTACGCGAACGAGTCACCTTATTACATTATAATACGTTGCCTATCTTCTTTTACTCAAATGTCAACGAGAAACTTCTCCTAAATCATCGGTAATTTTGTCACTAGAACGTGTGCCACGGGATAGTTTTCTAAATCACAGAAGTAGCTACACAAATTGAAAATCTACGCATCATCATTCACTCACTGTTGCTATCCTTCCGAAGTTATGGAATCAAAGATTATCAGTTGTGGCAGTTAGGCCAACGTGATGTTCAACACAGAAATCTGTGTGTTAGTACCGACTGCTTACTGTGTTACGTTTGCGAAAAAAGGAAAACACTTGCCATCTTCGAATTTGTACAAGTATGGTACAAGGCACTGAACGAATAGGAAACTGCGAGTAAAATCCATTACATCTGTTTCGAAATAGAGAAATAGAAGTTAGATTATTAATGTTGTGTACTTATTTTGATGCTTACAGAAGAACATAATCACTTAGTATTATAAACATATACTAAAATGTGAGAAGAGATGTACATGCAGAAACATCCGAAAGAGTACTGGAAACGTTTCTAGCACAGATATATCGTAAAGGAGTCCTTCTGAGTTTGTTGCTCTTCTGTACGGTCAGTTGCGTTCTGTTTAGAGATGCAGATGTTATAAGTAAGTGTTACATGAATGGAGTGAAATTAATTATTCGCTGGAATAATAATACAGAATGTTGAATTGTAACAATACGGAATGAAGTTCAAGACATGTAAAACGTAGTGTGGAGCGCAGTATAGCAGAAATGAAAATGTATGACTAGCGTTGTGCAAAGTATTCCCACATGCATTCTTATCAAAATTGGATGAACTGTTTATGATAGGCATGAATAGTCTATTACGGCTGTGTAAATTAATCTTAGGCGTAGTTTAGTGTGGCTGAAAATACATTTTGCCTGACACATTTTTTTACGATGTGTCATATTAGATTATAACGTCACACACACCATTTCAACGCTGACAGCCGGACAGCCTTGACATCAGCAGCAGGCGTTGTTCTGTTATGTGGTTACTTGTCGCTTGGTGTCCGCTGTCTTTATTCGTCAGTTCAGTGTTGGTAAATGTACAGCTAACCGTCATTAAGTAAAGTCCATTTATATGAAATTGTAACTGTGTGCCATACCATCTGAGCTCTTTCATGTTGTGGGTAGTAATATTGTGATTTAGTTCTTTAGCCGCCATGTTTGAACTAATATTTACGTATATCGCTACAAGTGGCTTTGGGGGGGGGGGGATATTGTGTTACGTCATGTGAGCTGCATTGGCTGGGCGTCAGCTGCACCTGCCGTGTAAAGACTTTGCAGTTCAGTTGGTACTCCCAGCTGGTGGACTGTACGGTCGGAGTGCACCATACTGTTCTGTTGTTGAACAGTTACATTCTCTTTCAGCACGCTTCCTTGCAGATCACATGCCGGAGTGCACCAAAGGCATAAAGGCATTATATTCAAGAAGAATAAGGCTACATTTTCGGCATGAAATAAATAGCGATCTTTCTTTCTTTCTTTCTTTCTTATTGTAAGCTCTTCAACCTACGCATTAAAAGTATATAAGTTTATTGTATCTCCTGATCACACTCAAACCACACCACACTCGGTAAGACTTCTCTGGAAAAGGGATGGGCCCGTCGCCGAGAGTTCTCTGAACCCGGAGGGATAATCAAGCCTTATGATGTCTACCCACAGGCTGCCTGGGTATTTATGTAGACTGTATATATTAAACACTTTAAGGTGGTTAAAGATTATATTTCCTTTCGGAAACCAGGAAGATTTAAGGTTTACTGTTCTCATATTAATCAACAAATTTATTACACCACGACTTCTCAATTACATTTACTTCAGAATTTTAGTATATTGTTAGAAGCAATAAATATCACTTAAATAAATGCATTCCAGAAATTTATACTGACATAAATAGAGTCTTACATTTCGTGTATAGAGATAGTCTGAAAAGTTTATATGACATTTGCAGTATTACGATTAAACAGATGCTTTTATCTACTAAATGCTCCCAAGTTATATATTTTTATGGAATTAAAGAAGGGGGTGAATTTAAGGAGATTAAAAGTTAGAGTTTTGAACCATATTGCGGCTGCAACTAAGATATGGCCGTAATATTATACTATTAAAGTTTGTTTGCTTATTTTGTTATATAAAAGGCACTATCCAGATGCTCTGTTGAATAAAACTACAAGAAAGTGGAGCCTCAGTCATCAGTGTGTGTTACGATTTGGTGTTCTGTTCTCTTCGTCATTGGGCCTGTCTCATTTCCTCATTCTTGTCTTTCACTTGAAGCAGAAACATGAAGAAAGACAGAGTCTCTTGCATTATCTGCGACAGACAAATACTTAGTTTAGCGACATAGTCATGTATATCAGTAATAAATCGAGAGACTTGTGAAAGTGGAATTAAATGCCTACAATCATGAGTTTTCAGTGAAGAGCTGATAAGTATGACGTAATGTGTGAATCGCCAGAGTCCGTAATGGTGTTATTGGTCTGGGGACTCTATAATTATGGCTTTTTATTTAGACATGGTTATGCTCGATACAATTGGCATTCAGATTGGCAAGGGTTAAGGATTCTTAAATACAACATCTGCATGTTACTGAATTAATATGGTGTTGATGTTTGCCTTTAAGTGTTTTAAAACAATTTTGTATTTGTTTATAAGGTCGAAAATGATACTTAGCACACTGATCTAACCGTATAAGAAAAGCTGTGTTTATTGTGTTGTCATATCTATCCTGTATTTGTGTGTGGTGTTCCCTCATTATTGCAAATTGTATGTTGTGAAAGTAGGTATTTAAACTCCATCTCACTTGGTATTATATCAGGTTCATAATGTTTAATTCCTTAGCGTATCATAAATCTATGTTCTTTCGATTCCAATAAATGTATGCCGTATACGTAACTTACTTAAGACCTCTATGTATTGTTGATGTCAGTACGGTCTGTAATTCATGCAGTCATTTACAATTCATGTGCTAATTTTAATTTCAGGAATTTTTTGTTTTTATTGCAACTTCGTGTGAAGTAAGGGTTATGGTGGGCAGAGACAAATCACCACCTGTAAATAGAAGCTCCATCCCCATCCAATGGCCCGGGATAGCGTAGTCGTATAGCAACTCGCTACGAGCTGGACGGCCCGGGAATCGTATCCGGTGGGGGCGAGATTTTCAGCACCCGTCCAAACCAGCCCTGGGAACTACCCAGCCTCCTGTACAAAGGGTACCTGTCATTCCCGGGGGTAATGAGCCGAGGTTAAAGAAAGAGTAGAGCTATACCTTTTCTCCCCCTCTGGGCCTTCATGGCCTCTTTACCTTTACCTTTATATTACCCCCACCTAATTGTCTCAAGATTTTATCAAATTCCATTGAGTAGATTTTGGAAATATATGTCGTGACCTTCTTCAGTAATGTTATAGTCGTACTTTTGGATCTGACAGTGGTGGATAAAGTAAACCTGATGGTTCTTGAAGCAAGTGTTCCTGTAATTTTAAAGTGCGGTAAACGCACAGTCATTTAATACACGATTTAAGTCCTTGGCCACATTTCCTTTCTTCACGAGTTTTTAGTCTTGTATGAAGTAGCTGAGTATGAATCGCGTTTTAAACGAACATCTACTGACGTCATGGTTTTAGTGTTCTGTATTTCCGTTCTGCTTGTCGGAATTCCTTAGATTGATTTACTCGTATAATTGGAAAGCTGACGTTGCAGTGCTTAGGGAATTTGACTACATAGTAGTGCTGGCAGATTGTAGGCATTGCTGTTGGTCTCTGTTACTAGGGGAAAAATATCTAAGCCTTGCTAATCTTTACCCTGCATGGGGATGTTCGATTCCCTTTCCTCGATCGCAGTTAAATGCCACTCACTGTCTGATAGCTTCTGTTGTACTATATCGTCGTGGTTATCTCATTTCTTGTTTACATAAAATTATATAAAATTATGTCTGTAGTAAGTTACTATCTCACATCTGATTACATTATTACATACTTACGTTCAACGTCGTCACGTTTGACACAGGAACAAACTTTCCCGCTGTCAGTTGGAACTGCTTGTTAGATGTAGCGATGATGAACATCAGACATCGCTGAAAAGGGATAGGAGCTCCCACCCAGTCGCAACCGAATGCTGCTTCTCTCACACTCTCCGCCTGGAATATTTGAGAATTAATGTCCCTTTGAACTGTGCAGCGGTACACTTAATGTACAGCTGCTTGAGAAGCCGAGTCTACTGTCAGTTAAAGACGATCTAAAATTTTCGCCACGCAGTAATTACGTAACTTAATATCAAATCATAGGATCTGACGAAGTTGGTCTGCTACACTATTCGCTACTTGTAGGAACGCTTCATCATAACCGTGGCACTTTAAAATCTTATGTTTGTGCAATCAGATTTTGTAATGTTTCATGAAGATGTGCACCAACCTCCATTTTGTACATACATTTCTGCCTGCAGGTTTATCTAATCGCTTTATGACGTAGGTGGCCAGACTTTTGGACTAAGCGATGTACTCTAAAGACTGAAAATCTTTTGCGATCTACCATAGGAATTATATATTACTATTATGTCCACTAAGCAAAGAAATGTAAATAAGCGTAATAACATCATAATATAAAAGTATAGGTGTTTGATATAATAAAAATGGATTTTTTTAAAATAAATTATTTACCGAAATTAAAAGATGCTTTTCATTAAACTTCCCAATGCGTAGTTGCTGAATGACACCGCATATCTTGCGATAATTTCTGGAAAGAGGGATCGTAACTACTTCGGCACAATTGAAGGCATATTTTAAAACTTAATTTTATTTTCACCGTGCATGTTTATTAACACTAGTAAAAACTATACCAACACATGCACTGTTTATTAGTGCATAAACAGTGCATATGTTGGTATAGCTTTTACTAGTGTTAATAAACATGCACGGTGAAAATCATATTAAATATATAAATGTCCAACAGGTAAGACTAACTTACAAATACCACAACATCAAACAAGAACTACAAAGAGCTAACGCGTCCATATGGTTTAACAAGGCGTGCAGGGCAGAACAACTACAGCCCATATATGTAAACATCCGGGTGAATGGGGACAATAGAAGAAATCATCAAACCAAACTAGCAGCGGTTAAATATAGAATAAACTTGGAATTAAAGCACCTATACAAGAAAAAAGCATATCTAAATAGAAAAAACAGCGCATGTGTTGGTATAGTTTTTACTAGTATTTTAAAAGTTCATCGATCGTATGTCTTCGGCATGTTGATTTAATTATCTTCATCTGGGAGAAGACTTCTTCGCAAAAGTAGGTTGATCCAGAAAGTTTTGTCAAACGAAGAGGTATTTGTGGTACTGAAACGGCAAACAAATTTCGATAGAGACCAAACAGCGGCCGCGATCGACCAAAATACTGGCCGCGATCAACTGGTAGAACTCGATCAACTGTTTGGCCGCCTTTGCTCTACGATATTCTAGCTGCTACACAAACAAAAAGATTTTTTCATTTCTACTTTAATTATTAACCACGCATCAGTTTTTGATTAAAGTGTAAAAAATTTTTTTCCCGAATTAAGGACCAGGATTTTAATAATTTAGTGATACAAATTTATTATTCATGGATAATATAAATATTATTTAGCATTTCACCAGGGATCATTACTTTTTGTTTCAGGGTTGTACAACTATTTTTGTCAAAGAAGAAATACGAAATTCCAAAAATACAAATTTTCATCGATGCTGTGCAGCGACCGGCTGCATTTTACCGCGGGCAACATTTCTTGTTGTGCCTTCCTGCTGTTGCTGTAGTGCCACCAACCTGCAGCGGCGCTAGCTGGTCTCAATCCCTCCCAGGCACAGCTGTTTAACTGTTGTAACACCGTAACGTCTGGTGCCCACCGTGAGTTTTACAGCACGCCGGTACCCTTTCGCGGTAACGAACCGCCATGATACCGGGTAACTTGCTGCCACCACCAAATGTATTTTGCTTAACTAAGCGGACCCGATTCGGTAGGTCTGTTCTTGATATACTCTGTAAGGCCGGTATAACTCAGGCACTAGTTTGGAGGGGAAGGGTGTCTGGATTAACTATCTTACTGTAGTAACACAAGCCGAAGAACTATATTCAATATAGTTTTCTAGGGCGCACAGACGCGTCAATTCGTTTGAATACAACGTTTCGGGGACTAGCTCCGTCCCCATCCTCAGGCAAAACTGATTTAACATACAACTCGTCTGTCCCGTGTTTTTCTACCAGGCGCGGCAGGGAGAATCAGACCGGTTTGTAGTGCCCAAATAGTTAAGTTGGTGGGCGGGCTGTTGACTGTTGTGCTCCCACGCCTCGCTGAGAGGTCCTTATCTGACGTATTGCGGGCTGCCAGGCTCTGCTCAGTATGAAACCGCCATCCCTGTTGATGTTGTCCGGATGTAATTTTATTTCAATGGCTTCTTTTATTATGCGGTCCATGTATCCTTTTGTCCTGGCCAGTCTGCAGGTGTTATTGAAATCTATCTTATGGCCTGTTTCCAGGGCATGTTGAGCAACTGCTGATTTATCTGGTTGCCCCAGTCTAACGAAGAACTATATACTTGTATTACAAAGAAACATGGATATCATATCTGGGTTGTGATTCTATCCATTGAATCTACCACTTAGCTAATACGCTATCTGCCCCCTTGGAGAACACAATGCTCCGAAACTCATATTATATAATATTTGTGATAATTTGACGTGGCACGTTTCTGTTAACTTATCATACGAAAACACTTACATACTTCATTTACAAGTTACCGTCGCCTATTAAACGTTGAATTCAGATGAACAACGTGCGGCCCAAGTTACTGTTGTGGCCATATCTGTGTACTTTGTCCGGCGACTGACATAGTCTGTCCTAGCAACAGTTCACATCATTCTACTGACTGGCATCGCCTCCTGTTGCAAGAGCTTCTGAACCTGCAAATTACTTTTTTCAGGGTTTCTATAATGTAATTCTGATACCTTCACGATTCTGTTTCCTAATTACAGTAACACTTCAGATAGCTACCTGATAAGACTGCTGACATTGGTCTTACGCAATGAGGTCTGATCTGCTTATAACAAGCAACAACGTGTTCTGCTAATAGTGGAATTGCTAAATATCTGTATTAATTAGAGCAGATGTGCAAATTGTGGTTAGTGTTTCGATTTCGTAATGCTCGATATTACAATCGACAATAATAAATTGCATTTACAGGCCTGAGGTTGAAATACACTAACCTTCATTTAAAATGCTTTAGCATTACGGTATTTGTTAAAATAAGCGGAATGTACACAGAGGCTTATCACACGTCTGACGTCCATGAACTGTGGTGTGCTGTCAAAGAAAATATTTTTGCTGTTGCAAAGTTTGGGAAAGTGACATTCAGATATATCAGGCAGTTTCCTGATGATGATGGTCGAGCTTATTTGGGCGACTTTTCTTTCACTTTTGTAGTTTCCATTACATAAGAATAAAAATTTTATTTATGAGGCCACCATTAATGTACCATTTGTAAGAAGCTTAAGGTATAACATCACAATCATCATAATTATAATTTGACGAAGGAAAAATATTTCTAATGTACTTATTGAAATCTAAATAGAATCGTAATTCTTGTTTCTGGCCAACAATTTTAAAACTCTCAAATCAAAATGAAGTGCTAATTTGCTATGGAAATGGAAAATAAATTTCATATATTTCACGACTGAAGTGTAGGATATGATAAATTATTTAGAAGGAAATTTTTCTTTTTTGGCCAAGAATTTTGCAAACGTAAACAGCAATAAATGCGTGATTAGCAATAAAATTTCAAAATAATTTTAGTGTTTTTGTATGATTAACGTGTGGGAAATTCTGAAATACTTAAATATCTGGTTTCAAAATTTGCCAAGGTAAATTTAGCACAGAAGGCCGGGTAGGTTAGAAGAATACTCAGAATTCAAATCGAAAAATAATTGCATAATTGGTTTTAGGCTCCATGTACATTATCAACGTAATAACAACAACGACATCGAGACAATTTGTCTTACGTGCTGAGTCAGCTGAGTTCCAAACCAACAGATAAGAAGCACGTTGCTAGAGTATAACACATATTGCATCATTGCTTGAGTCATATCTGCATAATCTCCCCAATTCTGCAAAAAAATAAGTTTTAATGTCAGAATTCAGAAAGAATATAATATATCAAATAACAAACCTGTTGAGACATAGGATATTGGGAATAATCGTCTTATGCAGATTTATTTGATTTTGTACGGGCTTTATAAGCGCGTTCGGAAATTTGCAAAAAGCATGTTTTAGCTTTGTCATGTGTGTACTCGTATGTCCGTCGGACCGCATGGAACAACACGGCTCCCACTGGAGAGATTTTCTTGAAGTTTAGTAATAAATAATTTTTGAAAAGTGCGTCAGCAATTTATAGACTTCAAGAAAGCCTATGATTCAGTTACGAGGGAGGTCTTGTATAATATTCTCATTGAGTTTGGTATTCCCATGAAGCTAGTTACGCTAGAAAAATGTGTCTAAATGAAACATATAACAGAGTCCGGTTGGGCAAACATTTGTCTGACATATTTCCTATTAAGAATAGTTAGAAACAAAGAGAGGCTTTATGGCCATTACTTTTCAACTTTGCTTTGGAATATGCCATTAGGAGGGTTCAGGCAAAACAGGAGGGCTTGAAATTAAATGGTACACATCAGCTTCTAGTTTATGCTGATGATGTTAATATATTGGGTGGAAGCGTACATGCTATAAAAAACACAGAAGCTTTAGTAGTCGCTAGTAAGGAGATTGGTCTAGAAGTATATACTGAGAAAACTAAGTACATGGTCATGTCTCGCAATCAGAATGCTGGAAAAAATCTCAACATAAAAATAGAATATAAATTTTTTGAAAGGGTGGAACAGTTCAAATATTTGGGAACAACCCTAACAAATCGAAATTCCATTCAGAAAGAAATTAAGAGCAGATTGAATTCGGGGAATGCTTCTCATCATTCGGTGCAGGATCTTCTGTCTTCCAGATTGCTATCCAAAAATACTAAGATTCAGATATACAGAACTATAATTTTGCATGTTGTTTTGTATGGGTGTGAGACTTGGTCTCTCACACAGGGAGGAACATAGGCTGAGGGTGATCGAGAATAGCGTGCTGAGGAGGACATTTGGGCCTAAGAGGGAAGAGGTAACAGAGTAGTGGAGAAGACTGCATAACGAGGAACTTTATGATCTGTACTCATCACCAAATATTATTGGGGTGATCAAATCGAGAAGAATGAGGTGGACGGGGCATGTATCACGTATGAGTGAGGGGAAAGGTGTATACAGAATTTTAGTGTGCAGACCTGAGGGAAGGAGACCACTTGGAAGTCCCAGACGTAGATGGGAATGCATTATTTAAAAGGATCTTCAAGAATTAGGTTGGGGGGGGGGGCATGGATTGGATTGATATGGCTCAGGATAGGGACAGATGGCCGACTGTTGTAAATGCGGTAATAAACCTTCGGGTTCCATAAAGAGCGGGGAATTTCTTGACTAGTTGACGACCTCCTAGCTTCTCAAGGACTCTGCTCCAGTGAATTAGTTATTTAGTTATAATTTTTTAATTCTGTTGCGAAATTTGAAATTTGGTTAAAATCTGACAAAAATAATGGGTACTTTACATGAAGAGGTATGTAGGTTTATAATATCTCGTTAAATTCTTCTTTGAATAAGAAATTTGAAGATAATGTGGAAAAATATGGTGGAGCCAGACAGGCCAAAGATGACAGTGCATTTCATTAGCCAGATAATATGACAAAGTCAGATATGTGTCTATTGATCTAAAATAACAGACCAACTGAGTTCCTATCTCTTCGGAAAAGATTTTCAAATCTATCTTCAACATCAGTTAGCTTGATTTCCATTTCTTGTTCCTTTCAACCATCGTGACGTAACTATTAGTCACATTAAACTATTGAGTAGCTTCTCGCACGGATATTTTTTTAATATTTTGTTTGGTAAGTTTACTTCACGTCTTCCTCCCTCCAATCTAGTTTTCCTGTACATTTTCAGTTGAATTTAATTTCTGTAGAGATGTACGGTTAAGTTGAAGTATGGTGACAAATCATATCAACTGTGATGAGCTACCCGCATTATGACTTTCTTACCGGAATCGTGAAAAGTGTGAAACTGCTATAGATAGATATATAGTAGATAGATAGATAGATAAACAGATGGATATATAGATAGATTGACAGATAGGTACATATACAGATAAGATATATGGATAAATGGATGGATGGATGGGTAGATAGATATAAAGATAGATAGATAGATGTATAGATAGATAAATGGATGGATTAATGGATAGATGGATGTCTGCCATACAAATAGAAGTAGGATGTTGACGCATATCTACCAGAATACACGGCGCAACATTTGAGAAGTCATTTAATGTTACATCATGCAACAATTCTTGTACTGTACCGTAACCATAGAAAAAGCAGCTAAGCACATTGCGAGCAGTAAAATCAGAAAGTGGCCACACAGAGAGACATTCAGTGCATCTTCCAGTTGCTGCATAAACCTGTAGATTAGAAGAGAGACATAGAAAATATTGAACACATTTTTGTTACAGGACACTAATCTGTATCTTAGGCGATAGGCTATTTGTGATATATAATTTACAATTTTCACGGCAACTAAATTCACTAAAATATTCTCGGGCTAGCAGCGCGTCAGTGGTTGAATAGCAACAAAAGGAATTTTGGGGACCATCTCTGTCTTCGTTCTGGTGAAGAAGACAGAGATGGTCGTCGAAACTTTGGTTTACTCGCCATTCAACCGCCTCAGGCGGCGGCTAAACCGAGAAAATTTTATTGAGGCTACATGTGATTTATATATGAGAAGTGATGTTTAGAGGGACTGTTTTCATGATGCTTTCTGTTTTACTTTTGGAATGAGTATTGGAGACGATAATGTAGTATTTCTTGTTTGGCGTTACGTTAATGTGTTATGTATATCCTCTTGAACTTACGTCATTATGTTCTGATGGTGTCGAATGCACGCATTTACTAGCTTGCAGTTTACTGTTTGCACTTTTATGACCTTGTTCATCTTCCTGTCCGTGTTGAGGCTTAATGTGTCCTGTCTGATATCCAATATGGCTGCCTTTAGCTTCTCGAACTGAGTACAGGCCACAGCGATCAGTGTGGTAACCAGAGATATATAACCACATACTGTACCCAGTCCTAGCATTGAATAAAACACTGCAAAGAAGTGAATATTTACATCATAATTGTACATTAAAATGAAGCCCTTAAGGAACTCTAATGTCTCGTAACGACTCACTTCACTGTTTCCATTCGGTGCTCCCTTCCCTCATAACTTTTAAAGTAATTTCAAATGTGAACACATAATTAAAATTTGATAGAGTCTAGACAGTTAAGTTCCAGGAACCCATAAATTAGTTGCCTTTCCTTCGTCCCCTAAGACAAAATCTAGCATTTCCTTAATTGTACGCCTTTGATATGACTGGAATTCTCCACTGAACAGGAGGGTTAGTGGTCAGTTTCCTTTGTCATATAACCACACACTTTTTCTGTGTGCTTGTAGAGTGAAGGCTAAGCAGACGAACGTCTGACAGTTGTAATGCTTTCATATACATATATATCAATAAAAGTTATTCTGATGGCAGTGTGTAATTGTCTTTAGTGTATGCCAACACACGACTGTCATTTATGCCACCTGATCAAATTCTGAATTATAAACTACCCGCTCGGCTGATACATTCAAAATTACCCACCAACATATTGGGTTACGACAGATGTAACTAATTTCAGCCTACACTGACTCTATGGAAATTACAATTTTGACTACATTTCCTGTCCTTCAAGTTTGCTTTTGTTTATGGAATATAAATTCACAACCAATAGAAAGCGGCATTACGTTTTGATTGGATTAAATGAACGACTTTAGGGACTCGAAATAAAAACACTATGGGAACATCTGTGGTATCGTTTCTATCTCTGTACCTTCACACTGGTTCGCCGGTAAATAAATCTGGTAGCGAGGTATTAATTCCTGAATATAAATAAAAGAAACACGTACATGTATGAATAGAGTGTATTAGAAATCAGACTATGCGAAACGATTGTTTAAGATAAAAACTTTGCTATCTCAATTACAGGACACAGTGCAGGACATAAATTGTGATGTTTTTTCTATGGCTCAATACCTACATGGGACGGGCCTCTTTTCGTCGAGGTTTCACGATCACACACATTAAAACACCACAGTCGTGACTCCTTGAGGACAGTCGTCGCAGACTCTAAATGCACACTCACTCATGCCCGTGGATTCGAACACGATCTAGTAAGCTAGCGGCGAGACCACCCTTTAACGCACGTCACTGATCGTCTTGTTGCATGTACAGTGATATAATTATGATATTTGCCAATCACTGGCTTGTGTTTTATTATCTTGTTCCATTAACTACTGTGTGCGGCGAGTTACCAAATGGAATGAGTATATAATTGACGCGCTGAACGTAAAATAGTCTATAAAATGCATGATAGTTATTAAAAATTGAAATTCATAACTCAAAGAAATTGCTATACTGCAGATGTATTATTACCAGGAAAACACCTTATGTCTGATTTCAGGCCTCCGCCGCGAAGTAGATAAAATCTGAGCTATTCTGGGATATGAGGCAGCGTCGAACGGTAATCATGTACCGACGTTTCGGGACAACTTATCGATCCCATCTTCAAGGGTTAAGTATTCTCGTTTTTGCTCTTGAAGATGGGATGGATAGTTTGTGCCGAAACTTCGGTACAGAATTCCACTTTAAGCTGCGTAATATCCCAGAAGAACGCAGACCACACCTTCAACACTTCGTGGTCAGACGAACTGATAGCATCGTGAAAAAATAAGGAAGGCAAGAGGACTGACAGGAAAAAGAAAGGAAGAATGAAATATGTCAACTAACTCGTTGTTAAATTAAGAATACTATAAGAACATGTTAAAAGAGAATTTATATTAAAAATTCTTACCTGTGAGATGATAACCAATTCGTAGAACGGTGAAATAGTCCAGTCGAAAGGATACCACGCAGTGAACAGCGTTTCGTGATTTGTCACGATGCGGATTGATGACAAGATGAAGTGAAATGATATGAGCCCCAGAGATATTCTCGTATGAGAAACTCAATACGCCGGATCCATCCTGCCGCTGTTAAATATCCAGTGTCAGCGTCTCTGGTAGGCAGATCTTCCCACGTGAAGCTGTCAGTTAGGTCCATTGCACGTTCAATACTTTGTTGACGCAGTCTGGAAAATAATGGAATCAACCAATGCTATAAAGGTGAGGAAATGTGCTAAGAACAGGAAGAAATATTTTCATATCTTGCTTTGAAACTATGAGAAATGGAATTCTTAACAACAAGGTTATGAAATCAACATTGTAAATTTTCCCTCTGGGTGGAGGTCATTAATTTCTAGGTGTTAAACGTTTCTGTACTTACACCATAGAATGCTGTCACTGTTAACAAAATCTGGCATTTGAAAGATACACATGTTCTACTTCGGACCATCAGTAGTTCAGTACGTACGTATGTAAGTTAGTGACAACAATTTGAGCTAAGTTTCAAGTTCATCTCCACGTATATTCACACGACGTAATTCTGCCGACTGACGTGGGGAAGTGTCAGATAACTCCATGAAGCCCCTATGTTCTTTGTTTTATAAATAAATGCATTAACTATTTTTATATGGCATACGTGGCTTAAAAGTAAGTATTGGATATCTGTAATCAATAGCGTTCTGTTCAAGTCACAATTTCTGCAATATATTTGGGACGATCTTGTATCAGATATGTGATACGGCAGCGGTGACATCCAGTGTTGTTACTTACCTGCAATACAAAAATATCCACATAGCATTCGTGAACGAAAGAAACAGACGCATTGTGGTCATGGCGTGCCCCAAATCATCCCTATGTACGTACACATCGACGAACATGCCTAGATATGTAGTGCAAGAACAGATAATCACTGTTACCATGTAGACGGAGTAAATAGTCGATACGTTCTTCATCTTAAACGGATGCCCGCCAATCGAAAGAGAAAATATTCGAACCGAAACGACTTTCCGACAGTCCCTTTTACTTTTAGTTCTTCTCTATTCCATGTAGAAGTAATGTAACTCAATGAGAAGAATCACAGAATTTAAAATACTGCTCGAAGCTGTGGACAATCGACGTTTGTTTAGTATTGGTCACTTTCCCACTGCTTCAGTATAGTCCGAGTGTCGGAACACTGGGCATGACACTGAGCTGCTTAGCTTAGTGTTACTATTTTGTATGACGAAAGATTTATCAATACTTTGTGAAACTGCATTATTAATAAGAGACGAAAGTTGGTATTTTAGAATCGTTAAATTGTTTCTGGATAATTCGGGGCAACCGCGGTACAGTATAAGTTCGAACCACAATGATATTTGAAAACTTCAGAAAGGTCGAAACTAGTTCAGTGATGCTGCTAATTAATTACAGTGCGGAGACATTAACTGTGCAAGAAACAGATAGTGCATTCTGAATTCATATACATTCCGTGAATTGGAAAATACAGGAAAAATAAAAGAATCGAGTGAGATATTATCATAAATGTACATGAATCTTCATGCAAATTACCCCTTATTATTCTGAGATCTAAATCGAGTTTAATATTATCGAAAAATTTAGGAAAGGTCCTCAAATCTCACATTTTAGGAGAACCGTCCAGAGGGAGCGAGTTGTTTCATGCGGACAGACAATCATGGAGAAGCTAATAGTCGCTTTTTGCAATTTTGCGACCCCACCTATAAAGTTTAATTAATATATGGAGAATGTTATTTTATTTATTGTGTTCATATTTGTATTGGTTTAAGATGAACTGTGTAGCTTCTTTATTAAAAAATACTGATTATTTGTGTCTATTTTCGAGAGAATTTCTCCCTAGCATTGGAAGAAATGTTGTCCAATCCCCTATCTTTATTCCTATAGTTTATGACTTTTCTCTGAAATTCTTCTTTTAATGATGTGGATAATATTAAAGTGTATTGGCTACGAATTCTAAGGAATTTGTGCTGAAAAATCAAGCATTTCAGTTGTGTCGGGAGTCGCGTGAGAAAAAACGATTTTGATATATTTAGTTTTATTTAAACTGTCAGAAATTCCTGGAATAATGAAAATAGAGTAGATTGCGCAAGATTATTCACAATTTATTTAACCCATACTTTCTGCCATCAATGGCAAGATAATATACTGGTACTGGTATTGAAACTCGGGCTGTGCTAGTGATGAACAACATGGAAGGCCAAACGGTCTTTACACTCGGCGCAGAGGGTTTGTTTGGTGAATGATTATTTTTGTGTTACTGCCTAAGTGTCAGTGCCTAATAATGACTTCCGAAGCCTTTCATCTAAGCAAGGCGTTAAGTGGACACATTGAGTCAGATAGACGGTACTCAGAGAATTTATGGGAGAGTTTGTAAATGTTCTACAGAAGGAAATTTATCAGTGCATTGAAATTCGCTTGTTTTGAAGTGTGCAAAGTGTGTTACTGGCTTTGTTTTAATCGTGTTTGTCGGTTAATATACAAGAGTTTCTAATATTTGAGCAGGAGCTACCCAATACCACTTATGAAATAACCAAGATCGGAACGGAAGAAGAAATGTGGGAAGTAGGAGCATATGACGTGTAAATGTTACTGCGTGGCCATTACTAACGAGAAGCTCCAACAGACGGACAGCCACGTGTGTTCTAGGAATAGCAGGAAGATTGATGTGATAAGAGAGGCACCAGAAGTATCTTGACATAGGCTGTAGACAGTCAAGTCCGTAAAGTGCAGTGCAGACGTGCATTTACACTGTTAGTGACGCAGTTGCTGTAGTATGCTGTTAAGAAACGCACGTTGTGACTCCGGGCTCCATTTGTAAGCGCAAACCACTCCCAAATTCACCCTCCTAAACACACCTATCTTCCTGATGTTATAGCTACCATGACGCCATGCAAACAGCTGTCAAATTCTCTCACCTTTCCCCACCGCACTCCTGTCCAGGTTTCAATCTAACGTCAAGATGGTGTTACGTCATAAGAGGTTATGCGATGAGAACTTAAATAATTACTGGCTTCTGTTGTTCTTTATCTTTTCTTTGCCGCATATAAACAACACTGTTCTATCTTGTTCATTTTAATTATTTGTGCTTATATTTACGTTTCATTTGTTAATATCTGTGGGCAGTTTGGAGCTGGAACCCGTATTGTGGATAAGCAGAATCCGCCTAGCGCTGTGCCTGTGTAATTGCATGAACCACGCATTGTTCGAGTCGCCCGTGCATTAGCATTAATGCAAGTAATTTCATTGAATTTCCGACGCATTTCTGTAAACCGTTTTTAACAGTTCTATATGCTGATATGCTTGGGGGATAAAATAACTGACCTGGTCTGAGAGAACAGCCACCGGTCACACATAGAAATTGTCTTTTCACTGCAGTTCCTTAAACACTGTTGAAATTAAAATTTAGTTTTAAGTAGTCGGCAAGCTCTGAAGTTGTTACTTCTGCAGCGTTAATACTGTTATATATGCTAAAGGTGGGCCTATTAGAGGTGTTAGATAGAGATAGTGTAGAGATATTATATATATAGGTATTACATATATAGGTATTGTAATGGGTATATGGTGTTATTCTTTTTTTTTTTGAGGGCAGTCAGACAAACAGGAGGGGAGCACTGTCCAACTTATGTTACTACGCCTGTATGAGCAGCTGGTTATAAGCCATAATATGTCTAATGAAGAGCAGCTGGCTATAACCCACTATATATCTGATTACGAGCAGTTGGTTGATAGCCACAATATATCTAATGAAGAGCAGCTGGTTGTAAGCCGCTATATATCTAATTACGAGCAGTTGGTTGTAAGTCACATTATATCTAATTAAGAGCAGCTGGTTGTAAGCCGCTATATATCTAATTACGAGCAGCTGGTTGTAAGCTACGTCAGACTATATAAACTTGTGCTACTCAACCTGAAGATCACTCTTAGTCACACTGTCAATCTGGACGTCAGGCGGGCTAGAACTGCCAGCAGCATCTACGTAATAAACCTTCTTCTCGCTTCATCATCAGTTGTTGTACTTTCTTCAAACCCCGAGTCAACACCAAACATTTGCTCCCGCTCGGCAACATTCACCGGTATCTACAAGTGAAGGGGCCTTAATGGTCAACCTTCAATTACCAGATACAACAATACATTGACAGAAATAGCTGGTAATATGTGCAGAGCTGAAACATTGATGTAGTAATGCACACTACGCCAGTCCGTAGCAGACAGTTTGGTAATTAGAAGATGACACAGAACAAAATATGTATATGTGTGCATAGAATTAGCTTATGAAGGAGACACATTGTTACGTTAGTATAACCTGCTAGAGGACACATCGACACATCCTGACAACGTATCTTTCCCATCTTCAAGGATGAAGCATTCCATGAAGAATATGGGAAGATAGACTGTCCAGAAACGTCGGTAACTAACTACTGATCAACGCTGCGTAACATCTCAGAAGAGGGAAGATCTCATTTACATTGCGGCGGAAGTCTGAAATCACGCGCGGTATCAGGTTGTTAGGATAGCCGAAGGGGTATAAACATTACGCGAACGAGTCACCTTATTACATTATAATACGTTGCCTATCTTCTTTTACGCAAATGTCAACGAGAAACATCTCCTAAATCATCGGTAATTTTGTCACCAGAACGTGTGCTACAGGATAGTTTTCTAAAGCACAGAAGAAGCTACACAAATTATAATAATCACTTTGTATCATAAACATATACTAAAATGTGAGAAGAGATGTACGTGCAGAAACATCCGAAAGAGTACTGGAAACGTTTCTAGCACAGAAATATCCTAAAGGAATCCTTCGGAGTTTGTTGCTCTTCTGTACGATCAGTTGCGTTCTGTTTAGAAATGCAGGTGTTATAAGTAAGTGTTACATAAATGGAGTGGAATTAGATAACAATCATCAACCAACAACTTCTCTAATTGTAATTATCATAACACTTTAAGAATGCCCTACATGTGTTTCGTTCACAAATTGACCATCATCAGGGGCTTCCACGTATGTGCACTTCACTTCACGCTGTCCACTGTGTTCTATTTGCGTAGGGATTTTTGTTTGTACGCTATTCCACAATAGTAGGTGTCAAAGATTGCTTATTACGATCGTAGGCCGATATGTTATTAGTATTCACTTGTATGATTGTTTACACTGGTAGGAGTATCGTGTGCCGGATTGTTCACTTTCACTGTTTTGACTATAGCTGTTATCACAATTTCCACTATCAAAACGTCTATTTGTGTGTTCTTTGAGCACTGTTTACTGTTTTGACTATGTTTCTGTTGAGAGATTCGCACTGCAATGTTATGTTGGAAGTCGTGGTGCTTATTTCGATGTTGTGTCGGTGATCTGGGTGATGTCCATTATTGTAAAATATGTGTTTGTCTAAGAAGTTCGGCACCGGGGATCCTTCGTACACTGCACTATGTAGGGTGTAGCACTGATTATCTTTTGGGAGTATTGTGTGCCAGATTTTTCACTGTTTAACTTTCACTTAACTGTTGCTGGAGTCACACTATAGGTAGTTGTCGCACAAGTTATATTGGTTGTTGATGTTTATATAAAACCATGTATTATAAAGTATTTAAAATGTAAAAGTTTCAAAATTATTTAAAAAACTGTTGACAACATTAGTGCGTAACTGTGGTATCCGGTGTGTACTCAAGAGCCGGCGTATTGCGGTGTGCTGTGTAGGGGTTAAACTCTTTCTGCAGCGTTAATACATTGGTAGAAACAGCTGGTAGTGTGTACAGAGCTGAAATATTGATGTACCAATGCACACTAGGCCACTCTGTTACAGACAGTTTGGTAATCAGAAGATGACACAGAACGAAATATGTATACATGACCACAGATTTACCTTATGAGCGAGAGAGACTGTTACGTTAGTATAACCTGCTAGAGGACATACCGACACCCGCTTTAGTGATATTGCTAAACGCCGTAATGGATTTCGCCTTCGTCACGTTCGCTCTGCTGTCAACCAGCTGTCAAGCCTAGGCACTATTATTGCTGTAACCTTCTATGTGTTTTGTGTTAGGCCACTATTTTGGACTGTGTACATTTGAGAGGGAAATTGCATGAGATGTGAAAGGTAACGACGATGGAACGCAGTCTGACATCCCAGCAAATTAGTTGTTTTATATTGGAAAGTGTTAGCTTTATTGCGTGGCGTAGAACCAGCTCGTGCCTGATTCCATAACAGCGAGTTAAAATGAAACCGTTATGCTTAGACCATACAGTAGATACTTTCGGAAATCTGAAACCAGTAATGCGAGTGTAAGCATTTTTGGTGACGCAGTTAGGCCCACCATTAATTGTTACATGAAGACATATGTAGCCTGCGTTTTATTATTACCTTCGATAATAAATCGTAATAAAAGCGTTCCCTTCCAGAGAAATGGTATCAGGTTGTCTTCGATCCTCTGGAAATTTCCGCAGCGTTGATTGGTAGTTAGATTCCGACGTTTCGGGACAGCAGTTTCTTTCAATCTTCAAGGGCCAAACGTTCCAGACGATGGGACAATAAGCTGTCCAGAAACGTCGATTACTGCTGTGTTGCTGACTACTGCGGATTCCGTGGGAAAACATCGTGGCCTGACTATCGCGACGATCCACTGTAGTCCACCTAATAAACTAGCGTATGGAGGAAGAAACGTTGGTAGCTCCAACTAGTTCGGTTACCCTTGGGTTCAAGTCTAAGAATGGGTATCGAAGCCTACAACTACGTCGTGGGTAAGACTATGGGTAATGTTTGGGGAAGGGAAAATAGGATGCGTTTTCATCCCGAAAATGTAAGCTTTGATACTTAATGCAAAACATATTATAAAATTGAATGAATTGACCCTAGCCTTTCTTCGCACATTAAACCTCCCACAGGGGGATGAGAGCCTTCGGTCGGTTAGCACCAATTCATACACTCAGCAGGTCCTACCAGCAGCAGACCAGCATGATGGCGATGACGGCTAAAGCAATTCGGTGGTATAGTAGCTTAAGCTCGAAAAGGACAGTAAAGTAATGACCACAACTTCTTAACTTCTGGCCGGTATAGCCTCCCCCAGCAAGTGCTCTCTGGCACATCTTTGCCATTTTCAGGGGTTTTTAAGTTATAATAAGTCTGCTGACATCGGTCTCTCATAACCTGGTCAGGCCTACATACAGCTAGTAACTACACAGTGTGCTGAGAAGTAGAATGGCGTAACCGTTGCAATAATCAGGGTAGATAGACAACTCGTGGTCAGCGACACATCACGTAATGAACGGCATTACGTTACTAACTGCCAGTCAAGGCTGCGTAACATTCCAGAACAGCGAGGACCTCATTTACATTGCGGCGGAAGCCTGAAAGCACGCGTGGTAACAATGTGCTAGGATAACCATGGAGGAAAAAAGATTACGCGAACGTGTCATAATGTTACGTCTTACGCACACTGCCAGTCTTTTACTAAAATGACAAGAAGTGGAATTCATAACGTAAGTAAATTTATCAACACAAAAATTCTACTGAGCGACTTGTACTTTTGCCACCAGACCGCGTGACACCGGATGGTTGTCTAATGGAAGAGGGCCGCACAGAAGAAGTAACGCCATTTCCTATTTTAAACGGCACTATTCAATCAATGTAGCGTACCTTCCGAAGAGTAGCATTAAAAACACTATTTGTTGTGAAGGTTATGGCAAAGTGATGTACAACACCGAAAGCTACGTACAGGTTTGCTTTCGAAAAAAATGTACAACACTTGCCATTATCAAATTGTGAAAGTGCAGAAGTCGCTGAACAAATACACAGAAAACTATAAGAGTAAAATACTTATCGTAATGCAACAGATCAAAATATTGGAATTGATCCATCCATTTGTTTTCCTGTTCCGCAGCTGATTTTGCTTCCTACAGAATAAAATCAATAAGCAAGTTGTAATGTTTAAAGGTAACCAATGAAACAGTAGGTAATTTCTCACATTGAATATAGGACACAGATATTTATATAACGAACAAATCTTTCTGTGACGAAGGAGTAAATTAAGTTGGGATTGTATGCATTTAGTATTATAAGACTATATTTCAATTTTTGTTTCACAATTTGACTTGCCAATTTCACACTTAGGTTGCAAGTGACTCCAGAATGTTCATATCAATTGCATATATGTGTTTATGGCCCTTATTCTCTTCGATCTAACACGAAGATAATTGTGGCGTTTCAGTTGTGTTGAATGATGTCAGTAATGTGCTGCTACAGTGATGTTGCCATCTGTATTCCTTGTGAGGGCTGTAGCGCCTCATGCAGTTGTTATGCTACGTCACATTCTGTAACAACTTCCGACGACTTGAAATATGACGTCCCTTTTTTCGTCTAGCATATTTCAGTAAACATGACACAAGAGTTAGGGTAAACGCCGTTGACATTACGTTACTGTAAACTTATCGACGTCTGCGCCTGGATTACAGTGAAGTAATTTTGCCTAAATCAGAAAATGGTAGAAGGGTAGTTGGTTTACAAAGAGGTCTAATACATTCATGACACGTCACAATTACTCTGTGACTGAGTGCTGAATGTGGAAGGTAACATCCCTCAATTTACTCACCAAGGTTTTGCAGAGCATGACGTTTCCTTGTCTTCTCTTCGCCAAAATCCGCCTTCTGGACAGGTAGTAAGGAATCTCACAGTGTCTATCGTATTAAGAAAATGTAATACTGATTTTGTGATTGGAAACTTGGAGATTTCATAAACATTATTTCGGCCATTCACAAGTAGGCTACATTTTATGCTCAAGGATATAGACAATTTCTTAGCTTTACTGAAGTATCCTTAGTTTGAAGAGTATTATGTGGTGGAAGGATGTAATTGTAATTCTGTAACCTTGTGGCATGTGTGTGTATTTCGTCAGTCAGAGAAAATTATGAAAGCAAGGCTTGCTCTTTGTATAATCGTAATTAACCATCCACTAGACAGTAAAAGTAAAGTTTTCCCTATAACAGGCCACGAAGGCACAAAGGGGGAGTGGAGGTTTAGCTCTACTCATTCGTGACCCCGGGGCTATTTGGGGTGGTTGGTCAGCACCACGCCCGGCCGCTTTAACCCCGGGAAAGACCCGGTACCCATTGTATAGAAGGTTGGGTAGGCCCAGGGCTGGTCTGGACGTATGAGAAAAATATCGCCCCCTCCGGGATTTTTTTTTGCCTGTCCGGGGTTTATCCCCTTTGATCCATTTTTTACTGTTTAAATCCTTTCACGTCACTTTACGTTCCATATTACCGTCCTTTAAACAAACACAACACAAACATCCATGCCCCCGGTGGGCTTCGACCCCACGATCCTAGTAAGCGAGCGGCCAAAGACCCACGCCTTAAACCGCACGGCCACTGGGATCGGCTATATTCGATCCAAGGACCGTCCAGCCCCTAGCGAGTCGCTTTACCGACTACGCTATCCCGGCCTCCATCCACTAGACAGTGCTGCGTTAAAATGCACAAGGCAGCGACTCAAATCTTTACTTTTCTGAAGACTTCAAATCGCACAATTAGAAAGGAAGAAACTGAATATGAAGTCTTGTGTTCCCTGCAATTTGTAATACTTAAACTTTCGGATTATCGGTTTTTAAACATTTTACTCGTGAAGATATTAATCTAACGTCAATATACTTAATGCACTGTATTTAATACAGATATATACGTTGAATATAGTTTTTTAACTGTAATAAAATTGACCTCGGAGAAAATATATTTGTAGATTGGAGTAATGTTATGAAGTATGCTAGACAGCTTTTCTTTTTAAATAATTCCTTTAATAAAAGTCATTCTTTGAGACAATAGAGGGTGAGGCGTTGTTTCTGAAATTTGTTTTCTTTTGCCATAATTTCTGACGTTAGCGTAACAAAAATTTAAGAAACTTTCATTTTTAGGCGAGACCTTACCCAGAACATGACGCTCTATGATTATGTGTAGTAGGAGAGCTGCACAGGAGAAATTGACCATTTAATTTCCTACACAATGCTATCCAATCAATATTACCAACCTTACAAATTCCTGCAGTGTAGCCGTAATGATTTTTATGTTTATACCAAAGCGATTTTCAAATCAGAAATTTTATGTTGGTGCGAATTTCGTGTAACGGATCAAACCTTTGAAACAGATCGTTGTGTTTCTTTTCCTACTCCGCCTCTCATATTGCCTCTCAAAAAACATAAAATCAATAAGAGAACTTGTAATGTTTAAAGATAAGGAATGAGACACTAGGTCATTTATATAACGACACAAACTTTCTGTGACGAAAGCGTGAACAAAGTTGGGCTAGCACGCATTAAGTAACACAGGATATTTTATTATGCTAATCTTCAGCCTTGTTGTCAAGGTCGAGGGGAATGGTTGAGAGGTTCCCTGGCCTTGACATCAAGACTGCAATTAATTCTGTAACCAAAGGGTATGCATTCTTATAGCTGCAAATTTTTTTTTTGGCTCGACGGCGTTATATGGGCCTGGGCCTCCTCGTTTCGTCGAGGTTTCATGGTCAAACACATTTGAGACACACCAAAGTCGGTAGGACTCTTCTGGACGAGGGACCAGCTCGTCGCAGAGACCTCTACCTGACAACACACAATACTCACAAGAGACAGACATCCATGACCCCGGCGGGATTCGAACCCACGATCCTAGTAAGCAAGCGGCCGAAGAAGCACGCCTTAGACCGCACGGCCACTGGGATCGGCTACCTGCAATCTTATGCCTTAGTAAACAGAATACCGAGCCTTGACCTGAAGTCGGAAAAAGGGGTGCGCACAACTGTGCGATGTCAGAAGAATTCACACCTTTCGCATGAAAGTCGGAATTCCCTGAAATGTATTTGTGACATTTGTAGGCTTACGTATATAAAAGAAAGTGGAACTTGTAAACTGTTCTTCATGGTTAAGCTAACAATTTGAGATTATTAGAGAGAGTAGGACGTAACATGTGTGACAGTGCCGAATTTTGTATTTGTTGGTAATAAGTTCTGAACAAATTTGAAATTTTATTAATAAGAACAGCAAAACTGTAAACAGGATAAAAATTGAGCGATTAAATTTTTCCGAAGTGTGATGTGACTACGTTGGAAGTGTGATCTTATAGATACCGGGAATGCAAGAATTGAATAGATGTCATATTTATGGTAAAGATGGCTGGTATATTGAGGGGTTGGTCATTAAGTAATGTTGTTTATAAAACTAGACATAAAGGCCGCCAATTCTAAATAACTTTATGATAACCGACCTATACATTGACTCAACTGGCGAATGTAACTAAGAAGTGGTGATGATAGATCTAGGAATAATTTCTGCAAGTCGCTCTTAAGATTCCTGCATGGACGAATTGTTCAAAGAGAAGCGTCATTTCTGAGTGATGAAGCCTGGCAGCATTCAGGCGGTATATCAACACTCAGAGCGATATCCAGAGGGCTTCACGAACTCCACATCGCATATAAACATCGTCTTCATGAAATTAAGCTCGTAGTCTGGTCTACTTTTTTTTTAGTAGTGAAGGCCTCTCAGCAGACGCTGAGGACGCACCACAACCTTGAGGCTTATTGTGCAAACCTGTGATGAATGTAATCATGAATGGTTTTTTTGTTTTTCCGTGTAATGGAGCACCTGTGGAATGAAATTGACATGGGAAAACCGAAGTACTCGCGGAAAACCCTGTACAAATGCCACTTTCTCCACCACAAATCTCACATGGATTAACCCAGGTTCGAAACCGGGCCTCCCGGGTGAAGTGCTTGCGACTAACCGCCTGAGCCATGGCACGTCCTTCTGGCGTGCTCTTACACCAAAGACAACCATCGTGTCTCAGTTTTCTAATGAACGTTTCAACACAGACCGTTCTAAAAAACTGATATTTCTCCACTTCTCCAACAACTCATAAATGAAGATAACACCTACTTTTAATTCGAGCACGACAGTGCAACAGTACATACAGATAATGGGTCCTGCTGGCATTACGAAAGGTGTTTGATAAACGATTAATTGATCAGCAGTCTTGGAGATTTCCAGATCTAAACCCGTGTCATTTTTGTTACCGGACATGCATAACTTGGAATTTTATGTGAAGAATCACTTCCCATGAAGTGCTTGTCTTATGCATCTTAATTTATTAACGATATGGGAAGCGTGCCTGCAAACAGAGGAGAATTATTTTGAACAGCTTTTGTAATTTAAGTGAAGAACAGTGAGTTTTACTGAGTAGTGGCGAAATGTCATCGTTTTCAGCAGATACTAACGTGAAGCATGCATCGGAAATTCACGGCGTTTAGCGTGAGAATATTGCAACGGTCTTGTACTAACACATTAGAAATATATAGTATAATATAATATAAACAAAGAATAAAATAAATCTGCAAATTAGTCTTATTATTATTCTTTTCGAAAGGATTTCTTCCCATTATCTATACTACTGCTAACTTGTGCTTCTGATATAAAAAAAAATTGTGACGGAAGCAGGAAGATTATTCAGATACAATCAAGGAGCGGTTATTTACCTGAAGTACGCCAGTTAAGAGCTTCTGATCTGCTGGTTTGGAACTCAGTTTACATAAAATTTAAAGGTAAATGGCTTATTTAACTTGTTGTACTCGTGCGACTAATTCGCACGCAGAAAAATTGAAATATTTAATCAACAATATATTAATTTATACTTTCGAAACTATAAGCCTTTCCCGATTTACTGTGCTTGATGTCATGAGTCTATCACTTTCTTTGCGTTGTCGCTGCCCTGTATTTACTGCAACAGCGAAGTTGTGAAAGGAGGAGTCTCGGGATAATGCCTCCAGCCCTACCGGCCCCCAGTCCAGCTGCCAGCGCTTACGTCATAAGTGGTTATGCACGGAGTTCTTAACAAATTACTGGTGTCTGTTTTTCCTTATTTCTAATATTTTCATTTTATAAAGTAAATTTTTTTTATTTTCTTTATTTGTTATTGTATTTCATTTGTTAAACCGTTTGGGGAGTTTCGAGTTGGAACCCACATTTTACAAGAACAGAATTTGCCTAACGCGGTGTCGGTGCCAGTGAATGAAACACGTAATTGTGGAGAGACCTGTACATTTATATTTACATTTTCATTTACCTCCCAACATATTTGTTTAAAACGCATGTAACATTTGTACATGTTGATGTGCCAGGAGAATGTCTTAAATGACTTGATCCGAGAGAACAGCCATCGGCCACACAAGGAGGCTGTCTTTTCACAGTCATAGGAATACAATGGCGTAAACCCTGCCAAATTTAAAGTTTTCTACAAGTAGTGTGACAACGTGCGACATGCCTTCTTCGCCATTTTCAAGACGTCGATAGAAATAATTGGTTTGTTTTTGCAGAGTCGAAACACAATCTAGACCACTGCGTTACAGACAGTTTGGTAATTAATCGATGACACAGCACGAAAGCTTTTTATATGGCAATAGAATTAGCTTATGAAGGAGACACATTGTTACATTTGGAGAACCTGCTAGAGGACACATCGACACCTTCTATAGTGATGTTGCGAAACGTCGTAATGTTTTTCCTCTTCGTCATCTTCGCTGTGCTGTCAACCAGCTGTCAAGGCTAGGCACTAATACTGCTGTAACCTTCTGTGTGTTTTGTGATAGGCTACTGTTTTGGGCTGTGTCCATTTGAGAGATTGATGGTCTGAGAACAGATAGGTAAAGAGGGTGGAACGTAAACTGATACTCCAGCAAATGACTTACTATACATTGGAATGTGTGAGTTCTGTTGGGTGGCGTAGAAACAACTCGTAACCGATCCCATAATAATGAGTTGGACTGAAACCTTTATTCTTAGACCGTACGATAGACACCTTTCGGAAAACTGACACCAGTAATTCGTCAGTTCTTTTTGACGGAGTTACGCCCACTAATGTCTGTTACATGAAGACCAAAGGAGCCTACGTTTTATGGTTACCTTCGAGATTGAATCACCATAAAAGCGTCCCCTTCGGTAGAAGTGGCATCAAGTATTCATCGATCTTCTGGAATATTTTGCAGCGTTGATTTGTTGTTAAATTCCGACTTTTCCTGACAGTGTATCTTTCCCATCTTCAAGGATGAAGCATTCCATGAAGAAGATGGGACGATAGACTGTCCAGAAAAGTCGGTAACTAACTACTGATCAACGCTGCGTAACATCTCAGAAGAGAGAAGTTTTTTACTTTGCGGCGGAGGTCTGAAATCACGCGCGGTATCAGGAAGTTAGGATAGCCGAAGGGGTATAAACATTACGCGAACGAGTCACCTTATTACTTTATAATACGTTACCTATCTTCTTTTACGCAAATGTCAACGAGAAACTTCTCCTAAATCATCGGTAATTTTGTCACCAGAACGTGTGCTACGGGATAGTTTTCTAAAGCACAGGAGAAGATACACAAGTTAAAACTCTACGCATAATCATTCAGTCACTGTTGCTATACCTCCGAAGTGCTGGAATCAAAGATTAACAGTTGTGGCAGTTAGGCCAATGCGATGTTCAACACAGAAATCTGTGTGTTAGTATCGACTGCTTACTGTGTTACGTTTGCGAAAAAAGGAAAACAGTTGCTATCATCGAATTTGTACAAGAATGGAACAAGGCACTGAACAAATAGGAAACTGTAAGTAAAATCCATTACATCTGTTTCGAAATAGAGAAATAGAAGATAGATTATTAATATTGTGTACTTATTTTGATGCTTACAGAAGAACATAATCACTTAGTATCATAAACATATACTAAAATGTGAGAAGAGATGTACATGCAGAAACATCCGAAAGAGAACTGGAAACGTTTCTAGCACAGAAATATCGTAAAGAAGTCCTTCGGAGTTTGTTGCTCTTCTGTACGGTCAGTTGCGTTCTGTTTAGAGATGCAGATGTTATAAGTAAGTGTTACATAAATGGAGTGAAATTAATTATTCGCTGGAATAATAATACAGAATATTGAATTGTAACAATACGGCATGAAGCGTAGTATGGCTGAAAATACAGATGGCCTGATTTCTTTTATTGACGATGCAACATATTCGATTAAAATGCCACATCACGTCGTGTTAGAATCTGACAGCCGGACAGCCATGACATCAGCAGCAGGTGCTGTTCTGTATTCTGTGAAAGTGACTTGTAAGTTGTCGCTTAGTGTCCACTGTCTTTATCGTTCAGTTTAGTGTTGGACAATGTACAGCTGTCCGTCTTTAAGTAAAGATTATTTTTATGATACTGTAACCGTGTACGAGACCGTCCAGCTTGTTTCATGTTGTGGGCAGTAATCCTGCTACTTAGTCCCTTTGGCCGCTATGTTTTAACTAATATTTATGTATATTGCTACTAGTGATGGTGTTGGATTTGGGGGGGGGGGGCATTCTGTGTTACGTCGTGTGAGCTGCATTGGCTGGGCGTCAGCTGCACCTGCCGTGTAAAGACGTTGCAGTTCAGTTGGTACTGCCACTTGCTGGAGGACTGTACGGTCGGAGTGCACCAAACTGTTCTGTTGTTAAACAGTTACATTCTCTTTCAGCACACTTCGTTGCAGATCACATTTATCCGTGTTTATTCTTAGTAATAATCTACTTTAATTAAATCCTTTTTGTCCACGTTGCAGTGCGTTGCTTCATGCAAATTGCATTACTAGACTTCAAAACACACAACTCAAATGAAGATGGAAATGAATGCTGCAATCAGTCAACAAAATATTATATTCAGGAAGAATAACGCTACATGTTGCGGCTACAAATGAATAGCCAACTGTCTTTCTTGTTCTGACCTCTTGTACCTACGCATTATAGTTGTATAAGGTTATTGTTGCATCTGATCGCAATGACACACACAAATTCGGTAGTACTGCTCTGGCCGAGTGATCGGTCCGTCACAGAGACCTATACTTGCACAGCACACAACACTCACAAGAGACAGACAATTGTGCCCCCGCTGGATTCGAACCCGCAGTACCAGAAAGCGAATGGCCACAGATTCTTGCCTTAGACCGCAAGGCCAGAGGGAATGGCTGGTTAGATATCTTGAGGTCTAATTACAAGAATACAAGGCGGATATGTTTTATAACTCTATTTCAGGTTTGAGTTCTCAAACGTGTGGAGATACAGAATGCCTGAACTGTAAAGTTTGAATTTTATTACACATTAAGAAATGATAAGTAATATAATATGTCATAGGCAATTAGATGTACAGTGTTTGGAAGCGACGTATATATACTGCAGTCTGAACATCGAATTGCAGAAAAAGTTCGAAGATATTTCTATTTCTTAGTGTGGTACTCAGGCTATACGTTTTTTTTTTTTTTTATTATTATTATTTACTGCAATTGGGTTTTCACCCGGTGGCAGTAGTCCTTACACTAGTACACACAATACAAATGGACATATAAATATACATAAAATTAACAATACAAAACAAACTATACACAATTACAAAACAAAATACATACAGTAAATACAAGTACACACATTATAACACCGTACACACATTATAAAAACATCCACACCTTGCAAAAGCATCCACTCCTTACAAAAGCATCCACACCTTACAATAACATCCATACCTTACAAATACATCCACACCTTACAAAAACACCCATACACATACAAAACAAAATACATACAGTAAATACAAGTACACATATTAGAAAAACCCCGTTCACACCTTACAAAAACACCCATGCACATACAAAACAAAATACATACAGTAAATACAAGTACTCATATTAGAACACCGTACACACCTTACAAAAACACCCATACACATACAAAATTAAATACATACAGTAAATACAAGTACACACATTAGAACACCGTACACACATTACAAAAACATCTGCACCTTACAAAAGCATCCACTCCTTACAAAAGCATCCACACCTTACAAAAACATCCACACCTTACAAATACATCCATACCTTACAAAAACACCCATACACATACAAAACAAAATACATACAGTAAATACAAATACACATATTAGAAAACCGTACGCACCTTACTAAAACACCCTTACACATACAAAACAAAATACATACAGTAAACAAAATACATACAGTAAATACAAGTACACATATTAGAACACCGTACACACATTACAAAAACATCCACAACTTACAAATCATCCACACCTTACAAAAGCATCCACACCTTACAAAAACACCCATACACAGAATAAAAAAAAAAAAATTAAACAAGCACAATACAAAAAACACCCACACATTAATTAATTTCAGTGCGTTAGAATATCCTCAGTATAAAGTCAGACCAAAGTACATGCTAATTATATCCCCCAAGAACTTAATTCACTTCACTTCGAAACCAGAGCACTTCACTTCACATCACTTCACACCCCTTCACTTCACATCCCTTATTTTTATTTAATCTCCACTTAAAAATCCTTAGCTTGTAATGACGTTCTTGACCCTTTTTTTAAAAGAGCTTAATTTACAGGGGAAAGTCGCTAGTACGCTTGGAGGTAATTGGTTCCAGCTTTTTATGGTCCTATTTACAAAGGAATATTTACCTACATCTGTTCTTTGTTTCCTAATCCTAATTTTCCGACTATGATCGTCCCTACCCAGGTAGCATGGTTTTAGCAGTCTATCCCCTATTGTTTTCCAAGCCCGTCCCCCGGTGTATGCTTTGAAAAGGGCGCATATTCGGGCTATCGCTCTACGCTGTGTCAATGTTTCCCAACCCGATTCATTTGTATTATTTGCAAATTTTGCCGCTCTCTTTTGCACGCGATTCAAAGCGCTTACCTGACCTTCTCTGTATGGGTCCCAACACACCGCTCCATACTCAAGTATCGGTCTCACAAGTGCCGTATAAGCTAAACTTTTCGTATTATTATTTGCCCTTTTGAGTATACGCATTACGAAATGAAGAGCCCTCCATGATTTTCTTAGTGTATAATTTACATGATCTGCCCAGCTTAGGTCGCTGCGTATAATTATTCCTAAATACTTAAAGCTATTTGCCTCTGGAATTAGTTGATCCCCAATACAATACCTCAGTTTACCTTTCACCCTAGCTCTATTGAAGCTTACTGCTTTACTCTTACCTGGATTTATCCTCATTTCATTTTCAACCGCCCATTCCCCTAATCTATTTAAGTCTGTCTGCAAATTTTCAATGTCATTACTATCGATTATCCTCCTGTATATTATACAATCATCAGCGAAAAGCCGTATATTTGACTCAATGTTTTTCCAAATATCATTAACATAAGCGAGGAAGAGCAACGGACCTAATACGCTCCCTTGCGGCACTCCCGACGTTACTCTGACTTCATCAGATAGTTGTCCGTCTACTCTAACTCTTTGCGAACGTCCTAACAGAAATTCCTTTATCCACACCACTACCCTCAAGTCCACACCGGTTTCCGCAATTTTTGAAAGCAGCCTATCATGTGGGACTAAATCAAAAGCCTTTGAAAAATCTATTATAATCGCGTCAGTCCTGACTCCCTCGTCCAATGAATCAGCAATATCTTGACAAACTGTGACTACTTGGCTTTCGCATGAGTACCCTGGTCTAAATCCATGCTGACCCTCATATAACCACTCACTCATTTCCCAGACTTGCCTTAGATACCCTGCTATAACGTGCTCCATTTGTTTGCAAACTACTGAGGTTAAACTGACCGGTCTATAGTTTCCCACTACTGATCGATCTCCCCCTTTATAAATAGGAACCACTATAGCTTTTTTCCAGTCCCCTGGGATAGAATTGTTGTTCATCGTTATATCTAGTAATCTCGCGAGGTATGGAATCATGGCTTCCCCACCTAACTTTAAAATTTCCCCAGGAATGCCATCTGGTCCGACGGATTTATTTCTCCCGATTGCTGATAGTCGTTTCCTTAAAATGTTGATACTAATGGTGAACGGTTTTCCTGAATCTGTCGATTGGATTTGCGGGATGTTTCGTTCGCAACTGAATACAGACGCATAATAAGAGTTTAGGGAGTTGGCCTTTTCTATTGGTTCGGTGATGATATTTCCATTAATGCCCTTGATCGCAGGAATATTTTCTCTATTACCTTTACGTCTTTTAACATATTTATAAAACTCTGCCCAGCATTTACCTTCGTTTTGTAAGACCGAACTTAAGAATGTCTCCTGAGCCTTCTTTTTTGCTATCAGTAACTCTTTGGATAAACGTTTCAGCTCTGCTTGGTAATGCCCACCAAATTTTCGCTTATTGTAAACTTTCCTCACCTTTACCTTAAGTCGTTTTACTTCCTTCGTATAATATTCCGGATCCGGATTTTTACTTAGAATTTTATGTGGTACAAAACGTTCTATACCCTCAAAGACTATTTCCTTGTAGCTTTTCCATATCTCCTCCACGCTACTACCATTTCCAGCCCATAAGCTAAAATTTTCCCGAAGAAATGTTTGCAAACCTAATACATCTGTTTTGTGGTACACCGGGACTATCCTTTCAATTTTTTTCTCCCGACAATTTTCATCCCATTCTACTTCCAATAAAACCCCGCTATGATCGCTGATTCCGTGCACAATGTTACAAGAGTTAAGCGTATTATCAGGTCTGAGGAGGTAGATGTCCAACAGCGCGTCACCTCTCGTCGGGCCACTTACTACCTGAGTATAACCATTTTCCCATACTAATTTGTTTACGAAAGCCTGAAAACCGGTTGTCTTTCCTGCATCCCCATTCCAATTCGCTTGAGGTAAGTTCAAATCTCCTCCTATAATGCATCTCTTCGTTGAGTTTCGCGTAAGTAAGGTACGGGCTGCTAGTCTTTCAATCGCCAACATTTCCTCGTTAGGAGCTCTGTATATACCTATAATTTCCCACGAATATTTTGGATCCATTCCTTTCACTTCCACCGCGATCATCTCAAAATCCTCATCCACCCACAGCTCCGTACAGGCAATGTAATTTTTAACACATATAAAAACCCCACCACCACGGGCTGTCCTATCTCTTCTGAAAATTGTAAAATCTGCCCTAAAAACTTCAGCATTGCTAATGTCTTCTTTAAGCCATGACTCCGTACCTATAACAACATCAGGGTTGTATGTGTCAACTAAATTACAGAAATCTAAGGCTTTATTATATATACTCCTACAGTTAACCTGTAGCACCACTAGCGACTTACCTTCAACCCTATATGCAGATGTTGTACTTATAGATTCAACCCCTGACCTAGCTTCAGTTTCCCTACTCACCCATTTATTCGTCTCTGTCCCCCTTTCTTCATGTAAAGTCTTCTGTTTTTCAATTGATGGTTGCCGCATTTCCCTGGTTGTCCTCGTTCTGCGAGTTCCATCCACCGAAGTATGTCATTCCTTCCTCCGTGAAGATCCTCCGCCATCAAGTCCACTAACCCTAGCGTACAGTTGTCCCAGTCGTTTCTTTCCTCTTCCGTTCAGATGCAGCCCATCTCCAGCAAAATCCCCATCCTGTATCCAGCTGTTCGGATCAACGAATGTAATTCCGAGGGCGTTTGCTATCCAGTCGAATCTATCATTAAGAGCACCAATACGCCGCCATGATACATCTCTACGTCGCAGCACTCCACTCAGGACAAGTCTGCAGTTCGGACATTTATCCTTAACCTTAGCCATAAGCGTATACACTTCTCCCATTACAAAATCCAGATTTCGCGTTATTTTCAAGTCATTTGTACCTACGTGAATAATAACAGTTTCTGGACAACCTACATCCCTCTTATCTATCACTCTGCGTAGCTGTTCAGTTTGAATTCCCGGAAAACACTCCACCTTCATATCTGTATGTTCTGTTCCAACATTACGCACCATTGAATCGCCCACCACCACGCACTTTGCAGCCTTTTGCTCAGTCGGCACTATGTCCCTCTTCCCAGCTCCAGCCCGTAGTAACTTTTCTTCAAGATTCTTGTTCCTAGCCTTCAGTTCATCAATTTGTCGCAGAGCGTTATGCAATTCTTCCTCCAACATTCGAATCCTTTCAGTCCTACACTTATCACAGCTCCACTTCTCTCTCTCAGCCGCTTGAGCCTTCACATTACCACAACTATAGTGATACCAACGTTCACATAATTCACATTGGATTCCCGACCTTAGATTCCTGCAACAACCAGTACATAAAAGTTTCACAGTGTTACCTCCTTCCACAACAGGACCGGGATTTTGTTCCACTCCACCAATCACTAGTAAAACAGCTAAAACCATTGAACTCATCATCGTCAATCCCAAGCAATGTCCAGTATCTCGGTTAGCGTCACCACGCGTAGGCACGCCACGCCACGTGCACCTCCCGGCCCAGGTACCCACTCTCGCCCGGTAATCTTCCAGGTAGCAACCCATAGTCTGTCCTTACTCAGGAGCTCACCACAAACACGTCTGCCCACAACAACCTTCGCAACCCGACTCCGACAACCTTCGCAACCCGACTTGTATTTTACCACCTACGTCAAAACATCTTGTCTTCACTACATTTATCTTGAAATATTAAGATTATATTACAAACACCAAAACTTTATCTTTAACGTATCTGTAAATACCTTAAGCCTTTGGCAACGACATGCAGCTTTTGGGTCACTTGAAGCAAGTCACTTGTGGTGTTGCTTCGTGATTCAATAGTTCCGTACTCTTTCGCTGGTGACATTTTTAAAATATTGTGATCTGCTATTAGTCTACTCGTATTTTGTCTCCTCTTGATACTGGTTGAAGTACTATTGTTTATGTCAGTGTGCACGTATGTGTTGCCAACATCACATTAGAGTAAGTGTTGTGTTGAAAATTTTATTGCACATGTGTTTATTGTGTAATTGCCATAATTGTGTTAAAAACGGACTGAATTTTGTATTATTGTAGAGTTTGTTTTTCTGCTTTATCTTAAACGAAGAATTCTTTTCATTGGTCAGTCCTTCAAAACTATGGCATCTGTCTATTGTTAACATCTTTTTAACCAAATCCCCTGGAATTTGTCCGATCTGCAAGCAAATAGGACTGCAGTTAGGCGTACACGCGCTTGATTTTGTGATGACTATTAGATGATTATTCAATATTTATGAAACCGGAGGGATAATCAAGCCTTATGATGTCTTCCCACAGGCTGCCTGGGTATTTATGTAGACTGTATATATTAAACACTTTAAGGTGGTTAAAGAATATATTTCCTTTCGGAAACCAGGATAATTTAAGGTTAACTGTCATCATATTATTCAGCAAATTTATTACACCACGACTTCTCAATTACATTTACTTCAGAATTTTAGTACATTTTTAGAAGCGATAAAGGGCTACAGTGTTCACCTAAATTTCACTTAAATGCTTGTATTTCATAAATTTATACTGAGATAACTACAGTCTTATATTTCGTGTATAGAGATAGTCTAAAACTTCGTATGATATTTGGAGTATTACGATTAAACAGAGGCTTTTATCTACTAAATATTCCCAAGTTATTTATTTCAATGGAATGAAAGGACAAAGTGACCGTAAGGACATGAACATTTAGGGTTTTGATATGATATTCCGAAAGCAACTGAGATATGTCTCTAATATTGTACTGTTAACGTGTGTTTGCTTATTGTGTTATGTAACTTACACTACACAGACGCTCTATTAAATAAAACTGCAAGAAAGAAGAGCCACAGGCATAATTGTGTTATGATTTGGTGTTCTCTTCTCTTCGTCATTGGGCCTATTTCGTTTCCTGATTCTTGTCTTTCACTTGAAGCAGAAACATGAAGAAAGACAGCGTCTCTTGCATTATCTGTGACAGACCAATAAGTAATTTAGCGACATGCACGTGTATGTTTGTAATAAAATACAGACTTCTGAAAATGGAATTAAATGTCTACAATCATGACTTTTCAGAGAAGAGCTCAGAAGTATGTCGTAATGTGTGAATCGACAGTGTCAGTAATTGTGTGATCGATCTGGGTACTCTATTAATTATGGTTCTAATTTCAGGCATGTTTATTTTCGATATTATTGGTATTTGGTTATTTTTTTCTTAGGAAAGATTTGCAAGTGTTAAGTATTCTTAAATACAACAAAATGTGCTTATTGCTGAATTAATCTGATGTTGATGTTGGTTTTTAAGATTTTTAAAACCATCTAATATTTGTTTATAAGGCCGCAAATTATACTTAGCGCACTGACCTAACCGTATACGGAAAGCTGTGTTTATTGTGTTGTCATGTCCATTTTGTATTTGTGTGTGGTATACCCTCATAACTGCAAATTGAATGGCGTGAAGCTAGGTATTTAAATTCCTTCTCACTGGATGTGATATCAGGTCCGTAATGTTTAATTCCTTAGAGTATCATAAATCTATGTTCTTTACATTTCAATAATTGTATGTCATACAGGAAACCTACTTAGGGCCTGAATGTGTTGTTAATATCAGTACGGTCTGTAATTCATGCCGTCATTTGCAATTGTGTGCTAATATTAAGCTGATGGATTTGTTGTGTTTAATTGCAACTTCCTGTAAAGTGAGTTTTATGGTGTGCAGAGACAAATCACCACCTTTAAATAGAAGTCCCCCACACCACTATGGCAAGTGTTTATCAAATCCCTTAGAGCAGATTTTGGGAATGAAATTCGTGACTTTCTTCAATAATATTTCAGTCATAATTTTTGAACTGACTGTGGTAGATAAAGTAAACCTGATTGTTCTTGAAACAATTGTTTCTGTAATTTCAAAGTGCGGTAAAGGCACAGTCATTTAATACACGATTTAAGATTTAAGTCATTGACCAAGTTTCCTTTCTTCGGGGCTATTTAGTGGTACGAAGTAGGTGAGAAAGAATCGAGTCTTAAATAAACATCTACTGACGTCATGTTTTTAGTGGTCTCTATTTCTGTCCTGTTTGTCGGAATTCTTGTTTTTGATTTATAATTCGTAAAGCGGCCATTCAAAGGTTTTCTTTATCCCTGCATCCTCTCCACGCTAATGCTCGTGTAGTGCCCTAATCAGGCCCTTTATTTCCATCCACAGATTCCAAATTCGTCTTTCGTTCTCCCAGTCGATTCTGCAGTTGGGACCTTCTCGGATAAGAATACCATTACGGGCAATAAATTTTTCTCTTCTCGATACCTTTCCATTCGCTCTACGGGGCCTACCCAGCTTCCTCTGCAATGGGCACAGGGGCTGTTTGCCGGGGAATGGCGTAGGGGTCGTGGCCTTGACCACCCAACCCCTTCAAGGGCGGAGGTAAAGAACATGTACATCTATACCTCCACTTTCCCTCTGTGTCTATATGGCACAGTATAGTGTGATCTTTAAAAATAATGATGATTATGATGATGATGATGATAATAATAATAATAATAATAATAATAATAATACCATAGTACAGGTATCATGGTAACCGTGCTGGTTTATGAAATGGGATGTAAACTGTCATCAGTTGCTATAAAAGCTTTTTCCGGGGGATGGGCTGGGGGAGTGCTGACTCTGAGGCTATAAGCAATTTAGATTGATTTTAAAAATTATGTTATAAAAATCATGTCGTAAGTATAACATAACGCTGTATGCAACTGCATTTGTATACATACGAATAGAACTACGTGTTCCATGACTCAAGCTCAGTATCCTAATGTAAAGGTAAAATTTCCGTAGAACAGGCCATGAAGGCCGAGAGGAGGAGTAGAGGTATAGCTGTACTCTTTTTTTTTTAAACCTAGCACTAGATGGGGGTGGGTGGTTAACTCCACACCCTGGCCGCTTTACCCCGGGAAGGAAACCCGATGACCCTTGTACAGGAGGCAGGGTGTTCCCCAGGGCCGGTCTGGACGGGTTTGGAAAATTTCGCCCCCACTGGGATACGATCCCCGGACCGTCTAGCCCGTAGCGAGTCGCTATACCGACTGAGCTATCCCAGCCCAGTGTTCTATCTTCTTGTTTCTTTAAGTTTTTTTATTTATTTTTCAAAATTCGTATGTCATAATTATCAACAATTTTCAGTGGCTGATTTCTGCTGTAGGGGAAATCACGTAAAACTTTGGTATCATAATATGTAAAAAATCTGGTTTCTTTTAATTTCGGTTTTGGGGAGTTTGCGGTGCAGCAGCCGAGCAGCCCTCTCCCCCTTTGGTGCGCCCATGACTGCCATCACGTACTAGAGGATCCAAAGTGTTGTGCAGCAATAGGTCTTGGACAAAACGCAACTTTCCTTAAAACAGACAATTTGTACATTGCAAAATAAATATGGCATCTGTGCGAAAGATGTGCAGGAATTTTAAAGGTTTGTTTGATAAAAACCGAAATGCTGGGTTTGGAACATGCTGCCGATCTGACGCTAAGATGTGACCCCCCAGCAATATTGATCAAATGTTTTTTAACTTATTAGCTGTCACCCCTGAACTAGAATACCGCAGGGCCTTAACAGCTGCCAGTCGGCTTTATTACTGTTATTACACTTAAAGTATCCATATTTTTTAATTGGTCGATTTACCTTTATGTGGTCCATCATTGTTGTGCGTAGTACTAATAATGACAACAATATTCAGACTAGCAAAACTGTTTTATTTATTGACCCACTTGATAAGGTCATATGTTTCCGCTAATTATACGCCATCGTCAGGCTAAAAGTAATCAAAAAGGATTATGGTTCATGTATGATAAAACAAGGTTTTCAGATAAAATCAGGATTGATCTGAACTTGTTGCATGAGAAACATAGTATTCTAATTAGTTTGGTTAGATGTAGCTGTATGTCTCTTCGGTGATTCCAAGCTTAAAATACGTTGAAATTAAAATTCAAATTAGGTAGTTTAAAATGTAGTGTAGTCATTAATTTGTGCGTGGAAACTTACGATCCGTGAGCTTGTTCTAGTCAAGGAGTATCGTTTTTGCATAGAAGGCCTCTTTTATTATTGTGTGGACTCTTGGTATTTAAGATGGTATCTAATATGTAATATAAATACTGATGATGTGTGGATGGTGTATTGATATTTAAATAGTAAATAATACAAGGTTGGCCTTGTTAAATAAATGAGGCCTACTTGTGTAATGCATTTCTTTCGGCATGGCATTTTCACTTTCACTTTCACCGTTATATGATTTACTGATTCAAACGTGAGTTCTGTATGTAAACGTAGGCTTACTCGTGTGTTCCGAACATGCATAATTCGCATCCATTTGGTACAATGGAAGATGTTATGGAACTTATACACCTGAGGAAGAAAATGGGCCATATGAACATTATAGAAGGGTTTTACATCTTTTCAAGGACTACAAATAACAACCAATTAAGTGACAAATTTTAAGGAGCGTTTAAATTGGTCATGCTGGATGATCGTCGTGAGTGAATTCAATGGATGAACCAAATTCCTTTTACATTTCTCATCGACATTAAACGGGATGTTTTATTTGGAAATGGTGCCAGCTAGACTCATTGGATTGGGTATGAGTGTTGATTATGAATACTTAAAGAAAGAAAGAAAGAAAGAATGAATGAATGAATGAATGAATGTAAACCAATTTTTGAGTAATGAGCAAAACAACAAACCGACGTTGGGGGTTAAACCATGGTGCGTCGAACACTTTCTACAAGAAAGCGCAAGTGAAGATAGAGACATATTCAGAAACCACATAAGAATGCCTAAACAATAAATCTAGGAAGTGCTAACAAATTAGAATTCTACGTGAGAAAACAAAACACATGTATGGGAAATGTCTTCCTGCGCGGCTGAATTTAGAGATCACTGATTTAATTGGCTTATGCTGATTGCTTTGGAACACTTGAAGCCTTATACCATGTACCAGCCTCATGGATTTCCGCATTACTACCAGATATCTTGAGAGGCTACATGTATAGCACTACAGGACTTCATTATAATACGAAAAGTAGTGTAGAAACATGTGCCAGTAAATCTATGTGAATGTTATTTTATTATTGAATTGTAGCTGAATTTTAAAAATCTGAAAATTGATGTTGGAGAATCGAATAATATTTTGTCCAATGAAAGAATTTCCAAACAGGAATGAAGTGTGTTTTATCTGGCTTAAAAATGTTGCGTGATTAGTCAAAATAATTATTAATTTATATCAGTCAACGCAGTCATGGCCTGTGAAAGAATTTCAATTCTTTTTTGTAATGACGCAAAGACTTATTCAATCTCTCTAGGTTTTTTTTATCCTGCAGTGTTTATCCTTTGGCGATAGAGTTAAGCGGCGAATTGTCACAGACTTTGTTTGTAAAAGAGAGAGATTATGAATATAGGCACGGAGAGAAAGATGAATTTCCTTGAACAGGGCTGATTTAACCCGTTTTTTTGACAACTTCTTGAAATAACTTGTTGATATTTTTGTTGGCAAATGAGAGCACGTTGCTAAGTCATATTTTTAGCTCCAATAATAAGCTTTTGGAAGAATAATAATTAATAATTAATTTTCTGATTCTTTGCAGTCATCGAATAACTTACTTAATTTGTGATTGGCGCTAACGCCATACTGAATTCCACCCTAAAGGAGCTTTTCCTACCATGATAATTGCATTCCATCATCTTCTGTCCTTCTACATCATTTCTCAGACTTTAACATATTGTCTTAATATCAACCAACAAATGCACGAGATACATGACAAAGTACCTGGTTTATATAATATAAAATTTGCCATTATCACTTTGGTGACTCTAGACCACCACTCTCAGACAATTCTTCATTTCGCTCATATTCCATATCATTGCCAGTTTTTTGTAATTTTCTTAGTAATTTTATTAGCATTTTCTACGCTACCGCCAGTGAAATTTTCAGTCTCTGCATCGAGACACATCCTTTCTGATCGGTTAATCTGCAACGATGAACGTCACATTTATTCGGTCCTGAATATATTTGAACTTCAATAAACTGATTAAAATAGTTACACAAATTTCATTTTTAAGCTGTTATATTTGCCTTGATTATTACTATTAATTATATAATGATAAATAATAATAATTAATAAGTAGTATTGAAATTTTGCGGTATTTTTAGACGTTCAAATAATTTTGGAGGGATGGAAAAATGTAGTTGAAGATTGTGAATCACTTCGGAATTCTCCAAACTGCAGTGTCGCCATTGATAGAGGACATGTTCTCATTCGGTGCCTAAAAGAATGGTTATGAACTTAATTAACACCAGAAGAGCTACAGAGTGATTTTGTTAGCTGTTGTGGATAAGGAATAAATTTCTGTACATTGATGCTGGAAGAATGGGAAGATTGAATAAGGCACTGGTGGTTTCAAAATGCAAATTCACAGAGGCGCGAGAAAAGAACACTCTTAATTTGCGTGCGGAAAGAGCTTTGTGGCTCATGATGCTCTCCCCCTCAGAAGTAATATTTTGAAAGCATATTGTCTGAAGAGACCATTAATAAAAGTAGGATTTATGTTTATCCATAAACTGTCATAAACTGTCGAGGGCGAAGCATGGTTCATAAGGTATCAAACGTTAGAATGTAACAAGATTTGATTGCATTGCAGACTCAAACATTCGTTCTAGTGTTAAAATCCACTTGTGTTTTACACAACTATCTAAGCCAATTCCGCTGCCAGACTCCCATATTACAAGGGGAATGATTGATATCGAATTGCGGGTAGAAGGAAGAACATTACCTCGCAATTGTCGGCAAGATGTAACCACAGCAGAAGGAAGGATAAAGACTGTTTTTATTCGCAACAATAATTACTTTACGTGATCGGTATGCACAACACTTCTGTTCATCAGTCGTGGTTACATGACAGTGGAAAATGATTTGAATAGATACTGTAGTTACATTGGAACATAAATGTAGTTACTTTAAACGAGATTATATTTTGATTATAAAACAGAGCATTATATTAAACCAGATGTCAAGATTGTAAGCCGTACGTAGTTATCTTACAAACCCACACACATGCACGTAATGTTCATGTCCTCTTTATCTAAAATATAATTTTGTATGCCTGCTTAAACAGTGAGGTTCATGGAATGCAAAGTCCACTCAGAAACGTACGTGCTTGTTTCAACCAAAACAATTTCGGCACATAAATGTCATTCATACCTGCACCACGTTTTTTCTGATTTTACTAGCTCCGCAGAATTCCTAGTACGAATTTTTTTGATTTTCAATTTTACTTACTCTACGTTAAGTTACAGAAAATTCCCCTCCTGCAAATTTACCAGTAGTGAATTTTCAAGAGCGCTTTTGCTTTTATGGTGGTCAGAGTTTGTGTCACAAAAGCACATAAGATATTTCGTAACAACTAGCACCTATTGTGTGTGTTCGTCCTTCCATTTAAACAGCGCAGTAGGTTGTTTTCAAACAGAACAATAGAAAAAGAAACCAGAGAGCAAAGAGAATAACTCATTTTTCACTGCGGAGAAACATGGATTGATATGATTGATTACATTTTTCACTTTCGATGATTCATCCAAAGTGAATAAAAGTTGCTCGCAGCCATGATTTTTCATCTTTCATCTTGGATGATAACTTCTGGTGAATTGACACTTTACACCTTTCAGTGTTATAGATTCATCCAAACTGATCATCCAAAGTGAACAATGTAAACGATACTTCCAATCAGAAAGAACATATAACAGCGAAAGTGAAAATGAAAATATCGTACGTAAAGCTAAAAACCTCGTACAAATGAATATTATTTATTTAAAGAGGCCTACATTGTCTCAATTATTATTTAGATATCAATATACCGTTCACACAACATCAGTATTCATATTTCGGATTAGATGCTATCTTTTAAATACCGTGGGTCAACATAATAATAAACGATGCCTTCTAGGCAAAAACGATACTCCTTAACTAGAACAATATTACGGATCATAAGTTTCCGAGCACAAATTAGTGACTACACTACATTTAAAACTGCTTGATTTGAATGCTAATTTCAACATACCTTAACCGTGGAATTACCGAACAGACACACTGCTACATTTAACCATCTTAATTAAAATATTATTTTTCTCGCTTAACAAATTGAGTTCAATCTTGAGTTTTCGTGAAAATATCAATTTGTTACACATGCAGTATATTCCCGTTTAATTACTTCTAGCCTGACGATGGCGTATACTTAGCCGAAACATGTGGCCTTATCAGTTGTGTTAATAAAGGTAACAGTTGTGCTAGACTAAATGCTGTTGCTAATATTGAATTGGTAACAGGATATATTTCACCATTTTTGTCAATGAGTGTAATGCTACAGTAGTATACAAATCAAACGTTCAAGGCGGAGACTGCTGAAACTCTTGTGTAGCATGGGCGAAACGTCACGCAGCTAACTTCTTAACGTGCCACTCCGTGCGCAACCGCTGAACCGCTGGCGTGGCAGTAAAATTGCGACTTAACAAAGAAAAGCGTTTGAGTGCTCGAGTAACATTCAACATAGTTTGTGTCCACTCTGCGTTTGGTGTATTTCAAAGTCCGTAAACCCCTTTCATCTCACTGTTCTAATAGTTTCATATTGCTGAGCAATCCATGGTGTGTGAAACATAAAACCTGGTCTTGGTATCCAGCAAATGAAAACCGCTTTATTAATTCTAACTAATTCTAATTGACACAACCATCAAGTTATTACTTCACGCTATGACAAATGCATTCTAATATGGAAGGACTGTATTGTGAAACTGGAAAGTCAGCTAGCGTTGCTCTTTAAAACATTAAATTTTGGTACGAGTTATGAAGAACCGTCCTTGTGCAAGCAGGGCTACTTCGGCCTAAAGTCTTTTTGTCACAACCGCAACTGTGAAACATGGAGAGTTCCATGCGATTAATCATCTGTCTGACTTTTAGTATAGTGCACTTTGTTGTCAGACACAATTGTGTGGTCATATGTGCGGACAGTGACATCTAGAGTAAAAGGATTTTAGAGGTGCACGAGATTGCGATAAATCTTTGAACGGTCAATCGGTAGGATATGTGAGTTCGAATTTCGTGCGAATGATATATTCCACATATCTAGCCGCATTATAGAGGGTATAGTTAGAATGTGTCTCTACATATGTTCCAGATTCGGTCTAGAATGAAGGGCCAGACACTTGCGTTTCCACAAATCTCACTGTACACACCAGAACTTTAAGCTGAGCATAAGATGGACGTTTAGCAGATGAACTGATGTTGCAGTGCTTAGGGAACTTGACCACATAGAAGTGCTGGCAGATTGTAGGCATTGCTTTTGGTCTCTGTTACGAGAGTAAATGACATATAAGCCGTGCTAACCTGTTCCCTGTATGGGGATGTTCGAATCCTGTTTCTCGGTGGCGGTTAACTGCCGCTCACTGGCTGATGTCTGCCGTTATACAATATCGTCGAGCTAATCTCATTTCTTGTTCACGTAAAATTATATAAAATCATGTTATTCGTGACTTACTGTCTTACATCTGATTACATTGTTTCATACTTACGTTCAATGTGGTCACATTTGACACTGGAACAAACTTTCCCGCTGTTAGTTGGAACTGCTTGTTAGCTGTAGCCATGACAAAATTCAGATTTCGCTGAAATGGGATAGGAGATCCCACCCAGTCACACCCAAATGCTGCGTCTCTCACACTCTCCGCCTGGAATTTTTGACAGTTAATGTATCAAGTCCCTTGGAACTGAGCAGCGGTAACTGAAAATGTACAGCTGCTTGGCAAGCCGGGTTTACTGTCAGATAGTGACGATCTAAAATTTTCGCCACGCAGTAATTTCGTGACTTCATATCGAATCATAGGATCTCACCGAGTTTATCTGCCACACTATTCACTACTTGTAGGAACATTTCATCATATCCGTGTCACTTTAAAACGGTGTTAATCTTATGCTTGTGCCGTCATATAAAGTTATGTTTCGTGAAGATGTGCACGTACTTCAGTTTTGTACATAAAACTATCCCTGTAGATTTACCCAGTCACTTTATGACATTGGTGGCCAGACGTTTGGACTCAGTGATCTTCTCTAAAATCAGAAAATCTGTCACGATTTACGATAGTATATTACGTATTAATATTAGGTCAAATAGGCAAAATAATGTAAATACCATAATAAAATCAAACGTATATAAATACAGTTGTTTCATTTATTATAAATTGAACTTTAAAAACTAAAACAATTAACAATTAAAAGACGTTTTCCATTAATCTTCCTATTGCGAAACTGGTGCATGACACTGCATGATATCCTAGCTGTTAAACAAACAAAAGTATTATTCATTTCTATTTTAATTGCTAACCACAGATCCGTTTTTGATTAAAGTGTACACATTTTTGTTTTCCGAATTAAGGTTCAGGATTTTAATAGTTTTGGGATACAAAAATATTATTCATGGATAATATAATTATTATTTAGCATTTCATCAGGAATCATTACTTTTTGCTTCAGAGTTCTACAAGTACAAAAATACATACTAAATTTCAAAAGTACAAATCTTCATCGATGCTTGTAGCGACCGGCTGCATTTGACCGCGGGCAACATTTCTTGTTGTGCCTTGCTGCTCTTGCTGTAGTGCCACCAAACGACAGTGGCGCTAGCTGGTCTCGAACCCCGCCAGGCACAGCTGTTTAACTGTTGTAACACCGTACCTCCGGTGCCCACGGCAAGTGTCACGGAACTTTGGTACCCTTTCGCGGTAACGAACCGCCATGATACCGGGTAGCATGTCGCCACCACCGAATGTATTTTGCTTAACTAAGGGGAGCTGATTCGGTAGGTCTGTTCTTGATTCACTCTGTACGGCCGGTATAACTCAGGCGCTAGTTTGGAAGGGAAGGTGTCTGGATTAACTATCTTACTGTAGTAACACACACCGAAGAACTATATACATGTATTACAAACAAACATTGATATCATATCCGAGGATGATGATTGTAACTGCGTATTCTGCTCTGAGCTTATACACTTCCTGCCCTCTTAGGAAACACAAATTTTCCGCAACCCATTTAGTTTAGTATTCATGATAATTTGGCCTGGCACGTTTTGTTAACTTATCACACCAAAACACTTTTCTATTCCTTCACGTTGTATTCACCGTGCATCTTGTTACTAATTAAAAGTTTTATTATACCAACATATGCACTATATTCTTATACGAGTAATAATGTCATTCACCCCTATATATGTTTCGACCTGTTACAGGCCATCTTCATGGGGTGAGAGTACTTTAACATAGACTATACATCTGTTTTAAAAGTTGGTATATCCACTTGAGTATAAAACAAATTGAAACTTTGGTTCCCAATGGATTTAACTATAAACTCCTAGGGAATTTTTACATAGGTTAAAATCTCATATCCATTATATATATGTTATGCAGACAAATGTACAAAGTATTGTCTGCATAACATATATATAATTAAAAATGTACGGTACAAGTAACGTAAAGTTCACATATCCATTGTTTATTTAAAAATTCAAAATTAAAAATTAGTGGCAGTCCGGTCTTGTATGCAGTATCACAGAGATGTTGCAGCTTTCTATGTTATGTTGTTACGTGTTGTGACTTGTGTGCTTCACCAGTGCAAACCCAACCAGTAATAAATGCTTAATTAGCCATAAGATTTCAAAATAATTTTAGTGTTTTTTGAAGATTAACATGTACAAAATCGCGAAATAATTAACAACCCCTTTCAAAATTTTGTCAAATTTAGCACAGAAGGCCGGGTAGGTTAGAAAAATACTCAGTACTCAGAATGAAACATAATTGCTTAATTGGTTTGAGGCTCCATATATATGATAAATATAATAACAACAGTGACATCAAGATATTTTGTCTTACGTGCTCTGTCAACTTAGTTCCAAACCAGCAGATCAGAAGCACGTCACTAGCATACGACATATACATTATCACTGCTTGACTCATATCTGCATAATCTCCCCAATTCTGCAAAAAAAAAACAAAAGTAATATCAGAAGCACACAGAAAGAGTACAATTTATCAAATAACAAACCTATTGAAAACATAGGGTATTAGGATGAATGATGTTCTGCAGATGTAATTGATTTTGTATGGGCTTTTTAAGCGGGGTCGCAAATTTGCGAAAAGCGGCTATTAGCTTCGTCATGTCTGGGTGTCCGTCTGTCTTCTGTCCGTCCGCATGGAACAACTCGGCTCCCGCTTAAAATATTTTCTTGAAATTTACTATTTGAGTATTTCACGAAAATTTGTATAGAAAATTTAAGTTTGATCACAATCTGACATGAATAATGGGTACTGTGCATGAAGACGTTTGTACGTTTATAATACGAAGTTGTATCTCGCTCAGTTCTTCTTAGAATAAGGAATGTTTCAGACAAAAATGGAGAGAAAATCAAAAAAACATTTTATGTTCAATGACTTTTCTTCCGAAAGTCGTGCCGTTTTTGACATAATGCGAAAAAATATGGTACAGCCAGACAGGCCACAGATAAAAATGCTTGTGTTTGACTAGGTAATATAAGAAAGTCAGATATATGTGTCTATTTATTTAAACTAACACACCAATTGAGTCCCTATCTCTTGCGAAAAGAGTTTCAAATCTGTCTTCAACATTACTTAGCTTGACTTCCAATAGTTATTCTCTTCAACCTTAGTGACGTGAATATTAATCACATTAAACTATTGGGTGGCTTCTCACAAGGATACTTTTTATATTTTTTTGGTACAATTACTTTACGTCTTCCTCCCTCCATCGGAGATTTCGAGTACTTTGGCATTTGAATTTTGACAATGACAAGTATGATGACAAATCATGTCAAGTGTTACTGGCACTATGATTTGTCCGTTGTACTGGAATAGTGAACTGTGTGATACTGCTTCGTATTTTCAAGGAGATATTTGATATACTTTTAGAGTAGTTACACATTTTCGTGAAAGTAATTCCAAATCAGAAAAAAAGAGGGAGTTTACGGTGATTACAAATTTCGAATTTAGAGAAGTGTGAACATTTTGGCATGTCTCGTCCAAACACAACTCAAGTCGTTTCTAGAAACCTGGGCTCCTAAATGTATCCGAATGAACGTGAGACTGCTCTACAGTTCTCCATACACACATTTGTAGAGGGTTTAATAAATTTACTCGGTGTAATAACGATATATGATTTTCTGAAGTCTACCGGTCATTTTATGCGGATTATATCTTCTTCTACTAAAGCAGGCGATTTATAACGCCACTTGGATTTTTCCAGCTGATTGTCGGTTACAAGGAAAGACTGAGCGAATTTTATATTCCATAAATTTGTTCCTCGTATTATTTGCTACTATATTTTGTGAGCTTGAATGGACGTGTCGATGTTATTTTGTTGTTGTTAGCAAATTGGTTATCACGTGTAAGTACATCCCGGTTCTATTTGAGAGACAGAATATTCGACAACACTACGGGGTGCGTGTAATATTATCTCTGTACAGTCAGTTAAGTACCTGATATTCTGTAACAATTCACTTTAAACTGTTGCTTGCATTTATTTACATGCTTATTATTTTAAATGAAAGTTGTAGTGTCCAGTTTTCCCCCCACTTGAAAGTCGGAACTTTCATCAGAAGGATATTTTAAAGTTAGCTGAAGTTTTCTGTAAAATTGTGAATGGTGAAGTGTGACAAATGCTATACATTAGGGAGCGTTATGAACGCTTTATAGAACCAGGCATTACAATATTAATGAAGATAGCCAGGATTAGGTGCGCAGTGCGTAGGATTAGTGCGTAGGTGTTAGTGAAATACAAAGAAATTCTGAAGTATAATCCAGAAGGGAAATGAAGTGTAGGACGCCCAAAGTCAGAAGGATTGATCTTGTGAATTATGACATGAGGAAAGCTGGTGTTATAAATTTCAGTATGAAGGCCAAGGTTACAGATGGATGGTGGAGAATCCTGGAGGAGGCCAAGGCCTACTTAGGGCTGTTGTGCCACTGATGATAATGATGATGATGATATGTTAAAATTGTAACAATAATAATTCAATTGTCTATATGAAGTAATATTTGCACACAAGAAATTTAAAGTAGAAGAATTTGTAAGCAAAACCTTGTAAAAAGATCCTGAAACTGCTTGTATCAGAAGTACGGATATGTGATGCCACCGCTAACATTCTGTGTAATGTCTTAGATATACTGGAGTTTATCCACACAACCTAATATAATATCACGGAACGTTATTTGCTTGAAGCTGTTTCTCATTTCATCTAGTCCAACAGAGGCTATCCACTACAGCTCTGAGCAATCCACAGCAACGTGGAGTTATGTAACTATTTATAGTTATGCAGCTCGTATGTGGGTTACTGTATAGTATATGGACTCATTGCGAAGTATGTTGTTTTTATTTTTATTTGTATTTGTATTTTTAATTATTTGCTTTATGATATTTTAGGTCTGTATACCGTAATGTATACTGTTTTACGTTATATTTTTTGTTTGTCTTTTATTGTTCGTTTTATGTTTGTTTTCGTGTTTTGTATGTTTTGCCTTCTATTTTGTGTGCTCTGTGTTTTTGGATTGTTTTGTGTATCTGTCTCCTTATGTATATAGTTGTTTTCTTTCTTTTTATTTGTGTACAAATATACGGACCTCTGCCACAGGGTGACAACACAATCGCAGTTAATAATAAATATCTTCATAACATCAATCCGGTTTCACTCTGCACTTCATCTAAGAACACGTCATCAGTTTCATCATTATAATCCATACATGAATTTATTCGAACAACAAAAATCGCAATAAATCAAAGCAAAATGTTGTACATATCTGAACATGGATGATTCTTTGCTTTTCACATACGTACGTGTACAAGTTTTCTGCTTTTTATGTTCCAACCGTGAACCATACAGCATCAGAACGTTAAAAATTCAGGGTCATCAGAAAGGGACATGGACTTAACATGTTCGATAATTTCGCTTCCAGAAATGTAATTGAAATAATATGTACTATTAAAAAAGTAGAAGACGTTGATGAAAAAATGAATTTCTTGCTTTATTACCCGACTTTACCCTGTGTATATTATACGTATATTTTATATACTTATCATTCAGCATTACAGTGAAGGCTTCCTTAATTTTTGTAACTTCTTGCATATTTTCGGATTTCGGTTGTAACGTTGTTACTAACGGAAATATATCGAATGTAAGTCATGAGTTTCGGCGCAGGTAAGCATTTCTACACACTGGAACATTTAGCCAGTGAGCAGTAAGTAGAGACTCTCATTCAATGGGACGGAATGTTTCTAAATGTGGAAGGATTATGGACACATTCAGGATATCACGCAGAAGTTGTTTGGTGTCTCGGCACAGACTACGACTTTGCGGTTGCGATTTATCATCACAAATGGCCGATGCATAAATAAAGGCCTTCTTTTTTTGTTGGTTCTCAACACGAAGCTGAACAGTTTCATTTTCACTTACATTTTTCTCAGTGTTATGTGCTTTTGTTTATCATTAAGTTGCAAGTGAAAAGATGAAGGGTAGTTATGGTAACTGAAACCAACAAATGCACGACGGTTGCTCCCTAGCAGGGACACGGTACGGGTGGATCGTGCGCTTAGCAGAGCGAGTGATAGCAACAAGCAGAAATAATAGTGAAGTGTAGTGCAACGGAGAGCAGGAGGTATGATTAGTGCCGCGAGCGTTCGGAGCGTTGCAAACACAGGACAACAACAACATAAACATGATGGGTGAATCTTCCCAAGATTTTCAAAAGCCAAAACGCCACAAGAGAAAACGAACTCTGCCACAACAAATATCGCAGGCAAGTACCTCAATTGAAACATCAAACCATTTCTCTATCCTGTCGGATAGCGACGGGGAATCAGCATCTACAGACTCAGCACCCCCTGGGACAATGAAACCACCACATATAGCACCAATAGTGGTATATAGTTACTTTACGAATCACACTCAGACGATACAAACAATCAATAAGAAACATCATCACCCTGTCGAAATCAAAACAAAACCAAACAGGTTACTGCTTTATACACAAAAAGAATCAGACTATGAAATACTCCTACGCGAAATCCAAAACACAAAAATAGAGTATCATACTTACCCCTTATATGGGACACGACAACCTCGGCTGGCATTGAAAGGCTTACCGCCTACAGTTACACCGGAGGAAATTACACTCGATCTCAATCAACACAATCTCTCTACAATCTCCATTCGACAAATAATCCGTAAGGACAAGACTTCCAACTCGATCCTACACAAATATCTTATATACATAGTTACATTTCAAGCAGGAACGCTGATCCCGGACATATATAAAATAAACTCTGTTTGTCACTGTAAAGCTCGGTGGGAGCGGTATAAAGCTACACGGCCCCTACAGCAATGCTTCCGCTGTCAACTATTCAGACACTCCTCAAGATATTGTGCTCGACCAGCCAGATGCGTCAAATGTCCGCAGCAACACTCTACGGTGGATTGCAATAAACTACCCACGGAAACCCCCTCATGTATAAACTGCGGGGGGCACATCCAGCGAATTTGTCAGGGTGTCCGAAATATGTAAAACAGTTAGCAACCAGACAACGTCAGGCACAATCTTCATTGAATAAACCAACTACACCTTCCTCCTACCGGATCAATAACCTGAACCTGACTAAGCACCAGTCACCAAAACCAAATTCACGTACGTGGGCTCAAGTGGCGGCGTCTACTCCTTCAACAGGCGGAGACCATTCACTTCCAAACATACTTGGGTCTTTGAAAACAATATTAACATCAATTGACATACAACGAATCTGTGATACGCTACAATCACTTGCAGCTAGCATTACAAAAGCAGTTAACCCACTAGATAAAATCATGCTTATCGTCAACTCATTAATGACCTGTTTTACATCACCATAAAAAGGAACATCCGTATACTTCAATGGATGCAAATTCAATCACCAAACGAAAACATGAATTGGAAACTTTTCTATCTGATATCCTTATAGACGTAACTGCCATATGCGAAACGAAGCTATCGCCAAGAATACGTTTCACCTTACGGGGATATAAGACCTACAGAAAAGACCGTAATCAATATGGAGGGGGGGTTATGATCTCGGTCAAAGAGGGACTAAACCATGACAGATTCCACATTCAATCCAGATCAAAGATGGAGACTGAAGCGATCATGGCCCACACTACTCTACGGACAAAGATACTCATCGTATCAGGCTATAATCCTCCGACCAACACCCTCAGTCGAGAGGAGATACTGAACTTATTCCCGATCCAAACCCCAACACTTGTAATGGGTGATATGAATAGCAAACACAGAGCATGGAATTGCACCACGACTAATACCAATGGAAACATCCTACTTAACGTCTGTACGGATAACAATATCACTATCGCTTCCACGCCCAGCCCCACGCATTACCCACCGCGGGGGCAGGCAAGCACTTTGAATGTGGCGATGTATAGAGGGTGCACAATCTCCATCCCGCAAGCTATTCCAGCTCTATCATCAGACCATAACCCGGTGGTGTATAAGATACGATATACTGCTCTACACACGATCACGAAAACATTCTAAGATTATCGTAATGCCAACTGGAATCGATACCAACAATTTATAATCTCCAAACTCCCAAAACCCTCGAGTATTACAGGGGAAGATGAATTTGACAGAGCACTAACAACTTTCACAACCACAATACTATCGGCGGCAGAACAGGCAATCCCAAAACGGACTATACAGGGACATCTCTCGCCCCTCCCTAGTCACATACGAAATATTCTGCGGATAAGAAATTACGTTCGCCGACAGTACCAAAGGACAAGACAGAAATGGCTCGGCTACACTCTCCAAATTTGTAACGAACTGACGGCGAATAGTCTCGGCTCCTATTATAGTAGGAAATGGGAAACGTTTCTACGAACATTACATCAAAGCCACGCTCCAATATGGAGAGTAGTCCGACAGTTGAAAACCCGGAGGGAAGAAATTCCACCATTGATGCAGCAGGGAAATATATTCTACACAGCCAAACAGAAGGCAAATCTCCTAGCCTCCTGCTTTGAGGAAAACCACAAGATAACCACTCCATTGGTAGGAACGTCATTTGACTACGCTGTGGATCGACTGGTGGACAAGTACCGGAAACGGAGGAATCCCACAACAGACGGAAGCCCACATTTCCACACATCAACAGTTCAACGTCTAATAAGACGTCTACGACCAAGAACTGCCCCGGGATTAGATGGGGTCACAAACAGGCTACTACGACATCTGTCCCCACCGGCTACTAAGTATCTAACTGCTCTTTATAATAGTTCAATTCGGATGGGTTATTTCCCCACCTTAGGAAAGAGGCAAGGGTTGTGGCCGTCCACAAACTACGAAAACCTCCGTCGGAACCTCTCTCCTATAGACCTATAAGCTTACTCCCCTCGATCAGCAAAATACTGGAAAGGCTTGTCGCGAAACGGATCTTACAGCAGACAAAGGAGAAAAGTATCATACCCAACGAACTCTGGTTGTATGTTTCCCTAGGGTTGACCTAAAGATAAACGGTGCTAACAATTGGTATGAGGAACAATTGTGTATAAAAGGTATGCGATGTGTTTAGCCTGTAAATGTTATGTTAATAAATCTGTTTAAAAAAACAAATGCACACAAGTTTAATGACCATATATAATTGTTCAATACACGGTTATTATTATTATTATTATTATTATTATTGATTGGTCAAGTGTGTATTCTCAATCTTCTGTTGATGCTGCTGTGGCCAGCCTTCGCTGTTCATTAAGCCATTGATAGATCAATTCCCCCATGCTACGTTAAAGGATTTAAATTTCCCTCTTGGTTTTCCCGCACACTGCGGCACTATATTTCGAAAAAGAATTATTATCACAAACGTTTCAAAAAGAATAAGTCGAACGTACACTATAGTAAATTACCCTACTATAGGAAACTTGTAAAGACTACTATTAAGTTTGATAGATCTAGATGGCTCAAATCTATTGACGAAAGTTTAAAAAATAATCCTAGGAAATTTTGGAATTACGTGTCTAATTTTAGGAAAAATAAATCAAATTCTTTTCAACTTGAGGTGGATGACACACACTTGGTGGAACCGCACCAAGTTGCTGAAGCCTTTGCTAATCATTTTAAATTGATGTATGATAACACTGCTTTAAAGATTCCTCTAATTTTTAAACTTCTATTGATGAAGTTTCTACAGATAATTTATCTGTATTTTCTGTTACTGATGCTTATGTACGTAAAGCTATTAGGCGGCTAAAGCCATCTAAATCTGCTGGACTTGATGGTATTCCAGGCTTTATTATTAAGGGCTGTACTGATATAAATTTCTTCTTTTCGCTGATGATATAAAAATCTTTCGTGCTATTATATCACTTGATGATTCTACTCAGTTGCAATTAGATATAGATTCCATACAATGTTGGTGCACTGCTAATTTTATGAATCTTATCACTGGCAAAACTCGAGCTATTACCTTTTCTAGGAAAACTAATACCCTTTTTTGAAATATAAACTTGGGGATTTTTATATTACACGTACTGATTGTATTAAGGATTTAGGAGTCTTCATTGATACCAAATTATACTTTCATTCCCATGTTGATTATATTTTTTTTCAATCTATCAAGCTTTTGGGTCTTATTCTTAATATTACTTTTTCATTTTCAACTCTTGATAGATTATTGACTTTATATTTTTCACTTGTTAGACCCAAATTAGAGTACGCATCTGTTGTATGGAATTCAATTACTTTTACTGATGCAAAAAGCTTGAGCGCATTCAAAGGAAGTTTGTAGCTTTATGTTATAATCGATTCTTCTCCCGAGAGAGCAATGGTTATAGTTATGCTAATGCTCTTTAAGTACTTAATCTACGTACTTTACATGACAGAAGACATCAACTTGATGCAATTTTTGTCATTAATGTTTTATTAGGTTCTAAATCCTGTCCGTCTACCTTGGACATTATTGGTCTACGAGGTCCCACTCGGAACCTCCGAGACTTTTCTTTGTTTCATGTTAGCTCATATTATAAAAACTGTCCCTCCGGCCGGTGTGTAATTGCGGCAAATTCTATTTGTAATCATATGGATGTTTTTAGAAGGGAATTTGTTACACTTATTCAGATGTGATATTTTATTACATTATTTTAAGGTGTTCTTATCAATTATTTAAGTAAGTTATTGTTTGTTTATTTATTTGTTTTGTTGTGTTAGTTTTATTTTTGTCCTGTTTTTGTCCGTTGTTATTTGTGTTTGTATGTTGTGCTGTTTCTGTAATTGGCCAACTGGCTGTTGACTCGGCACATTAATAAACCAGAATTGAATTAAATTGAATTATTATTTAATGCAATTGGGTTTTCTCCCGGTGGCAGTAGTCATTACACTAGTACACACAATACAAATGGACATAAAAATATACATAAAAATAACAATACAAAACAAACTATACACAATTATAAAACAAAATACATACAGTAAATACAAGTACACACTTTAGAACACCAGTACACACATTATGGATCATTTAATACTGTTGAAGGGTCTTTAACACCCTGAAACTAAAATAATCATTACACATACTAGTATTTCGCAAAATCATATAGCGCTGCAAAAAAAGTATAAGTTTAAGTAAGAGTGTAGTGTTATGGTATATATGTATAAATAGAAATTTCGGTAGGCAATAACTTGAAGTATATGTTATTTAATAATTTCAGTCGATTTAAATGTCATATAGTAGCCATACTCTTTCATGTTTTATAATCGCGAAACGAAACAAGAAGAAGTTAAAAATTTAACATTTTTGATGCTACATTCGATCTCTTGAAACTGTCAATAACAAATGTATGAGTCATACAGCAACAGAGAGTATTCTGGGACTCTTCTTGGCCGGCATACTTGCGGAACATGTACTACTATCGTGTCTAAAGGAATGATGTAACATATCTTTATGTGAAACGTGACAAGGGACATGTTACGTGTTCTGGGAATTTGGACTGCCTGCATTGAAAGAGCACGTGTTTCAAAATATATTGGTATATGATACAATAAATAATCTGCCTTAGCTTTATAATATTTGTTTATAGAATCAAATATATATATGCATATGATTGTAGGTAAATAAGTAAATAGATGATAGATAGATAAATTGATAGACAGATAAATAGATATATATATAGATAGATAGATAAATAGATAGATAGATAGATAAATGGATAGATAGATAGATATATAGATAGTAAGATGGATGGATAGATAGATGGATGTCTACCTGATAATTAAAGTAGGATGTTGATGCACATCTACTAGTCTACACGGCGTCACATTTAAGCAGTCATTATCTTTCAATATTAAACCATGCAACAATTCTTATACTGTACCGTAACCATCGAAAAAGCAGCGAAGCACATTGTGACGAGTAAAATCAGAAAGTGGCCGCACAGAGAGACATTCAGTGCATCTTCAATTTGCTGCATAAACCTGTAGATTAGAGGAGGTCGATAGAAAAAATATTGAACATATTTTTGTTACAGGTTATTAATTTTTTTTAAGCGATAGACTCTTTGTGATATATAGTTTAAAGTTTTGTAGCGAATAACCTCAATAAAATATTCTCGGACTAGCAGCCGCGTCAGGTGGTTGAATGGCGAGAAAAGCAACGTTTCGACAATCATCTCTGTCTTCGTTCTGGTGACGAAAACAGAGATGGTTGTCGAAACTTTGGTTTACTCGCCATTCTACCACCTGAGGCTGCTGATAGTCCTAGAAAATTTTATTGAGTCTACATGTGATCTATATATGAGAAGTGATGTTTAGAGGGACTGTTTTCATGATGCTTTCGGTTTTACTTTTTGGAATGAGTATTAGAGACGATAATGTACTGTAGTACTTCTTGTTTGGCGTTACATTAATGTGTTATGTATATCCTCTTGAACTTACGTCATTATGTTCTGATGGTGTCGAATGCACGCATTTAACTTAGCTTGAAAGTCACAGTTTGCATGAACTTGTTCATCTTGCTGCCAGTGGTGAGGCGTGATATGGTTTTCTCTTATATCCAATATGGCCGCCTTTAGCTTTTCGAACTGAGTACAGGCCACAGCGATAAGTGTGGTAACCAGAGACGGATAACCACATGCTATACCCATGAACAGCAGTGATGTGAAACACTGTAAAGAAGTGAATATTTACATCATAATTGTACATTAAAATGAAGCCATTAAGGAATTCTGATGTCTCGTGACGACTCACTTCACTGTGATCAGTGCAGTGGTCCCTTCCCTCATAAATTCTTAAAGTCATTTCGAAGTTCAGCAGATAAGTAAAATTTGGATAGAGACTAGTCTGTTCTGTTCCACAATCCCATAAATTAGTTGCTTTTCCTTCGTCCCCTAAGACAAAACCCAGCTGTTCCTGGTTTGTACGCCTTTGAGATGACTGGAATTCTGCACTCTGAGCTGGAGGGTTAGAGGTTAGTTTCTTTGTCATATAACCACACACATTTGTCTGGGTGCTTGTAGAGTCAAGGCTGAGCAGACGAACGTCTGACGATTTTAGTGTTTCATATATATATATATATATATATATATATTATATATATATTCTGTTCTGTAGTGTGTAGACCCTAATTTCTCTTTGCGGTTGCCAACCCACTACTGTCATTTATATCATCTGATCAATTCATGTATTATAAGCTAACCGTTCAGCTAAAACGTAATATTCAGAATTACCCGCCATCGTCTGGGGTTACGACAGATGTAACTCATGTCATCCTACACTATGTATATAGAAATGACAATTTGGCTACGCATTCGTGTTCTTCAAGTTTATCTTTTCTTTACGGATTGTAAATTCACAACCAGTCGGAAGAGCACTGCGTTTTGATTGGATTAAATTAACTACTTTACATTGTCGAAATAAAAACACTATAGGAAATTCTGTGGTACCGTTTCTATCTCTGTACCTTCACAGGTAGGGTCGTAGGTAAGAAACTCATTTAGCGAGTTATGAATTCGTGATTGTAAGGGAAAGAAACGACGGTGGATATATGCAGATTGAGACGTATTTAGGAATTAGACTGTTGGCGGAAACGATTTTTCTAAGAATAAGAATAAGAATAAAACAATTATGGTATCTCTTATTACAGGACACAGTGTTTGGAACAAAAAATTCTTGTTGCAAAAGCAGTGATTTAATTATGAGAATTGCTGATTACTGTCTCGTGTTTTTTTATGTTTTTCAGGTCACTACTAAGTGCGGCGAATCGCCAAATGGAATGCGTATACAATCGACTCGCTGAACGTAATGTAATCTCTTAAATGCATGATAGTTATTAGCAACTGAATTTAATAACTCAAAAGCAATCACCCTATTGCAGATGTATTAGTTTTAATAAGACATCTTATGTCGCTTTATTGACACGTGTCAGTGTGTGCCTCTTTGTTGTTAGTTGCTTGTCTTGTTGTGTGGTTCAGCAAACAGATCGTGAGGCGCTCGACGAGTGGCTTGACGTAGAAGTGGGTTGGGGTGGGGGGGGGGGGGTTTTTAAGATTTTTGGAAAATTTTCCATTATACAAATTTAGAGAAGAGATGTTGTGTTCTTCGTGGCCGTGATTATTGCCTATCTTCCGAGGGGATTTAATGTATCATATGATCCGTATTTCTGACATCTATCTCGAGTCATCCTATATAATTTCCTTGCTTAATATGACACATTAGGTCACGTGTTAACAAGACCGTTAGCGCGAACAGTTTGTACTACGGTAGCACTGTAGAAATGTATTCAGAAGTTGCCGGCCCGAAAACCGGAAATCCTGAAGGTTTTCATTCTTTCCGTCAGTTAAGTAGAGAAAATTTCATCACAGTGCCGCGATTAGGTCAAGACAGAGTCATTGAAAACTGTTTTCAGCTACGTTTTGTCAGCCTACCTACCAATCATCACTTTACAGTCTGATGAACTGATAGCATCGTGAAAAAATAAGAAAGTAAAAGGACTGACAGGCAGAAAGAAAGAAAAACAGAAAGAAATATTTCAATCAACTCAGTCCGTTAAATTGAGAACACTATAAGAACAGCTTAAAGGAAAATGTTGTCTTAGAAATTGTTACCTGTGAGATGTTAACCAGTTCGTAGAACGGTGAAATAGTCCAGTCGAAAGGATACCACGTAATGTACATCGTTTCGTGATTCGTCGCAATGCGGACTGCTGATTGGATGAAATGAAATAACGGAAGCGCCATAGCAGCACGGGTACTGAACAGCTTAATAAGAGGGATCCATCCTGCCGCCGTTAAATATCCAGTGTCAGCGTCTCTGGTCGGCAGATCTTCCCACGTGAAGCTGTCTGTTAGTTCTATTGCACGTTCGATACTTTGTTGACGTAGTCTGAAAAAAAAGAAATCAAAGCGTGCTATGAATGGTAGGAAATGTGGTAAGAACACAAGAACAATTTTAATATCATGTTTTAAAGCTATGAGAAATGAAATTATTAACAACAAGGTTATGAAATCAACATTGTAAACTTTCCCTCTAGTGTTGAGGTCATTAATTTCTAGGTGTTAAACGTTTCCGTACTTTCACCGTACAAGGTTGCCACTGTTAACAAAATCTGACTTTTGAACGATAGACTTGCTCTACTTCGGACCATCAGAGAATCAGTACATACGTTAGTAAGGCAATGACAATTTCAGTCAACGTTTTAATTTTCATCTCCACTGTATATTCTGCACTGTCTTATTTCTGCCGAGTGTCGTAGACGAAGTGTCAGATAAACACCATGATGCCCGTATGATTTTATTTTATAAATGAAACCATCTAACACTTTATTAATTGGCGTACTTAGCGTATAAGTAAGTAGTCTATATCTATAATAAACAGCCTTCTGTTCAAGTCACAATTTCTGCAATATATTTGGGAAGATCTTTTATCACATTTGTGATACTGCAGCGATGACATCCAGTGTTGTTACTTACCGGCAGTAGATATAAATCCACACAATATTCGTGACCGGAATTAACATTCGCATTGTCGTCATGGCGTGTCCCAAATCATCCCTATGTATGTACACATCGGCGAACATGCCTACAAAAGTACTGCAACTACATACAATCACTGTTCTCATGTAGACAGAGTAAATAGTCGATATTTTCTTAAGCTTAAACGGAATTCCCGCCAATCTAAAGAGGAAAATATTCCAACCGAAACGACTTTCCCACAGTTCCTTTACTTTTGGTTCTTTGCTATCCATTTGAAAGTAAAATACCTCAGTGAGAAATAATATAGAATTTAAAAAACTGCCCGAAGCTGTGGACAATCGACGTTTGTTTAGTATTGGTCACTCTTCCACTGCTTCAGTATATGTCCGAGTGTCGGTACACTGAGCAAAACACTGAGCTGCTTAGCATAGAGTTACTATTTTTTGTTACGAAAGAATGATCAATACTTTGTGAAATTGCATTATTAATAAGAGACAAAAGTTGGTATTTCAGAATCGTTAATTTCATTCTGGATAATTCGGGGCAACCACGGTATAGTATAAGTTCGAAACATAATGATATTTGAAAACTTCATAAAAGGACGGAACTAGTTCACTGATGCTGCTAATTAATTCACAGTGCGGAGAAATTAACTGAGCATGAAGCAGATAGTGCATTCTGAATTCATGTACATTCCGTGAATTGGAAAATACAGAAAAAATAAAACAATTGAGCGAGATATTATCATAAATGTACATGAATCTTCATGCAAAGTACCCGTTATTATTCTGAGATCTAAATCGAAGTTTAATATTATCGAAAAATTTACGAAAGGTCCTCAAATATCACATTTTAGGAGAACCCGTCCAGAGGGAGCGAGTTGTTTCATGCGGACAGAAAGACAGATGTGGCGAAGCTAATAGTCGCTTTTTGCAATTTTGCGCCCCACCTATAAAGTTTAATTAATATATGGAGAATGTTATTTTATTTAATTGTGTTCATATTTGTATTGGTTTAGGATGAACTGTTTAAGTTTTTATTAAAAAATACTAATTATTTCTGTCTTTTTTCGAGAGAATTTCTCCCTAGCATTAGAAGAAATGTTGTCCAATCCCCTATCTTTATTCCTACAGTTTATGACTTTTCTCTGAAATTCATTCTTTTAATAACGTTGAAAATATTAAAGTCTATTGGCTACGAATTTTATGGAATTTGTGCTGAAAAATCAAGCATTTCAGTTATGTCGGTAGTCGCGTGAGAAAAAACGATTTTGATATATGTAGTCTTATTTAAACTGCCAAGAATTCCTGGAATAATGAAAATAGAGTAGATTGCGCAAGATTTATTCACATATTGATTTAACCCATACTTTCTGCCATCAATGGCAAGATAATATACTGGTACTGATATTGAAACTCGGGCTGTGCTAGTAATGAACAACCCGGAAGACCAAACAGTCTTTCCACGCGGCGCAGAGTGTTTGTTTGGTGAATGATTACTTTTGTGTTACTTCCTAAGTGTCAGTGCCTAATAATGACTTCCGAAGCCTTTCATCTAAGCAAGGCGTTAAGTGGACACATTGAGACAGATAGACGTAAATGTTCTATAGAATAAAATTTATCAGTACATTGAAATTCGCTTGTTTTGAAGTGTGCAAAGTGTGTTACTGGTTTTGATTGAATCGTGTTTGTCGGATAAAATACAAGAGTTTCTAATATTTGAGCAGGAGCTACCCAATACCACTTATGATATCGTCGAGATCGGAACGGATGGAGAAATCAAGGAAGTAAGAGCATATGACTGCGTTGCCATTACTTACGAGAAGCTGCAACAGCCGGACCGCCACGTGTGTTCTAGGAATAGCAGGAAGATTGCATATATGTCGTTATGTGATAACTGAGGCACCAGTAGTATCATGACATAGGCGGTAGACAGTCGAGTCCGTAAAGTGCAGTGCAGACGTGCATTTACACTATTAGGGACGCAGTTGCTTTATTATGCTGTTAAGAAACACACGTTGTGATTCCGGACTCCATTTGTAAGCGCAAACACTCCCAAAGTCACCCTCCTAAACACGCCTATCTTCCTGATGTTATAGCTTCAATGACGCTATGCAAACAGCTGCCAACTTCTCTCACCATTCCCCACCGCACTCCTGTCCAGGTGCAAATCTGAACGTCAAGTTGGTGTTACGTCATAGGAGGTTGTGTGCTGAGAAATTAAATAATTACTGGCTTCTGTTGTTCGTTATATTTTTATTGCCGCATATAAACAACAATCTCCAATCTTTTCATTTTTTTCTTTGTGCGTATATTTACGTTTCATTTGTTAAAATCAGGTGGGGAGTTTGGAGTTGGAACCAATATTGTGGATAAGCAGAATTCGCCTAACGCTGTGTCTGTGTAATTGCATGGACCACGCATTGTTGGAGTCGCCTGTGCAGTAACATTAATGCAAGTGATTTCATTGAATTTCCGACACATTTCTGTAAACAGTTTGTAACAGTTCTATATGTTGATGTGTTTGGGGGATAAAATAACTGACCTGGTCTGAGAGAACAGCCACCGGTCACACATAGAAATTGTCTTTTCACTGCAGTTCCTTAATCACTGTTGAAATTAAAATTTAGTTTTAAGTAGTCGGCAAGCTCTGAATTTCTCACTTCTTGCAGCGTTAATACATTGATAGAAACAGCTGGTAGTGTGTAAAGAGCTGTAACATTGATGTACAGTGCACAATAGGCCAGTCCGTTGCAGACTGGTTGGTAATTAATCGCTGACACAGCACGAAAGATTTTATATGGCCATAGATTTAGCCTGCCAAATTTAAAGTTTTCTACAAGTAGTATGACAAGGTGCAACATTCCTTCATCGCCACTGTCAAGACGTGTATAGAAATAATTGATTGTTTTTACAGAGTCGAAACACAAATTAGACCACTGCGTTACAGAGAGTTTGGTAATGAATCGCTGACACAGCACGAAAGCTTTTATATGGCCATAGAATTAGCTTATGAAGGAGACTCATTGTTACGTTAGTATAATCTGCTAGAGGACACATCGACACCTGCTTTAGTGATATTGCGAAACGCCGTAATGGATTTCGCCTTCGTCATCTTCGCTCTGCTGTCATACAAGTGTCAAGGCTAGGCACTAATACTGCTGTAATCTTCTGTGTGTGTTGTGATAGGCCACTGTTTTTGACTGTGATCGTTTGAGAGTTTGATGGGGTGAGAAGAGATAGGTAACGAGGGTGGAACGTAAACTGATACTCCAGCAAGTGACATACTGTACATTGGAAAGTGTGAGTTCTGTTGGGTGGCGTAGAAACAACTCGTACCCGATCCCATAACAATTAGTTGGACTGAAACCTTTATTCTTAGACCGTACGATAGACAACTTTCGGAAACCTGGCAACAGTAATGCGTCAGTTTTTTTTGACGGGGTTACGCCCACTAATATCTGTTACATGAAGACCAAAGGAGCCTACGTTTTATGGTTACCTTCAAGATTAAATCACCATAAAAGCGTCCCCTTCGATAGAATTAGCATCAGGTATTCATCGATATTCTGGAATGTTTTGCAGCGTTGATTTGTTGTTAAATTCCGAAGTTTCCTTACAGCGTCTCTTTCCCATCTTCAAGGATGAAGCATTCCATGAAGAAGATGGGACTATAGACTCTCCAGAAACGTCGGGAACTAACTGCTGATCAACGCTGCGTAACATCTCAGAATAGCGAAAATCTCATTTACATTGCGGCGGAAGTCTGAAATCACTCGCGGTATCAGGTTGTTAGGATAGCCGAAGGGGTATAAACATTACGCGAAAGAGACCTTATTACATTATAATACGTTGCCTATCTTCTTTTACGCTTATGTCAACGAGAAACTTGTCCTAAATCATCGGTAATTTTGTCACCAGAACGTGTGCCACAGAACGTGTTTCTAAAGCACAGGAGAAGCTACACAAATTATCATAATAATTTAATCACTTAGTATCATAAACATATACTAAAATGTGAGAAGAGATGTACATGCAGAAATATCCGAAAAAGAACTGGAAACGTTTCTAGCACAGAAATATCCTAAAGGAATCCTTCGGAGTTTGTTGCTCTTCTGTACGATCAGTTGCGTTCTGTTTAGAAATGCAGGTGTTATAAGTAAGTGTTACATAAGTGGAGTGAAATTAGATAACAATCCTCAACCAACAACTGCACTAATTGCAACTATTTTAACACTTTAAGATTGCCCTACATATGTTTCGGTCACAAAATGACCATCATCAGGGGCATCATACGCACGTATGTGCACTTCATTTCACGCTGTCAACTGTCTTCTATTTGCGTAGGGATTTTTGTACCCTCCCAAGTGACACCGCCTTAACGAAGCACTGTCCGTGCGGGCGGTGAGGCTTTGAGTGCCCCAAAGAAGCTGGGAGCTAAACCGGCGGTAGCTTAGCTATTGGTAGGGTCTCCCAAGCCGGCAGGCCTCAGCTGAGGGGTCAGACGAAGTGTGTTCCGCAACGACCTGTCTGAACCGATAACGTTTCCATAACATCCTTCCTATTCACCCTAGTCAAGGTGTGAGGTATCGTGCCGAAGACTTCATGGCACTGGGGTGGAAATACAGCAGTGCATCTACGATTCCCTCGGGGAACCGGGCAGCACCCCGTTGTATTTATGCCTTCCACACGTAAGGGGCTCTGCGGGTGGTGACTGTTATTTCCCCATTACTTGTGGGAATAAAATGGACACAGTAATTAATGGACTTGATCAAGGAGTGGCTGAGGCTGTAGACTTGATACATGTTGTAAGTTCTGAGCTGAGTTCTGATGAACCTGATCAAGGAGCAGCTGTGGCTGCAAACTTGATACTGATGCTGTAGGCTGTGACCGACTAGCTGCTGTATAGTCAGCAGAAACACGAGCTCCACTCTAGGGAATCTACGGGGATGCTTCCAGGGGAATTTATACTCGTTCTTGCTATACCTTTCTTTATTTCCTTGTTAACCATACACTCAAATATAATTCACTATTTCTCTACTGAACTAGTTAGTCCAGAACAAAACCGACCATCTCGCCCCAAACTCAAGGACCAACTGACCATCTCCTCTCAACCCAAAGACAAAAAAAAAACAAAGACTGACTCCTCAAAAGAGGGTAGAGCTCCTCAACTCCAGAACTCTGTTTCCCCCATACCACTACTCCAGTTACAGCTAACGGACCTGTCACACATATATCTTACAGCTTTGGAAGTCATCTCTTCCCCCATTTCCTGTCCGTACGGTTACAAAATCTCCCCCTTGAAATGAAACTTAGAGTGTACGAAGTACGATGATAGGGTTCATTTCAAATGCCGCTTAACTAATTTTTTTTTTCATTCAAGTAAATTAGAGATTAGGCAGATCATATATATATAACCCTTGAGCTTGGGCAGTTTGAGGCAACTAAACTACCTGCTAGCACTTCGTTCCTTCACTCACACCATCTCTATCCATACAGCTATTTTCCTTGTAAATGAGGGACACTTGTCTTTGTTTTACACTCTTACCCTAGTTCTGGAACAAAATCATGTAACATAATGACTGTTTATGTCATTTTTTAAATACAATTTCTGCTTACACATGGATAACTAATATGATGGTTGAACATTTGTACTCATTATTATTATAATAAAACTAAAACTTTAATTAATTATAATAAAACTAAAAGACATATCCAAAAATATCACTGATTAATAATGACAATAACATGCAATTTGAGATGAATCTGAGGTCATATAAATATAACTTTTCCATTAACATAGTTTCTCTACATCTAGGGTTACATAAATTGTATTAATTTTATTTCATGGTTTTCTTTGCAATTTACCCCAAAGCAATACTCCTTTCGCTTATTTATATTTTCGTTCTAACATTCCCTGAATGCTACTCCAAGCTTTCCAACACTTCTACTAATTGCGTACAGATGCCAGTTTTCCCTTTTCACGATGTTAAACACACGTTCTCACACACTCTAATCCTTACATAACTTATCCCTAAACATTGATTAACTGAACATTTATTCATACAACTAATTTCTGAACAGTTTCTTAACATATAGAAATTTCCTTCCTTTTCTACTTTTAAGAATTGTTTACTGCGGAATTTAACTCGCACTGTCCTGATCATACTCATTCAATCAATTATCATTTCACATTCTTATGATGATATACGTATCTGTGGTGTTGGCTAATGGTACTTCACCTGTCACCTTGTTTATCCATATCTTAATTTTGATAGGTACTAAAGTAGCTCATTCCTTCTCACATGTGTGACCCACTTCATATCCTGTCCTCCTCCATCTGTATCTAGCACAAGTTGTTATCGTCTCTGTATGGCTTTAAAGCCTTCTTGCTGAATTTTCCTCTTTCCCTTCCTTCTTCGTCCTTTAGCTCATAAGCTGAATGAGGATACACATTTGAAATAAAAAATGGCCCCTCGTACAGTAACATAAATTTCGATGTCGTTCCTTTTACAGCGTCTGACGTAGGGTTGGTTCTCACAAGTACCTTATCATTAACTTTCGGATTCCATTTGGAGTTGCCTAATTTCTTTCGCTTTTCCCTTTTTAAAGCCTTTTCTTTCATTTTAGCATACGCCTTCAAAACCTTGGCTGCTAATTTCTCGTTCTCTGGCGGATCTACTAACTGCGGTAAAAACTTCGTGAAGATGTCTGGTTTCTCCGCGCCGAAAATTAACTCGACCGGTGCGTAACCAGTGGACTGGCAACGGTATTATTCAACCACTGCTCTATGTGCGGCAATAAATCTGCCCAACTTTTGTGGTTTTGGTGGCAATATAGGCGGCAAAACTTTGATAGTTCCTTCATAACTCTTTCACTTTGGATTGCTCTGTGGGTGGCGTACCGGTGAAAAGCGTACATCTACTTTATGTTCTGACAATTTCTTCTTCCAATTTGGTGACCTAAATTGACTACCATTATCAGAAAGGATCACCTTGGGTTTGATTATGTCTTCAAAGTATCTATTCATTAATTTATTTAGACATGCCTTAGTTGTTGCGGCTTTAAGTGGGTACAGTTTTACATGTTTGGAGAAGACGTCATAACACACGAGAATATATTTCACTCCTGCGCGGGATGTAGGTAGGCTACCGTATAAGTCAATAGCACATAGGTCTCCAGGTTTCATCGGAAGATGGTGTCTCTCTTCGACATTATATGACTGAGTTGGATGCTTAGCCCGTTGGCAGAGATCGCAGCAAGAGATAAACTTACGGATTTTCCTGCCAAGGTTTTTCACATGCAGTGACTGTACAATTTGATTCATGCACTTGTCCACCCCTATGTGACCTAGACTGCTGTGTGTGTATTCAATGACTTTTTGTTCTAAACATGACGGCATCATTGCCTTCCAGTTTTCGGTGCTGTCCTTTCTACAGAACAAGACGTTTCCTTCCTACTCAAACTTCGCTTCAGGGGGCCTGTTGTTTCCATCGAGTCTGTCCTTTATGGCCTTCAGTCTTGTGTCTGTGTCCTGTAACATGGCTAGGTTCTTCAGGTTTTTACAGATGCTGTTGTCGACTTTCAAGTCAATGGCATGTGCCATGATGATCCTGGGTCTTGCCAATTCCTTTGTTTCCACTACGCTTAAGTCACTAGGATTACGGCTTAAAACATCAGCTAATACATTTTGAGTCCCTTTGATGTGGCAAATTTCGATATCATACTGCTGAATAGCCAGCAGCCACCTTGCCACCCGATTTGAAGTTATTACACAACGGTAAAGGAATGTTAGTGCTTGGCTGTAGGTATACAGTTTAATTTTCCTTCCGTAGACGTAGATCCTGAACTTCTGTAGTGAATGTACTATAGCTAATAGTTCTTGCTCGCATGTGGAGTACCGCTGTTCGGTGGGATTTAGTACTCGCGAAGTTGTGGAAACAATTTTCAAGTTCCCCGCTTTGTCTTCCTGCATTAGCACGCCCGAAATGGCTCTCGCACTTGCGTCAGTATTAATGACGTATCCTAATTCATTATCAGGGTGCACTAACTCAATACTATGGGCGAATTTGTCACGCAGCATTTCAAATGCCTGTTGCAGGTCGCTGGTCCATTTCCACTTCTGCCCTTTCTTTAATAGTATGAGCAATGTGAAACGAAATGTGCGTAATTTGGTATAAACTGCTGGTGAAAATTACATATCCCTAGGAATCTTCTGAGTTGCTTCTGGTTTCGAGGTGGCGGGTAACTGAGAATGGCCTTTATGTGGTCTCTGTCTGGAAGCAAAGCTTCGCTGCTTATCACGTGTCCCAAGAACTTGATTTGCGGTTTACAAAAACTGCACTTATTTGCATTTATTGTGAACCCTGCTGTTGTGAGTTTCCACAGCACTGTATCTAGGTGTCGTAAACGATCTTCAAAGCAGACTGAGTGTACGATTACGTCATCCACATATGCCACAACGTTGTCGCCTAGATCGTCACCTAGTACCATATCTAAAGCTCGGATGAAAGCTGACAAACTATTTTTAAAACCATAAGGCACAACTTTATATTGGTACACTTGATTTCCAAACTGAAAATTGGTCCACTTCCTAGATGATCTGTGTAACGGAATCTGAAGGAAAGCACTGCTGAGGTCAATAGTTGTGATAAACTTAGCTCCATGGAATCTTTGTAGCAGTTCCTTCATGGGATCCACCTTTACTCTATCTGGTATCATAAGTGCATTAACCCTCCGTGCATCTATACAAATCCTAAGGCTTTTTCCTTCCCTTTCAACGATAGTAAGGGGGTTTACATAATCAGAAAAGGATGTTTCCAAGACGTCATCTTTTAGCATTTCATGTATCTGTTCCTTCACCTGAGCTCTAAGTGCAAATGGTATCGGTCTAGAACTTCTTGATTTAGGTATATCTCCTGTCATTTCAAACTTGTATTCTAATTGATTGCACCTACCGGGCCGTCTTGTTAGATGACTCCTATACTTTAACAGTAAGGCGTATAATTGGTCTTTCTGGGAGGCTGATAAATTGTCGTTCTCATCTACTTTAGCTTTCAACTGGTCTGAAGTTACATCCCTTCTGTCGGATAGATTTGATTTGCATATAGCATCATGTGTGATGTCGTTAGTCTCTGTTCTGGCACAACTGGTGGCAAGACATGACCTTACTTCTTTTAGAGTTTCCAAATTCTTACTCTTTACCAACTCAATATTGTCATTCATGTGACCCTCGTTTTCTAGCACAATGGCTTTTTCCTTCTTGTATAATAATTTCTCAGAGTTCTTGTACTCCACGAGACAATCATTTACGACATTGCACGCGTCCTGTCGAGCCTGCATACTACAATAGCTACCCTCAACTCTAAGTGTGTGGTTGTCTGCCTGTTTCAGTCTGTCCTTAAATGCACTAACTTCGCCTTCAGTTCCTCTCTGTGGGATATTTATGGCGTGTCCAGTTATCCGACCCTCCTTTTCAGTTGAATGGAGAAAAGCTACAGATGTTAAACTCACATCACCCTTGTTAGTGTAATTTGTAGCGGAGGCACCAAGTGAATTAGCTAAATCTTCACTTCCTTGCAGAAACATGTGTTTTGTTAGCTCATTTTTAACTTTCATGGTAAAACAGTTATCTGGGAAGCTGATGGTTACTTTATTTCTGACACAAAAATCAACACCAATTAATACTTGTGTCATTAGTCTTGGAGCTATAAGAAATGTCTGATCGACCGTTTCTTCTCCGATCTTCAAAGTTAGCATTGTCTGTGTTCTCACTTTCCTGGCTTTATCACTGAATGCACTTACCAAATTCATATTTTGCACCGGTAGTTCTAAATTTTTCATTCCGTTGCCTCTTAGCTTGTTGTATAATTCCTGGCTCATCAAGCAAAGCTCGCAGCCCGTATCTAAAATGGAAGTTATTTCCTCATTGCCAATGGTGACCTTTACCTTCGGACATCCTTGTAATTTATCTTCAGCGATAAATAGTGAATACCTCCCTTCATCAATTAATTCTAACTCATTTTCTTCAAAAGGTTGTTCAAAAAATTTTGACACATTAAACTCCTCAATTAGGCTTTTACAATCTTTGCTCTTTTCTGCTCAGTTAATTTGGCATTTTTGGTATTGCGGCTGGTCTAGACGCGAAGTCTCACATGCGAACGCAGGTCGACCATCACTTACGTCCTTTACGCGTTTAAAGCGCCTCCATTTCCGGGATCCTGCCCCCTACCAGATACGTTTGTCACTTCGTCTCTGTTGTTTCTGCGGGGTTCAAAATCCTGAGCCCTTTGATTTAAAGGATGCTGCTCTTGTCGCCTACTTCTCCCCCAGCCGCTTGAATCTCTGTTTCTCCCGAAACGTCGCAGTGACTGATGCCTAGAGTCTCTGTGATCTTGCGGGCTTCGTATGTATCTCACATTTGTAACTTGCGCATTATTCTGACGTTCGCAGTTTGCGTAGCCAAATGCGTTTTCCCGCGGAGGCTTCCTATGTGAATCGCGCTCGTCATAGTCGCGTCGCGGTCTTCTGTTTTGCTCTCGCGTAGATTGTAATGTCTGTATTTTCCCCAAAAACGCCAAGGCGTCCTGAGTCGTCTTTAAGTTCCCGCAAATCATGCTGTTTTGTGTCTCTGGCGGAAAATGGTTTATCATAGCTCCGACTAAATCCTCCTCCGACATTGCTGGATTCAGCATTGATGCCATACCTGCATAGCGAATATAGTGCTCTGTACAGGTCTCATTCTTATGTTTATCCCAGCGGTCTTGGTAAATGCTGCACCTAATTTGAGCTTGGCGCATTTGTCCCCATAAAAAGTTTGCGAACGCGGTCTTGAAATTTTCGTACGATCCAATAGTATCGTATACAGTCGCGAACCACTGTTTGGCAAAAGGGTCTTCGATGGCTCTTAAGCAAAGTGGAAGTTTGAGTTCTTTGGGCGTTTTCTTAAGGGTAAAGTACTCGTCTAGTTCCCGTAAGAAATGAACGACTACCTGTTTAGCGCTGTCCTTAAATTTTGGTAAGCTAAGTTCATTTAGGTCAGCACAGTCATTAGGAACTGCCACAGATAACGCATTTACATTGTTGTTACAAGACATATCAGGAACATTATTCACACTTCCATTACAAGCAGATACATTACAGGTATTTACTACACTCATACTTGCTGCACAGCTAGTGTTGTCAATGTGGCTACTTGGTGAAGCAGTTGTGTTATTGTTGCCGTGACCTACATTCTCAACCCTGACAAGCGATGTGTGGTGTGGGGTGTTGCAAACATCTGATTGAATTTGTGTAGTTATCCCTGCAGTGATCTTTGCCTCAATGCGGCTAACAGCTAAATTTGCCTTCTGAAATTCCGAAAAAGTATGTTGTTTCTCAGATTGTAAAGCGGCGGACATTGCCCTAATTTCATTTTCAATGCCTTCTACACTCCTGTCCAATCCTTCCTTTGTCTCTCCCAATTCCTGTCTAATACCTTCTATAGTTATATCAGCCTGTATCTTATGCTCATTTATCTCCTTGGTCAGTGCCTTTGATCTGTCATTTACCTCCCTTGTGTTCCTGTCTAATTCTTTCCTGGTGTTAGTGACATGCGCAGCTACTCTTTCATCCATACCAGTACACACATCATCAATATTCTTACTTATTTTAGCAAACTCAGTTTCAGTATTTTTTCTTAATGCACTTATTTCTTGTGACCTATTCTGAATTTCTGTTTGTAATCTTAGAGATAGCTCCTGCCTCACTTTCTCGTTATCTGACCTGAATTGGTTTGTTAAACTAGCAGCTAATTTTTCATTCTCCTTTCTCAGCTCCGACTTTAGATTCTCACAAACTGCATTTAACTTTAAATCTAGAGCTGCTGTTTGCAATTCTGTTTGTTTGCTTATCTCAGCCTGAATTGCCTGCTTAACACTAGCTAGGATATCTTGCAACTGAACAGCTGACATGGTTGTCTGTTGACTAGCACTGTCTACATCTTTGGCTGGTCTATCTTTTATGGCATCAACAACTGCGCTTACATGATCTGAGCTAACAATCTGGTTTGTCTGTTCACTGTCAGTAACTAACCTCTCGTCTTCAATTGTCACTATCGAATCGTGTTGCTCAATGTCAGTTGTGGCGATACACCGACTACGGAGACATTTCTCTGCCATTTTCCTTTGTACCTATATATTGCCCACCTGAACCCAGTAATTGTGCCACTTACTTTAATTTCACGATTGGAGTAGCCAACAGCGATAAACGGGATCTCCGACTGCCTGGATCCTCGATGGCTGCTTCCGTGCGTGCTGCTCCGGTGCTTGCCGCGTCGCTTGGCGCTGATTTTCGTTGGCTTCGCCGTCTTCGATCTGGTATTTTCGCAGTCTTCCCCTGTCTACACCGGCCTAGGATGCTGGCGTATCTTCTTCTTCGGTGCGGTATTTGCTCTCTGTCTTTGTTTTTTTTTGCCGACGTTTCGGAATCGTCGTTAGCACTTATACTCAACTTTTTTCGGCTGTTTTCTGTTGTATTCTTGCTTTTTCACCGTAGGCCGTTCGATCGCCCCAGGTTACAGGCGCCAAAATTCTTGCTGTGACCGACTAGCTGCTGTATAGTCAGCAGAAACACGAGCTCCACTCTAGGGAATCTACGGGGATGCTTCCAGGGGAATTTATACTCGTTCTTGCTATACCTTTCTTTATTTTCTTGTTAACCATACACTCAAATATAATTCACTATTTCTCTACTGAACTAGTTAGTCCAGAACAAAACCGACCATCTCGCCCCAAACTCAAGGACCAACTGACCATCTCCTCTCAACCCAAAGACAAAAAAAAAACAAAGACTGACTCCTCAAAAGAGGGTAGAGCTCCTCAACTCCAGAACTCTGTTTCCCCATACCACTACTCCAGTTACAGCTAACGGACCTGTCACACATATATCTTACAGCTTTGGAAGTCATCTCTTCCCCCATTTCCTGTCCGTACGGTTACAAGGCTTTGAGCCGTCCGCTGTTTCTTCTGATGAGGACAGACTGGCTGCAGGTGTCTATACGACTAGACTGCAGACCAGGCGACTCTCGGGAGCGTAGCGGAAGCAGCTCAATAAAGTAAGAGAAGGCGGTGGCGAGAAGTAGTGGGGGTGTGAAAAGACCCCACTCTTACTCGAGTATTCCACCTTCGATGAATCTGTGAGCCTTTCGCTATCTCTTCTGATGAAGACAGACTGGCTGCAGGTGTCTTTATGACCAGACTGCAGACCAGGTGACTCTCGGGAGCGAAGCGGAAGCAGCTCATTAAAGTAAGAGAAGGCGGTGGCAAGAAGTAGTGGGGGTGTGAAAAGACCCCACTCTTACTCGAGTATTCCAACTTCGATATATCTGATCAAGGAGCGGCTGTAGCTGCAAACTTGATATTGGGGCTGTAGGCTCTGAGCCTTTCGCTGTCTCTTCTCCTGAGGACAGACTGGCTGCAGGTGTCTTTAGGACCAGACTGCAGCCCAGGCGACTCTCGCGAGCGCAGAGGAAGTAGCTCATTAAAGTAAGAGAAGGTGGCGGCGAGAAGTAGTGGGGGTGTGAAAAGTCACCACTCTTACTCGAGTATTCCACCTTCGATGAACCTGTGAGCCTTTCGCTATCTCTTCTGATGAGGACAGACTGGCTGCAGGTGTCTTTTTGACCAGCCTGCAGACCAGGCGACTCTCAGGAGCGTGGCGGAAGCAGCTCATTAAAGTAAGAGAAGGCGGTGGCGAGAAGTAGTGGGGGTGTAAAAATACCCAACTCTTACTCGAGTATTTCAACTTCGATGAAACTGATCAAGGAGCGGCTGTGGCTGCAAACTTGATATTGGGGCTGTACGATCTGAGCCTTTTGCTGTCTCTTCTGATGAGGACAGACTGGCTGCAGGTGTCTGTATGACCAAACTGCAGACCAGGCGACTCTCGGGAGTGCAGCGGAAGCAGCTCATTAAAAATAAGCGAAGGTGGCGGCGAGAAGGAGTGGGGGTGTGAACAGATCCCACTCTTACTTGAGTACTCCACATTCGATGAACCTGATCAAGGAACGGCTGTGGCTGCAGACTTGATAATTGAAAGGCTAAGGGTTAGCACAATAAGCCTAAGGTTGCGCTGCGTCCGGAGCTAAGAAGAAGAAGAAGAAGAAGGGATTTTTGTTTGTACACTATTCCACAATAGTAGGTGTCGAAGATTGTTTATTACGATCGTAGGCCGATATGTTATTAGTATTCACTTGAATGATTGTTTACACTGTTAGTAGTATCGTGTGCCGGATTGTTCACTTTCACTATTTTGACTATAGCTGTTATCATAATGTCCACTATCAGAACGTCTATCTGTGTGTTCTTTGAGCACTGTTTACTGTTTTGACGATGTTTCTGTTGAGAGATTCGCACTGCAATGTTATGTTGGAAGTCTTGGTGCTTATTTCGATGTTCCGTCGGTGATCTGGGTGATGTCCATTATTGTAAAATATGTGTTTGTCTAAGAAGTTCGGCACCGGGGATCCTTCGTACACTGCACTATGTAGAGTGTAGCACTGATTATCTTTTGGGAGTATTGTGTGCCAGATTTTTTATTGTTTAACTTTCATTTAACTGTTGCTGGAGTCACACTATAGGTATTTGTCGCACAAGTTATATTGGTTGTTGATGTTTATATAAAACCGTTTATTATAAAGTATTTAAAATGTAAAAGTTTTTAAATTATTTAAAAAACTGTTGACAACATTAGTGCGTAACTGTGGTATCCGGTGTGTACTCAAGAGCCGGCGTATTGCGGTGTGCTGTGTAGGGGTTAAACTCCTTCTGCAGCGTTAATACATTGATAGAAAGAGCTGGTAGTTTGTCAGAGCTGAAATATTGATGTACCAATGCACACTAGGCCACTCTGTTACAGACAGTTTTGTAATTAGAAGATGGCACAGAACGAAATATGTATACATGACCACAGATTTACCTTATGAGCGAGAGAGACTGTTACGTTCGGAGAACCTGCTAGAGGAAACAAAGACACCCGCTTTAGTGATATTGCTAAACGCCCTAATGGTTTTCGCCTTCGTCATGTTCGCTCTGCTGTCAACCAGCTGTCAAGCCTAGGCACTAGTATTGCTGTAAACTTCTGTGTGTTTTGTGTTAGGCCACTATTTTGGACTGTGTCCATTTCAGAGGGAAATTGCCTGAGATGTGAAAGGTAACGACGATGGAACGTAGTGTGACATCCCAGTAAATCAGTTGTTTTATATTGGAAAGAGTTAGTTTTATTGCGTGGCGTAGAACCAGCTCGTGCCTGATTCCATAACAGCGAGTTAAACTGAAACAATTATTCTTAGACCGTACAGTAGATACATTCGGAAATCTGAAACCAGTAATGCGAGTGTAAGCATTTTTGGTGACGCAGTTAGGCCCACCATGAATTGTTACATGAAGACATAATTAGCCTGCGTTTTATTATTACCTTCGATAGTAAACCGTAATAAAAGTGTTCCCTTTTAGAGAAATGGTATCAGGTTGTCTTCGATCCTCTGGAAATTTCCGCAGCGTTGATTGGTAGTTAGATTCCGACGTTTCGGGACAGCAGTTTCGTTCCATCTTCAAGGGCCAAGCTTTCCAGAAGATGAGACAATAGGCTGTCCAGAAACTTCGATTACTGCTGTGTTGCTGACTACTGCGGATTCCGCGGGAAAACATCGTGGCCTGACTATCGCGACGATCCACTTTAGTCCACCTAATAAACTAGCGTATGGAGGAAGAAACCTTGGTAGCTCCTACTACTCCGGTTACCCTTGGGTTCAAGTCTAAGATTGGGTATCGAAGCCTACAATTACGTCGTGGGTAAGACTATGGGTAATGTTTGGGGAGGGGAAAATAGGATGCGTTTTCATCCCGAAAATGTAAGCTTTGATACTTAATGCAAAACATATTATAAAATTGAATGAATTGACCCTACACATGTTCCTTCTAGCCTTTCCTCGCACATTAAACCTTCCACAGAGGGATGAGAGCCTTCGGTCGGTTAGCACCAATTCATACACTCAGCAGGTCCTACCAGGTTAGCAGCAGACCAGCATGTTGGCGATGACGGCTAAAGCAATTCGGTGGTATAGTAGCTTAAGCTCGAAAAGGAGAGTAAAGTAATGACAACAACTTCTTAAATTCTGGCCGGTATAGCCTCCCCCAGCAAGTGCTCTCTGGCACATCTTTGCCATTTTCAGTGGTTTTTAAGTTATAATTTCGCTGCACTCGCAGTTCTGTTTCCTGGTTGCAGTTAGTTTCCTACCTCTTCTGATTTCTAAGATGGAAGTCTGCTGACATCGGTCTCTCATAGCCTGCTCAGGCCTGCTTACAGCTAGTAACTACACATTCTGCTGAGTAGTGGAATGGCGTAACCGTTGCAATAATCAAGGTAGATAGACAACTCGTGGTCAGCGACACATCACGTAATGAACGGCATTACATTACTAACTGCCAGTCAAGGCTGCGTAACATTCCAGAACAGCGAAGACCTCATTTACATTGCGGCGGAAGACTGAAAGCACGCGTGGAATTAGTGTGCTAGGACAGCAGTGAAGGTATAAAGATTACGCGAACGTGTCATAATGTTACGTCTTACGTACACTGCCAGTCTTTTACTAAAATGACCAGACGTGGAATTCATAACGTAAGTAAATTTATCAAAACACAAAAATTCTACTGAGTGACTTGTACTTTTGCCACCAGACCGCGTGACACCGGATGGTTGTCTAAAGGAAGAGGGCCGCACAGAAGAAGTAACGCCATTTCCTATTTAAACGGCATTATTCAATCAATGTAGCCAACCTTCCGAAGAGTAGCATTAGAAGCATAATTTGTTGTGAAGGTTATGGCAAAGTGATGTACAACACCGAAAGCTACGTACAGGTTTGCGTTCGAAAAAAATGTACAACACTTGCCACTATCAAATTTGTGAAAGTACAGAAATCGCTGAATAAATACACAGAAAACTTTATGAATAAAATACTTATCGTAATGCAACAGATCAAAATATTGGAACTGATCCATCCATTTGTTTTCCTGTTCCGCAGCTGATTTTGCTTCCTACAGAATAAAATCAATAAACAAGTTGTAATGTTTAAAGGTAACCAATGAAACAGTAGGTCATTTCTCACATTGAAAGTTGGACACAGATATTATATAACGAACGAGTCTTTCTGTGACGAAGGAGTAAATTAATTTGGGATTGTATGCATTTAGTATTATAAGACTATATTGCAATATTTGTTTTACAATTTGACTTGCAAATTTCACACTTAGGTTGCAAGTGACTCCAGAATGTTCATATCAACTGTATATATGTGTTTATGACCCTTTTTCTCTTCGATCTAACACGAAGATAATTGTGGCGTTTCAGTTGTGTTGAATGATGTCAGTAATGTGCTGCTACAGTGATGTTGCCATCTGTATTCCTTCTGAGGGCTGCAGCGCCTCATGCAGTTGTTATGCTACGTCACATTCTGTAACAACTTCCGACGACTTGAAATATGACGTCCCTTTTTTCGTCTAGCATATTTCAGTAAACATGACACAAGAGTTAGGGTAAACGCCGTTGACATTACGTTACTTTAAACTTATCGACGTCTGCGCCTGGATTACAGTTAAGTAATTTTGCCTAAACCAGAAAATGGTAGAAGGGTCGTTGGTTTACAAAGAGGTCTAATACATTCATGACACGTCACCGTTACTCTGTGACTGAGTGCTGAATGTGGAAGGTAACATCCCTCAATTTACTCACCAAGGTTTTGCAGAGCATGACGTTCCCTCTGTTCTCTTCGTCAACATCCGCCTTCTGGACAGGTGGTAAGGAATCTCACAGTGTCTATCGTATTAAGAAAATGTAATACTGATCTTGTGATTGGAAACTTGGAGATTTGATAATCATTATTTCGGCCATTCACAAGTAGGCTACATTTTATGCTCAAGGATATAGACAATTTCTTAGCTTTTCTGAAGTATCCTTAGTTTGAAGGGTATTATATGGTGGAAGGATGTAATTGTAATTTTGTAACCTTGTGGCATGTGTGTATATTTCGTCAGTCAGAGAAAAGTATGAAAGCAAGGCTTGCTCTTTGTATAATCGTAATTAACCATCCACTAGACAGTAAAAATAAAGTTTTCCTTATAACAGGCCACGAAGGCACAAAGGGGGAGTGGAGGTATAGCTCTACTCATTCGTGACACCGGCGCTAGTTGGGGTGGTTGGTCAGCACCACGCCCCGGCCGCTTTAACTCCGGGAAAGACCCGGTATCCATTGTATAGAAGGTTGGGTAGGCCCAGGGCCGGTCTGGACGTATGAGAAAAATATCGCCCCCACCGGAATTTTTTTTTTTCTGTCCGGGGTTTTTCCCCTTTGATCCATTTCTGTACTGTTTAAATCCTTTCGTCCTTCACGTCACTTTACGTTCCATATTACCGTCCTTTCAACAAACACAACACAAATATCCATGCCCCCGGTGGGATTCGACCCCACGATCCTAGTAAGCGAGCGGCCAAAGACCCACGCCTTAAACCTCACGGCCACTGGGATCGGCTATATTCGACCCCGGACCGTCCAGCCCGTAGCGAGTCGCTATACCGACTACGCTATCCCGGCCCTCATCCACCGATTGTATAATCGTAATTAACCATCCACTAGACAGTGCTGCGTTAAAATGCACAAGACAGAGACTCAAATCTTTACTTTTCTGAAGACTTCAAATCGCACAATTAGAAAGGAAGAAACTGAATATGAAGTCTTGTGTTCCCTGCAATTTGTAATACTTAAACTTTCGGATTATCGGTTTTTAAACATTTTACTCGTGAAGATATTAAGCTAACGTCAATACACTTAATGCACTGTATATAAAACAGATATATATGTTGAATAAAGTTTTTGAACTGTAATGAAATTGAGCTCGGAGAAAATATATTTGTAGATTTTAGTAATGTTATGAAGTGTGACATAGATTTCTTTTTAAATAATTTCTTTAATAAAAGTCATACTTTTGAGACAATAAAGGGTGAGGCGTTGTTTCTGAAATTTGTTTTCTTTTACCATAATTTCTGACGTTAGCGTACCAAAGCGATTTTCAAATCAGAAATTTTATGTTGGTACGAATTTCGTGTAACGGATCAAACCATTGAAACAGATCGTTGTGTTTCTTTTCCTGTTCCGCCTCTCATATTGCCTCACAAAAAACATAAAATCAATAAGAGAACTTGTAATGTTTAAAGATAAGAAATGAGACACTAGGTCATTTCTATAACGACACAAACTTTCTGTGACGAAAGCGTGAACAAAGTTGGGCTAGCACACTTTAAGTAACACAGGATATTTTATTATGATAATCTTCAGCCTTGTAGTCAAGGTCGAGGGGAATGGTTGAGAGGTTCCCTGGCCTTGACATCAAGACTGCAATTAATTCTGTAACCAAAGGGTATGCATTCATATAGCTGCACATTTTATTTTCTTGGCTCGACGGCGTTATATGGGTCTGGGCCTCCTCGTTTCGTCGAGGTTTCATGGTCAAACACATTTGAGACACACCAAAGTCGGTAGGACTCTTCTGGACGAGGGACCAGCTCGTCGCAGAGACCTCTACCTGATAACACACAACACTCACAAGAGACAGACCTCCATGACACCGGCAGGATTCGTACCCACGATCCTAGTAAGCGAGCGGCCAAAGACCCACGCCTTAGACCGCACGGCCACTGGGATCGGCTATCTGCAAACTTATGCCTTAGTAAATAGAATACCGAGCCTTGACCTGATGTCGGAAAAAGGGTTGCGCACAACTGTGCGATGTCAGAAGAATTCACACCTTTCGCATGAAAGTCGGAATCCCCTGAAATGTATTTGTGACATCTGTAGGCTTACGTATATAAAAGAAAGTGGAACTTGTAAACTGTTCTTCATGGTTAAGCTAACAATTTGAGATTATTAGAGAGAGTAGGACGTAACATGTGTGACAGTGCCGAATTTTGTATTTGTTGGTAATAAGTTCTGAACAAATTTCAAATTTTATTAATAAGAACAGCAAAACTGTAAACAGGATAAAAATTGAGCGATTAAATTTTTCCGAAGTGTGATGTGACTACGTTGAAAGTGTGATCTTATAGATACCTGTAATGCAAGATTTGAATAGATGTCATATTTATGGTAACGATGGCTGGTACATTGAGGGGTTGGTCATTAAGTAATGTTGTTTATAAAACTAGACATAAAGGCCGCCAGGTCTAAATAACTTTATGATAACCGACGTATACATTGACTCAACTGGCGAATGTAACTAAGAAGTGGTGATGATAGATCTAGGAATAATTTCTGCAAGTCGGTCTTAAGATTCCTGCATGGACGAATTGTTCAAAGAGAAGCGTCATTTCTGAGTGACGAAGCATGGCAGCATTCAGGCGGTATATCAACACTCAGAGCGATATCCAGAGGGCTTCACGAACTCCACATCGCATATAAACATCGTCTTCATGAAATTAAGCTCGTAGTCTGGTCTACTTTTCTTTTAGTGGTGAAAGCCTCTCAGCAGACGCTAAGAACGCACCACAACCTTGAGGCTTATTGTGCAAACCTGTGATGAATGTAATCATGAATGTTTTTTTCGTATTTCCGTGTAATGGAGCACCTGTGGAATGAAACTGACAGGGGAAAACCGAAGTACTCGAGGAAAACCCTGTACAAGTGCCACTTTTTCCACCACAAATCTCACATGGATTAACCCGGGTTCGAAACCGGGCCTCCCGGGTGAAGTGCTGGCGACTAACCGCCTGAGCCATGGCACGGCCTACTGGCGTGCTCTTACATCAAAGACAATCATCGTGCCTCAGTCTTCTATTGAACGTGTCAACACAGGATGTTCTAAGAAACTGATAATTCTCCACTTCTCCAACAACTCATAAATGAAGATAACATCTACTTTTAGTTCGAGCACGACAGTGCAACAGTACATAGAGATAATGAGTCCTGCTGGTATTACGAAAGGTGTTTGATAAACGATTAATTGATCAGTAGTCTTGGAGTTTTCCAGATCTAAACCCGTGTCATTTTTGTTACCGGACATGCATAACTTGGAATTTTACGTCAAGAATCACTTCCCATGCAGTGCTTGCCTTATGCATCTTAATATATTAACGATATGGGAAGCGTGCCTGCAAACAGAGGAGAATTATTTTGAACAGCTTTTGTGATTTATGGGAAGAATAGTGAGTTTTACTGAGTAGTGACGAATGTAATCGTTTTCAGCAGATACTAACGTGAAGCATGCATCGGAAATTCACGGCGTTTAGCGTGAGAATATTGCAACGGTCTTGTACTAGCACATTAGAAATATATAGTACAATATAATATAAACAAAGAATAAAATAAATCTGCAAATTAGTCTTATTATTATTCTTTTCGAAGGGATTTCTTCTTTTTATCTATATTACTGCTTAATTGTGCTTCTGATATAAAGAAAAATTGTGACGGAAGCAGGAAGATTATTCAGATTACAATCAAGGAGGGGTTATTTAACTGAAGTACGCCAGTTACGAGCTTCTGATCTGCTGGTTTGGAACTCAGTTTACATAAAATTTAAATGCAAATGGCTTATTTAACTAGTTGTACTCGTGCGACTAATTCGCACGCAGTGAAATTAAAATATTCAATCAACAAAATATTAATTTATACTTTCGAAACTATAAGCCTTTCCCGATTTACTGTGCTTGATATCATGAGTCTATCACTTTCTATGCGTTGTCGCTGACCTGTATTTACTGCAACAGCGAAGTTGTCAAATGAGGAGTCTCAGGATAATGCCTCCAGCCCTACCGGCCCCCAGTCCAGCTGCAAGCGCTTACGTCATAAGTGGTTATGCACGGAGTTCTTAACAAATTACTGGTGTATGTTTTTCCTTATTTCTAATATTTTCATATTATAAAGTAAATTTTTTTTATTTTCTTTATTTGTTATTGTATTTCATTTGTTAAAACCGTTTGGGGAGTTTCGAGTTGGAAACCACATTTTACAAGAACAGAATTTGCCTAACGCGGTGTCGGTACCAGTGCATGAAACACGTAATTGTGGAGTGGCCTGTACATTTATATTTACATTTTCATTTACCTCCCAACATATTTGTTTAAAACGCATGTAACATTTGTACATGTTGATGTGCCAGGAGAATAGGATATCTTAAATGACCTGATCCGAGAGAACAGCCACCGGCCACACAAAGAAGCTGTCTTTTCACAGTCATAGGAATACAGTGGCGTAAACCCTGCCATATATTAAGTTTTCTACAAGTAGTGTGACAACGTGCGACATGCCTTCTTCGCCATTGTCAAGACGTCGATAGAAATAATTGGTTGTTTTTACAGAGTCGAAACACAATCTAGACCACTGCGTTACAGACAGTTTGGTAATTAATTGATGACACAGCACGAAAGCTTTTTATATGGCAATAGAATTAGCTTATGAAGGAGACACATTGTTACGTTTGGAGAACCTGCTAGAGGACACATCGACACCTGCTATAGTGATATTGGGAAACGCCGTAATGGATTTCGCCTTTGTCTTCTTCGCTCTGCTGTCAACCAAGTGTCAAGGCTAGGCACTAATATTGCTGTAACCTTCTGTGTGTTTTGTGATAGGCTACTGTTTTGGACTGTGTCCATTTGAGATTTTGATGGGCTGAGAACTGATAGGTAACGAGGATGGAACGTAAATTGATACTCCAGCAAATGACTTACTGTACATTGGAAAGTGTGAGTTCTGTTGGGTGGCGTAGAAACAACTCATGCCCGATCCCATAACAATGAGTTGGACTGAAACCTTTATTCTTAGACCGTACGATAGACACCTTTCAGAAACCTGGCACCAGTAATGCGTCAGTTTTTTTGACGGAGTTACGCCCACTAATATCTGTTACATGAAGACCAAATAAGCCTACGTTTTATGATTACCTTCGAGATTAAATCACCATGAAAGGCGTCCCCTTCGACAGAAGTGGAATCAGGTATTCATCGATCTTCTGGATTGTTTTGCAGCGTTGATTTGTTGTTAAATTCCGACGTTTCCTGAGAGCGTATCTTTCCCATCTTCAAGGATGAAGCATTCCATGAAGAAGATGGGACGATAGACTGTCCAGAAACGTCGATAACTAACCACTGATCAACGCTGCGTAACATCTCAGAAGAGCGAAGTTCTCATTTACATTGCGGCGGAGTTCTGAAATCACATTATATTACGTTGCCTATCTTCTTATACGCAAATGTCAACGAGAAACTTCTCCTGAATCATCGGTAAATTTGTCACCAGAACGTGTGCCAGAACGATAGTTTTCTAAAGCACAGGAGAAACTACACAAATTAAAGTTCTACGCTTCATCATTCAGTCACTGTTGCTGTCCTTCCGAAGTGCTGGAATCAAAGATTGACAGTTGTGGCAGTTAGGCCAACGCGATTTTCAACACAGAAATCTGTGTGTTAGTACCGACTGCTTACTGTGTTACATTTGCGAATAAAGGAAAACACTTTACATCATCAAATTTGTACAAGAATGGAACAAGGCACTGAACAAATAGGAAACTGTGAGTAAAATCCATTACATCTGTTCAGAAATAGAGGAATATAAGATAGATTATTAATGTTGTGCAGTTATTTTGATGCTTACAGAAGAACGTAATCACTTAATATCATAAACATACACTAATATGTGAGAACAGATGTACATGCAGAAATATCCAAAAGAGAACTGGAAACGTTTCAGGCACAGATATATCGTAAAGGAGTCCTTCGGGGTGTGTTGCTCTTCTGTACGGTCAGTTGCGTTCTGTTTAGAAATGCAGGTGGTAAAAATAATGTGTTACATGAATGGAGTGAAATTAATTATTCACTGGAATAACAATATAAATGTTGAATTGTAACAATACGGAATGAAGTTCAAGACTTGTAAAGCGTAGTGTGGAGCGCAGTATAGCAGAAATTAAAATGTATGACTAGCGTTGTGCAAAGTATTCCCACATGCATTCCTATCTAAATTGGATTAACTGTTTATGATAGGCACGGAGAGACTATTACGGCTGTGTATATTAATCTTAGGCGTAGTGTAGTATGGCTGAAAATACATTTTGCCTGACACATTTTTTTTGACGATGTGTCATATTATATTATAATGACACACAACACCGTTTACGACGCTGACAGCCGGACAGCCTTGACATCAACAGCAGGCGTTGTTGTGTAATGTGGTTACTTGTCGCTTGGTGTCCGCTGTCTTTATTGGTCAGCTCAGTCTTGGAAAATGTACAGCTAACCGTCATTGAGTAAAGTCCATTTATATGAAATTGTAGCTGTGTGCCATACCATCTGAGCTCTTTCATGTTGTGGGTAGTAATATTGTGATTTAGTCCCTTTAGCAGCCATGTTTGAACTAATATTTACGTATATCTCTACCAGTTGTGTTTGTAGGGGGGGGGGGGGGGAAGGTGGCATTGTGTGTTACGTCACGTGAGTTGCATTGGCTGTGGGACAGCTGCACCTGCCGTGTAAAGACGTTGCAGTTCAGTTGGTACTGCCACTTGCTGGAGCACTGTACGGTCGGAGTGCACCAAACTGTTCTGTTGTTAAAGAGTTACATTCTCTTTCAGCACGCTTCCTTGCAGATCACATTTAACCGTGTTTATTTTTACTAATAACCTACCTGAAATAATTCCTTTTTGTCCACAAGGCAGAGCGAAATTGCAGTCTGTTGCTTCCTGCAAATAGCATTACTAGACTTCAAAACACACACAACTTATATGGTGATGGCAATGAATGTTTTATTCAGTCAACAAGGCATTATATTCAAGAAGAATAAGGCTACATTTTCGGCATGAAATAAATAGCGATCTTTCTTTCTTTCTTATTGTAAGCTCTTCAACCTACGCTTTAAATGTATGTAAGTTTATTGTTGCTCCTGATCACACTCAAAGCCACACCACACTCGGTAAGACTTCTATGGAAAAGGGATGGGCCCATCGCCGAGACGTCTCTGAACCCGGAGTGATAATCAAGCCTTATGATCTCTACTCACAGGCTGCCAGGGTATTTGTGTAGACAGTATATATTAAACACATTAAGGTGGTTAAAGAATAAATTTCCTTTCGGAAACCAGGAAGATTTAAGGTTTACTGTTCTCATATTAATCAACAAATTTATTACACCACGACTTCTAAATTGCATTTACTTCAGAATTTTAGTATATTGATAGAAGCGATTAATTTCACTAAAATAAATGCATTCCAGAAATTTATACTTACATAAATAGAGTCTTACATTTCGTGTATAGAGATAGTCTGAAAAGTTTATATGACATTTGCAGTATTACGATTAAACAGATGCTTTTATCTACTAAATGTTCCCAAGTTATATATTTTTATGGAATTAAAGAAGGGAGTGAATTTAAGGAGATAGAAAGTTAGAGTTTTGAATCATATTGCGGCTGCAAATAAGATATGGTCGTAATATTATACTATTAATGTTTGTTTGCTTATTTTGTTATATAAACGGCACTATCCAGATGCTCTGTTGAACAAAACTACAAGAAAGTGGATCCTCAGTCATTAGTGTGTGTTACGATTTGGTGTTCTGTTCTCTTCGTCATTGGGCCTGTCTCATTTCCTCATTCTTGTCTTTCACTTGAAGCAGAAACATGAAGAAGGACAGCGTCTCTTGCATTATCTGCGTCAGACAAATACTTTATTTAGCGACATGGACATGTATATCAATAATAAATAGAGAGACTTGTGAAAGTGGAATTTAATGCCTACAATCATGAGTTTCCAGTGAAGAGCTCATAAGTATGACGTAATATGTGAATCGCCAGAGTCCGTAATAGTGTTATTGGTCTGGGGACTCTATAATTATGGCTTTTTATTTAGACATGGTTATGCTCGATATAATTGGCATTCAGTTTCTTTTTCTTGGGCAAGATTGGCAAGGGTTAAGGATTCTTAAATACAACATCTGCATGTTACTGAATTAATCTGGTGTTGATGTTTGCCTTTAAGTGTTTTAAAAGATTTTATATTTGTTTATATTGTCGAAAATAATACTTAACACTCTGCTATAACCGTATAAGAAAATCTGTGTTTATTGTGTTGTCATATCTATCCTGTATTTGTGTGTGGTGTCCCCTCATTATTGCAAATTTAATGTTGTGAAAGTCTTTATTTAAATTCCATCTCACTTGATATTATATCAGGTTCATAATGTTTAATTCCTTATCGTATCATAAATCTATGTTCTTTCTACTTCAATAAATGTATGCCGTATACGAAACTTACTTATGACCTCTATGTATTGTTGATGTCAGTAAGGTCTGTAATTCATGCAGTCATTTACAATTATGTGCTAATATTATTTTCATGGATTTTTTGTTTTCTATTGCAAGTTCGTGTGAAGTAAGGGTTATTGTGGGCAGAGACAAATCACCACCTGTAAATAGAACCTCCATCCCCATCCAATGGGCCAGGATAGCGTAGTCGGTATAACAACACGCTACGAGCTGGAAGGTCCAGGTATCGTATCCGATGGGGCCAAGATTTTCAGCACCCGTCCAAACCGGCCCTGGGAACTAACCAGCCACCTGTACAAAGGGTACCTTGTCATTCCCGGGTGTAAAGCGCCGAGGTTAAAGAAAGAGAAGAGCTATACCTTTTCTCCCCCTCTGGGCCTTCATGGCCTCTTCTAGGGTGAACTTTACCTTTATATTACCCCCACACAATTGTCTCAAAATTTTACCGAATCCCATTGAGTAGATTTTGGAAATTAATGTCGTGACCTTCTTCAGTAATGTTATAGTGGTAAGTTTGGATCTGACAGTGGTGGATAAAGTAAACCTGATTGTTCTTGAAACAAGTGTTCCTGTAATTTTAAAGTGCGGTAAACGCACAGTCATTTAATACACGATTTAAATCCTTGGCCACATTTCCTTTCTTCAGGAGTTTTTAGTCTTGTATGAAGTAGCTGAGTAAGAATCGCGTTTTAAACGAACATCTACTGACGTCATGGTCTTAGTGTTCTGTATTTCCATTCTGTTTGTCGGAATTCCCTAGATTGATTTACTCGTATAATTGGAAAGCTGACGTTGCAGTGCTTAGGGAACTTGACTACATAGAAGTCCTGGCAGATTGTAGGCATTGCTGTTGGTCTCTGTTACTAGTGTAAAAAAATTTAAGCCTTGCTAATCTTTGCCCTGCATGGGGATGTTTGATTCCTTTTCCTCGGTCGCGGTTAATTTCCACTCACTGGCTGATACCTTCTGTTGTTCTATATCGTCGAGATTATCTTATTTCTTGTTTACATAATATTGTAGTGAATATTGGGGCAAGGGTTAAATTTTTTTGAATTTTGTGCATGATTTATAAGCTTTGTGAAACAATGATGGAATATTCCAGTTGTAGAGCTAAGGTACAAGGGTTAGATGATTTCCGTGAGACACACTCAGTAGAAAGACCAAGGCTATGAGAACTGCAGGTCAGCACATAGATAGGAAGCATTGCAAACTAGAACAATGTGTTTTAATTGGTAGATCCATATGTGGGAGGAATCGTAATAATGAGTTTGATTGGAGAATGAGTTATGAGCAGCCATTATGTGACGTAAGATTTGGGTGTGGAACCGAGGTTTTAAATAATGAGGGGAGACAATGCCTCGGGGAGTTTGGCTTCAGTTTCGGAAGGAGTGTTTGAAATTCATAACCTGTAGAAAATTTGAAGATAATAAGTTTTATTTGTAACAGTGTTAAAGTCGGCGTAGATAGGAAAGCAGCGCAACATGTTAAGTTATTTGGTTAAACATTTAAGTGCAGCTTAGTAGAAGAAGCTTCGATCACTTACTTGAAATGATAAGAGAATGAATGGCAACAGTGATTCTTCATTGACGGAGTGATAAAGCAAAAACAATTAAGTAGATAAGTGAAACCGAGTCCAGAAAAAGAGGTTAATATCACTCGCTATGTTGGCGAGTTCCGAGTTGATTGGAGTGATCCTGATGCAAGGTAAGACTGGTGCAAACCTGTTATTATGTATGTAAAAAGGAAAGGCAATATTCCTACTAGGGGGATGTTAATGTGAGGCTACTGAAAGTGTGTGAGTCCAACAACGACGACAGAATAAGGGGAATTTTATTTAGAGTTAAAGAGTAGTTAATAATTGGGGATTATATAGGAAACAGAAGGAAATTTAATAGATTGTGTTATATTTGTTGTTTTGGTTTATTAGAGTAACTTTGTTGTATTAATAATTTTGTTGTTTGATTAGATATAGTTTTGTTAATAAATTGTTTGGTTCTTATGAGTTTGTTTACAGTATGAAATTAGGAAACCCTCCCCAGTGAATTAAATTGTTTAGTTAAGGAATTATCGTACGGAGTTACGATTGGTGGCAGCTACCAGGTATATTGTTTGTATACACCTTTGTCGTGGTCTTACTCTGGGTTGTATCCGCGGAGTGGGCCCGCGTTACAATATTATATAAAATCATGTCTGTAGGGAGTTACTATCTCACATCTGACTACATTGTTACATACTTACGTTCAACGTCGTCACGTTTGACACTGGAACAAACTTTCCCGCTGTCAGTTGGAACTGCTTGTTAGCTGTAGCGATGATGAACATCAGACATCGCTGAAATGGGATAGGAGCTCCCACCCAGTCGCAACCGAATGCTGCTTCTCTCAAACTCTCCGCCTGAAATATTTGAGAATTAATGTCCCTTTGAACTGTGCAGCGGTACACTTAATGTACAGCTGCTTGAGAAGCCGAGTCTACTGTCAGTTAGAGACGATCTAAATTTTCGCCATGCAGTAATTTCGTAACTTAATATCGAATCATAGGATCTGACGAAGTTGGTCTGCTACACTATTCGCTACTTGTAGGAACGCTTCATCACATCCGTGGCACTTTAAAATCTTATGTTTGTGCAATCAGATTTTGTAATGTTTCATGAAGATGTGCACCAACCTCCATTTTGTACATACATTTCTGCCTGCAGGTTTATCTAATCGCTTTATGACGTAGATGGCCAGACGTTTTGACTAAGTGATCTACTCTAAAGACTGAAAATCTTTCGCGATCTACCATAGGAGATTATATATTAATATTATGTCCACTAGGCAAAGAAATGTAAATAAGCGTAATAACATCATAATATAAAGGTATAGGTGTTTTATGTAAAAAAATGGATTTTTTAAATAAAATATTTACCGAAATTAAAAGATGCTTTTCATTAAACTTCCATTGCGTAGTTGCTGAATGACACCACATATCTTGCGATAATTTCTGGAAAGAGGGATCGTAACTACTTCGGCACAATTGAAGGCAGTATTTAAAAGTTCATCGATCATATGTCTTCGGCATGTTGATTTAATTATCTTCATCTGGGAGAAGACTTCTTTGCAAAAGTAGGTTGATCCAAATGTGTTGCCAAACGAAGAGGTATTTATGGTACTGAAACGGCAAACAAATTTTGATAGAGACCAAAAAGCGGCAGCGATCGACCAAAAAACTGGCCGCGATCGACTGGTAGAACTCGATCAATTGTTTCGCCGCCTTTGCTCTACGATATCCTATCTGTTACACAATCAAAAAGATTTTTCATTTCTACTATAATTGTTAAACACGTATCCGTTTTTGATTAAAGTGTACAAACTTTTGTTTCCCGAATTCTACCAGGATTTTAATAATTTAGTGATACAAAGATATTATTCATGGACAATATAAATATTATTTAGCATTTCACCAGGGATCATTACTTTTTGTTTCAGGGTTGTACAACTATTTTTGTGAAAGAAGAAATACGAAATTTCAAAAATACAAATATTCATCGATGCTGTGCAGCGACCGGCTGCATTTGACAGCAGTCAAAACTTCGTGTGCCTTCCTGATGTTGCTGCAGTGCCACCAAACTGCAGTGGCCTTGCCGGTCTCGAACCCCGCCAGGCACAGCTTTTTAACTGTTGTAACACCGTAACGTCTGGTGACCGCCATAAGTGTCGCGGAACCCCGGTACCCTTTCGCGGAAACGAACCGCCAGGACACCGGGTAACATGCTGCCACCACCGAATGCATTTTGTTTAAGTAAGCTGACCCCATTCAATAGGTCTGTTCTTGAATTACTCTGTACGGCCGGTGTATCTCAGGCACTAGTTTGGAAGGGAAGGGTGTCTGGATTAACTATCTTACTGTAGTAACACACACCGAAGAACTATATACTCTTACATGTATTACAAAGAAACATGGATATTATATCTGGGTTGTGATTCTATCCATTGAATCTGCCACTTAGCTAATACGCTATCTGCCCCCTTGGAGAACACAATGCTCCGAAACTCATTTTAATAATTTTCGTGATAATTTGACGTGGCACGTTTTTGTTATCTTATCACACGAAAACACTTTCATACTTCATTTACAAGTTACCGTCGCCTATTAAACGTTGAATTCAGATGAACTACGTGCGGCTTAAGTTACTGTTGTGGCCATATCTGTGTACTTTGTTCGGCGACTGACATAGTCTGTCCTAGCATAGTCTGTCGCCTGACTGACATAGCCTTATGTAGCAATAGCTACTGAACATGCAAATTATCGTTTCCAGGGATTTTATAATGTAATAGTGCTACCTTCGAAATTTTGTTTCCTAGTTACAGTAACACTTCAGATCGCTACGTGGTAAGACTGCTGACATTGGTCTTACGCAATGAGGTCTGATCTGCTTACAACAAGCAACTGTATTCTGCTGATAGTGGAATTGCTAAATATCTGTATTAATTAGAGCAGACGTGCAAATTGTGTTTAGTGGTTCGATTTCGTAATGCACGATATTAAAATCGACAATAATAAATTGCATTTACAGACCTGAGGTTGAAATGCACTAACCTACATTTAAAATGCTTTACTATTACGGTATTGTTAAAATCAGCGGAAAGTACACAGAGGCTTATCACACGTCTGACGTGTCTGTGTGTGTGTGTGCTGTCAACGAAAACATTTTACTGTTGCTGTGGACGGTATCGGTTTGGGAAAGTGACATTCAGATATATCAGGCAGTTTCCTGATGACGATGTTCGAGCTTATTTGGGCGACTTTTCTTTCACTTTTGTAGTTTCCATTACATAAGAATAAAAATTTTATTTACGAGGCCACCATTAATGTATCATTTGTAAGAAGCTTAAGGTATAATATCACAATCATCATAATTGTAATTTGACGAAGGAAAAATATTTCAAATGTAATTATTGGATTTCACATTGTGGACACCGTGCATCTTCGTCATATTAAATCAAGTTACAGACCAACTGATGCACTTTTTAAAGCACTTTTTAAGTAGCTTTATTAAAAATGTTAAAATAGTACCCCTACACGTGTTTCGATCCTAGGATCATCGTCAGGGGGATTTTTTGCTAAAAGCTACGTCACTTCAATCACATGGTTTAAAATATTCCATTGGCACTATAAAAACATATGTTAAAATCTTGTAAAAAGATATGTTAAAAAGTTGTAAAATTATAAAAACACTGTAGATGTTAGAAGTGCAGAACTGCTGGCTTTTGGTATTGTGGTAATATAAGCATGTGAAATGTTTTCGCGTGGTTAGCGAAGTGTACTGTGTACTGTGTGTTGACGAGTCCTACGGTGGAATAAAGCTACTTAAAAAGTGCTTTAAAAAGTGCATCAGTTGGTCTGTAACTTGATTTAGTAATTATTGGAATCTAAACAGAATCCTGATTCTTGTTTCTGGTCAACTATTTTAAAACACTCAAATCAAAATCAAGTGTTAATTTGCTATGGAAATGGAAAATAAATTTCATATATTTCAAGACTAAAGTATACGATATGATAAATTGTTTAGAAGGAAATTTTTCTTTTTTGACCAAGAATTTTGCAATCGTAAACAGCAATAACATTTCAAAATAATTTTAGTGTTTTTATATGATTAACATGTGGGAGATTGTGAAATACTTAAAAATCTGGTTTCGAAATTTGCCAAGGAAAATTTAGCACAGAATGCCGGGTAGGTTAGAAGAATACTCAGAACTCAAATCGAAAAATAATTGCATAATTGGTTTTAGGCTCCATATACATTATCAACGTAATAACAACAATGACATCGAGACATTTTGTCTTACGTGCTGAGTCAGCTGAGTTCCAAACCAGCAGATCAGAAGCACGTCACTAGTGTACGACACGTAAATAAACAGTGCTTGACTCATATCTGCATAATTTCCCCAATTCTGCAAAAAATAAGTTTTAATATCAGAATTCAGAAAGAATATAATATATCAAATAACAAACCTGTTGAGACATAGGATATTGGGAATAATCGTCTTATGCACATTTATTTGATTTTGTACGGGCTTTTTAAGCGCGTTCGGAAATTTGCAAAAAGCATGTATTAGCTTTGTCATGTGTGTACTCGTATGTCCGTCGGACCGCATGGAACAACACGGCTGCCATTGGAGAGATTTTCTTGAAATCTAGTAACTGATAATTTTTGAAAAGTGCTTCAGCTATTTATAGACTTCAAGAAAGCCTTTGATTCAGTTAGGAGGGAGGTCTTGTATAATATTCTCATTGAGTTTGGTATCACAATGAAACTAGTAAGGCTAGTAAAAATGTGTCTAAATGAAACATATAACAGAGTCCGGGTGGGCAAATATTTGTCTGACACATTTCCTATTAAGAATGGTTTGAAATAAAGAGGTGCTTTATCGCCATTGCTTTTCAACTTTGCTTTGGAATATGCCATTAGGAGGGTTCAGGCAAACCAGGAGGGTTTGAAATTGAATGGTACACATCAGCTTCTAGTTTATGCTGATGGTGTTAATATATTGGGTGGAAGCGTACATGCTATAAAGAAAATCACAGAAGCTTTAGTATTCGCTATTAAGGAGATTGGTCTAGAAGTAAATGCTGAGAAAACTAAGTACTTGGTCATGTCTCGAGATCAGAATGCAGAACAAAATCTCAACATAAAAATAGAAAATAAATCCTTTGAAAGCGTGGAACAGTTCAAATATTTGGGAACAACCCTAACAAATCGAAATTTCATTCAGAAAGAAATTGAGAGCAGATTGAATTCGGGGAATGCTTTTTATCATTCGGTGCAGGATCTTCTGTCTTACAGATTGCTATCCAAAAATACAAAGATTAAGATATACACAACTATAATTTTGCCTGTTGTTTTTTGTGGGTGTGAGACTTGGTCTCTCACACTGAGGGACGAACATAGGCTGAGGGTGATCGAGAATAGCGTGCTGAGGAGGATATTTGGGCCTAAGAGGGACGAGGTAACAGGGTAGTGGAGAAGACTGCATAACGAGGAACTTAATGATCTGTACTCATCACCAAATATTATTGGGGTGATCAAATCGAGAAGAATGAGGTGGGCGGGGCATGTAGCACGTATGGGTGAGGGGAAGGGTGTGTACAGAATTTTGGTGGGGAGACCTGAGTCCACTAAGAAGACCCAGAAGTAGATGGGAATGTATTATTCAAATGGATCTTCAAGAAGTAGGTTGGGGGGGGGGGGGTATGGATTGGATTGATATGGCTCAGGATAGGGACAGGTGGCGGACTGTTGTAAATGTGGTAATAAACCTTCGGGTTCCATAAAATGCGGAGAATTTCTTGACTAGCTTTCGACCTCCTAGCTTCTCAAGGACTCTGCTCCAGTGAATTAGTTAGTTATAATTTTTTAAATTCTGTTGCGAAATTTGAAATTTGGTTAAACTCTGACAAGAATAATGGGTACTTTACATGAAGAGGTATGTAGGTTTATATTATCTCGCTGAATTCTTCTTAGAATAAGAAATTTTTCAGAGAAAATTTGTAGAGAAACTCAGAATACTCATTCCCTGTCAATAAATGTTTTCTGAAAATCGTGCCGTTCATGAGATAATGTGAAAAAATATGGTGGAGCCAGACAGGCCAAAGATTACAGTGCATCTCTTTAGCCACGTAATATGACAAAGTCAGAATTATGTGTCTATTGATCTAAAATAACAGACCAACTGAGTTCCTATCTCTTCGGAAAAGATTTTAAAATCTATCTTCAACATCAGTTAGCTTGATTTCCATTTCTTGTTCCTTCCAACCATCGTGACGTAACTATTAGTCACATTAAACTATTGAGTAGCTTCTCGCACGGATATTTTTTTAATATTTTGTTTGGTAAGTTTACTTCACGTCTTCCTCCCTCCAATCTAGTTTTCCTGTACCTTTTCAGTTGAATTTAATTTCTGCAGAGATGTACGGTTAAGTTGAAGTATGGTGACAAATCATATCAACTGTGATGAGCTACCCGCATTATGACTTTCTTACCGGAATCGTGAAAAGTGTGAAACTGCTATAGGTATATATACATAGTAGATAGACAGATAAATAGATAGATATGTATATAGATAGATAGATGGATAGATAAATAGATTGATACATAGGTACATATACAGATAAGATATATGGATGAATGGATGGAAGGATGGGTAGTTAGATATAAAGATAGATAGATAGATAGATAAATGGATGACTTAATGGATGGATGTCTGCCCTACAAATAGAAGTAGGATTTTGACGCATATCTACCAGAATACACGGCGTCACATTTGAGCAGTCATTATCCTTTAATGTTACACCATGCAACAATTCTTATACTGTACCGTAACCATAGAAAAAGCAGCGAAGCACATTGCGAGCAGTAAAATCAGTAAGTGGCCGCACAGACAGACATTCAGTGCATCTTCCAGTTGCTGCATGAACCTGTAGATTAGAAGAGAGACATACAAAATATTGAACATGTTGTTTGTTACAGGTTATTAATCAGTTTTTTAGTCGATAGGCTATTTGTGGTATATAATTTAAAATTTTAACGGCAACTAAATTCACTAAAATATTGTCGGGCTACCAGCCGCGTCAGGTGGTTGAATAGCAACAAAAGGAAGTTTTGGTGACCATCTCTGTCTTCGTTCTGATGACAAAGACAGAGACTGTCTTCGAAACGTCGGTTTACTCGCCATTCAACCACCTCAGGCGGCGGCTAACCCTATAATATTTTATTGAAGCTATATGTGATTTATATATGAGAAGTGATGTTTAGAGGGACTGTTTTCATGATGCTTTCTGTTTTACTTTTTGGAATGTTTAATAGAGACGATAATGTAGTACTTCTTGTTTGGCGTTACATTAATGTGTTATGTATATCCTCTTGAACTTACGTCATTATGTTCTGATGGTGTCGAATGCACGCATTTAACTCAGCTTGCAGTTTACTGTTTGCACTTTTATGACCTTGTTCATCTTCCTGTCCGTGTTGAGGCGTAATGTGTTCCTGTCTGATATCCAATATGGCTGCCTTTAGCTTCTCGAACTGAGTACAGGCCACAGCGATCAGTGTGGTAACCAGAGATATATAACCATATATTGTACCCAGTGCTAGCAGTGATGTGAAACACTGCAAAGAAGTGAATATTTACATCATAATTGTACATTAAAATGAAGCCATTAAGGAACTCTAATGTCTCGTAACGACTCACTTCACTGTTTCCATTCGGTGCTCCCTTCCCTCATAACTTTCAAAGTCATTTCAAATGTGAACACATAATTAAAATTTGGATAAATTCTAGCCAGTTCTATTCCACAAACCCATAAATTAGTTGCCTTTCCTTCGTCCCCTAAGACAAAATCTAGCATTTCCTTAATTGTACGCCTTTGATATGACTGGAATTCTCCACTGAACTGGAGGGTTAGTGGTCAGTTTCCTTTGTCATATAACCACACACTATTTCTATGTGCTTGTAGAGTGAAGGCTGAGCAGACGAACGTCTGACAGTTGTAATGCTTTCATATATATGTATATATATATATATATATATATATATATATATCAATAAAAGTTATTCTGATGCGCAGTGACTAATTGCTCTTTGTGTATGCCAACACACGACTGTCATTTATGCCACCTGATCAAATTCTGAATTATAAACTACCCGCTCGGCTGATACATTCAAAATTACCCACCAACATATTGGGTTACGACAGATGTAACTAATTTCAGCCTACACTGACTCTACGGAAATTACAATTTTGACTATATATTCCTATCCTTCAAGCTTGCTTTCGTTTATGGAATATAAATTCACAACCAATTGAAAGCGGCATTACGTTTTGATTGGATTAAATGAACGACTTTACGGACTCGAAATAAAAACACTATGGGAACATCTGTGGTATCGTTTCTATCTCTGTACCTTCACACTGGTGTCGCCGGTAAATAAATCTGGTAGCGAGGTATTAATTCCTGAATATGAATAAAAGAAACGACGTTAGATGTATGAAGATCGAGTCGTATTTAGGAATCAGACTATTGACGGAAACGATTTGTTTAATAATAAACCACTTATGCTAACTCCTATTACAGAACACAGTGCATGGAACATAAAATTCTTGTTGCATGTACAGTGATATAATTATGATAATTGCAAATCACTGGCTTGTGTTTTATTATGATGTTACATTAACTACTGTGTGCGGCGAGATACCAAATGGAATGAGTATATAATTGACGCGCTGAACGTAAAATAGTCTATAAAATGCATGATAGTTATTAAAAATTGAATTTTATAACACAAAGAAATTGCTATACTGCAGATGTATTATTACCACTACAACAACTTATGTCTGATTTCAGGCCTCCGCCGCGAAGTAGATAAAATCTGAGCTATTCTGGGATATGAGGCAGCGTCGAGCGGTAATCATGTACCGACGTTTCGGGACAACCTATCGATTCCATCTTCAAGGGTTAAGTAGTTCTCGTTTTTGCTCTTGAAGATGGGACGGATAGGTTGTGCCGAAACTTCGGTACAGAATTCCCCTTTACGCTGCTTAATATCCCAGAAGAACGCAGACCACACTCTTCAACACTTCGTGGTCAGACGAACTGATAGCATCGTGAAAAAATAAGGAAGGCAAGAGGACTGACAGTTAGAAAGAGAGAACAGAAGGATGAAATATGTCAACTAACTCAGATTGTTAAATTAAGGATACTATACCGACAGGTTAAAGGAGAATTCTATCTTAAAAATTCTTACCTGTGAGATGTTAACCAATTCGTAGAACGGTGAAATAGTCCAGTCGAAAGGATACCACGCAGTGTACATCGTTTCGTGATTTGTCACGATGCGGATTGATGACTGGATGAAGTGAAATGATATGATCCATAGAGATACTCTCGTACTGAACATCTTAATCAGCGGAATCCATCCTGCTGGTGTTAAATATCCAGTGTCAGCGTCTCTGGTCGGCATATCTTCCCACGTGAAGCTGTCAGTTAGGTCCATTGTACGTTCAATTCTTTGTTGTTGCAGTCTAAAAAATAAAGGAATCAACCAATGCTATAAAGGTAAGGAAATGTGCTAAGAACAGGAAGAAATATTTTCATATCTAGCTTTAAAACTATGAGAAATGAAATTCTTAACAACAAGATTATGAAATCAACATTGTAAATTTTCCCTCTGGTGTAGAGATCATTAATTTCTAGGTGTTAAACGTTTCCGTACTTACCCCACAGAAAGCTGTCACTGTTAGCAAGATCTGGCATTTGACGAAAACAAATGTTCTAATTCGGACCATCAGTGTCTGAGTACGTACGTATGTAAATTCATGACAATCAATTTGAGGCTAAGTTTCAAGTTTCATCTCCACTGTATATTCTGCACTGACTTATTTCTACCGAGTGTCGTAGGCGAAGTGTGAGATAAACACCATGATGCTCCTATGTTCTTTATTTTATAAATAAAGGCATTAACTATTTATTATATGGCGTACGTGGCTTAAAAGTAAGTTTTGGATATCTGTAATAAATAGCGTTTTGTTCAAGTCACAAATTCGGCAATATACACATATTTGGGACGCCCTTGTATCAGATATGTGATACTGCAGCGGTGACATCCAGTGCTGTTACTTACCTGCAGGACAAACATATCCACATAGCATTCGTGGACGAAAGAAACATAGGCATAGTCGTCACAGCGTGTCCCAAATCATCCCTATGTAAGTACACATCGACGAACATGCCTAAATATGTGGTGCAAAAACATATAATCACTGTTATCATATAGACAGCGTAAATAGTCGATAATTTCTTCATTTTATACGGCATTCTCGCCAATCGAAAGAGGAAAATATTCGAACCGAAACGAAGTTCCGTCAGTCCCTTTACTTTTGATTCTTCTCTATCCATGTAGAAGTAATGTACCTCAGTGAGAATTATCACAAAGTTTAAAATACTGCTCGAAGCTGTGGACAATCGACGTTTGTTTAGTATTGGTCACTTTCCCACTGCTTCAGTGTATGTCCGAGTGTCGGAACACTGAGCATGACACTGAGCTGCTTAGCATAGTGTTACTATTATGTGTGACGAAAGAGTGATCAATACTTTGTGAAACTGCATTATTAATAAGAGACGAAAGTTAGTATTTTAGAATCAGTTTGTTTCTGGATAACTGGGGGCACTGCAGTGACAAGATGGCTGACACCTGCATACAACTAAAGAAGAAGGACCGAAAAAAGAACACCGAAGGCTACAGACATGCTCCAGAATAGGCCAAAACTACATGTTCCCAAAACAGACCAAGAAAAAAGTCAAACTAAAAAGTGCAAAAAAACCCACATACATAAGTGTATCAGTGTACAAAGTGAACAAGATAGGACCTAGACAATAAGACAATGCACAATACCTAGTTACTAAGAAAACCAATAGGAATCAAATGTTAGTGAGAAATACAGTTAGTGGACGCTGCAAGGAAAACCCCTGATGATGGCTGAAGTACAGCCGAAACATATGTAGGGTTGCAATATACATATATAAAATAAGTGCAATATTGTTGGTTTTAAGTTATAAAAAAACTATACACAATTACAAAACAAAATACATACAGTAAATACAAGTACACACATTATAAAAACATCCACACCTCACAAAAACGGCAGGTCTCATATATGCATGTCTGCTGCATATTACGATATAACACAACCCCTCTCCTGTCCTCACATTCCGTACAAAAAATACAAGGGTTGCAAATCTTTTACCCACATTCCTTATAGATTAAACAAACGTGCAGGAATGTGTTGCACTCCCGCTGTCTGGGAGTGCACCCTGTGGTCAGCGGGCTGCCACGAACCACTGGTTGCTACAACAAGAAGGTTGCTGTTGAAACTATAACTATCCAACTTACATTTAAATGTTACCACGAGGTGTATTGGTTGCCTTTAGCTCTAGTGGTAAGAGCAGAGGTGCAAATGTTGAAAAAAATAGGGGACACTGAAGTACTTTTAAGTTCTGCTCCGAAATTTCTTCCGGGATGTCATTGAATTAAGTACACGAAGTATAGGCGATTGCGTCCCTATTGACAAAATTATATGCCATTAGTAGAGGCAAACATCTTTTATTACTACTAGTGGCAGAGAACAAAACATACCGCTGCTTCAACTCCCTAAGGATCCACACTCCACCAAAATCTTCTCTCGTAAAATTACCTTGACTGCCACATAACGTTTCTATGTGCGTTGGCATAGTTGCAAAATCGCCGGTCTGCTTCATGTTCGTCCGTCTGTTCGCATGCATCAGGGCGGCTTTCACTGGAGACTTGAATGAAATTATTTCGAGGAAATCCAAATTTGGTTAAAACCGGGAAAAGTATCTGGCATTTTGCATGAATTCGTAAGTACGCTTCGTTGTTGCCGGCGACATTAATTGCCATAAAATCTTTCTTTAAGAGGAGTAGTATAATTTTTTAGGCGCGTTCGCAAAATTGCGAAAACCGACTATTAGCTTCGTTACGCCTATCTGTTTGTCTGTCCGTCCATCCGTCCGTCCGTCCTTCCGCATGGAACAAGTCGGCTTCCACTGAGCAGATTTTGTGAAATTTGACAGTTGAGTATTTTTAGAAAACCTGTCGCGAAAATTCAAGTGTCTTTAAAATCCGACAAGAATAACGGATACTTTACACGAAGTCATATGTACATTTATGATAATATCTCGCTCGGTTTTTCTTAAATGAGAAATGTTTCAGAGAAATTTGTAGAGAAAAACAAAACACCCATTTTATGTTCAAACCTTTTTTCCGACATTCGTGCCGTTTATGAAATAGTGTGGAAAAGTGTGGCACAGACACACATGCCATCCACGACAATACAATGCTGCGTAGGAAAGATGTCCTTTGTATGCCGGGATAACAAAGGCTACATACACACACTCGAAATACATAATACTCATTGCTTGCCACGGCAACAATTGTTTAGCGAACTCGCCTTAGTGTCACGTTATACATACGTTGCCTGTCTTGTTTGTGTTAGCCGAAGATGTTAAACGTTATTCGTACACGCCACAATGTTACGTCTGACGTACGTTGTCTGTCTTCAAATGACCAGGCGTGGAACTCGTAACGTTTGTACATTTGTCAGCACATAAAGTCTGCTGAATGGTCGTTATTTTTGTCACCAGACCACGTGACGATAGACGATTATCTGTAGTAGGAAGGCTGCACAGGAGAAATTAAACCATTTAATTTCCTACACAGTGTTATCCAGTCAATATTGCCAACCTTTCAAATTGCTACAGTGAAGCGGTAGTTATTGTTATGGTTATGCCAAAGCGATGTTTATGTTAGCCGAAGATGTGTAAACATTATTTGTAAATGCCACAATGTTACGTCTGACTTATATTATATATCTTTTTGTCTTCAAATGACCAGGCATGGAACATAAAATCTGCTGATTGGTCGTTATATTTGTCAGCAGACCACGTGACGCTGGATAATTATCTGTAGTAGGAGGACTGCACAGGAGAAATTAAACCATTTAATTTTCTACACACTGCTATCCAATCAATGTTTCCAACGTTCTGAATTGCAGGAATCAAGCAGTAATCATTGTGATGTTAATGCCAAATTGATTTTAAACTCAGAAAGCTGCATGTTGTTACAAACTTCGTGTAACAGATCAAATTATTGAAACAGATCTTTGTGTTTCCTTTCCTATTCCGCCTCTCATATTGCCTCCTAAAGAATGTAAAATCAATAAGAGAACTTGTAATGTTTAAAGATAAGAAATGAGGCACTAGGTCATTTATATAACGACACAAACTTTCTGTGACGAAAGCGTGAACAAAGTTGGGCTAGCAAACTTTAAGTAACACAGGATGTTTTATTATGATAATCTTCAGCCTTGTGGTCAAGGTCGAGGGGAATGGTTGAGAGTTTCCCTGACCTTGACATCAAGACTGCAATTAATTCCGTAACCAAAGGGTATGCATTCACATAGCCGCAAACGTATGCCTTAATGAATAGTATACCGAGCCTAGACCTGAAGTCGGAAAAAGGGTTGCGCACAACTGTGCGATATCAGAAGAACTCACACGTTTAACATGAAATTCGGAATCCCCTAAAATGGATTTGTGACATCTGTAAGCTTACGTATATAAAAGAAAGTGGAACGTGTAAACTGTTCTTCATGGTTAAGCTAACAATTTGAGATTATTAGAGCGAGTAAGACGTTGGTCAATTAGTTATTGTTGCATCTGATCGCAATGACACACGCACATTCCGTAGAACTGCTCTGGTCGAGGGATCGGTCCGTCGCAGAGACCTTTACTTGCACAACACACAACACTCACAAGGGACAGACAACTGTGCCCCCCGCTGAATTCGAAGCCGCAGTACCAGCAAGCGAATGGCCACAGATCCTTGCCTTAGACCGCACTGCCAGTTGGAATGGCTGGTTAGATATCTTGAGGTCTAATTACAAGAATACAAGGCGGATATGTTTTATAACTCTATTTCAGGTTTGAGTTCTCAAACGTGTGGAGATACAGAATGCCTGAAGTGTACAGTTTGAATTTTATTAAACTTTAAGAAATGATAAGTAATATAATATGTCATAGGCAATTTGATGTACAGTGTTTGGAAGCGACGTATATATACTGCAGTCTGAACATCGAATTGTAGAAAAAGTTCGAAGATATTTCTTTTACTTAGTGTGGTACTCAGGCTATAAGTTTTTGGCTTGTATTTTACCACCTACGTCAAAACATCTTGTCTTCACTACATTTAACTTGAAATATTAAGATTAGATTACAAACACCAAAACTTTACCTTTAACGTATCTGTAATTTACTTTAAGCCTTTGGCAACGACATGCAGCTTCTGGGTCACTTGTAAGCAAGTCACTTGTTGTGTGCTTCGTGATTCAGTAGTTCCGTACTCTTTCGCTGGTGACATTGTTAAAATTTTGTGATCTGCTATCAGTCTACTCGTATTTTGTCTCCTCTTGATACTGGTTGACGTACTATTGTTTATGTCAGTGTGCACCTATGTGTTGCCAACATCACATTAGAGTAAGTGTTATGTTGAAAATTTTATTGCACATGTGTTTATTGCGCAATTGTCATAATTGTGCTAAAAACGGACTGAATTTTGTATTATTTTAGGGTTTGTTTTTCTGCTTTATCTTAAACGAAGAATTGTTTTCATTGGTCAGTCCTTCAAAACTATGGCATCTGTCTATTGTTAATACCTATTTAACCAAATCCACTGGAAGTTGTCCGATCTGCAAGCAAATAGGACTGCAGTTAGGCGTATACTGCGCTTGATTTTGTGATGATTGTTAGATGATTATTCAATATTTATGAAACCGGAGGGATAATCAAGCCTTATGATCTCTACCCACAGGCTGCCAGGGTATTTGTGTAGACTGTATATATTAAACACTTTAAAGTGGTTAAATAATATATTTCCTTTCGGAAACCAGGAAGATTTAAGGTTTACTGTTCTCATATTAATCAACAAATTTATTACACCACGACTTCTCAATTACATTTACTTCAGAATTTTAGTACATTGTCAGAAGTGATAAAGGGCTACAGTCTTCGCCTAAATTTCACTTAAATGGTTACATTTCATAAATTTATACTGAGATAACTAGCGTCTTACATTTCGTGTATAGAGATAGTCTAAAACGTCGTATGATATTTGGAGTATTACGATTAAATAGAGGCTTTTATTTACTAAATATTCCCAAGTTATGTATTTCAATGGAATGAAAGGACAAAGTGACCGTAAGGACATGAACATTTAAGGTTTTGATATGATATTCCGACAGCAACTAAGATATGTCTCTAATATTGTACTGTTAACGTGTGTTTGCTTATTGTGTTATGTAACTTACACTACACAGACGCTTTATTGAATAAAACTGCAAGAAAGAGGAGCCACAGGCATGAGTGTGTGATATGATTTGGTGTTCTGTTCTCTTCGTCATTAGCCCTGTTTCGTTTCCTCATTCTTGTCTTTCACTTGAAGTAGAAACATGAAGAAGGACAGTGTCTCTTGCATTATCTGTGACAGACCAATAAGTAATTTAGCGACATGCACGTGTATGTTTGTAATAAAATACAGACCTGTGAAAATGGAATTAAATGTCTACAATCATGACTTTTCAGAGGAGCTCAGAAGTATGTCGTAATGTGTGAATCGACATTGTCTGTAATTGTGTGATCGATCTGGGTACTCTATTAATTATGGTTCTTCTTTCAGGCATGTTTATAATCGATATTATTGGTATTCGGTTATTTTTTTCTTAGGCAAGATTTGCAAGTGTTAAGTATTCTTAAATTCAACAAATCTGCTTATTGCTGAATTAATCTGATGTTGATGTTGAATTTTTAAGATTTTTAAAACCATCTAATATTTGTTTATACGGTCGCAAATTGTACTTAGCACACTGACCTAACCGTATACGGAAAGCTGTGTTTATTGTGTTATGTCCATCCTGTATTTGTGTGTGGTACACCCTCATAACTGCAATTTGAATGGCGTGAAATTCCTTCACACTGGATGTGATATCAGGTCCGTAATGTTTAATTCCTTAGAGTTCCATAAATCTATGTTCTTTACATTTCAATAATTGTATGCCATACAGGAAACCTACTTAGGGCCTGAATGTGTTGTTGATATCAGTACGGTCTGTAATTCATTCCGTCATTTGCAATTATGTGCTAATATTAAGTTGATGGATTTGTTGTGTTTAATTGCAACTTCCTGTAAAGTGAGTTTTATGGTGTGCAGAGACAAATCACCACCTTTAAATAGAAGTCCCCCACCCCACTATGGCAAGTGTTTATCAAATCCCTTAGAGCAGATTTTGGGAATGAAATTCTTGACTTTCTTCAGTAATATTTAAGTCATAATTTTCGAACTGACAGTGGTGGATAAAGTAAACCTGGTTGTTCTTGAAACAATTGTTTCTGTAATTTTAAAGTGCGGTAAAGGCGCAGTCATTTAATACACGATTTAAGATTTAAGATTGACCAAGTTTCCTTTCTTCGGGGCTACAAGTATTTAGTGTTGTACGAAGTAGGTGAGAAAGAATCGAGTTTTAAATAAACATCTACTGATGTCATGGTTTCAGTGGTCTGTATTCCCGTCCGGTTTGTTGGAATTCCCGAGATTGATTTATAATTCGGAAAGCGGCCAGTTAAAGATTTTCTTTATCCCTGCATCTTCCTCACGCTAATGCCCGAATCCAGGCCCTTTATTTCCATCCACAGATTCCAAGTTCGTCTTTCGTTCTCCCATTCGATTCTGCAGTTGGGAACTTCTGGGGTGTGATTACCGTTACGGGCAATAAATTTTTCTCTTTTCGATACCTGTCCAGTCGGTCCACGGGGCTTACCCAGCTTCCTCTGCAATGGGCACAGGGGCTGTTTCTCGGGGAATGGCGTAAGGGTCGTGGCCTTGACCATCCAACCCCAACAAGCGCGGAGGTAAAGAATGTGTACATCTATACCTCCACTTTCCCTCTGTGTCTATATGGCACAGTATAGTGTGATCTTAAATAATAATGATGATGTTGATGATAATAATAATAATACCATAGTACAGGTATCATGGCAACTGTGCTTGTTTATGAAATGGTATGTACACTGCTATCAATTGCGATCACAGCTTTTTCCAGGTGGTGGGGTAGGGGGAGTGCTGACTCTTAGGCTAGAAGCAATTTGTGATTGATTTTAAAAATTATGTTATAAAAATCATGGCGTAAGTGCAACATAACACTGTATGCAACTGCATTTGTATACATACGAATAGAACTACGTGTTCCATGACTCAAGCACAGTGTCCTGATGTAAAGGTAAATTTCCCCTAGAACAGGCCATGAAGGCCGCGAGGGGGAGTAAAGGTATAGCTCTACTCTTTTTTAAACCTGGCACTAGGTGGGGGTGGGTGGTCAACTCCACGCCCTGGCCGCTTTACCCCCGAGAAAGAAACCCGATGACCCTTATATAGGAGGCAGGTTGTTCCCCAGGGCCGGTCTGGACGGGTGTGGAAAATCTCGCCCCCACTGGGATTCGATCTCCGGACCGTCCAGCCCGCATCGAGTCGCTATACCGACTGAGCTATCCCAGCCCAGTGTTCTATCTTCTTGTTTCTTTAAGTTTTATTTATTTATTTTTCAAAATTCGTATGTCATAATCATCAGCAATTTTCAGTGGCTGATTTCTGCTGTAGGGGAAATCACGTAAAACTTTGGTTATAATATGTAAAAAATCTGGTTTCTTTTGATTTCGGTTTTGGGGAGTTTGGCGTGCAGCAGCCGGGCAGCCCTCTCCCCTTTGGTGCGCCCATGACTGCCATCACGTACTAGAGGTTCCAAAGTGTTGTGCAGCAATAGGTCTTTCCTTTCTTTCTTTCAACTTTCCTTAAAACAGACAATTTGTACATTGCAAAATATATATGGCATCTGTGCGAAAGTTGTGCAGGATTTTGAAAGGTTTGTTTGCCAAAAACGGAAATGCTGGGTTTGGAACATGCTGCCGATCTGACGCTAAGATGTGACCCCCCAGCAATTTTGATCAAAAGTTTTTTAACTTATTAGCTGTCACACTTGAACTAGAATGCCGCAGGGCCTTAGCAGTTGCCAGTCGGCTTTATATTAATGTTAAAGTATCCATATTTTTTAATTGGTAGCTTTACCATTATGTGGTCCATCACGTTGTGCGTAGTACTGTGCCGTGTTACGTGACATGAGCACGAGATAGTTCCGCCTGACGATAACTGACACCCCCGTGTCTTCATTCAGTTGTACCTGTCCTTTCCTCCCCTATGGCTATAGTGGTTTGTTCCAACTGTTTACCTTTTTACGTGTGCTTATTCCTAGGGTCACTCAACATCCTGGCTGCGAGATAGTAACATCTAAAGTCTTTTTCGGCTCTTGCTTCTAAATTTACATTTCGGCAAGCGATATTACAGGATTGTGAAGTCCTTGGTAGTGCTGCAGACTGAGTGAGGGTTGTTATCTACCTGAGCACTACCAAGTGTTCATTAAGCTGTGTGGAGCCTCTTTAATTTATTATCGAGATGTTTTTTTGGTTATTGTGATTATATGTGACTTTCTACGATGTATCTGTAAGTACTGATTCATGATTCATAGACCTGTTATAAATAAATAGATACATTGTGATTTGTTGTATTGACTGAGTAAGGTTGGGGTAGTGTTGTTTGTGCCGTCAGAGATGGAACGATCTAAGGAGTTATGGAATGTCAAACAGACGGCACAGTACTAATAATGACAACAATATTCAGGCTAGCACATCTGTTTTATTTATTGACCCACTTGATAAGGCCACATGTTTCCGCTAATTATACGCCATCGTCAGGCTATAAGTAATCAAAAAGGATTATGGTTCATGTATAAAAAAACAAGGGTTTCAGATAAAATCAAGATTGAACTGAACTTGTTGCATGAGAAACATATATTTTAATTAGTTTGGTTAGATGTAGCTGTATGTCTCTTCGGTAATTCCATGCTTATAATACGTTAAAATTAAAATTCAAAATATGTAGTTCAAAATGTAGCGGTGTGCGTGGAAACTTACGATCCGTGAGCTTGTTCTAATTAAGGAGTATCGCTTTTGCATAGAAGGCCTCTTTTATTATTGTGTTGATCCTTGGTATTTAAGATGGTATCTAATATGTAATATAAATACTGATGATGTGTGGATGGTATATTGATATTTAAATAGTAAATAAGACAAGGTTGGCCTTGTTAAATAAATGAGGCCTAATTGTGTAAGGCATTTTTTCCGGCACTGTATTTTCACTTTCACTTTCACCGTTATATGATTTACTGATTCAAACGTGAGTTCTCTATGTAAACGTAGGCTTTCTCGTGTGTTCCGAACATGCATAATTTGCATCCATTTGGTACAATGGAAGATGTTATGGAACTTATACACCTGAGGAAGAAAATGGGCCATATGAACATTATAGAAGGGTTTTACATCTTTTCAATGACTGCAAATAACAACCAATTAAGTGACAAATTTTAAGGAGCGTTTATATTGGTCATGCTGGATGTTTGTCGTGAGTGAATTCAATGGATGAACCAAATTCCTTTTACATTTTTCGTCAACATTAAACGGGATGTTTTATTTGGAAATGGTGCCAGCTAGACTCATTCGATTAGGAATGAGTGTTGATTATGAGTATTTAAAGAAAGAAGGAAAGAATGAATAAATGAATGAATGTAAACCAATTTTGTAGTAAAGAGCAAAACAACAAACCAACGTTTCAGGGGTTAAGCCGTCGTGCGTCGAACCCTTTCTACAAGAAAGCGCAAGTGAAGATAAAGACATATTCAGAAGCCAAATAAGAATGCCCGAAGAATAAATCTAGGCAAGTGCTAACAAATTAGAATTCTACGTGAAAAACAAAGCACAAATATGGGAAATGTCTTCCTGCGCGGCTGAATTTAGAGATCACTGATTTAATTAGCTTATGCTGATTGCTTTGGAACACATGAAGCCTTATACCATGTACCAGCCACATGGATTTTCGCATTCCTGCCAGATATCTTGAGAGGTTACATGTATAGCACTACAAGACTTCATTATAATACGAAAAGTAGTGTAGAAACATCTGCCAGTAAATCTATGTGAATGTTATTTTATTTTTGAATTGTATGTGAATTTAAAAATTTGAAAATTGATGTTAGAGAATCGAATAATATTTTGTCCAATGAAAGAATTTCCAAACAGGAATGAAGTGTGTTTTATCTGACTTAAAAAAATGTTGTGTGATTAGTCAAAATAATTATTAATTTATGTCAGTCAACGCAGCCATGGCCTGAGAAAGAATTTCAATTCCTTTTTGTAACGACGCAAAGACTTATTCAATCTCTCTAGTTTTTCTTTGATCCTACAGTGTTTATGCTTTGGCGATAGAGTTAAGCGGCGAATGGTCACATACTTTGTTTGCAAAAGAGAGACATTATGAATATAGGCACGGAGAGAAAGATGAATTTCCTTGAACAGGGATGATACAACCCGTTTTTTGACAACTTCTTGAACCATAACTTGTTGATATTTTTGTTGGCAAATGAGAGCACGTTGCTAAGTCATAATTTTAGCTCCACTAGTAAGCTTTTGGAAGAATAATAATTAATTTTCTGATTCTTAGCAGTCATCGGATAACTTACTTAATTTGTGATTGGCGCTAACGACATATTTAATTCCACCTAAAGGAGCTTTTCCTCCCATGATAATTGCATTCTATCATCTTCTGTTCTTCTACATCCTTTCTCAGACTTTAACATATTGTCTTAATATCAACCAACAAATGCACGAGATACATGACAAAGTACATGGTTTATATAATATAAAATTTGACATTTTCACTTTGGTGACTCTAGACCAGCATTCTCAGACAAGTCTTCATTTCGCTCATTCTCCATATCATTGTCAGTTTTTTGTAATCCTCTTTCATTATCGTTTTCGAAGCTACCGCGAGTGAAATTTTCAGTCTCTGCATCGAGACCCATCCTTTCTGATCGGTTAATCTGCAACGATGAACGTTACATATATTCGATCTGCAATATATTAGAACTTCAATAAACTGATTAACATGGTTTCACAAATTGACTTTTCATGCTGTTATATTTGCCATGATTATTACTATTAATTATATAATGATAAATGATAATAATTAATAAGTAGTATTGAAATGTTGTGGTATTTTTAGAGGTACTAATAATTTTGGAGGGATGAAAAAAAGTATTTCAAGTTTGTGAATCACTTCGGAATTTTCCAGACTGCAGTGGCGCCATTGATAGAGGACATGTTCTCATGAAGAGACCAATAATAAAAGTAGGATTTATATTTATCCATAAACTGTCGAGGGAGAGGCATGGTTCATAAGGTATCAAATGTTAGAATGTAACAATAGTTGATTGCATTGCAGACTCAAACATTCGTTCTAGTGTTAAAATCCACTTGTGTTTTACACAACTATCTAAGCCAATTCCGCTGCCAGACTCTCATATTACAAGGGGAATGTTTGATATCGAAGTGCGGGTAGAAGGAAGGACATTACCTCGCAATTGTCGGCAAGATGTAACAAGAGCAGAAGGAAGGATAAAGGCTGCTTTTATTCGTAACAATAACTACTGTACGTGATCGGTATGCATAACACTTCTGTTCCTCAGTCGTGGTTACATGACAGTGGAAAATGATTTGAATAAATACTGTAGTTACATTGGAACATAGATGTAGTTATTTTAAACGAGATTATATTTTGATCAAACAGAGCATTATTTTAAACCGGTTGTCAAGATTGTAAGCCGTACGTGCACAATACTAAGTTATCTTACAAACCCACACACATGCACATAATGTTCATGTCCTTTTTATCTAAAATATAATTTTGAATGTCTGAGTACCTTTGTTGACAGTGAGGTTTATGGAATGCAAAGTCCACTCAGAATAGTACGTGCTTGTTTCAACCAAAACTATTTCGGCACATAAATATCATTCATACCTGCACCACTTTTTTTCTGATTTTACTAGCTCCGCAGAATTCCTAATACGAATTGTTTTAATTTTCAATTTTACTTACTCTACGTTGAGTTCCAGAAAATTCACCTTCTGCAAATTTTCCAGTACTGAATTTTCACAAGCACTTTTTCTTTTATGGTGGTCAGAGTTTGTGTCACAAAAGCACATACGATATTTCGTAACAACTAGCACATATTGTGTGTGCTCGTCCTTCCATTTAAAAAGCGTAGTAGGTTGTTTTCAAACAGAACAATAGAAAAAGAAACCAGAGAGCAAAGAGAATCACTCATTTTTCACTGCGGAGAAACATGCATTGATATGATTGTTTACATTTTTCACTCTCGATGATTCATCCAAAGTGAATAAAAGTTGCTCGCAGCCATGATTTTTCATCTTTCATCTTGGATGATAACTTCTGGTGAATTGACACTTTACACCTTTCTGTGTTATAGATTCATCCAAACTGATCATCCAAAGTGAACAATGTAAACGATACTTCCAATCAGAAAGAACATATAACAGCGAAATTGACAGTGAAAATGTCGTACGTAAAGCTAAAAAACTCTTACAAATGAATATTATTTATTTAAAGAGACCTACATTGTCTCAATTATTATTTAGATATCAATATACCGTTCACACAACATCAGTATTTATATTTCGGATTAGATGATATCTTAAATACCGTGGGTCAACATAATAATAAACTATGCCTTGTAGGCAAAAACGATAGTCCTTAACTAGAACAATCTTACGGATCATAAGTTTCCGAGCACAAATTAGTGACTACACTACATTTAAAACTACTTGATTTGAATGCTAATTTCAACATATCTTAACAGTGGAGTTACCGAACAGACACAATGTTACATTTAACCATCTTAATTAAAATATTATACTTCTCGCTAACAAATTGAGTTGAATCTTGAGTATTTGTGAAAATATCATTTTGTTACACATGCAGTATATTTCCTTTTAATTTCTTCTAGCCTGACGATTGCTTATACTTAGAAGAAACATGTGGCCTTATCGGTTGTTTAATAAAGGTAACAGTTGTGTTAGACTGAATACTGTTGCTATTATTGAATTGTAACAGGATATATTTCACCATTTTGGTCAATGAGTGTAATTGCTACTGTAGTATACAAATCAAACGATCAAGGCGGTGACTGCTGAAACTCTTGTGTAGCATGGGACAAACGTCATGTAGCTAACTCCTTAACCTGCCACTCCGAGCGCAACGCTGAACCGCTGGCGTGGCAGTAAAATTGCGACTTAACACAGAAAAACTTTGGGTGCTTGAGTCCCATTTCAATATAGTTTGTATCCACTCTGCATTTGGTGTATTTCAAAGTCCGTAAACCCCTTTCATCTTGCTGTTCTAATAGTTTCATATTGCTGAGCAATCCATGGTGTGTGAAGCGAAAACGTGGTCGTGGTATACAGCAAATGAAAACCGCTGTATTAATTCTAACACGCTGTAGTTTTGACACAACCATCAAGTTCTTACTTCATGCTATGACAAATGCATTCTAATATGGAAGGACTGTATTGCGAAACTGGAAATTCAGCTAGCGTTGCTCTTTAAAACATTAAAATTTGGTACGAGTTATGAAGAAGAATCCCTGTGCAAGCAGGGCTACTTCGGCCTAAAGTTTTTTGTCTCAACTGCAACTGTGCAACATGGAGAGTTCCATGCGATTAATTATCTGTCTGACATTTTAGTATAGTGCACGTTGTTGTCAGACACAATTGTGTGGTCATGTGTGCGGACAGTGATATCTAGCGTAAAAGGATTTTAGAGGTTGCATTCGATTGCGATAAATCTTTGAACGGTCAATCGGTAAGATATGTGAATTCGAATTTCTTGCGAATGACATATTCCACATATCTAGCCACATTATAGAGGGTATAGTTAGAATGTGTCTCTACATATGTTTCAGATTCTGGTCTAGAATGAAGGGCCAGATACTTGCGTTTTCCACAAACCTCAACGTTCATACCAGAACTTTAAGCTGAGCATAAGCTGGACGTTTAGCAGATGAGATGACGTTGCAGTGCTTAGGGAACTTGACTACATAGAAGTGCTGGCAGATTGTAGGCATTGCTGTTGGTCTCAGTTACGAGGGTAAATTTCAAATAAGACGTGCTAACCTGTGCCCTGCATTGGGATGTTCGAATCCTCTCCTCAGTCGCGGTTAAGTGCCGCTCACTGGCTGATCTCTGCTGTTGTACAATATCGTCGAAGTAATCTCATTTTTGCATACATAATATTGTATAAAATCATGTATTTCGTGACTTACTGTCTTACATCTGATTACATTGTTACATACTTACGTTCAATGTGGTCACATTTGACACCGGAACAAACTTTCCCGCTGTTAGTTGGAACTTCTTGTTAGCTGTAGCCATGATGAACATCAGACATCGTTGAAATGGGATAGGAGATCCCACCCAGTCGCACCCAAACGCTGCGTCTCTCACACTCTCAGCCTGGAATTTTTGACAGTTATTGTATTAAGTCCCTTGGAACTGAGCAGCGGTACACTAAAATGTACAGCTTCCTGGCAAGCTGGGTTTACTGTCAGATAGTGACGATCTAAAATTTTCGCCAAGCAGTAATTTCGTGACTTAATATCGAGTCATAGGATCTCAACGATTGGTCTGCCACACTATTCACTACTTGTCGGAAATTTTCATCATATCCGTGTCACTTTAAAACGGTGTTAATCTTATGCTTGTGCCGTCATATAATGTTATGTTTCGTGAAGAATGTGCACGTACTTCAGTTTTGTACATAAAACTATCCCTGTAGATTTACCCAATCACTTTATGACATTGGTGGCCAAACGTTTGGACTCAGTGATCTTCTCTAAAATTAGAAAATCTGTCACGATTTACGATAGTATATAACGTATTAATATTAGGTCAAATAGGCAAAATAATGTAAATACCATAATAACATCAAACATATATAAATACAGTTGTTTCATTTATAAAAATTGAACTTTAAAATCTAAAATAATTAACCACAATTAAAAGACGTTTTCCATTAATCTTCATATTGCGAAATTGGTGCATGACACTGCATGATATCCTAGCTGTTACACAAAAAAAGTATTATTCATTTCTATTTTAATTGCTAACCACAGATCCGTTTTTTATTAAAGTGTACAAATTTTTGTTTCCCGAATTAAGGTCCAGGATTTTAATAGTTTTGGGATACAAAGATATTATTCATGGATATATAATATTATTTAGCATTTCACCAGGAATCATTACTTTTTGCTTCAGAGTTCTACAAGTACAAAAAGACATACGAACTTTCAAAAGTACAAATCTTCATCGAAGCTGTGTAGCGACCGACTGTATTTGACCGCGGGCAACATTTCTTTTTGTGCCTTGACGCTCTTGCTGTAGTGCCACCAAACTGCAGTGGCGCTAGCCGGTCTCTAACCCCGCCAGGCACAGCTGTTAACTGTTGTAACACCGTAACATCTGGTGCCCACGGAAATTGTCACGGAACTTTGGTATCTTTTCGCGAAAACTAACCGCCAGGATACGGGTAACATGCTGACAACACCGAATGTATTTTGCTTAACTAAGGGGTGCTGATTTGGTAGGTCTGTTCTTGATTCACTCTGTACGGCGGGTATACCCAAGCACTAGTTTGGAAGGGAAGGGTGTAGGGATTAACTATCTTACTGTAGTAACACAACCGAAAGTCTATGTACATGTATTACAAAGAAATATAGACATAATATCTTAGGATGATGATTGTAACTAGGTATTCTGCTCTGAGCTTACACACTTTCACTTCCTGCCCTCGTGGGAAACACAAATGTTCCGCAACCCATTTACTATAATATTTGTGATAATCTGGCCTGCACATTTCTGTTAACTTATCACAACAAAACACTTTCCTACTCCATTTACAGTTACCGTCTCCTCTGAAACCCTGATATCAGATGAACATCATAAGGCCCAAGTTACTGTTGTGTTCATATCTGTGTATTTTCTCCGGTGACTGACATAGTCTCTCATAGCTACAGTTTACATCAATTTCCCAACTGACATAGCTTCCTGTAGCAATAGCTCCTGTACATGCAAATTACCTTCCCAAGGGTTTTTATGTATTATACTGCTACATCGCAGATCTGTTTCCTGTTTACTGTGAAAAAGTTCTTATCGCTACGTTGTAAGAATGCTGACATCAGTCTGTTGACAATGAGAAATGAGCTACTACAATATGGAACTAAATGTTCTGCTGTATAGTGGAATTGCTAAAATTGCTGTAATAATTAGAGCAGATGGCAAATTGTGGTTAGTTGTCCGATTTCGTAATGCGTGACATTACATTGGACAATATAAACTCTGAGGTTGAACTGCACTGACTTCATTTAAAATGCATTATGATTACGTACATTCTCAAACATATCGGATTGCACACAGAGGCTTATCACTCGTTAGACATCCAAGAACTGGCCTTCCGTTTAGCTTCCCTTTTTTGTGTGTGTGCTGTCAAACAAAACATTTGTGCTGTTGCTGTGGATTTTACCGGTTTGGGAAAGTGACATTCAGATGTCTCAGGCAGTTTGCTGATCGAACTGTTTGTGTAACTTTTCTTTCACTTCTGTAGTTTCCGTTACACAGGAATAAAAACTTTATTTATGAGGTCACCAATTTTGTCAGATTTTAATATACCACTTGTAAGAAGCTTCAGGTATAACATCACCATCATCATAATTGTAATTTGACAAAGAAAAAAGGTTTTCTAATATCGTAATTAGTGGAATTGAAATAAGAATTGTGATTAATTTTGTGGCCTAAGAATTTTAAAAGACACAAATCGAATAAATTGCTAATTTTTCTATGGAAGTGGAAAATAATATTAATATATTTCACGATTAACGAGTAGGATATGAGATATTCTTTAGAAGAAAATGTTTTTATTTTGGCCAAGAATTTTGCAAACCCAAACAGTATTAAATGCTTGATTAGCCATAAAATTTCAAAATAAGTTCAGTATTTTTGGATGATTAACATGTACAAAATCGCGAAATACTTAACAACCCCTTTCAACATTTTGTCAAATTTAGCACAGAAGGCCGGTTAGGTTAGAGAAATACTCAGTACTCAAAACGAAACATAATTGCTTAATTGGTTTGAGGCTCCATGTATATGATGAACGTAATAACAACAATGACATCTTGATATTTTGTCTTACGTGCTCTGTCAGCTGAGTTCCAAACCAGCAGATCAGAAGCACGTCACTAGTTACGCACGTAAATTAACAGTGCTTGACTCATATCTGCATAATCTCCCCAATTCTGCAAAAAACAAAAGTAATATCAGAAGCACACAGAAAGAGTTCAATTTATCAAATTACAAACATATTGAAAACCCTAGGGTATTAGGATGAATAATGTTAGCAGATGTATTTGATTTTGTATGGGTTTCTTAAGCGGGGTCGCAAATTTGCGAAAACGGCTATTAGCTTCATCATGCTGGGTGTCTGTCTGTCCGTCCGTCCGCATGAAACAACTCGGCTCCCGCTGAACAGATTTTCTTGAAATTTAATATTTTATTTGTGTACGTTTATAGATACGATAGTAATATCTCGCTCAGTTTTCTTAGAATAAGAAATGTTTCAGACAAAAATGGAGAGAAAATCAAAAAAACCTTTTATGTTCAATAACTTTTTTCCGAAAGTCGTGCCGTTTTTGACATAATGCGAAACAATATGGTACAGCCAGACAGTCCACAGATGAAGATGCTTGTCTTTGGCTAGGTAATATAAGAAAGTCAGATATATGTGTCTATTTATTTAAAATAACAACCAAATAAGTCCCTATCTCTTGCGACAAGAGTTTCAAATCTGCCTTGAACATCAGTTACTTGACATCCATTTGTTATTCTCTTCAACCTTCGTGACGTAAATATTAGTCACATTGAACTATTGAGTGGCTTCTCACAAGGATATTTTTTATAGATTCTTGGTAAAATTTCTTTACGTCTTCCTCCCTCCATTTGGATATTTCGAGTACTTTTGCATTTGAATTTTTTTCTGTGAAAATGTTCGGTTAATTTGAAGTATGATGAAAAATCATGTCAAGTGTTACTGGCATTACGACTTGTCCGTTGTACTGGAATAGTGAACTGTGTGATACTGCTTCGTACTTGCAAGGAGGCATTATATATACTTTTAGAGTAGTTACACATTTTCGTGAAAGAAATTCCAACTCAGAAAAAAAGAGGGAATTTACGGTGATTAAAATTTCGAATTTAGAGAAGTGTGAACATTTTGGCAGGTCTCGTCCAAACACAACTCAAGTCGTTTCTACAAACCTGGGCTTCTAAATGCATCCGGATGAAGTGAGACTGCTCTACAGTTCTCCATACACACATTTGTAGAGGGTGTAATAAATTTACTCGTTGTATTAACGATGTATGATTTTCTGAATCTACTGGACATTTTGTGAGGAATATTTCTTCTACTAAAGCAGGCGAGTTATAACGCCACTGGGATTTTTCCAGCTGATTGACGGTTAAAGGAAAGACAGAGCGAATTTTATATTCCATAAATTTGTTCCTCGTATTATTTGCTACTATATTTTGTGAGCTTGAATGGACGTGTCGATGATATTTTGTTGTTGTTAGCGAATTGGTTATCACGTGTAAGTACACCCGGTTCTATTTTAGAGGCTGAATATTCGACAACACTACTGGGTGGGTGTAATATTATCTCTGTTCAGTCAGTTAAGTACTTGATACTCTGTATTAATTCACTTTAAACTGTTGCTTGCATTTATTTACATGCTTATTATCTTAAATGAAAGATGCGGTGTCCCCACTTGAAAGTCGGAACTTTCATCAGAAGGATATTTTAAAGTTAGATGAAGTTTTCTGTTAAATGTGAGTGGTGAAGTGTGACAAATGCTATACATTAGGGAGCTTTATGAACGCTTTATAGAACCGGGCATTACAATATTAATGAAGATAGCCAGGATTAGGTGCGCAGTGCGTAGGATTAGTGCGTAGATATTAGAGCAATACAAAGAGAATTCTGAAGTATAATCCAGAAGGGAAAAGAAGAGTAGGACGCCCAAAGTCAGAAGGATTGATTTTGTGAATTATGACATAGGAACGCTGGTGTTATAATTGCAGTATGAAGGCCAAGGTTACAGATGGATGGTGGAGAATCCTGGAGGCCTACTTAGGCTGTTGTGCCACTGATGATGATGATATGATAAAATACAAATGCAGTTATGTTGTAACAATAATAATTTGTCTATATGACGTAATATTTGCACACAAGAAATGTAAAGTAGAAGAATTTGTAAGCAAATCTTGTAAAAAGATCCTGAAACTGCTTGTATCAGAAGCATGGATATGTGATGCCACCGCTAACATTCTGTGTAATGTCTTCGATATACTGGAGTCTATCCAAACAACCAAATATAATATCACGAACGTTATTTAAAGCTGTTTCTCATTTCATCGAGTCCAACAGATGCTATCCACTACAGCTCTGAGAAATTCACAGGAACGTGGTATTATGTAGCTATTTATAGTTATGTAGCTCGTATGTGGGTTACTGTATAGTATATGGACTCATTGCGATGTATGTTTTTTTATTTTTATTTGCATTTTTAATTATTTGCTTTATGATATTTTTAGGTCTGTATACCGTAATGTATACTGTTTTACGTTATATTTTTTGTTTGTTTTTATTGTTCGTCTTATGTTTGTTTTCGTGCTTTGTATGTCTTGCTTTCTATTTTGTGTGCTCTGTGTTTTTGGATTGTTTTGTATATTGGCTCCTTATGTATATAGTTATTTTCTTTCTTTCTATTTGTGTACAAGTGTACGGACCTCTGCCACCGGGTGACAACAATCGCAGTTAATAAGTATCATCATAACATCAATCCGGTTTCACTCACCACTTCATCTAAGAACTCGTCATCAGTTTCATCATTATAATCCATACATGAATCTATTCGAACAACAAAAATCGAATAAATTAAAGCAAAATGTTGTACATCTCTGAACATGGATGATTCTTTGCTTTTCACATACGTAGTGTACAAGTTTTCTGCTTTTTATGTTCCAACCGTGAACGATACAGCATCAGAACGTTAAAAATTCAGGGTCATCAGAAAGGGACATGGACTTAACATGTTCGATAATTTCGCTTCCAGAAATGTATTTGAAATAATATGTACTATTCAAAACGTAGAAGACGTTGATGAAATAATGAATTGCTTGCTTCATTACCCGACTTTACCTGTGTATATTATACGTATATTTTATATCCCTATCATTCAGCATTACATTGAAGGCTTCTTTAATTTTTGTACTTCTTGCATACTTTCGGACTACGGTTGTGACGTTGTTACTAACGGAAATATATCGAATGTAAGTCATGAGTTTCGGCGCAGCTAAGCATTTCTACACACTGGAAAGTTTAGCCAGTGAGCAGTAAGTAGAGAATCTCATTCAATGGGACGGAATGTTTCTAAATGTGGAAGGATTATGGATACATTCAGGATATCACGCAGCAATTGTTTGGTGTCTCGGCACAGACTACGACTTTGCGGTTGCGATTTATCATCACAAATGGCCGATGCATAAAAAGGCCTTCTTGTTTTGTTGGTTCTCGACACGAAGCTGAAAAAGTTTTATTTCACTTACATTTTTCTCAGTGTTATGTGCTTTTGTTTATCATTAAGTTGCAAGTGAAAAGATGAAGGGTAGATATGGTAACTGAAACCAACAAATGCACACAAGTTTGGTGACCATATATAACTGTTCAATGCACGGTTATGGAACGTTTAAAACTTTTGAAGGGTCTTTAACACCCTGAAACTAAAATAACAATTACACATATTACGCAAAAATCATATAGCAATGCAAAAAAGTATAAGTTTAAATAAGAGTGTAATGTTATGGTACATTTGTGTAAATAAAATTTCGGTAGGCAATAAGTTGAAGTATATGTTATTTAATATTTTCAGTCGATTTAAATGTCAATAGTAGCCATACTCTTTCATGTTTTATAATGGCGAAACAAAATAAGAAGATGTTAAAAATTTAACATTTTGATGCTACCTCGATCTCTTGAAACTGTCAATAACAAATGTATGAGTACATACAGCAACAGAGAGTATTCTGGGCGCCGGCATACTTGCGGAACATGTACTACTATCGTGTCTAAAGGATTGATGTAACATATCTTTATGTGAAACGTGACAAGGAACATTTACGTGTTCTGGAATTGGGACTGACTGCATTGAAAGAGCACGTGTTTCAAAATATATTGTGTATATGATACAATAAATAATCTGCCTTTGCTTTATAATATTTGTTAGTAGAATAACATATATATGCTTATGATTGTAGGTAGAGAAGTAAATAAATGATAGATAGGTAGATAGATAGACAGACAAATATATAGATAAATATATATAATATAGATAGTTAGATAGATATATAAGTAGATAGATAGATAGATAGAAAGACAAATAGAAAGACAAATAGATAGATAAATATATACATATAGATAGATAGATAGTAAGATGGATGGATAGATAGATGGATGTCTACCCTGATAATTAAAGTAGGATGTTGATGCACATCTACTAGTCTACACGGCGTCACATTTCAATATTAAACCATGCAACAATTCTTATACTTACCGTAACCATCGAAAAAGCAGCGAAGCACATTGTGACCAGTAAAATCAGAAAGTGGCCGCACAGAGAGACATTCAGTGCATCTTCAATTTGCTGCATATACCTGTAGAATAGAAGAGGTCGATAGAAAAAATATTGAACATATTTTTTGTTATAGGTTATTAATCTTTTTTTAGGCGATAGGCTCTTTTTGATATATAATTTAAAGTTTTCGTGACGAATAAACTCAATAAAATATTCTCGGGCTAGCAGCCGCTCAGATGGTTGAATGGCGAGAAAAGCAACGTTTTGACAAACATCTCTGTCTTCGTTCTAAAGCGAAGACAGAAACTTTGGTTTACTCGCCTTTCTATCACCTGAGGATGCTGCTAGCCTTAGAATATTTTATTGAGGCTACATGTGATTTATATATGAGAAGTGATGTTTAGAGGGACTGTTTTTATGATGCTTTCTGTTTTACTTTTTGGAATGAGTATTAGAGACGATAATGTAGTACTTCTTGTTTGGCGTTACGTTAATGTGTTATGTATATCCTCTTGAACTTACGTCATTATGTTCTGATGGTGTCGAATGCACGCATTTAACTTAGCTTGAAAGTACAGTTTGCATGAACTTGTTCATCTTGCTGCCAGTGGTGAGGCGTGATATGGTTTTCTCTTATATCCAATATGGCCGCCTTTAGCTTTTCGAACTGAGTACAGGCCACAGCGATCAGTGTGGTAACCAGAGACGGATAACCACCTACTATACCCATTAACAGCAGTGATGTGAAACACTGTAAAAAGTGAATATTTACATCATAATTGTACGTTAAAATGAAGCCATTAAGGAATTCTGATGTCTCGTGACGACTCACTTCACTGTGATCAGTGCAGTGGTCCCTTCCCTCATAACTTTTTAAAGTAATTTCGAAGTTCAGCAGATAATTAAAAATTGGATAGACACTAGTCTGTTGTGTTCCAAAATCCCATAAATTAGTTGCTTTTCCTTCGTCCCCTAAGACAAAACCCAGCTGTTCCTGGTTTGTACGCCTTTGAGATGACTGGAATTCTGCACTCTGAACTGGAGGGTTAGAGGTTAGTTTCTTTGTCATATAACCACACACATTTGTCTGGGTGCTTGTAGAGTGAAGGCTGAGCAGACGAACGTCTGAAATTTGTAGTGTTTCATACATATATATTCTGTTCTGTAGTGTGTAGACCCTAATTTCTCTTTGTGGTTGCCAACCCATGACTGTCATTTATGCCATCTGATCAATTCCTGTATTATAAGTAACCGTTCAGCTAAAACTAACATTTAGAATTACCCGCCATCGTCTGGGGTTACGACAGATGTAACTCATGTCAGGCTACACTAACTATATATATAGAAATGATAATTTTGACTACGCATTCGTGTTCTTCAAGTTTTATCTTTCCTTTACGGATTGTAAATTCACAACCAGTCGAAAACGGCACTGCCTTTTGATTGGATTCAATAAACTACTTTATGTTGTCGAAATAAAAACACTATGGGAACATCTGTGGTACCGTTTCTATCTCTGTACCTTCACACTTGTGTCGCCGGTAAATAAATCTGGTAGCGAGTTATGAATTTGTGAATATAAGGGAAAGAAAGGACGTTGGATGTATGAAGATCGAGACGTATTTAGGAATTAGACTATTGGCGGAAGCGATTTGTTTAAGAATAAAAATTTATGGCGTCTCCTATTACAGGATACAGTGTTTGGAACATAAAATTCTTGTTGCAAAAACATGTGATTTGATTATGAGAATTGCTAAATCACTGTCTTGTGTTTCTTTATGTTTTTCAGGTCACTACTATGTTTCTCTTCTTCTTATTATTATTATTATTATTTACTGCAATTTGGTTTTTGTCCCGGTGGCAGTAGTCCTTGCACTAGTACAACAATACAAATGGACATATAAATATACATAAAAATAACAATACAAAACAAACTATACACAATTACAAACAAATACATACAGTAAATACAAGTACACACATTAGAACACCGCACACACATTACAAAGACATCCACAACTTGCAAAATCATCCACTCCGTACAAAAGCATCCACACCTTACAAAAACATCCACACCTTACAAAAACATTCACACCTTACAAAAACACCCATTCACATACAAAACAAATCGCCAATTGGAATGCATATACATTTGACTCGCTGAACGTAATGTAATCTCTTAAATGCATGATAGTTATTAGCAACTGAATTTAATAACTCAAAAGCATTCACCCTATTGCAGATGTATTAGTTTCAATAAGACATCTTATGTCGCTTTATTGACACGTGTCAGTGCGTGCCTCTTTGTTGTTAGTTGCTTGTCTTGTTGTGTGGTTTAGCAAACAGATCGTGAGGCGCTCGACGAGTGGCTTGAAGTAAGTGAGGTGGTGGGGGGGGGGGGTGTTAAGATTTTTGAAAAATTTCCCATGATACATGTGTTCTTCGTGGCCGAGATTGTTGACTATCTTCCGCGGGGCCTTAATGTATCGTATGATCCGTTTTTCTGACATCTATCTCGAATCATCCTTTATAATCATCCTTGCTTAATATGACACCACATTAGGTCACGTGTTAACAAGACCGTTAGCGCGAACAGTTTGTGCTACATTAGCACTGTAGAAATGTATTCAGGATTTGCCGGTCGGAAAAACCGGAAATCCTGAAGGTTTTCATTCTTTCCGTCAGTTAAGTACAGAAAATTTCATCACAGTGCCGCGATTAGGTCAAGACAGAGCCTACCTACTAATCATCACTTTACAGTCTGATGAACTGATAGCATCGTGGAAAAATAAGAAAGTAAAAGGACTGACAGGCAGAAAGAAAGAAAAACAGAAAGAAATATTTCAATTAACTCAGTCCGTTAAATTGAGAATACTATAAGAACAGCTTAAAGGAAACTTTTGTCTTAGAAATTGTTACCTGTGAGATGTTAACCAGTTCGTAGAACGGTGAAATAGTCCAGTCGAAAGGATACCACGTAATTATCATCGTTTCATGATTTGTCAACATACGGATTGATGACTGGATGAAGTGAAATGATAGGAGTGCTGTAGCTGCACGCGTACTGAACATCTTAATACGCGGGATCCATCCCGCCGCTGTTAAGTGCCCAGTGTCAGTGTCTCTGATCAGCAGATCTTCCCACGTGAAGCTGTCTGTTAGGTCCATTGCACGTTCGATATTTTGTTGACGTAGTCTGAAAAAAAAGAAGGAATCAAAGCGTACTATTAATGTTAGGAAATGTGGTAAGAACACAAGAAAAATTTTAATATCATGTTTTAAAACTTTGAGAAATGAAATTCTTAACAACAAGTAACTATTATCTCACTACCAACTAAATGTACGTTTATTAAGAAACTAATATAAAGTTTTTCTAAGATCGTCTAAAAGGCCCCTACATATGTTTCGGTTTCTATGCAACCATCTTCAGTGGGTCACTAGATTGTACTTATCAAATGCCGTCCATGTGTTCCTCTATCAGCACACGCAATGCAGTTCACCACGTTCACTTCTGATATTTACGGTATCACTTTCTAGCACCATATGTTAAAGTAATAAATTAGATAAATATTACAATATGAAAATTATCGTGCACTGTCACTGAACTCGTCTCGTTGTGTTTTCATGGTGGAGAGTCTTTAACACTGCATGTCGTTGGATATTTGAAGGATCGTGGTTCTGTGTTACTGGTATTTCTTGTGTTGCCTAGTTATGGTGCTTACTGTTTGGGCGTGATGTGAACATCACGCCCAAACAGTAAGCACCATAACTAGACAACAGTTCAGTGACAGTGCACGATAATTTTCATATTTTAATATTTATCTAATTTATTACTTTAACATATGGTGCTAGAAAGTGATACCGTAATTGTTAGAAGTGAACGTGGTGAACTGCATTGCGTGTGCTGATAGAGCAGGGGTCGGGGAACTTTTTTATCTATTACCCCAAAATATATTTATTTGCGCCGACGTTACCCCCTTGATTTGAAAGGGAGAAAATCATAGATTATTTAAATTAAAAAGGTTTATTGAATCTATTTATACGGAGAATACAATTATAAATATAAAAAGTATAAAATAAATGCGATAAAATAAATTAATATCCTCATTATGAAACAAAAGGATTTCTTTGAAAACTTTTTACCTTCAGGTTTTGGAGAAATGATGTTTCATTTTTGATACAAAAACATCAAAATTGGGGCATTTTGATGTCAGAGCAATTTGGGTACTGTCTTCGGGGTCCAATCGATTTCTCTGTAACAATTTCTGTCGTAACAAGGAACACGCTTTTTATATAATTTTATTTATGTCTATTGAGTCCTCATTACCCCCAAAATTTCATTTTCACCCCACTTGGGGTAATTTACCCCGTTTCGCCGACCCCTGTGATAGAGGAACACATGGACGGCATTTGATAAGTACAATCCAGTGACCCCCTGATGATGGTTTCATAGAAACCGAAACATATGTAGGTACCTTTTAGACGATTTTAGGAAAACCTTATATTAGTTTTTTAATAAATGTGCATTTAGTTGGTGGTGAGATAATAGTTACTGAAATGCCGGTGAACCTAGAATAAAATTTCTTAACAACAAGGTTAGAAATCAACAATGTAAATTTTCCCTCTAATGTAGAAGTAATTAATTTTCTAGGTGTTAAACGTTTCCGTACTTTCACCGTACAAGGCTGTCACTTTTAACAAAATCTGACTTTTGAACGATAGACATGTTCTACTTCGGACCATCAGTGGATCAGTACGGACGTTAGTAAGGCAATGACAATTTTAGGCTACGTTTTAATTTTCTTCTCCACTGTATATTCTGCACTGACTTATTTCTGCCAAGTGTCGTAGGCGAAGTGTCAAATAAACACCATGAAGCCCCTATGTTTTTATTTGATAAAAGAAATCATCTCACACTTTATTAAATGGCGTACTTAGCGTATAAGTAAGTAGTGTATATCTATAATAAACAGCCTTCTGTTGAAGTCACAATTTCTGCAATATATTTGGGACGATCTTTTATCACATTTATGATACTGCAGCGGTGACACCTAGTGTTGTTACTTACCGGCAGTAGATATAAATCCACATAATATTCGTGGTCGGAATTAACGCTCGCATTGTCGTCATGGCGTGTCCCAAATCATCCCTATGTACGTACACATCGGCCAACATGCCTACATACGCACTGAAAAAACATACAATCACTGTTCTCATGTAGACAGCGTAAATAGTCGATACGTTCTTCATCTTAAACGGAATGCCCGCCATTCTAAAGAGGAAAATATTCCAACCGAAACGACTTTCCGAAAGTCCCTTTACTTTTGGTTCTTCGCTATCCATGTAGAAGTAATGTACTTCAGTGAGAATTATCACAAAGTTTAAAATACTTCTCGAAGCTGTTGACAATCGACGTTTGTTTAGTACTGGTCACCTTCCTACTGCTTCAGTATATGTCCGAGTGTCGGAACACTGAGCAAGACACTGAGCTGCTTAGCATAGTGTTACTATTTTGTGTGACGAAAAGTAATCAATACTTTGTGAAATTGCATTATTAATAAGAGACGAAAGTTGGTATTTTAGAATCGTTAATTTGTTTCTGGAAAATTGGGGCAACCATGGTACAGTGTACGTTAGAGCCACCATGATATTTGAAAACTTCGGAGAAGGCTGGAACTAGTTCACTTTTGCCACTAATTAATTCACAGCGTGGAGAAATTATCTGAGTTACAAGCGTTACAAGAGTTACGAAACGTCCTCAAATATCACATTTTAGGAGAACCCGTCCAGTGGGAGCGAGTTGTTTCATGCGGACAGACAGACATGGCGAAGCTAATAGTCGCTTTTTGCAATTTTGCGACCCCACCTATAAAGTTTCATCAATATATGGAGAATGTTATTTTATTTATTGTGTTCATATTTGTATTGGTTTACGATGATCTGTGTAGCTTCTTTATTAAAAAATACTGATGATTTGTGTCTATTTTCGAGAGAATTTCTCCCTAGCATTGGAAGAAATGTTGTCCAATCCCCTATCTTTTTCCTATAGTTTAGCCTTTTGTCTGAAATTTATTCTATTAATAATGTGGAAAATATTAAAGTCTATTGGCTACGAATTTTATGGAATTTGTCTGAACAAAATCAGTCGCGTGAGAAAAAACGATTTTGATATATGTAGTTTATTTAAACTGTTAGGAATTTCTGGAATAATGAAAATAGAGTAGATTGCGCAAGATTTATTCACATATTGATTTAACCCATACTTTCTGCCATCAATGGCAAGATAATATACTGGTACTGGTATTGAAACTCGGGCTGTGCTAATAATGAAAACCCCGGAAGGCCAAACTGTCTTCCACTCGGCGCAGAGGGTTTGTTTGGTGAATGATTATTTTTGTGTTACTGCCTAAGTGTCAGTACCTAATAATGACTTCCGAAGCCTTTAATCTAAGCAAGGCGTTAAGTGGACACATTTAGTCAGATAGACGTAAATGTTCTATAGAACGAAATTTATCAGTGTATTGAAATGCGCTTGTTTTGAGGTGTGCAAAGTGCGTTACTGGCTTTGTTTGAATTGTGTTTGTCGGATAACATAAAGAGTTTCTAATATTTGAGCATTAGCTACCAATCACCACTTACGAAATCGTCGAGATCGGAACGGAAGGAGAAATGTGGGAAGTAGGAGCATATGACTGCGTTGCCATTACTTACGAGAAGCTGCAACAGCCGGACCGCCACGTGTGTTCTAGGAATAGCACGAAGGTTGCATATACTCGTATGTCATTATGTAATAACAGAGGCACCAGTAGTATCATGACATAGGCGGTAGACAGTCGAGCACGTAAAGTGCAGTGCAGACGTGCATTTATACTGTTAAGGACGCAGTTGCTGTAGTATGCTGTTAAGAACCGCACGTTGTGACTCCGGGCTCCATTTGTAAGCGCAAACACTCCCAAAGTCACCCTCCTAAACACGCCTATTTTCTGAAGTTTTAGCTACCATGACGCTATGCAAACAGCTGACAACTTCTCTCACCATTCCCCACCGCACTCCTGTCCAGGTGCAAATCTGAACGTCTAGTTGCTGTTACGTCAAAAGAGGTTGTGTGCTGAGAAATTAAATAATTACTGGCCTCTGTTGTTCGTTATATTTTTATTGCCTCATATGAACCACACTTTTCAATCTTTTTCATTTTTATTCTTTGTGCGTATATTTACGTTTCATTTGTTAAAATCAGGTGGGGAGTTTGGAGTTGGAACCCATATTGTGGATAATCTGAATTCGCCTAAAGCTGTGTCTGATGTAATTGCATGGACCACGCATTGTTGGAGTCGCCCGTGCATTAACATTAATGCAAGTAATTTCATTGAATTTCCGACGCATTTCTGTAAACCGTTTGTAACAGTTCTAATGTTGATGTGCTTGGGGGATAAAATAACTGACCTGGTCTGAGAGAACAGCCACCGGTCACTCATAGAAATTGTCTTTCCACTGCAGTTCCGTAAACACTGTTGAAATTAAAATTTAGATTTAAGTAGTCGGCAAGCTTTGAAGTGCTTACTACTGCAGCGTTAATACATTGATAGAAACAGCTGGTAGTGTGTACAGAGCTGAAATATTGATGTACAATGCACACTAGGCCAGTCCGTTGCAGACTGGTTGGTAACTAATCGCTGACACAGCACGAAAGCTTGCCAAATTTAAAGTTTTCTACAAGTAGTATGACAAGGTGCAACATGCCTTCATCGCCAGTGTCAAGACGTGGATAGAAATAATTGGTTGTTTTTACAGAGTCGAAACACAATCTAGACCACTGCGTTACAGAAGTTTGATGATTAATCGCTGACACAGCACGAAAGTTTTTATATGGCCATAGAATTAGCTTATGAAGGAGACACATTGTTACGTTTAGTACAACCTGCTAGAGGACACATCGACACCTGCTATAGTGATATTGCGAAACGCCGTAATGGATTTCGCCTTCGTCATCTTCGCTCTGCTGTCAACAGCTGTCAAGGCTAAGCACTAATACTGCTGTAACCTTCTGTGTGTTTTGTGATAGGCTACTGTTTTGGACTGTGTCCATTTGAGAGTTTGATGGGCTGAGAACTGATATGTAACGAGGGTGGAACGTAAACTGATACTCCAGCAAATGACATACTGTACATTGGAAAGTGTGAATTCTGTTGGGTGGCGTAGAAACAACTCGTGCCCGATCCCATAACAATGAGTTGGACTGAAACCTTTATTCTTAGACCGTACGATAGACACCTTTCTGAAACCTGGCATCAGTAATGCGTCAGTTTCTTTGACGCAGTTACGCCCAATAATATTTGTTACATGAAGACCAAAGGAGCCTACGTTTTATGGTTACCTTCGAGATTAAATCACCATAAAAGCGCCCCCTTCGATAGAATGGCATCAGGTATTCATCGATCTTCTGGAATGTTTTGCAGCGTTGATTTGTTTTAAGTTCCGACGTTTACTGACAACGTATGTTTCCCATCTTCAAGGATGAAGCATTCCATGAAGAATATGGGACGATAGACTGTCCAGAAACGTCGGGAACTAACTACTGATCAACGCTGCGTAACATCTCAGAAGAGCGAAAATCTCATTTACATTGCGGCGGGAGTCTGAAATCACGCGCGGTATTAGGTTGTTAGGATAGCCGAAGGGCTATAAACATTACGCGAACGAGTCACCTTATTACATTATAATACGTTGCCTATCTTCTTTTACGCAAATGTCAACGAGAAACGTCTCCTAAATGATCGGTAATTTTGTCACCAGAACGTGTGCTACAGGATAGTTTTCTAAAGCACAGGAGAAGCTACACAAATTATCATTATAAAATAGTCACTTAGTATCATAAACATATACTAAAATGTGATAAGAGATGTACATGCAGAAACATCCGAAAGAGTACTGGAAACGTTTCTAGCACAGAAATATCCTAAAGGAATCCTTCGGAGATTGTACGGTCAGTTGGCTTCTGTTTAGAAATGCAGGTGTTATAAGTAAGTGTTACATAAATGGAGTGAAATTAGATAAAAATCATCAACCAACAACTGCACTAATTGTAATTATTTTAACACTTTAAGATTGCCCTACGTATGTTTTGGTCACAAAATGACCATCATCTGGGGCTTCCAGTATATGCACTTCACTTCACGCTGTCCACTGTCTTCTATTTGCTAGGGATTTTTGTTTGTACACTATTCCACAATAGTGGGTGTCGAAGTTTGTTTATTACGATCGTAGGCCGATATGTTATTAGTATTCACTTGTATGATTGTTTACACTGTTAGGAGTATCGTGTGCCGGATTGTTCACTTTCACTGTTTCGACTATAGCTGTTATCACAATGTCCACTCTCAGAACGTCTATTTGTGTGTTCTTTGAGCACTGTTTACTGTTTTGACGATGTTTCTGTTGAGAAATTCGCACTGCAATGTTATGTTGGAAGTCGTGGTGCTTATTTCGATGTTGCGTCGGTGAGCTGGGTGATGTCCATTATTGTAAAATATGAAGTGTTTGTCTAAGAAGTTCGGCACCGGGGATCTTTCGTACACTGCACTATGTAGGGTGTAGCACAGATTATCTTTTGGGAGTATTGTGTGCCAGATTTTTCACTGTTAAACTTTCACTTAACTGTTGCTGGAGTCACACTATAGGTAGTTGTCGCACAAGTTATATTGGTTGTTGATGTTTATATAAAACCATGTATTATAAAATATTTAAAATGTAAAAGTTTTTAATTATTTAAAAAACTGTTGACAACATTATGCGTAACTGTGGTATCCGGTGTGTACTCAAGAGACGGCGTATTGCGGTGTGCTATGTAGGGGTTAAACTCCTTCTGCAGCGTTAATACATTGATAGAAACAGCTGGTAGTGTGTCAGAGCTGAAATATTGATGTACCAATGCACACTAGGCCACTCTGTTACAGACAGTTTTGTAATTAGAAGATGACACACAACGAAATATGTATACATGACCACAGATTTAGCTTATGAGCGAGAGAGACTGTTACGTTCGGAGAACCTGCTAGAGGACATACCGACACCCGCTTTAGTGATATTGCTAAACGCCGTAATGGATTTCGCCTTCGTCATGTTCGCTCTGCTGTCAACCAGCTGTCAATCCTAGGCACTATTATTGCCTTAACCGTCTGTGTGTTTTGTGTTAGGCCACTATTTTGAACTGTGTCCATTTGAATGGGAAATTTCCTGAGATGTGAAAGGTAACGACGATGGAACGCAGTCTGACATCCCATCAAATTAGTTGTTTTATATTGGAAAGTGTTAGCTTTATTGCGTGGCGTAGAACCAGCTCGTGCCCGATTCCATAACAGCGAGTTAAACTGATATCGTTATGCTTAGACCGTACAGTAGATACTTTCGGAAATCTGAAACCAGTAATGCGAGTGTAAGTATTTTTGGTTGACGCAGTTAGGCCCACCATTAATTGTTACATGAAGACATAATTAGCCTGCGTTTTAGTTATTACGTTTGATAGTAAATCATAATAAAAGCGTTCCCTTCCAGAGAAATGGTATCAGGCTGTCTTCGATCCTCTGGAAATTTCCGCATCGTTGATTGGTAGTTAGATTCCGACGTTTCGGGACAGCAGTTTCTTCCATCTTCAAGGGCCAAGCGTTCCAGAAGATGTGACAATAGGCTGTCCAGAATCTTCGATTACTGCTGTGTTGCTGACTACTGCGGATTCCGCGGCAAAACATCGTGGCCTGACTATCGCGGCGATCCACTTTAGTCCACCTAATAAACTAGCATATGGAGGAAGAAACCTTGGTAGCTCCAACTAGTTCGGTTAACCTTGGGTTCAAGTCTAAGATTGGGTAGCGAAGCCTACAATTACGTCGTGGGTAAGACTATGGGTAATGTTTGGGGAAAGGGAAAATAGGATGCGTTTTCATCCCGAAAATGTAAGCTTTGATACTTAATGCAAAACATATTATAAAATTGAATGAATTGACCCTACACCTGTTTCCTTCTAGCCTTTCTTGGCAGAGTAAAATTTCCACAAGGGAATGAGAGCCTTCGGTCGGTTAGCACCAATTCATACACTCAGCAGGTCCTACCAGGTAAGCAGCAGACCAGCATGATGGCGATGACGGCTAAAGCCATTCGGTGGTATAGTAGCTTAAGCTCGAAAAGGACAGTAAAGTAATGACCACAACTTCTTAACTTCTGGCCGGTATAGCCTCCCCCAGCAAGTGCTCTCTGGCACATCCTTGTCATTTGCAGGAGTTTTTAAGTTATAATTTCGCTGCACTCGCAGTTCTGTTTCCTAGTTGCAGTTAGTTTACTACCTCTTCTGATTTCTAAGATGGAAGTCTGCTGACATCGGTCTCTCATAGCCTGGTCAGGCCTGCTTACAGCTAGTAACTACACATTCTGCTGAGTAGTGGAATGGCGTAACCGTTGTAATAATCAAGGTAGATAGACAACTTGTGGTCAGCGACACATCACGTAATGATCGGCATTATATTACTAATTGCCAGTCAAGACTGCGTAACATCCCAGAACAGCGAAGACCTCATTAACATTGCGGCGGAAGCCTGAAAGCAAGCGTGATATTAGTATGCTAGGACAGCAGTGAAGGTATAAAGATTACGCGAACGTGTCATAATATTACGTCTTACGTACACTGCCAGGCTTTTACTAAAATGACCAGACGAGGAACTCATAACGTAAGTAAATTTATCAACACAAAAATTCTACTGAGTGACTTGTACATTTGCCACCAAACCGCGTGACACCGGATGGTTGTCTAAAGCAAGAGGGCCGCACAGACGAAGCAACGCCATTTCCTTTTCTAAACGGCATTATTCAATCAATGTAGCCAACTATCCGAAGAGTAGCATTAAAAACAGAATTTGTTGTGTAGATTATGGCAAAGTGATGTACAACACCGAAAGCTGCGTACAAATTTGCTTTCGCGAAAAATGTACAACACTTGCCATCATCAGATTTGTAAAAGTGCGGAACAAGTCGCTGAACAAATACACAGAAAACTATATGAGTAAAATACTTATCATAATGCAACAGATAAAAACATTGGAACAGATCCATCCATTTGTTTTCCTGTTCGGCAGCTGATTTTGCCTCCTAGAGAACATAAAATCAATAAGCAAGTTGTAATGTTTAAAGGTAACCAATGAAACAGTAGGTCATTTCTCACGTTGAAAGTAGGACACAGAAATTTATTTATCGACGAATCTTTCTGTGACGAAGGAGTAAATAAATTTGGGATTGTATGCATTTAGTAATATAAGACTGTAGTTCAATATTTGTTTCACAATTTGACTAGCGAATTTCACACTTAGGTTGCAAGTGACTCCAGAACGTTCATATCAATTGTATATATGTGTTTATGGCCCTTATTCACTCGATCTCATACGAAGTTAATTGTGACGTTTCAGTTCTGTTGAATGACGTCAGTCATGTGCTGCTTGATGTTGCTGCAACCGTGATGTGTACTTCTACAGTCCTACTGAGGGCTGTAGCACCTCATGCAGTTGTTATGCTATGTCACATTCTGTAACAACTTCCGACGACTTGAAATATGACGTAAATTTTGTCGTCTAGCAAATTTCAGTAAACATTACACAAGAGTTAACGTAAACGACGTCTGCGCCTGGATTACAGCTAAGTAATCTTGCCTGAATCAGAGAATGGTAGATGCGGAGTTGCTTTACAAGAAGCTCTAAACCATTCAAAACACGTCACAGTTACTCTGTCACTGAGTGCTGAAGGTGGAGTGTAAATTCCCTCAATTTACCCACCAAGGTCTTGCGGAGAGTGACTTTCCCTTTTCTTCTCTTCGCCAAATTCCGCCTTCTGGACAGGTGGTAAGAAATCTCACAGTGTCTATCGTATTACGAAAATGTAATCCTGATCTTGTGATTGAAAGCTTGGAGGTTTCATGATTATTATTTCGACCATTCACCAGGAGGCTATATTTTATGCTCAAGGATATAGACAATTACTTAGCTTTTCTGAAGTATCCTTAGTTTGAAGGGTATTATGTGGTGGAAGGAAGTAATTGTAATTCTGTAACCTTGTGGCATGTGTGTGTATTTCGTCAGTCATAGAAAAGTGTGAAAGCAAGGCTTGCTCTTTGTATAATCGTAATTAACCATCCACTAGACATTTCTGTGTTAAAATGCACAAGACAGCGACTGAATCTTTCCTGAAGACTTCACACCACACAATTAGAAAGGAAGCAACTAATGACCCAGAATATAAAGTCTTGTGTTCCCTGCTATTCGTAATACTTAAACTTCCAGATTATCGGCTTTTAAACATCTTACACTAACGTCGATATTTAAAGACACGTGAAGATAGTAAGCTAAGGTCAATAATCTTAATGCACTGTATATAATACAGATATAAATGTTGAATAAAATTTTCGAACTCTAATGAAATTGAGCTCGGGGAAAATGTGAAAGCTTTTCTTTTTAAATAATTTCGTTAATAAAAGTCATACTTTTGAGACAATAGTGTGTGAGGCGTTGTTTCTGAAATTTTTTTTGCCATAATTTCTGACGTTAGCGTAACAAAAATTTAAGAAACTTTCATTCTTAAGTGATACCTAACCCAGAACATGACGCTCTATGATTATGTGTAGTAGGAGGGCTGCACAGGAGAAATTAACCATTTAATTTCCTACACAGTGCCATCCAATCAATATTGCCAAACTTTCAAATTCCTACAGTGTAGCTGTAATGATTGTTATGTTTATGCCAAAGTGATGTTCAACTCAGAAAGCTGCATGATGGTACGATCTGCGTAAACAGATCAAAGCACTGAAACAGATCGTTGTGTTTCTTTTCCTATTCCGCCTCTCATATTGCCTCCTACAGAATGTAAAATCAGTAAGAGAACTTGTAATGTCTAAAGATAAGAAATGAGGCACTAGGTCATTTCTATAACGACACAAACTTTCTGTGACGAAAGCGGAAACAAAGTTGGGCTAACACACATTAAGTAACACAGGATGTTTTATTATGATAATCTTCAACCTTGTAGTCAAGGTCGAGGGGAATGTTTGAGAGGTTCCGTGGCCTTGACATCAAGACTGCAATTAATTCTGTAACCAAAGGGTATGCATTCACATAGCTGCAAACGTATGTCTTAGTAAATAGAACACCGATCCTTGACTTGAAGTCAGAAGAAGGGTTGCGCACAACTGTGCGATATCTGAAGAATCCACACCTTTCGCATGAAAGTCGAAATCCCCTGAAATGTATATGTGACATCTATAATCTTACGTATATAAAAGAAAGTGAAACTTGTAAACTGTTCTTCATGGTTAAGCTAACAATTTGAGATTATTAGAGAGAGTAGGACGTAACATGTGTGAGAGTGCCGAATTTTGTATTTGTTGGTAATAAGTTCTGAAAAAGTTTGAATTTTTATTAATAAGAACAGCAAAACTGCAAACAGGAAGAAAATAGAGCTATTAAATATTTCCGAATTGTGATGTGACTACGTTGAAAGTGTGATGTTATATAGATACCGGGAATGCAAGATTTGGATAGATGTCATATTGATGGTAAAGCTAGCTGGTACATTGGTGCGTTGGTCATTAAGCAATGTTGTTTTTAAAACTATACATAAAGGCTGCCAAATCTAGAGAACTTCGTGATATGCGACGCATCATTCCGTATATATTGTATCGAATGTCCAATAAAACTACGAAGTGGTGATGATAGATCTAGGAATAGTTTCTGCAAGTCGCTGGTAAGATTCGTGTATGAAGGAATTGTTAAAAGAGAAGCGTCATTTCTGAGTGACGAAGCCTGGCAGCATTCAGGCGGTATATCAACACTCAGAGCGATATCCAGAGGGGTTCACGATATCCAAATGTCATATCAACATCGTGTTCCTGAAATTAAGGTCGTAGTCTGGTCTACTTCTTTTTTAGTGGTTAAGGCCTCGCAGCAGACACCAAGGACGGACCACAACCTTGAGGCTTATTGTGAAAACCAGTGATGAAGATGATTATGTTTGGTTTTTTCGTTTTTCCGTGTAATGGAGCACCGGTGGAATAAAACTGACAGAGGAAAACCGAAGTATTCGAGGAAAACCCTGTACAAGTGCCACTTTGTCCACCACAAATCCCACATGGATTAACCCGGTTTCGAAACCGGGCCTCCCCGGTGAGATTCAGGTGACTAACCGTCTGAGCCATGGCACGGCCTTCTGGCGCGCTGTTACATCAAAGACAACCATCGGGCCTCAGTTTTCTAATGAACGTGTCAACACAGGCCGTTCTAAAAAACTGATACTTCTCCACTTCTGCAAGAACTCATAAATGAAGATGACACCTACCTTTAATTCGAGCACGACAGTGCAACAATACATACAGATAATGGGTCCTGCTGGTATTACGAAAGGTGTTTGATAAACGATTTATCGATCAGTAGTCTTGGAGTTTTCCAGATCTAAACCCGTGTCATTTTTGTTAACGGACATGCATAACTTGGAATTTTATGTCAAGTATCACTTCCCATGAAGTGCTTGTCTTATGCATCTTAATTTATTAACGATATGGGAAGCGTGCCTGCAAACAGAGGAGAATTATTTTGAACAGCTTTTGTAATTTAAGGGAAGAATAGTGAGTTTTACTGAGTAGCGAGGAAATGTCATCGTTTTCAGCAGATAGTAACGTGAAGCACGCATCGGAAATTCATGGCGTTTAGCGTGAGAATATTGCAACGGTCTTGTACTAGCACATTAGAAATATATAGTACAATATAATATAAACAAAGAATAAAATATGTCTGCAAATTAGTATCATTTTTATTGTTTTTTCAAAGGATTTCTTCTCTTTATCTATAAGCTATTACTGCTAACTTGTGCTTCAGTTATAAAGAAAAATTGTGACTGAAGTGGGAAGATTATTCAGATTAGAATCAAGGAGTGGTAGTTTACCTGAAGTACGCCTGTTACGATCTTCTGATCTGCTGGTTTGGAACAAAGTTTACATAACACGTAAATGTAAATGGCTTATTTAACTAGTTGTACTCGTGCGACTAATTCGCACGCAGAAATATTAAAACATTTAATCAAGAAAATATTAATTTATATCGACTTAACTTTTTGTTCACCGTGCATTAAGGTAATAGATAACATTCATCAACCAAAAACTGCTTTAATTAAAATTTGTTTAACATTTTAAGATTGCCCTACATTTGTGTCGGTCACGGGGTGAACATCATCAGGGGCGTCGTAAGCACATATTTGTACTTCACTTCACGCTGTCCACTGTTTACTGTATTATGCGTTGGAGGTTTTCTTGTACACTAATCCATGATAGTGGGTACCAATGATTGTGTATTACGATTGTGGGTCGATGTGGTGTTTGTGTTCATGTGTGTGAATATTTAACATTGATGCCTTTCACATGGTTGTGTGTGTTACTCACGTGTCACTATCGGGAATGTCTATATGTATGTTTGTTGAGCACTGTCCACTACTTTGACGATGTTTTGAGCGTTTTTTGCCTTTCACTATTGTGGTGGGAGATGTGGTGTCTATCCCGATGATGCGTCGGTGAGCTGGATGATGTCCATTATTGTTTTATGATAAGCAATGAAATTCGGTACCAAGGTTCTTGCGTATACTGTATTTTATGGAGAAGAGCACCGGTTTTCTCTTTGGAGTGTCGTATGCCGGCTTTTTTCACTGTTGAACTTTCACTATTTGACTATAGTTGAAGACACCATGTCCACTATCAGAAATAGTGAAAGTTCAATTCTAACGAAGCCTACAATTACGTCGTGGGTAAGAGTATGGGTAATGTTTGGGGAAGGGAGAATAGGATGCGTTTTCCTCCCGAAATGTAAGCTTTGTTCCTTAATACAAACCATATTATAAAATTGAATGAAGTGACCCTACATATGTTCCTCCTAACCCTTCTTCACACAGTAAACCTTCCACAGCAGAATCAGAGCCTTCGGTCGGTTAGCACCAAGTCATAAACTCAGCAGGTCCTACCAGGTAAGCAGCAGACCAGCATGGTGGCGATGACGGCAAAAGACATTCGGTGGTATAGTAGCTTAAGCTCGAAAAGTACAGTAAACTAATGACCACAACTTCTTAACTTCTGGACGGCATAGCCTCCCCTGAAGTGCTCTCTGGCTTCATCTTTGCCATTTTCAGGGGCTTTTAAGTTATAATTTCGCTGCACTCGCAGTTCTGTTTCCTAGTTGTAGTAGGCCTGCTACATGTTCTGATTTCTAAGTTGGAAGTCTGCTGACATCGGTCTCTCATAGCCTGGTCAGGCCTACTTACAGGTAGTAACTACACATTCTGCTGAGTAGTGGAATGGCATAACCGTTTCAATAATCAAGGTAGATAGACAACTCGTGGTCAGCGACACATCTCGTAATGAACGGCATTACATTACTAACTGCCAGTCAAGGTTGCCTAACATTCCAGAACAGCAAAGACCTCAATTACATTGCGGCGGAAGACTGAGATCTCGCGTGTTAACAATGTGCTAGGATAACCATGGAGGTAAAAAGTTTACGCGATCGTGTCATAATGTTACGAATTACGTACACTGTCAGTCTTTTACTAAAATGACCAGACGTGGAACTCATAACTTAATATATTTATCAACACAAAAGTTCTACTGAATGATTGGTACTTTTGCCACCAGACCGCGTGACACCGGATGTTTGTCTAAAGCAAGAGGGCCGCATAGAAAAAGCAACGCCATTTCCTTTTCTAAAAGACATTATTCAATAAATGTAGCTAAACATCCGAAGAGTAGCATTAAAAACACAATTTGTTGTTAAGGTTATGGCAAAGCAATGTACAACACCGAAAGCTGCGTACAGGTTTGCTTTCGCGAAAAAAGCACAACACTTGCCATAATCAAATTTTTGAATGTGCGTAACAAGTCGCTGAACAAATACACAAAAATCTATATGAGTGTAATACTTATCATAATGCAACAGATCAAAATATTGGAACAGATCCATAAATTTGTTTTCCTGTTCCGCAGCTGATTTTGCCTCCTAGAGAACATAAAATCAATAAGCAAGTTGTAATGTTTAAAGGTAACCAATGAAACAGTAGGTTATTTCTCACATTGAAACTGGAACACAGAAATTTATATAACGAAAGAATCTTTCTGTGACGAAGGAGTAAATAAAGTTGGGATTGTTTGCATTTAGTAATATAAGACTATAATTCAATATTTGTTTCACAGTTTGACTATCCAATTTCACACTTAGGTTGCAAGTGACTCCAGAACGTTGATATCAATTGTATATATGTGTTTATGACCCTTTTTCACTTCGATCTAACACGAAGTTAATTGTGACGTCTGCAGTTGTGTTGAATGACGTCAGTTATGTGCTGCTGGATGCTGCTGCTACCGTGATGTGGCCATCTGTACACCTGCTGAGGGCTGTGGCACCTCATAAACTTGTTATGCTACGTCACAATCTGTAACAACTTCCGACTTCTTTAAATATGACGTAAATTTTGTCGTCAAATCATATTTCAGTAACAATTACACCAGAGTTAGGGTAAACGCCATTGACATTACATTACTGTAAACTTATCGTCGTCTGAGCGTGGATTACAGCTAAGTAGTTTTGCCTGAATCAGAGAATGTTAGATGGGGAGTTGCTTTACAAGGAGCTCTAAACCATTCATGACACATCACAGTTACTCTGTGACTGAGTACTGAAGGTGGAGAGTAACATCCCTCAATTTACCCACCAAGGTTTTGCGGAGCATGACGTTCCCTCTGTTCTCTTCGCCAACATCCGCCTTCTGGACAGGTGGTAAGAAATCTCACAGTGCATCGTATTATAAAAATGTAATCCTGATCTTGTGATTGAAAGCTTGGAGATTTCATGATCATTATTTCGACCATTCACAAGTAGGCTACAATTTATGCTCAAGGATATAGACAATTTCTTAGCTTTTCTGGAGTATCCTTAGTTTGAAGGGTATTATGTGGTGGAAGGAAGTAATTGTAATTCTGTTACCTTGTGGCACATGTGTGTATTTCGTCAGTCATAGAACAGTATGAAAGCAAGGCTTGCTCTTTGTATAATCGTAATTAACCATCCACTAGACATTGCTGTGTTAAAATGCACAAGACAGAGACTCAAAACTTTACTTCTCTGAAGACTTCACACCGCACAATTAGAAAGGAAGAAACTGACGGCCCTGAATATAAAGTCTTGTGTTCCCTGCTATTTGTAATAATTAAACTTTCAGATTATCGGTTTTTAAACATTTTACACTTCCGTCGACTTTTAAAGACTCGTGAAGATATTAAGCTAACGTCAATACACTTAACGCACTGTATTTAATACAGATATATACTTTGAATATAATTTTTTATCTGTAACAAAATTGAGCTCGGAGAAAATATATTTGTAGATTGGAGTAATGTTATGATGTGTGACAGACAGCATTTCTTTTTAAATGATATCTTCAATAAAAATCATACTTTTGAGACATAGAGTGTGAGGCCTTGTTTCTGAAATTTGTTTTCTTTTGCCATAATTTCTGACGTTAGCATAACAAAAATTTAAGAAACTTTCATTTTAGGCGAGAGCTTACCCAGAACATGACGCTCTATAATTATGTGTAGTAGGAGGGCTGCAGAGGAGAAATTAACCATTTAATTTCCTACACAGTGCTATCCAGTCAATATTGCCAACCTTTCAAATTCCTGCAGTGTAGCCGTAATGATTGTTATGGTTATACAAAAGCGATATTCAACTCAGAATGCTGCATGTTGGTACGAACTTCGTATAACAGATCAAATCACTGAAACAGATCGTCGTGTTTCTTTTCCTATTCCGCCTCTCATATTGCCTTACAAAAACATAAAATCAATAAGAGAACTTGTAATATAATGTCACAAGTTTTACCAACACATGCACTTTCACTATTAAAAGTTAATAGTTTGTTAAAATGCCCTACATATGTTTCGGTCGGTTAACCGGCCATCATCAGGGGCGACTAGAGTTACTTAATATAAAACACATCCAGAGGTGTGGATTAAAAACAGTCCAGTGAAGGTATTATAAAAACTGCATATTAAAATATTACAATATTAAGTTCTAATTACACTTCGTATTAATGTTCACTTTTCACTGGTGTTGCACGACGTGTTGTAAATCACAATTTACGCACCATCTGTTGTAAACTTTCGTTAGTTTTACGTACATCAAGTTGCGTACGCGAAGTTGTGCACCAGAAGTATGTCCTGCTATCCTGTTATCGTTAGTCGTTATGTTCTTTCAGGTGGAACTCAGCTGTATATTTTATTGGCTTTTGGTATGGCGTCACGTTTCTATCGGAAGATGAATTTAATTTAATTAGACTTGTCATTATCAATTAATGTAATGGATGTATATACATTTTCTGAGTGCATTGTAAATACTGCGTGACATACCTGTGTATGTTGGCTGTGATGTCGTGTCCTGGAGGGTGAGGTCTGCCTGTCTACTGGTTTGCGTGTTGCGTACGTATCGTGCCTTTATACCTGTGTTGTGGAGGGGGTGGGGGAAGGACAAAATTAAATAGTGGATTTTCTTCTATCGGATGTTGTTCTTCAATAAGTGTCTCCAATTTTTGATATGTTTGTATAAAGAATTGTTCGAGGGTGCTCATGCACCTACCCTTCTTGCAGGTTTTCACCAATGTCATGGTTTCATGAAGTGGGCCATTCGAGCACGACAGTGCAACAATACATACAGATAATGGGTCCTGCTGGCATTGCGAATGTTGTTTGATAAACGATTAATCGATCAGTAGTCTTTGAGTTTTCCAGATCTAAACCCGTGTCATTTTTTTTTACCGGAAATGCATAACTTGGAATTTTATGTCAAGAATCACTTCCCATGAAGTGCTTGTCTTATGCATCTTAATATATTAACGATATGGGAAGCGTGCCTGCAAACAGAGGAGAATTATTTTGAACAGCTTTTGTGACTTAAGGAAAGAATAGTGAGTTTTACTGAGTAGTGGCGAAATGTAATGGTTTTCAGCGGATACTAACGTGAAGCACGCATCGGAAATTTATGGCGTTTAGCGTGAGAACATTGCAACGGTCTTGTACTAGCACATTAGAAATATATAGTACAATATAATATAAACAAAGAATAAAATATGTCTGCAAATTAGTCTTATTTTTATTGTTTTTTCAAAGGATTTCTTCTCTTTATCTATAAGCTATTACTGCTCACTTGTGCTTCAGTTATAAAGAAAAATTGTGACTGAAGTGGGAAGATTATTCAGATTAGAATCAAGGAGTGGTAGTTTACCTGAAGTACGCCAATTACGATCTTCTGATCTGCTGGTTTGGAACAAAGTTTACATAACACGTAAATGTAAATGGCTTATTTAACTAGTTGTACTCGTGCGACTAATTCGCACGCAGAAATATTAAAACACTTAATCAAGAAAATATTAATTTATATCGACTTAACTTTTTGTTCACCGTGCATTAAGGTAATAGATAACATTCATCAACCAAAAACTGCACTAATTAAAATTTGTTTAACATTTTAAGATTGCCCTACATTTGTGTCGGTCACGGTGTGAACATCATCAGGGGCGTCGTACGCACGTATGTGTACTTCACTTCACGCTGTCCACTGTTTACTGTATTATGCGTTGGAGGTTTTCTTGTACACTAATCCATGATAGTGGGTACCAATGATTGTGTATTACGATTGTGGGTCGATGTGGTGTTTGTGTTCATGTGTGTGAATATTTAACATTGATGCCTTTCACTTGGTTGTGTGTGTTACTCACGTGTCACTATCGGGAATGTCTATATGTATGTTTGTTGAGCACTGTCCACTACTTTGACGATGTTTTGAGCGTTTTTAGCCTTGCACTATTGTGGTGGGATATGTGGTGTCTATCCCGATGATGCGTCGGTGAGCTGGATGTTGTCCATTATTGTTTTATGATAAGCAATGAAATTCGGTACCAAGGTTCTTGCGTATACTGTATTTTATGGAGAAGAGCACCGGTTTTCTCTTGGGAGTGTCGTATGCCGGCTTTTTTCACTGTTGAACTTTCACTATTTGACTATAGTTGAAGACACCATGTCCACTATCAGAAATAGTGAAAGTTCAATTCTAACGAAGCCTACAATTACGTCGTGGGTAAGAGTATGGGTAATGTTTGGGGAAGGGAGAATAGGATGCATTTTCCTCCCGAAATGTAAGCTTTGTTCCTTAATACAAACCGTATTATAAAATTGAATGAAGTGACCCTACATATGTTCCTTCTAGCCCTTCTTCGCGCAGTAAACCTTCCACAGCAGGATCAGAGCCTTCGGTCGGTTAGCACCAATTCATACAATCAGCAGGTCCTACCAGGTAAGCAGCAGACCAGCATGATGGCGATGACGGCAAAAGCCATTCGGTGGTATAGTAGCTTAATCTCGAAAAGTACAGTAAACTAATGACCACAACTTCTTAACTTCTGGACGGCATAGCCTCCCCTGAAGTGCTCTCTGGCTTCATCTTTGCCATTTTCAGGGGCTTTTAAGTTATAATTTCGCTGCACTCGCAGTTCTGTTTCCTAGTTGTAGTAGGCCTGCTACATGTTCTGATTTCTAAGTTGGAAGTCTGCTGACATCGGTCTCTCATAGCCTGGTCAGGCCTACTTACAGGTAGTAACTACACATTCTGCTGAGTAGTGGAATGGCGTAACCGTTGCAATAATCAAGGTAGATAGACAACTCGTGGTCAGCGACACATCACGTAATGAACGGCATTACATTACTAACTGCCAATCAAGGTTGCCTAACATTCCAGAACAGCAAAGACCTCATTTACATTGCGGCGGAAGACTGAAATCTCGCGTGGTAACAATGTGATAGGATAACCATGGAGGTAAAAAGATTACGCGAACGTGTCATAATGTTACGAATTACGTACACTGTCAGTCTTTTACTAAAATGACCAGACGTGGAACTCATAACTTTAGTATATTTATCAACACAAAAGTTCTACTGAATGATTGGTACTTTTGCCACCAGACCGCGTGACACCGGATGTTTGTCTAAAGCAAGAGGGCCGCATAGAAAAAGCAACGCCATTTACTTTTCTAAACGACATTGTTCAATAAATGTAGTTAACCATCCGAAGAGTAGCATTAAAAACACAATTTGTTTTTAAGGTTATGGCAAAGCAATGTACAAGACAGAAAGCTGCGTACAGGTTTGCTTTCGCGAAAAAAGCACAACACTTGCCATAATCAAATTTTTGAATGTGCGTAACAAGTCGCTGAACAAATACACAAAAATCTATATGAGTGTAATACTTATCATAATGCAACAGATCAAAATATTGGAACAGATCCATAAATTTGTTTTCCTGTTCCGCAGCTGATTTTGCCTCCTAGAGAACATAAAATCAATAAGCAAGTTGTAATGTTTAAAGGTAACCAATGAAACAGTAGGTCATTTCTCACATTGAAACTAGGACACAGAAATTTATATAACGAAAGAATCTTTCTGTGACGAAGGAGTAAATAAATTTGGGATTGTTTGCATTTAGTAATATAAGACTATAATTCAATATTTGTTTCACAGTTTGACTATCCAATTTCACACTTAGGTTGCAAGTGACTCCAGAACGTTGATATCAATTGTATATATGTGTTTATGACCCTTTTTCACTTCGATCTAACACGAAGTTAATTGTGACGTCTGCAGTTGTGTTGAATGACGTCAGTTATGTGCTGCTGGATGCTGCTGCTACCGTGATGTGGCCATCTGTACACCTGCTGAGGGCTGTGGCACCTCATAAACTTGTTATGCTACGTCACAATCTGTAACAACTTCCGACTTCTTTAAATATGACGTAAATTTTGTCGTCAAATCATATTTCAGTAACAATTACACCAGAGTTAGGGTAAACGCCATTGACATTACATTACTGTAAACTTATCGTCGTCTGAGCGTGGATTACAGCTAAGTAGTTTTGCCTGAATCAGAGAATGTTAGATGGGGAGTTGCTTTACAAGGAGCTCTAAACCATTCATGACACATCACAGTTACTCTGTGACTGAGTACTGAAGGTGGAGAGTAACATCCCTCAATTTACCCACCAAGGTTTTGCGGAGCATGACGTTCCCTCTGTTCTCTTCGCCAACATCCGCCTTCTGGACAGGTGGTAAGAAATCTCACAGTGCATCGTATTATAAAAATGTAATCCTGATGTTGTGATTGAAAGCTTGGAGGTTTTATGATCATTATTTCGACCATTCACAAGTAGGCTACAATTTATGCTCAAGGATATAGAAAATTTCTTAGCTTTTCTGGAGTATCCTTAGTTTGAAGGGTATTATGTGGTGGAAGGAAGTAATTGTAATTCTTTTACCTTGTGGCACATGTGTGTATTTCGTCAGTCATAGAACAGTATGAAAGCAAGGCTTGCTCTTTGTATAATCGTAATTAACCATCCACTAGACAGTGCTGCGTTAAAATGCACAAGACAGCGACTCAAAACTTTACTTCTCTGAAGACTTCACACCGCACAATCAGAAAGGAAGAAACTGACGGCCCTGAATATAAAGTCTTGTGTTCCCTGCTATTTGTAATAATTAAACTTTCAGATTATCGGTTTTTAAACATTTTACACTTCCGTCGACTTTTAAAGACTAGTGAAGATATTAAGCTAACGTCAATACACTTAACGCACTGTATTTAATACAGATATATAAGTTGAATATAATTTTTTATCTGTAACAAAATTGAGCTCGGAGAAAATATATTTGTAGATTGGAGTAATGTTATGAAGTATGACAGACAGCTTTTCTTTTTAAATAATATCTTCAATAAAAATCATACTTTTGAGACATAGAGTGTGAGGCGTTGTTTCTGAAATTTGTTTTCTTTTGCCATAATTTCTGACGTTAGCATAACAAAAATTTAAGAAACCTTCATTTTAGGCGAGACCTTACCCAGAACATGACGCTCTATGATTATGTGTAGTAGGAGGGCTGCAGAGGAGAAATTAACCATTTAATTTCCTACACAGTGCTATCCAGTCAATATTGCCAACCTTTCAAATTTCTGCAGTGTAGCCGTAATGATTGTTATGGTTATACAAAAGCGATATTCAACTCAGAATGCTGCATGTTGGTACGAACTTCGTATAACAGATCAAATCACTGAAACAGATCGTTGTGTTTCTTTTCCTATTCCGCCTCTCATATTGCCTCACAAAAAACATAAAATCAATAGGAGAACTTGTAATATAATGTCACAAGTTTTACCAACACATGCACTTTCACTATTAAAAGTTAATAGCTTGTTAAAATGCCCTACATATGTTTCGGTCGGTTAACCGGCCATCATCAGGGGCGACTAGAGTTACTTAATATAAAACACATCCAGAGGTGTGGATTAAAAACAGTCCAGTGAAGGTATTATAAAAACTGCATATTAAAATATTACAATATTAAGTTCTAATTACACTTCGTATTAATGTTCACTTTTCACTGGTGTTGCACGACGTGTTGTAAATCACAATTTACGCACCATCTGTTGTAAACTTTCGTTAGTTTTACGTACATCAAGTTGCGTACGCGAAGTTGTGCACCAGAAGTATGTCCTGCTATCCTGTTATCGTTAGTCGTTATGTTCTTTCAGGTGGAACTCAGCTGTATATTTTATTGGCTTTTGGTATGGCGTCACGTTTCTATCGGAAGATGAATTTAATTTAATTAGACTTGTCATTATCAATTAATGTAATGGATGTATATACAGTGTCTCCAATTTTTGATATGTTTGTATAAAGAATTGTTCGAGGGTGCTCATGCACCTACCTTCTTGCAGGTTTTCACCAATGTCATGGTTTCATGAAGTGGGCCATTCGAGCACGACAGTGCAACAATACATACAGATAATGGGTCCTGCTGGCATTGCGAATGTTGTTTGATAAACGATTAATCGATCAGTAGTCTTTGAGTTTTCCAGATCTAAACCCGTGTCATTTTTTTTTTACCGGAAATGCATAACTTGGAATTTTATGTCAAGAATCACTTGCTTTTTCTTATGCATCTTAATTTATTAACGATATGGGAAGCGTGCCTTCAAACAGAGGAGAATTATTTTGAACAGCTTTTGTAATTTAAGTGAAGAATAGTGAGTTTTACTGAGTAGTGTGGAATGTAATCTTTTTCAGCAGATACTAACGTGAAATACGCATCGGAAATTCACGGCGTTTAACGTGAGAATATTGCAACGGTCTTGTACTAGCACATTAGAAATATATAATAAATATAATATAAACAAAGAATAAAATAAATCTGCAAATTAATCTTATTTTTATTGTTTTTTCAAAGGATTTCTTCTCTTTATCTATAGGCTATTACTGCTAACTTGTGCTTCTGATATAAAGAATAATTTTAACGGAAGCAGGAAGATTATTCAGATTAGAATCAAGGAGCGGTAATTTACCTGAAGTACGCCAGTTACGAGCTTCTGATCTGCTGGTTTGGAACAAAGTTTACATAACACGTAAATGTAAATGGCTTATTTAACTAGTTGTACTCGTGTGACTAATTCGCACGCAGAAAAATTAAAATATTTAATCAACAAAATATTAATATATATTTTCGAAACTATAAGCCTTTCCCGATTTACTGTGCTTGATGTCATGAGTGTATCTTTTTCTATGCGTTGTCGCTGCCCTTTATTTACTGCAACATCGAAGTTGTCAAATGAGGAGTCTCAGGATAATGCCTCCAGCCCTACCGGCCGCCAGTGCAGCTGGAGCGCTTACGTCATAAGTGGTTATGCACGGAGTTCTTAACAAATTACTGGCGTCTGTTTTTCCTTATTTCTAATATTTTCATTTTATAAAGCAAATTTTTTCATTTTCTTTATTTGTTATTGTATTTCATTTGTTAAAACCATTTGGGGAGTTTCGAGCTGGAAACCATATTTTACATGAACAGAATTTGCGTAACGCGGTGTCGGTGCCAGTGCATGAAACACGTAATTGTGGAGTCGTCTGTACATTTACATTTATATTTTCGTTTAGCTCGCAACATATTTGTTTAAAATGCATGTAACATTTGTACATGTTGATGTGCAAGGAGACTACCTTAACTGAACTGATCCGAGAGAACAGCCACCGGCCACACAAAGAAGCTGTCTTTTGACAGTCATAGTAATACAGTGGCGTAAACCCTGCTAAATTTAAAGTTTTCTACAAGCAGTGTGACAACGTGCGACATGCCTTCATCGCCAGTGTCAAGACGTGGATAGAAATAATTGGTTGTTTTTACAGAGTCGAAACACAATATAGACCACTGCGTTACAGACAGTTTGGTAATTAATCGCTGACACAGCACGAAAGCTTTTTATATGGCAATAGAATTACGTTGTGAAGGAGACACATTGTTACGTTAGTATAACCTGCTAGAGGACACACGACACCTGCTATAGTGATATTGCGAAACGTCGTAATGGATTTCGCCTTCGTCATCTTCGCTGTGTTCTCAACCAGCTGTCGAGTCTAGGCACTAATATTGCTGTAACCTTCTGTGTGTTTTGTGATAGGCTACTGTTTTGGACTGTGTCCATTTAAGAGACTGATGGGCTGAGAACAGATAGGTAACGAGGATGGAACGTAAACTGATACTCCAGCAAATGACATACTGTACGTTGGAAAGTGGGAGTTCTGTTGGGTGGCGTAGAAACAACTCGTGCCCGATCCCATAACAATGAGTTGGACTGAAACCTTTATTCTTAGACCGTACGATAGACACCTTTCGGAAACCTGGCACCAGTAATGCGTCAGTTTTTTTTGACGCAGTTACGCCCTCTAATATTTTATACATGAAGACCAAAGGAGCCTACGTTTTATGGTTACCTTCGACATTACATCACCATAAAAGCACCCCCTTAGATAGAAGTGGCATCAGGTAATCATCAATCTTCTGGAATGTTTTCCAGCGTTGATTTGTTGTTAAATTCCGACGTTTCCTGACAGCGTATCTTTCCCATCTCCAAGGATGAAGTTTCCATGAAGAAGATGGGACGATAGACTGTCCAGAAACGTAGGTAACCAATTACTGATCAACGCTGCGTAACATCTCAGAAGAGCGAAGATCTCATTTACATTGCGGCGGAAGCCTGAAATCACGCGCTGTATCGGGTTGTTAGGATAGCCGAAGGGGTATAAACATTACGCGAACGAGTCACCTTGTTAAATTATAGTACGTTGCCTATTTTCTTTTACTCAAATGTCAACGAGAAACTTCTCCTAAATGATCAGTAATTTTGTCACCAGAACTTGTGCCACGGGATAGTTTTCTAAAGCACAGGAGAAGCTACACAAATTAAAGCTCTACGCATCATCATTCAGTCACTGTTGCTATCCTTCCGAAGTGCTGGAATCAAAGATTAACAGTTGTGGCAGTTAGGCCAACTCGATGTTCAACACAGAAATATGTGTGTTAGTACCGACTGCTTACTGTGTCACGTTTGCGAAAAAAGGAAAACAATTGCCATCATCGAATTTGGAACAAGGGTCTTAACAAATAGGAAACTGTGAGTAAAATCCATTACATCTGTTTCGAAATAGAGTAATATAAGATAGATTATTAATGTTGTGTACTTATTTTGATGCTTACAGAAGAAAGTAATCACTTAGTATCATAAACATATACTAAAATGTGAGAACAGATGTACATGCAGAAACATCCGAAAGAGAACTGGAAACGTTTCTACCACAGAAATATCCTAAAGGAATCCTTCGGAGATTTTTGCTCTTCTGTACGGTCAGTTGCGTTCTGTTTAGAAATGCAGATGTTATAAGTAAGTGTTTCATAAATGGAGTGAAATTAATTATTCACTGGAATAATAATACAGAATGTTGAATTGTAACAATACGGAATGAAGCGTAATATGGCTGAAAATACAGATGGTCTGGTTTCTTTTATTGACGATGCAACATTTTCGATTAAAATGCCACATCACTTCGTGTTAGACGTTGACAGCCGGACAGCCATGGCATCAGCAGCAGGTGCTCTTCTGTATTCTGTGAAAGTGACTTGTAAGTTGTCGCTTGGTGTCCACTGTCTTTATCGTTCAGTTTATTGTTGGACAATGTACAGCTGTCCGTCTTTAAGTAAAGATTATTTTTATGAAACTGTAACTGTGTACGAGACCGTCCAGCCTGTTTCATGTTATGGGCAGTAATCCTGCTATTTAGTCCCTTTGGCTACTATGTTTGAAATAATATTTATGTACTAATATATTGTTACTAGTGAAGGTGTTGGATTGGGGGGGGGGCATTCTTTGTTACGTCATGTGAGCTGCATTGGCTGGGCGTCGGCAGCAAGTGACCTGTAAAGACGTTGCAGTTAAGTTGGTTACCGCCACTTGCTGGAGGACTGTACGGTCGGAGTGCACCATACTGTTCTGATGTTAAACAGTTACATTTTCTTTCAGCACACTTCGTTGCAGATCATAATTATCCGTTTTTATTCTTAGTAAAAATCTACTTGAATTAAATCCTTTTTGTCCACGTTGCAGTGCAAAATTACAGTCTGTTGTTTAATGCAAATTGCATTACTAGATTTCAACACACACAACTCAAATGAAGATGGAAATGAATGCTGCAATCAGTCAACAAAAGATTATATTCAGGAAGAATAACGCTACATGTTGCGGCTAAAAATGAATAGACAACTGTCTTTCTTGTTCTGACCTCTTGTACCTATGTATTATAGTTGTATAAGGTTATTGTTGCAGCTGATCGCAATGACACACACACATTCGGTAGAACTGCTCTAGTCGAGGGATCGGTCCGTCGCAGAGGCCTCTGTGCCCCCCGTTGGATTCGAACCTGCAGTACCAGCAAGCGAATGGCCACAGATCCTTGCCTTAGACCGCATGGCCTGAGGATGCTGGTTAGATATCTTGAGGTCTAATTACAAGAATATAAGGCGGATATATTTTATAACTCTATTTCAGGTTTGAGTTCTCAAACGTGTGGAGATACAGAATGCCTGAAGTGTACAGTTTGAATTTTATTAAACTTTAAGAAATGATAAGTAATATAATATGTCATAGGCAATTTGATGTACAGTGTTTGGAAGCGACGTATATATACTGCAGTCTGAACATCGAATTGTAGAAAAAGTTCGAAGATATTTCTTTTTCTTAGTGTGGTACTCAGGCTATAAGTTTTTGGCTTGTATTTTACCACCTACGTCAAAACATCTTGTCTTCACTACATTTAACTTGAAATATTAAGATTAGATTACAAACACCAAAACTTTACCTTTAACGTATCTGTAATTTACTTTAAGCCTTTGGCAACGACATGCAGCTTCTGGGTCACTTGTAAGCAAGTCACTTGTTGTGTGCTTCGTGATTCAGTAGTTCCGTACTCTTTCGCTGGTGACATTGTTAAAATTTTGTGATCTGCTATTAGTCTACTCGTATTTTGTCTCCTCTTGATACTGGTTGACGTACTATTGTCTATGTCAGTGTGCACGTATGTGTTGCCAACATCACATTACAGTAAGTGTTGTGTAGAAAATTTTATTGCACATTTGTTAATTGCGCAATTGCCATAATTGTGTTAAAAACGGACTGAATTTTGTATTATTTTAGGGTTTGTTTTTTGCTTTATCTTAGAAGAAGAATTGTTTCCATTGGTCAGTCCTTCAAAACTATGGCATCTGTCTATTGTTAATATCCTTTCAACCAAATCCACTGGAAGTTGTCCGATCTGCAAGCAAATAGGACTGCAGTTAGGCGTACACTGCGCTTGATTTGTGATGCCTATTAGATGATTATGTAATATTTATGAAACCGGAGGGACAATCAAGCCTTATGATGTCTACCCACAGGCTGCCTGGGTATTTATGTAGACTGTATATATTAAACACTTTAAGGTGGTTAAAGAATATATTTCCTTTCGGAAACCAGGAAGATTTAAGGTTTACTGTTCTCATATTCATCAACAAATTTATTACACCACGACTTCTCAATTACATTTACTTCAGAATTTTAGTATATTGTTAGAAGCGATAAAGGGCTACAGTGTTCACCTAAATTTTACTTAAATGCTTACATTTCATAAATTTATACTGAGATAACTAGCGTCTTACATTTCGTGTATAGAGATAGTCTAAAACTTCGTATGATATTTGGAGTATTACGATTAAACAGAGGCTTTTATCTACTAAATATTCCCAAGTTATGTATTTCCATGGAATGAAAGGGCAAAGTGACCGTAAGGACATGGACGTTTAGAGTTTTGTTGTGCTATTCCGACAGCAACTAAGATATGTCTCTAATATTGTACTGTTAACGTGTGTGTGCTTACTGTGTTATGTAACTTACACTACCCAGACGCTCTGTTGAATAAAACTGCAAGAAAGAAGAGCCACAGGCATGATTGTGTGATATGATTTGGTGTTCTGTTCTCTTCGTCATTGGACCTATTTCTTTTCCTCATTCTTGTCTTTCACTTGAAGCAGAAACATGAAGAAAGACAGCGTCTCTTGCATTATCTGTGACAGACCAATAAGTAATTTAGCGACATGCACATGTATGTTTGTAATAAAATACAGACTTGTGAAAATGGAATTAAATGTCTACAATCTTGACATTTTTATAGAAGAGCTCAGAAGTATGTCGTAATGTGTGAATCGACAGTGTCTGTAATTGTGTGATCGATATGGGTACTCTATTAATTATATTTCTTCTTTCAGTTTATGTTTGTAATCGATATTATTGGTATTTGGTTATTTTTTTCTTAGGCAAGATTTGCAAGTGTTAAGTATTCTTAAATACAACAAAATGTGCTTATTAATCTGATATTGATGTTGGCTTTTACGATTTTTAAAACCATCTAATATTTGTTTATAAGGTCGCAAATTATGCTTGGCACACTGACCTAACCGTATACGGAAAGCCGTGTTTATTGTGTTGTCATTTCCATCCTGTATTTATGTGTGGTATACCCTCATAACAGCCAATTGAGTGGGGTGAAAATAGGTATTTAAATTCCTTCACACTGGATGTGATATCAGGTCCGTAATGTTTAATTCCTTAGAGTAACATAAATCTATGTTCTTTACATTTCAATAATTGTATGTCATACAGGAAACCAACTTATGGCCTGAATGTGTTGTTGATATCAGTACGGTCTGTAATTCATTCCGTCATTTGCAATTATGTGCTAATATTAAGTTGATGGATTTGTTGTGTTTAATTGCAACTTCCTGTAAAGTGAGTTTTATGGTGTGCAGAGACAAATCACCACCTTTCAATAGAAGTCCCCTACCCCACTATGGCAAGTGCTTATCAAATCCCTTAGAGCAGATTTTGGGAATGAAATTCTTGACTTTCTTCAGTAATATTTCAGTCATAAATTTGGATCTGACAGTGGTGGATAAAGTAAACCTGATTGTTCTTGAGACAATTGTTTCTGTAATTTTAAAGTGCGGTAAAGGCACAGTCATGTAATACACGATTTAAGATTTAAGATTGACCAAGTTTCCTTTCTTCGGGGCTACGAGTATTTAGTGTTGTACGAAGTAAGTGTGAAAGAATCGAGTTTTAAATAAACATCTACTGATGTCATGGTTTCAGTGGTTTGTATTTCGGACCTGTTTGTCGGAATTGCCGAGATTGATTTATAATTCGGAAAGCGGCCAGTTAAAAGGTTTTCTTTATCCCTGCATCTTCTCCACGCTAATGCTCGTGTAGTGCTCGAATCCAGGCCCTTTATTTCCATCCACAGATTCCAAATTCGTCTTTCTTTCTCCCATTCTATTCTGCAGTTGGGACCTTCTGCGGTATGAATACCATTACGGGAAATAAGTTTTTCTCTTCTCGATACCTGTCCAGTCGGTCCATGGGGCTTACCCACCTATCTCTGCAATGGGCACAGGTGCTGTTTTCCGGGGAATGGCGTAAGGGTCGTGGCCTTGACCACCCAACCCCATCAAGGGGGGAGGTAAAGAATGTGTACATCTATAACTCCACTTTCCCTCTGTGTCTATATGGCACAGCATAGTGTGATCTTTAATAATAATAATAATGATGTTGATGACGATAAGAATAATAATACCATAGTAAAGTTATCATAGTAACTGTGCTGGTTTATGAAATGGTATGTACACTGCCATCAATTGCGATTCCAGCTTTTCCCCCTAGAACAGGCCATGAAGGCCGAGAGGGATTGTGGAGGTATAGCTGTACTCTTTTTTAACCCTGGCACTAGATGGGGGTGGGTGGTTACCTCCACGCCCTGGCCGCTTTACCCCAGGGAAAGAAACCCGATGACACTTGTATAGGAGGCAGGGTGTTCCCCAGGGCCGGTCTGGACGGGTGTGGAAAATCTCGCCCCCATTGGCATTCGATCCCCGGACCGTCCAGCTCGCAGCGAGTCACTATACCAGCTACGCTATCATAGCCCAGTGTCCTATCTTCTTTTTCTTTAAGTTTTATTTATTAATTTTTAAAATTCGTATGTCATAATCATCAGCAATTTTCAGTGGCTGATTTCTGCTGTAGGGGAAATCACGTAAATCTTTGTTATCATAATATGTAAAAAAATTTGGTTTCTTTAATTTCGGTTTTGGGGAGTTTGCGGTACAGCAGCCGGGCAGCACTCTCCCCTTTGGTGCGCCCATGACTGCCATCACGTGCTAGAGTATCCAAAGTGTTGTGCAGCAATAGGTCTTGGACAAAACACAACTTTCCTTAAAACAGACAATTTGTACATTGCAAAATATATATGGCATCTGTGAGAAAGATGTGCAGAATTTTGAAAGTTTTGTTTGCCAGAAACGGAGATGCTGGGTTTGAAAAATGCTGCCGATCTGATGCTAAGATATGACCCCCCTGCAATTTTGATCAAATGTTTTTTAACTTATTAACTGTCACACCTGAGCTAGAATGCCAAAGGGCCTTAGCAGCTGCCAGTCGGCTTTATTACTGTTATTACTGTTAAAGTATCCATATTTTTTAATTCGTCGCATTACCTTTATGTGGTCCATCACGTTGTGCGTAGTTCTAATAATGACAACAGTATTCAGGCTAGCACAACTGTTTTATTTATTGACCCACTTGATAAGGCCACATGTTTCCGCTAATTATACGCCATCGTCAGGCTATAAGTAATCAAAAAGGATTATGGTTCATGTATAATAAAACAAGATTTTCAGATAAAATCAAGATTGAACTGAACTTGTTGCATGAGAAATATAGTATTTTAATTAGTTTGGTTAGATGTAGATGTATGTCTCTTCGGTAATTCTATGCTTAAAATACGTTGAAATTAAAATTCAAAATATTTAGTTTAAAATGTAGTGGTGTGCGTGGAAACTTACGATCCGTGAGCTTGTTCTAATTAAGGAGTATCGTTTTTGCATAGAAGGCCTCTTTTATTATTGTGTGGACTCTTGGTATTTAGGATGGTATCTAATATGTAATATAAATACTGATGATATGTGGATGGTATATTGATATTTAAATAGTAAATAAGACAAGGTTGGCCTTGTTAAATAAATGAGATCTACTTGTGTAAGGCATTTCTTTTGGCATGGCATTTTCACTTTCACTTTCACCGTTATACGATTTACTGATTCAAACGTGAGTTCTGTATGTAAACGTAGGCTTTCTCGTGTGTTCCGAACATGCATAATTCGCATCCATTTGATACAATGGAAGATATTTGGAACTTATACACCTGAGGAAGAAAATGGGCCATATGAACATTATAGAAGGGTTTTAATCTTTTCAAGGACTGCAAATAACAACCAATTAAGTGACAATTTTTAAGAAGCGTTTACATTGGTCATGCTGGATGATCGTCGTGAGTGAATTTAATGGATGAACCAAACTCCTTTTACATTTTTCATCAACATTAAACGGGATGTTTTATTTGGAAATGGTGTGAACTAGTCCAATTCGATTAGGTATGCGTGCTGATTATGAGTATTTAAAGAAAGAAGGAAAGAATGAATGAATGAATGAATGTAAACCAAAATTTATGAGTAAAGAGCAAAACAACAAACCGACTTTGGGGGTTTGAACCATGGTGCATGGAACACTTTCTACTAGAAAGCGCAAGTGAAGATAGAGACATATTCAGAAACCACATAAGAATGCCTGAAGAATAAATCTAGGAAGTTCTAACAAATTAGAATTCTACGTGAGAAAACGAAGCACAAGTATGGGAAATGTCTTCCTGCGCGGTTAAATTTAGAGATCACTGATTTAATTGGCTTAATTAATTTGCTTTGGAACACTTGAAGCATTATACCATGTACCAGCCTCATGGTTTTCCGCATTCCTGCCAGATATCTTGAGAGGTTACATGTATAGCATTACAGGACTTCATTATAATACGAAAAGTAGTGTAGAAACATTTTCCAGTAAATCTATGTGAATGTTATTTAATTTTTGAATTGTAGGTGAATTTTAAAAATCTGAAAATTGATGTTGGAGAATCGAATAGTATTTTGTCCAATGCAAGAATTTCCAAACAGGAATTAAGTGTGTTTTATCTGACTTAAAAAATGTTGCGTGATTAGTCAAAATAATTATTAATTTATATCAGTCATCGCAGCCATGGCCTGTGAACGAATTTCAGTTCGTTTTTGTAACGACGCAAAGGACTTATTCAATCTCTAGTTTTTCTTTGATCCTACAGTGTTTATCCTTTGGCGATAGAGTTAAGCGGCGAATGGTCACATACTTTGTTTGTAAAGAGAGACATTATGAATATAGGCACGGAGAGAAAGATGAATTTCCTTGAACAGGGATGATACAACCCGTTTTTTGACAACTTCTTGAACCATAACTTGTTGATATTTTTGTTGGCAAATGAGAGCACGTTGCTAAGTCATAATTTTAGCTCCACTAGTAAGCTTTTGGAAGAATAATAATTAATTTTCTGATTCTTAGCAGTCATCGGATAACTTACTTAATTTGTGATTGGCGCTAACGACATATTTAATTCCACTCTAAAGGAGCTTTTCCTCCCATGATAATTGCATTCTATCATCTTCTGTTCTTCTACATCCTTTCTCAGACTTTAACATATTGTCTTAATATCAACCAACAAATGCACGAGATACATGACAAAGTACATGGTTTATATAATATAAAATTTGACATTTTCACTTTGGTGACTCTAGACCAGCATTCTCAGACAAGTCTTCATTTCGCTCATTTTCCATATCATTGTCAGTTTTTTGTAATCCTCTTTCATTATCGTTTTCGAAGCTACCGCGAGTGAAATTTTCAGTCTCTGCATCGAGACCCATCCTTTCTGATCGGTTAATCTGCAACGATGAACGTTACATATATTCGGTCTGCAATATATTAGAACTTCAATAAACTGATTAAATGGTTTCACAAATTGACTTTTCATGCTGTTATATTTGCCATGATTATTCTATTAATTATATAATGATAAATGATAATAATTAATAAGTAGTATTGAAATGTTGTGGTAATTTAGGGTACTAATATTTTGGAGGATAAAAGTATTCAGTTGAATCACTGAATTTCAACTGCAGTGGCGCCATTGATAGAGGACATGTTCTCATGAAGAGACCATTAATAAAAGTAGGATTTATATTTATCCATAAACTGTCATAAACTGTCGAGGGAGAGGCATGGTTCATAAGGTATCAAACGTTAGAGTGTAACAAGTGTTGATTGCATTGCAGACTCAAACATTCGTTCTAGTGTTAAAATCCACTTGTGTTTTACACAACTATCTAAGCCAATTCCGCTGCCAGACTCTCATATTACAAGGGGAATGTTTGATATCGAAGTGCGGGTAGAAGGAAGGACATTACCTCGCAATTGTCGGCAAGATGTAACAAGAGCAGAAGGAAGGATAAAGGCTGCTTTTATTCGTAACAATAACTACTGTACGTGATCGGTATGCATAACACTTCTGTTCCTCAGTCGTGGTTACATGACAGTGGAAAATGATTTGAATAGATACTGTAGTTACATTGGAACATAGATGTAGTTATTTTAAACGAGATTATATTTTGATCAAAACAGAGCATTATTTTAAACCAGTTGTCAAGATTGTAAGCCGTACGTGCACAATACTAAGTTATCTTACAAACCCACACACATGCACGTAATGTTCATGTCCTTTTTATCTAAAATATAATTTTGAATGTCTGCGTACCTTTGTTGACAGTGAGGTTTATGGAATGCAAAGTCCACTCAGAAAAGTACGTGCTTGTTTCAACCAAAACTATTTCGGCACATAAATGTCATTCATACCTGCACCACTTTTTTTCTTATTTTACTAGCTCCGCAGAATTCCTAATACGAATTTTTTAATTTTCAATTTACTTCTACGTTGAGTTCCAGAAAATTCACCTTCTGCAAATTTTCCAGTAGTGAATTTTCACGAGCACTTTTTCTTTTATGGTGGTCAGAGTTTGTGTCACAAAAGCACATACGATATTTCGTAACAACTAGCACCTATTGTGTGTGCTCGTCCTTCAATTTAAAAAGCGTAGTAGGTTGTTTTCAAACAGAACAATAGAAAAAGAAACCAAAGAGCAAAGAGAATCACTCATTTTTCACTGCGGAGAAACATGCATTGATATGATTGTTTACATTTTTCACTTTCGATGATTCATCCAAAGTGAATAAAAGTTGTTCGCAGCCATCATTTTTCATCTTTCATCTTGGATGATAACTTCTGGTGAATTGACACTTTACACCTTTCAGTGTTATAGATTCATCCAAACTGATCATCCAAAGTGAACAATGTAAACGACACTTCCAATCAGAAAGTACATATAACAGCGAAAGTGAAAGTGAAAATGTCGCACGTAAAGCTAAAAACCTTGCACAAATGAATATTATTTATTTAAAAGGCCTACATCGTCTCAATTATTATTTAGATATCAATATACCATTCACAAAACATCAGTATTATATTTCGGATTAGATGCTATCTTAAATAACGTGGGTCAACGTAATAATACACGATGCCTTCTACGCAAAAACGATACTCCTTAACTAGAACAATCTTACGGATCATAAGTTTCCGACACAAATTAGTGACTACACTACATTTAAAACTACTTGATTTGAATGCTAATTTCAACATATCTTAACAGTGGAATTACCGAACAGACACACTGCTACATTTAACCATCTTAATTAAAATATTATACTTCTCGCTAACAAATTGAGTTGAATCTTGAGTATTTGTGAAAATATCATTTTGTTACACATGCAGTATATTCCCTTTTTAATTACTTCTAGCCTGACGATTGCTTATACTTAGAAGAAACATGTGGCCTTATCGGTTGTGTTAATAAAGGTAACAGTTGTGTTAGACTGAATACTGTTGCTATTATTGAATTGTAACAGGATATATTTCACCATTTTGGTCAATGAGTGTAATGCTACTGTAGTATACAAATCAAACGTTCAAGGCGGAGACTGCTGAAACTCTTGTGTAGCATGGGACAAACGTCATGTAGCTAACTCCTTAACGTGCCACTCCGAGCGCAACCGCTGAACCGCTGGCGTGGCGGTAAATTGCGACTTAACACAGAAAAACTTTGGGTGCTTGAGTCCCATTCAATATAGTTTGTATCCACTCTGCATTTGGTGTATTTCAAAGTCCGTAAACCCCTTTCATCTTGCTGTTCTAATAGTTTCATATTGCTGAGCAATCCATGGTGTGTGAAGCTGAAAACGTGGTCGTGGTATACAGCAAATGAAAACCGCTGTATTAATTCTAACAACGCTGTAGTTTTGACACAACCATCAAGTTCTTACTTCACGCTATGACAAATGCATTCTAATATGGAAGGACTGTATTGCGAAACTGGAAAGTCAGCTAGCGTTGCTCTTTATAACATTAAAATTTGGTACGATTTATGAAGAAGAATCCCTGTGCAAGCAGGGCTACTTCGGCCTAAAGTTTTTTGTCTCAACTGCAACTGTGCAACATGGAGAGTTCCATGCGATTAATTATCTGTCTGACATTTAGTATAGTGCACGTTGTTGTCAGACACAATTGTGTGGTCATGTGTGCGGACAGTGACATCTAGCGTAAAAGGATTTTAGAGGTGCATTCGATTGCGATAAATCTTTGAACGGTCAATCGGTAGGATATGTGAATTCGAATTTCTTGCGAATGACATATTCCACATATCTAGCCACATTATAGAGGGTGTAGTTAGAATGTGTCTCTACATATGTTCCAGATTCGGTCTAGAATGAAGTGCCAGACACTTGCGTTTCCACAAACCTCATTGTATACACCAGAACTTTAAGCTGAGCATAAGCTGGACGTTTAGCAGATGAGATGACGTTGCAGTGCTTAGGGAACTTGACTACATAGAAGTGCTGGCAGATTGTAGGCATTGCTGTTGGTCTCTGTTACGAGGGTAAATTTTAACTAAGCCTGCTAACCTGTGCCCTGAATGGAGATGTTCGAATCCCTCTCCTCAGTCGCGGTTAAGTGCCGCTCACTGGCTGATGTCCTGCTGTTAAACCATATCGTCGAGGTAATCTCATTTCTTGCATACATAATATTATATAAAATCATGTTTTTCGTGACTTACTGTCTTACATCTGATTACATTGTTACATACTTACGTTCAATGTGGTCACATTTGACACCGGAACAAACTTTCCCGCTGTTAGTTGGAACTGCTTGTTAGCTGTAGCTATGATGAACATCAGACATCGCTGAAATGGGATAGGAGATCCCACCCAGTCGCACCCGAACGCTGCGTCTCTCACACTCTCCGCCTGGAATTTTTGACAGTTAATGTATCAAGTCCCTTGGAACTGAGCAGCGGTACACTGAAAATGTACAGCTTCCTGGCAAGCTGGGTTTACTGTCAGATAGTGACGATCTAAAATTTTCGCCAAGCAGTAATTTCGTGACTTAATATCGAGTCATAGGATCTCAACGAGTTGGTCTGCCACACTATTCACTACTTGTCGGAAATTTTCATCATATCCGTGTCACTTTAAAGACGGTGTTAATCTTATGCTTGTGCCGTCATATAATGTTATGTTTCGTGAAGAAGTGCACGTACTTCAGTTTTGTACATAAAACTATCCCTGTAGATTTACCCAATCACTTTATGACATTGGTGGCCAAACGTTTGGACTCAATGATCTTCTCTAAAATTAGAAAATCTGTCACGATTTACGATAGTATATAACGTATTAATATTAGGTCAAATAGGCAAAATAATTTAAATACCATAATAACATCAAACGTGTAAAATACAGTTGTTTCATTTATTAAAAATTGAAGTTTAAAATCTAAAACAATTAACCACAATTAAAAGACGTTTTCCATTAATCTTCATATTGCGAAATTGGTGCACGACACTGCATGATATGCTAGCTGTTACACAAACAAAAGTATTATTCATTTCTATTTTAATTGCTAACCACAGATCCGTTTTTTATTAAAGTGTACAAATTTTTGTTTCCCGAATTAAGGTCCAGGATTTTAATAGTTTTGTATACAAAGATATTATTCATGGATGATATAAATATTATTTAGCATTTCACCAGGAATCATTACTTTTTGCTTCAGAGTTCTACAAGTACAAAAAGACATACGAACTTTCAAAAGTACAAATCTTCATCGAAGCTGTGTAGCGACCGTCTGTATTTGACCGCGGGCAACATTTCTTTTTGTGCGTTGACGCTCTTGCTGTAGTGCCACCAAACTGCAGCGGCGCTAGCCGGTCTCGAACCCCGCCAGGCACAGCTGTTTAACTGTTGTAACACCGTAATATTTGGTGCCCACGGAAATTGTCACGGAACTTTGGTATCTTTTCGCGAAAATTAACCGCCAGGATACCGGTTAACATGCTGACAACACCGAATGTATTTTGCTTAAATAAGGGGTGCTGATTTGGTAGGTCTGTTCTTGATTCACTCTCTACGGCCGGTATATTTCAGGCACTAGTTTGGAAGGGAAGGGTGTAGGGATTAACTATCTTACTGTAGTAACACAAGCCGAAAGTCTATTACATGTATTACAAAGAAATATAGACATAATATCTTAGGATGATGATTGTAACTAGGTATTCTGCTCTGAGCTTACACACTTTCACTTCTTGCCCTCTGGGAAACACAAATGTTCCGCAACCCATTTACTATAATATTTGTGATAATCTGGCCTGGCACATTTCTGTTAACTTATCACAACAAAACACTTTCCTACTCCATTTACAGTTACCGTCTCCTCTGAAACCCTGATATCAGATAAACATCATAATGCCCAAGTTACTGTTGTGTCCATATCTGTGTATTTTCTCCGGCGAATGACATAGTCTCTCACAGCTACAGTTTGCATCAATTTCCCAACTGACATAGCTTCCTGTAGCAATAGCTCCTGTACATGCAATTACCTTCCCCAGGGGTTTTTATGTATTATACTGCTACATCGCAGATCTGTTTCCTGTTTACTGTGAAACAAGTTCTTATCGCTACGTTGTAAGAATGCTGACATTAGTCTGTTGACAATGAGAAATGAGCTACTACAATATGGAACTAAATGTTCTGCTGTATAGTGGAATTGCTAAAATTGCTGTAATAATTAGAGCAGATGGGCAAATTGTGGTTAGTGGTCCGACTTCGTAATGCGTGACATTACATTGGACAATATACAGCCCTGAGGTTGAACTGCACTGACCTTCATTTAAAATGCATTATGATTACTACATTCTCAAACATATCGGATTGCACACAGAGGCTTATCACTCGTTAGACATCCAAGAACTGGCCTTCCGTTTAGCTTCCCTTTTTGTGTGTGTGCTGACAAACAAAACATTTGTGCTGTTGCTGTGGACGGTATCAGTTTGGGAAAGTGACATTCAGATGTCTCAAGCAATTTCCTGATGACGAAATCGAACTGTTTGTGTGACTTTCCTTTCACTTCTGTACTTTCCATTACACAGGAATATAAACTTTATTTATGAGGTCACCAATTTTGTCAGATTTTAATATACCACTTGTAAGAAGCTTCAGGTATAACATCACCATCATCATAATTGTAATTTCACAAAGAAAAAAGGTTTTCTAATATCGTAATTAGTGGAATCGAAATAAGAATTGTGATTAAAATTTGTGGCCTAAGAATTTTAAAAGACACAAATCGAAAAAATTGCTAATTTTTCTATGGAAGTGGAAAATAATGTTCATATATTTCACGATTAACGAGTAGGATATGAGATATTCTTTAGAAGAAAATGTTTTTATTTCTGGCCAAGAATTTTGCAAACCCAAACAGTATTAAATGCTTGATTAGCCATAAAATTTCAAAATAAGTTCAGTATTTTTGGATGATTAACATGTACAAAATCGCGAAATACTTAACAACCCCTTTCAACATTTTGTCAAATTTAGCACAGAAGGCCGGTTAGGTTAGAGAAATACTCAGTACTCAAAACGAAACATAATTGCTTAATTGGTTTGAGGCTCCATGTATATGATGAACGTAATAACAACAATGACATCTTGATATTTTGTCTTACGTGCTCTGTCAGCTGAGTTCCAAACCAGCAGATCAGAAGCACGTCACTAGTGTACGACACGTAAATAGACAGTGCTTGACTCATATCTGCATAATCTCCCCAATTCTGCAAAAAAACCAAAGTAATATCAGAAGCACACAGAAAGAGTTCAATTTATTAAATTACAAACATATTGAAAACATAGGGTATTAGGATGAATAATGTTACGCAGATGTATTTGATTTTATATGGGGTTCTTAAGCGGGGTCGCAAATTTGCGAAAAACGGCTATTAGCTTCATCATGGCTGGGTGTCTGTCTGTCCGTCCGTCCGCATGAAACAACTCGGCTCCCGCTGAACAGATTTTCTTGAAATTTAATATTTTAATTGTGTACGTTTATAATACGAAGTACTATCTCGCTCACTTCTTCTTAGAATAAGAAATGTTTCAGACAAAAATGGAGAGAAAATCAAAAAAACCTTTTATGTTCAATAACTTTTTTCCGAAAGTCGTGCCGTTTTTGACATAATGCGAAACAATATGGTACAGCCAGACAGTCCACAGATGAAGATGCTTGTCTTTGGCTAGGTAATATAAGAAAGTCAGATATATGTGTCTATTTATTTAAAATAACAGACCAAATAAGTCCCTATCTCTTGCGACAAGAGTTTCAAATCTGCCTTGAACATCAGTTAGCTTGACATCCATTTGTTATTCTCTTCAACCTTCGTGACGTAAATATTAGTCACATTGAATTATTGAGTGGTTCTCACAAGGATATTTTTTATAGATTCTTGGTAAAATTTCTTTACTTCTTCCTCCCTCCATTGGATATTTCGAGTACTTTTGCATTTGAATTTTATTTCTGTGAAAATATTCGGTTAATTTGAAGTATGATGAAAAATCATGTCAAGTGTTACTGGCATTATGACTTGTCCGTTTTACTAGAATAGTGAACTGTGTGATACTGCTTCGTACTTGCAAGGAGGCATTATATATACTTTTAGAGTAGTTACACATTTTCGTGAAAGAAATTCCAACTCAGAAAAAAAGAGGGAATTTACGGTGATTAAAATTTCGAATTTAGAGAAGTGTGAACATTTTGGCAGGTCTCGTCCGAACACAACACAAGTCGTTTCTACAAACCTGGGCTCCTGAATGCATCCGGATGAACGTGAGACTGCTCTACAGTTCTCCATACACACATTTGTAGAGGGTGTAATAAATTTACTCGTTGTATTAACGATGTATGATTTTCTGAAATCTACCGGACATTTTGTGAGGAATATCTTCTTCTACTAAAGCAGGCGAGTTATAACGCCACTGGGATTTTTCCAGCTGATTGACGGTTAAAAGGAAAGACAGAGCGAATTTTATATTCCATAAATTTGTTCCTCGTATGATTTGCTACTATATTTTGTGAGATTGAATGAACGTGTCGATGTTATTTTGTTGTTTTTAGCGAATTGGTTATCACGTGTAAGTACACCCGGTTCTATTTTAGAGGCTGAATATTCGACGACACTACTGGGTGGGTGTAATATTATCTCTGTTCAGTCAGTTAAGTACTTGATGCTCTGTATTAATTCACTTTAAACTGTTGCTAGCATTTATTTACATGCTTATTATCTTAAATGAAAGATGTCGTGTCCAGTTTTCCCCCCACTTGAAAGTCGGAATTTTCATCAGAAGGATATTTTAAAGTTAGATGAAGTTTTCTGTTAAAATGTGAGTGGTGAAGTGTGACAAATGCTATACATTAGGGAGCTTTATGAACGCTTTATAGAACCAGGCATTACAATATTAATGAAGATAGCCAGGATTATGTGCGCAGTGCGTAGGATTAGTGCGTAGATATTAGAGAAATACAAAGAGAATTCTGAAGTATAATCCAGAAGGGAAAAGAAGAGTAGGACGCCCAAAGTCAGAAGGATTGATTTTGTGAATTATGACATGAGGAACGCTGGTGTTATAAATTACAGTATGAAGGCCAAGGTTACAGATGGGTGGTGGAGAATCCTGGAGGAGGCCAAGGCCTACTTAGGGCTGTTGTGTCACTGATGACGATGATGATGATATGATAAAATACAAATGCAGTTATGTTGTAACAATAATAATTTGTCTATATGAAGTAATATTTGCACACAAGAAATGTAAAGTAGAAGAATTTGTAAGCAAAACCTTGTAAAGAGATCCTGAAACTGCTTGTATCAGAAGCACGGATATGTGATGCCACCGCTAACATTCTGTGTAATGTTTTCGATATAATGGTGTCTATCCAAACAACCAAATATAATATCACGAACGTTATTTGCTTAAAGCTGTTTCTCATTTCATCGAGTCCAACAGATGCTATCCACTACAGCTCTGAGAAATCCACAGGAACGTGGTATTATGTAGCTATTTATAGTTATGTAGCTCGTATGTGGGTTACTGTATAGTATATGGACTCATTGCGATGTATGTTTTTATTCATTTTTATTTGCATTTTTAATCATTTGCTTTATGATATTTTAGGTCTGTATTCTGTAATGTATACTGTTTTACGTTATATTTTTTGTTTGTCTTTTATTGTTCGTCTTATTTTTGTTTTCGTGTTTTGTATGTCTTGCTTTCTATTTTGTGTGCTCTGTGTTTTTGGATTGTTTTGTATATTGGCTCCTTATGTATATAGTTATTTTCTTTCTTTCTATTTGTGTACAAGTGTACGGACCTCTGCCACCGGGTGACAACATAATCGCAGTTAATAAGTATCATCATAACATCAATCCGGTTTCACTCACCACTTCATCTAAGAACTCGTCATCAGTTTCATCATTATAATCCATACATGAATCTATTCGAACAACAAAAATCGTAATAAATTAAAGCAAAATGTTGTACATCTCTGAACATGGATGATTCTTTGCTTTTCACATACGTAAGTGTACAAGTTTTCTGCTTTTTATGTTCCAACCGTGAACGATAAAGCATCAGAACGTTAAAAATTCAAGGTCATCAGAAAGGGACATGGACTTAACATGTTCGATAATTTCGCTTCCAGAAATGTATTTGAAATAATATATACTATTCAAAACGTAGAAGACGCTGATGAAATAATGAATTGCTTGCTTCATTACCCGACTTTACCCTGTGTATATTATACGTATATTTTATATCCCTATCATTCAGCATTACATTGAAGGCTTCTTTAATTTTTGTAACTTCTTGCGTACTTTCGGACTACGGTTGTGACGTTGTTACTAACGGAAATATATCGAATGTAAGTCATGAGTTTCGGCGCAGCTAAGCATTTCTACACACTGGAAAGTTTAGCCAGTGAGCAGTAAGTAGAGACTCTCATTCAATGGGACGGAATGTTTCTAAATGTGGAAGGATTATGGATACATTCAGGATATCACGCAGCAATTGTTTGGTGTCTCGGCACAGACTACGAATTTGCGGTTGCGATTTATCATCACAAATGGCCGATGCATAAAAAAAGGCCTTCTTGTTTTGTTGGTTCTCGACACGAAGCTGAACAGTTTCATTTTCACTTACATTTTTCTCAGTGTTATGTGCTTTTGTTTATCATTAAGTTGCAAGTGAGAAGATGAAGGGTAGATATGGTAACTGAAACCAACAAATGCACACAAGTTTGGTGACCATATATAACTGTTCAATGCACGGTTATGGAACGTTTAAAACTTTTGAAGGGTCTTTAACATCCTGAAACTAAAATAACAATTACACATATTACGCAAAAATCATATAGCGATGCAAAAAAGTATAAGTTTAAATAAGAGTGTAGTATTATGGTACATTTGTGTAAATAGAAATTTCGGTAGGCAATAACTTGAAGTATATGTTATTTAATATTTTCAGTCGATTTAAATGTCAGATAGTAGCCATACTCTTTCATGTTTTATAATGGCGAAACAAAATAAGAAGATGTTAAAAATTTAACATTTTTGATGCTACACTCGATCTCTTGAAACTGTCAATAACAAATATATGAGACATACAGCAACAGAGAGTATTCTGGGCCGGCATACTTGCGGAACATGTACTACTATCGTGTCTAAAGGATTGATGTAACATATCTTTATGTGAAACGTGACAAGGAACATTTTACGTGTTCTGGGAATTGGGACTGACTGCATTGAAAGAGCACGTGTTTCAAAATATATTGTTATATGTTACAATAAATAATCTGCCTTTGCTTTATAATATTTGTTAGTAGAATAAAATATATATGCATATGATTGTAGGTAGATAAGTAAATAAATGATAGATAGATAGATAAACAGACAAATAAATAGATAAATATATATATAGATAGCTAGATAGATATATAAGTAGATAGATAAATATATACATATAGATAGATAGATAGTAAGATGGATGGATAGATAGATGGATGTCTACCCTAATAATTAAAGTAGGATGTTGATGCACATCTACTAGTCTACACGGCGTCACATTTCAATATTAAACCATGCAACAATTCTTGTACTGTACCGTAACTACAGAAAAAGCAGCGAAGCACATTGTGACCAGTAAAATCAGAAAGTGGCCGCACAGAGAGACATTCAATGCATCTTCAATTTGCTGCATATACCTGTAGAATAGAAGAGGCCGATAGAAAAAATATTGAACATATTTTTTGTTATAGTTTATTAATCTTTTTTTTAGGCGATAGGCTTTTTGTGACATATATTTAAAGTTTCGTGACGAATAAATCCCAACACAATATTCTCGGGCTAGCAGCCGCGTCGGGTTGTTGAATGGCGAGAAAAGCAAAGTTTGACAACCATCTTGTCTTCGTCCTGATGACGAAGACAGAGATGGTCGTCGAAACTTTGGTTTACTCGCCATTCTATCACCTGAGGCTGCTGCTAGCCTTAGAATATTTTATTGAGGCTACATGTGATTTATATATGAGAAGTGATGTTTAGAGGGACTGTTTTTATGATGCTTTCTGTTTTACTTTTTGGAATGAGTATTAGAGACGATAATTTAGTACTTCTTGTTTGGCGTTACATTAATGTGTTATGTATATCCTCTTGAACTTACCTCATTATGTTCTGATGGTGTCGAATGCACGCATTTAGCTTAGCTTGAATGTCACAGTTTGCATGAACTTGTTCATCTTCCTGCCAGTGGTGAGGCGTGATATGGTTTTCTCTGATATCCAATATGGCCGCCTTTAGCTTTTCGAACTGAGTACAGGCCACAGCGATCAGTGTGGTAACCAGAGACGGATAAACACATGTTATACCCACTAACAGCGTGGATGTGAAACACTGTAAAGAAGTGAATATTTACATCATAATTGTACGTTAAAATGAAGCCATTAAGGAATTCTGATGTCTCGTAACGACTCACTTCACTGTGATCAGTGCAGTGGTCCCTTCCCTCATAACTTTTTAAAGTAATTTCGAAGTTCAGAAGATAATTAAAAATTGGATAGACACTAGTCTGTTGTGTTCCAAAATCCCATAAATTAGTTGCTTTTCCTTCGTCCCCTAAGACAAAACCCAGCTGTTCCTGGTGTGTACGCCTTTGAGATGACTGGAATTCTGCACTCTGAACTGGAGGGCTAGAGGTTAGTTTCTTTGTCATATAACCACACACATTTGTCTGGGTTCTTGTAGAGTGAAGGCTGAGCAGACGAACGTCTGAAATTTGTAGTGTTTCATACATATATATTCTGTTCTGTGGTGTGTAGACCCTAATTTCTCTTTGTGGTTGCCAACCCATGACTGTCATTTATACCATCTGATCAATTCCTGTATTATAAGCTAACCGTTCAGCTAAAACGTAACATTTAGAATTACCCGCCATCGTCTGGGGTTACGACAGATGTAACTCATGTCAGGCTACACTAACTATGTATATAGAAATGATAATTTTGACTACGCATTCGTGTTCTTCAAGTTTGATCTTTCCTTTACGGATTGTAAATTCACAACCAGTCGAAAACGGCACTGCCTTTGATTGGATTCAATAAACTACTTTATGTTGTCGAAATAAAAACACTATGGGAACATCTGTGGTACCGTTTCTATCTCTGTACCTTCACACTTGTGTCGCCGGTAAATAAATCTGGTAGCGAGTTATGAATTTGTGAATATAAGGGAAAGAAACGACGTTGGATGTATGAAGATTGAGACGTATTTAGGAATTAGACTATTGGCGGAAGCGATTTTTTAAGAATAAAATACTTAGGGCGTCTCCTATTACAGGATACAGTGTTTGGAACATAAAATTCTTGTTGCAAAAACAGTGATTTAATTATGAGAATTGCTAATCACTGTCTTGTGTTTCTTTATGTTTTTCAGGTCACTACTATGTTTCTTCTTCTTCTTATTATTATTATTATTATTATTTACTGCAATTTGGTTTTTGCCCGGTGGCAGTAGTCCTTGCACTAGTACACACAATACAAATGGACATATAAATATACATAAAAATAACAATACAAAACAAACTATACACAATTACAAAACAAAATACATACAGTAAATACAAGTACACACATTAGAACACCGCACACACATTACAAAGACATCCACACCTTGCAAAATCATCCACTCCGTACAAAAGCATCCACACCTTACAAAAACTTCCACACCTTACAAAAACATTCACACCTTACAAAAACACCCATACACATACAAAACAAATCGCCAATTGGAATGCATATACAATTGACTTGCTGAACGTAATGTAATCTCTTAAATGCAAGATAGTTATTAGAAACTGAATTTAATAACTCAAAATCAATCACCCTATTGCAGATGTATTAGTTTCAATAAGACATCTTATGTCGCTTTATTGACACGTGTCAGTGCGTGCCTCTTTGTAGTTAGTTGCTTGCTTTGTTGTGTGGTTTAGCAAACAGATCGTGAGGCGCTCGACGAGTGGCTTGACGTAGAAGTGGGTTGGGGGGGGGGGGTTGTTAAGATTTTTGATAAATTTCCCATGATACATGTGTTCTTCGTGGCCGAGATTGTTGACTATCTTCCGCGGGGCTTAATGTATCGTATGATCCGTTTTTCTGACATCTATCTCGAATCATCCTTTATAATCATCCTTGTTTAATATGACACCACATTAGGTCACGTGTTAACAAGACCGTTAGCGCGAAAAGTTTGTGCTACAGTAGCACTGTAGAAATGTATTCAGGAGTTGCCGGTCGGATAACCGGATAATTTCATCACAGTGCCGCGATTAGGTCAGGACAGAGTCATTGAAAACTGTTTTCAGCCACGTTTTGTCAGCCTACCTACCAATCATCACTTTACAGTCTGATGAACTGATAACATCGTGGAAAAATAAGAAAGTAAAAGGACTGACAGGCAGATAGAAAGAAAAACAGAAAGAAATATTTAATTTAACTCAGTCCGTTAAATTGAGAATATTATAAGAACAGCTTAAAGGAAAATTTTGTCTTAGAAATTGTTACCTGTGAGATGTTAACCAGTTCGTATAACGGTGAAATAGTCCAGTCGAAAGGATACCACGTAATTATCATCGTTTCATGATTTGTCGACATACGGATTGATGACTGGATGAAGTGAAATGATAGGAGTGCTATAAATGCACGCGTACTGAACATCTTAATAAGCGAAATCCATCCTGCCGCTGTTAAGTGCCCAGTGTCAGCGTCTCTGGTCGGCAGATCTTCCCACGTGAAGCTGTCTGTTAGGTCCATTGCACGTTCAATACTTTGTTGATGTAGTCTGAAAAAAAAGAAGGAATCAAAGCGTAATATTAATGTTAGGAAATGTGGTAAAAACACAAGAAAAATTTTAATATCATGTTTTAAAACTTTGAGAAATGAAATTCTTAACAACAAGTAACTATTATCTCACTACCAACTAAATGTACGTTTATTAAGAAACTAATATAAAGTTTTTCTAAAATCGTCTAAAAGGCCCCTACATATGTTTCGGTTTCTATGAAACCATCATCAGCGGGTCACTGGATTGTACTTATCAAATGCCGTCCATGTGTTCCTCTATCAGCACACGCAATGCAGTTCTCCACGTTCACTTCTGATATTTACGGTATCACTTTCTAGCACCATATGTTAAAGTAATAAATTAGATAAATATTACAATATGAAAATTATCGTGCACTATCACTGAACTCGTCTCGTTGTGTTTTCATGGTGGAGAGTCTTTAACACTGCATGTCGTTGGATATTTGAAGGATCGTGGTTCTGTGTTACTGGTATTTCTTGTGTTGCCTAGTTATGGTGCTTACTGTTTGGGCGTGATGTTCACATCACCCCCAAACAGTACGCAGCATAACTAGACAACAGTTCAGTGATAGTGCACGATAATTTTCATATTTTAATATTTATCTAATTTATTACTTTAACATATGGTGCTAGAAAGTGATACCGTAATTATCAGAAGTGAACGTGGTGAACTGCATTGCGTGTGCTGATAGAGCAGGGGTCGGGGAACTTTTTTATCTATTACCCCAAAATATATTTATTTGCGCCGACGTTACCCCCTTAATTTCAAAGGGAGAAAATCATAGATTATTTAAATTAAAAAGGTTTATTGAATCTATTTATACGGAGAATACAATTATAAATATAAAAAGTATAAAATAAATGCGATAAAATAAATTAATATCCTCATTATGAAACAAAAGGACTTCTTTGAAAACTTTTTACCTTCAGGTTTTGGAGAAATGATGTTGTTTCATTTTTGATACAATAACATCAAAATTGTGGAATTTTGATGTCAGAGCAATTTGGGTACTGTCTTCGGGGTCCAATCGATTTCTCTGTAACAATTTCTGTCGTAACAAGGAACACGCTTTTTATATAATTTTATTTATGTCTATTGAGTCCTTATTACCCGCAAAATTTCATTTTCACCCCACTTGGGGTAATTTACCCCGTTTCGCCGACCCCTGTGATAGAGGAACACATGGACGGCATTTGATAAGTACAATTCAGTGACCCCTGATGAAGGTTTCATAGAAACCGAAACATATGTAGGGGCCTTTTAGACGATTTTAGGAAAACCTTATATTAGTTTTTTAATAAATGTGCATTTAGTTGGTGGTGAGATAATAGTTACTGAAAATGCACGGTGAACCTAGAATAAAATTTCTTAACAACAAGGTTATGAAATCAACAATGTAAATTTTCCCTCTAATGTAGAAGTAATTAATTTCTAGGTGTTAAACGTTTCCGTACTTTCACCGTACAAGGCTGTCACTTTTAACAAAATTCGACTTTTGAACGATAGACATGTTCTACTTCGGACCATCAGTGGATCAGTACGGACGTTAGTAAGGCAATGACAATTTTAGGCTACGTTTTAATTTTCATTTCCACTGTATATTCTGCACTGACTTATTTCTGCCAAGTGTCGTAGGGGAAGTGTCAAATAAACACCATGAAGCCCCTATGTTTTTATTTGATAAAAGAAATCATCTCACACTTTATTAAATGGCGTACTTAGCGTATAAATAAGTAGTGTATATCTATAATAAACAGCCTTCTGTTGAAGTCACAATTTCTGCAATATATTTGGGACGATCTTTTATCACATTTATGATACTGCAGCTGTGACACCTAGTGTTGTTACATACCTGCAGTAGATATAAATCCACACAATATTGGTGGCCGGAATTAACGCTCGCATTGACGTCATGGCGTGTACCAAATCATCCCTATGTACGTACACATCGGCCAACATGCCTACAAACGCACTGAAACTACATACAATCACTGTTCTCATGTAGACAGCGTAAATAGTCGATACGTTCTTCATCTTAAACGGAATGCCCGCCATTCTAAAGAGGAAAATATTCCAACCAAAACGACTTTCCGACAGTCCCTTTACTTTTGGTTCTTCGCTATCCATGTTGAAGTAATGTACCTCAGTGAGAATTATCACAAAGTTTAAAATACTTCTCGAAGCTGTTGACAATCGACGTTTGTTTAGTATTGGTCACCTTCCCACTGCTTCAGTATATGTCCGAGTGCCGGGACACTGAGCATGACACTGAGCTGCTTAGCATAGTGTTACTATTTTGTGTGACGAAAGATTAATCAATACTTTGTGAAATTGCATTATTAATAAGAGACGAAAGTTGGTATTTTAGAATCGTTAATTTGTTTCTGGAAAATTGGGGGCAACCACGGTACAGTGTACGTTAGAGCCACCATGATATTTGAAAACTTCGGAGAAGGCTGGAACTAGTTCACTGTTGCCACTAATTAATTCACAGCGTGGAGAAATTATCTGAGTTACAAGCGTTAAAAGAGTTACGAAACGTCCTCAAATATCACATTTTAGGAGAACCCGTCCAGTGGGAGCGAGTTGTTTCATGCGGACAGACAGACATGGCGAAGCTAATAGTCGCTTTTTGCAATTTTGCGACCCCACCTATAAAGTTTCATCAACATATGGAGAATGTTATTTTATTTATTGTGTTCATATTTGTATTGGTTTACGATGATCTGTGTAGCTTCTTTATTAAAAAATACTGATGATTTGTGTCTATTTTCGAGAGAATTTCTCCCTAGCATTGGAAGAAATGTTGTCCAATCCCCTATCTTTATTCCTATAGTTTATGCCTTTTGTCTGAAATTCATTCTATTAATAATGTGGAAAATATAAAGTCTATTGGCTACGAAATTTATGAAATTTGTGCTGAAAAATCAAGCATTTCAGTTGTGTCGGGAGTCGCGTGAGAAAAAACGATTTTGATATATGTAGTTTTATTTAAACTGTCAGGAATTCCTGGAATAATGAAAATAGAGTAGATTGCGCAAGATTTATTCACATATTGATTTAACCCATACTTTCTGCCTTCAATGGCAAGATAATATACTGGTACTGGTATTGATACTCGGGCTGTGCTAGAAATGAAAACCCGGAAGGCCAAACTGCCATTCCACTCGGCGCAGAGGATTTGTTTGGTGAATGATTATTTTTGTGTTACTGCCTAAGTGTCAGTACCTAATAATGACTTCCGAAGCCTTTAATCTAAGCAAGGCGATAAGTGGACACATTGAGTCAGATAGACGTAAATGTTCTATAGAATGACATTTATCAGTGTATTGAAATTCGCTTGTTTTGAAGTGTGCAAAGTGCGTTACTGGCTTTGTTTGAATTGTGTTTGTCGGATAACATACAACAGTTACTAATATTTGAGCATTAGCTACCAATTACCACTTACGAAATCGTCGAGATCGGAACGGAAGGAGAAATGTGGGAAGTAGGAGCATATGACTGCGTTGCCATTACTTACGAGAAGCTGCAACAGCCGGACCGCCACGTGTGTTCTAGGAATAGCACGAAGGTTGCATATACTCGTATGTCATTATGTAAATAACAGAGGCACCAGTAGTATCATGACATAGGCGGTAGACATTCGAGTCCGTAAAGTGCAGTGGAGGCGTGCATTTACACGGTTAAGGACGCAGTTGCTGTAATATGCTGTTAAGAACCGCACGTTGTGACTCCGGGCTCCATTTGTAAGCGCAAACACTCCCAAAATCACCCCCCTAAACAAGCCTATCTTCCTGATGTTATAGCTACCATGACGCCATGTAAACAGCTGTCAACTTCTCTCACCATTCCCCACCGCACTCCTGTCCAGGTGCGAATCTGAACGTCAGGATGGTGTTACGTCATAAGAGGTTGTGTGCTGAGTACTTAAATAATTACTGGCTTCTGTTGTTCGTTATAATTTTATTGCCGCATATAAACAACACTCTTCAATCTTTTATCATTCCTATTCTTTGTGCGTATATTTATGTTTCATTTGTTAAAATCAGGTGAGGACTTTGTAGTTGGAACCCATATTGTGGATGAACTGAATTCGCCTAACACTGTGTCTGTGTAATTGCATGGACCGCGCATTGTTCGAGTCGCCAGTGCATTAGCATTAATACAAGTAATTTCATTGAATTTCCGACGCATTTCTGTAAACCGTTTGTAACAGTTCTACATGTTGATGTGCTTGGGGGATAAAATAACTGACCTGCTCTGAGAGAACAGCCACCGGTCACACATACAAACTGTCTTTTCACTGCAGTTCCGTAAACACTGTTGAAATTAAAATTTAGTTTTAAGTAGTCGGCAAGCTCTGAATTGCTTACTTCTGCAGCGTTAATACATTGAAAGAAACAGCTGGTAGTGTGTACAGAGCTGTAACATTGATGTACAATGCACACTAGGCCAGTCTGTTTAGACAGTTTGGTAATTATAAGATGATACATAACGAAATATGTATATATGTCCATAGAATTAGCTTATGAAGGAGACACATTGTTACGTTAGTATAACCTGCTAGAGGACACATCGACACCAGCTATAGTGATATTGCTAAACGTCGTAATGGATTTCGCCTTCGTCATCTTCGCTTTGCTGTCAAACATGTGTCAAGGCTAGGCACTAATACTGCTGTAACCTTCTGTGTGTTTTATGATAGGCTACTGTTTTGGGCTGTGTCCATTTGAGAGGTTGATGGGCTGAGAACTGATAGGTAACGAGGATGGAACTTGGTCTGACATCCAAGCAAATGAGTTATTGTATACTGGATAATGTGACTTTTACTGTGTGACGCAGAAACAGCTCTACCCGTTTCCATAAGAGCGAGTTAAACTAAAACCGTTATTGACAACCACTTGTCTTTTGGACTTTATCCATCGTCTTTAATGTGAATATAAAATATAGAATATAAAATTTAAATTCACTACGTTTCGGAAGATGGCTCTTCTTCCGTCTTCCGAAACGTAGTAAATTTTAAATTTCATTTTTTATATTCACATTAAAGACGATGGAGAAAGTCCAAAAGATAAGTGGTTCTCAGTATTATATACCATCGTCAGAACCTTTTAGAATTAATTTAAGACCGTTATGCGTAGACCGAACCGGTGATACCCTCGGAAATTTGACATCAGTAATGTGAGTGTCAGTTTTATTTTTCTGACTGAGTTAGGCCCACCAATATCTTTTACATGAAGACCTAAGTAGCTTACGCTTTATGGTTACCTCCGATATTAATTTGCCATAATTGCGCTCTGTTCGAGAGATGGACATAGATCTTCTGGAATGCTACGCAGCGTTGATTGGTATTTCGTTACCGATATTTTGGGAGCAGACTATCGGTGCCATCTTCAATGGTGAAGCATTCCAAGTAGAAGATGGGACTGATAGGTTGTCCAGAAATGTCGGTAACTAACTGACAATCAAAGCTGACGTAACATCAGAAAAGAGCTAAGATCTCATTTATATTGAGGCGGAAGTCTGAAATCACGCGCGGTATTACGTTGTTAGGATAGTCGAAGTGGTATAAATATTACGTGAACGCGTCTCTGTGATAACGTTACAGTACATTTCTAGTGTTCTTTTGTTTGTATATTTGTGAATATGAAACTTCTCCTGAATTATCGGTATTTTTGTCAAAAGAACGTGTGACACTGGGTGGTTTTCTAAAGCACAGAGCAATTACACAATTTAATGCTCTATACATCATCCTTCACTCAGTGTTGCCTACCAGCCGAAGTGCTGGAATCAATGATTAACCGTTGTGGCAGTTATGCCAAACGATGTTCAACACAGAAAGCTGCACATTGTTATCGACTGCTTACAGCTTTCGCGAAAGAAGCACAACAGTTGCCACCATCAAATTTGTACAAGAATGGAACAAGGCACTGAACAAGTAAACAGAAAGTTATGTGAGTAAAATACTTATATAGTGCAACAGATCAAAACTTTGGAACTGATCATCCGTTTGTTATCCTGTTCCGCAGCGGATTTTGACTCCTACAGAACATAAAATCAATAAGAAACTTGAAACGTTTAAGGATAACAAATGAAGCAGTACGTAATTTCTCACATGCGACTAAGACACGGAAATTTATATAACGAACGAAACTTTGTTTGGCGAAGGAGTGCACATCACTCAGAAGAGACAGACATCCATGCCCCCTGCAGGATTCGAACCGGCAGTAGCAGCAAGCGAGTGGCAACAGATCCACGCCTTAGACCGCGCGGCCACAGCGATCGGCTGATTAGCCATTTTGAGGCCAAATTACAAAAATACAAGGGGGATTTCACAACTCTATTTCAGGTTTGAGATCTCAAACGTGTGGAGATATAGAATGCCTGAAATGTAGAGTCTGAATTTTATAAAACGTTAAGAAATTGTAAATATTATAATATGTAGTAGGCAATTAGATGTACAGTGTTTGGAAGCGATGTATATATACTGCAGTCTGAAAATCGAAGTGTAGAAAAGGTTCGAAGATATTTCTCTTTCTTAGTATAATACCACGCTATAAATTTTGGAAAGTTTTTTTACCACTTACTTACAAGTATTTTGTCTCCACTGCTCTTATCTTAAAATATCAATATTAGATTAGAAACACTAAACTTAACTTTCACGGGTCTGTAGTGTACTTTAAACGTTTGGCAAAAACATGCAGCTTTTGGGTCTCTTGTAAACAGGTCGCTTGTGGTGTTGTTTGGTTGATTCAGTAGTTCCTTACTATTTCGCTGGTGACATTGTTAAATTTTTGTGATCTGCAATTAGCCTATATTGTCTCCTCTTGTTACGATTTGAAGTAATCTTGTTTCTGTCAGTGTGCACGTGTGTGTTGCCTACATTACGTGAAGAGTAAATGTTGTTGTGTGTATAAACATGTTATGTTGAAAATTTTATTGCACGCGTTTGTTTACTGTGAAGTTACATAAGTGTGTTAAAAATGGACTGAATTTTGTATTACTGTAGCCTTTGTTTTCTGCTTTATCTTAAACAAAGAATTCTTTTCGTTGGTCAGTCCTTCAAATCCATGGAATTTGTCTATTGTTAACATTTTTTAACCAAATCCACTGGAATTGTCCGATCTGCAAGCAAATAGGGACTGCAGTTAGGCCTACTCTGTGCTTGATTTTATGAGGACTTTTAGATGACTATTCAATATTTATGAAACCGGAGGGATAATCAAACCTTATGATCTCTACCCACAGGCTGCCAGGGTATTTATGTAGACTGAATAAATTAAATACATTAAGGTGGTTGAGGAATATATTTCCTTTCGGAAACCAGGAAGATTTAAGTTTACTGTTCTCATATTACTCAGCAAATTTATTACACCACGACTTCTCAATTACATTTACTTCAGAATTTTAGTATATTGTTAGAAGTGATAAAGGGATACAGTCATCACTTAACTTTCACTTAAGTAAATGCATTTCATAAATTTATACTGAGATAACTAGAGTCTTACATTTCGTGTATAGAGATAGTCTGAAGGCCGTGCCATGGCTCAGGCGGTTAGTCGCCGGCCTCTCACCACGGAGGCCCGGGTTCGATCCCAGGTCAATTCCATGTGAGATTTGTGGTGGAAAAAGTGGCACTGGGACAGGTTTTTCTCCAAGTTGTCGGTTTTCTCCTATCAATTTCATTCCACTGGTGCTCCATTACATGTAAAACTTATAAACAATTGCTCATCTTCATCACAGGAGTTGCACAAAAAGCCTTAAGGCTGTGGTGCGTCCGTAGCATCAGCTGCGGGGCCCCCTCACCAAGCAAAAAAAAAAAAAAGACAGTCTGAAAAGTTTATATGACATTTACAGTATTACGAATAAACAGATGCTTTTATCTACTAAATGTTCCCAAGTTATATATTTTTATGGAATTAAAGAAGGGAGTGAATTTAAGGAGAAGAACAGTTAGAGTTTTGAATCATATTGCGGCTGTAACTAAGATACGGCTGTAATATTACACTATTAAAGTGTGTTTGCTTATTTTTTATATAATAATAATAATAATTCTTGGCTCAACAGCCCTGTATGGGCCTGGGCCTCCTCTTGCCGAGGTTACTAAGTCATGCGCATTCATGGCAGCTGGTGACCGGCCAGCTAGCCGCGCTTAGTGTTCTATCGATCCTGATGTGCACGCCAGAGCCATCTGGCAGGCAGTCAGGAGACTTGGATGAGAAATGGAGGCAATTTGGCTTACGCAACATTCTTATTCATGCCCGTAAGGTTCTTTTACATGCCGTAAATCTACGACATGGGACCGACGGCTTCACTTCCCCTCCGAAGGAAGTGGTGCTCCGGATTTTTATCATCCTTAAAAATCCATCGACCTCGGTCGGGATCGAACCCGCGAACCTTGGGTCCAGTGGCGAGCACGCTAACCACTAGTCCACCGAGGCCGACTTATTTTTTATATAAACGGCAGTATTCATATGTTCTGTTGAATAAAACTAAAAGAAATTGGAGCCTCAGTCATTAGTGTGTGTTACGATTTGTTCTCTTCACTTCGTCATTGTTCCTGTTTTGTTTCCTCATTCTTGTCTTTCACTTGAAGCAGAAACATGAAGGACAGCGTCTCTTGCATTATCTGCGACAGACAACTACTTAGTTTAGCTACATGGACATGTATATCAGTAATAAATCGAGAGACTTGTGAAAGTGGAATTAAATGTCTACAATCATGAGTTTAAAGAGAATATCTCAGAAGTATTCGTATTGTGTGAATCGGCAGAGTCCGTAATTTTGTGAATTATCTGGGGACTCTTAATTATGGCTTTTCTTTTAGACATGGTTATACTCAATATTCTTCTTTGTTTTTGGCAAGATTGTTTAGGGTTAAGGATTCTTAAATACAAGATCTGCTTGTTGCTGAATCAATCTGCTGTTGATGTTTGCCTTTAAGTGTTTTAAAACAATTTTATATTTGCTTATAAGGTCGAAAAAGAGACTTAGCACCCTGACCTAACCGTATAAGGAAGTCTGTGTTTATAATGTTGTTATATCTATCGTGTATTTGTGTGTGGTATTCCCATATAATTGCAAATTGAATGTCGTGAAACTAGGTGTTTAAATTCCATCACACCGGATATTATATCAGGTTCATAATGTTTAATTCCTTAGCGTGTCTTAAATCTATGTTCTTTATATTTCAATAAATGTATGCCGTATACGAAACCTACTTAAGATCTCTATGTATTGTTGATGTCAGTGCTGTTTGCAATTCATGCAGTCATTTGCAATTCATGTGCTAATAATAACTTCATTAATTTTTTGTTTTTTATTGAAACTTTGTGTGAAGTAAGGGTTATGGTGGGCAGAGACAAATCACCACCTGTAAATAGAAGCTCCTTCCCCACCCAATGGGCCGGGATAACGTAGTCGGTATAGCGACTCGCTACGAGCTGGCGGTCCGGGGATCGAATAGTTCGCTACGAGCATCCGAGGTAAACGGATGCTTGGGAGACGAGCAGCAGTGTAGAGGTGCGTTAGCAAGCAGAGTGGGTGAGCGAAGTGTAGTGTAGTGTAGTGTAGTGTAGTGGTGTGGTTCAGTGAAGGATAGTACCGTCTAAGTGGTCATAACAAGGGTATAAAATGTGCGAAAGGAAGAATACGATGGTGTGTTCTTTTGAACGCGACAGCCCGAGGATATCGGCGTTGGAAATACATGACTGGATATAAAAAAAAATGGCGATTCCAGGACCAGAGGTAAGGATGATTCAAATCAATGGAACAAAACGACAAGTCTTCATTAAGGTAAACAATGCGGAGATACTGGAGGAGATCATAACCAGAACACTGGGGACCCTGACATATGAACATAACGAGGGGATAATCTCCAAGTTAAAATTGGGATGGCGGGCCTAGGTGGAAGAAGGATTAGGGTAGCAAACTTGCCACCAGAAATGCCGAGAGCAGTAATTAGCCGAGCATTGGAAACATATGGAACGGTAGGGGAAATTCGCGACGAGATGTGGTAAAAAGCGTACCACTACAAAGTTTGTAGTGGAGTATTACTGGTGCATATAGACATGACGAAACATATACCCTCACACATGATGATTGGTGAGAATAGGGCACTAATCACACATGAGGGCCAACCTATAACGTGCTATGCATGTAATGCGTCGGGGCATTTGATACAAAAGTGTCCGGTTCGACAGAGAACGGAACGGCGAGAGACTGTAAACAAGAACACAGCATGGGCCACACTCATAGACACTCATAGACTCAGCCTCTAACAGAAATGTACCAGGAATCTTTCCTGGGGGTAAAGGCGGCCGGTGCGTAGGGCTGACAACCTTACCACCTTCATGTGTCGATTGTCTAGAAATCTGGGAGCCTCAACCTCCTGGAACCCTAAGGGTGTGTCCAGGCCTGTAATGGGATTGCTTTACCTCTTACATTTATAAATCAGTTACGATCATTCTAATGGGATATAAATTATACAACCTGACGTACCAATTTGACGTGCAGTGTCGTAATCATTTTTTCAGAAATCTTATAAACATATAATGCGTACATAACAAAATGCTGTACGTTTAATGTTACAATTATTCGTCTTAATACTTAGCTCATGTGAAACGTTTCTTTATGTATAGAATAGATCTGCATAAAATTACTGGCTCGATGCTCTTTTTTTGGATATCACATTCCGGCAAATATTCATGTGTCTGTAAAATTGCGGTTTCTGTATTAGTCTTTTAGCTGCTCTTCTTGTGTTGAAGGTTTTGAATCATTTGCTCTAAGCAGGCCGATTTTGTGGCGTTCTTGTGTTTGGTGCTTCACTAATTCCCAATTCACTAATTCACAATTTCCCTGATGATATTCTTAATTTCATACGATCTGTTATTTTATTTTGTGTTTCAGTAGTTTCACAGAGTTTCCTGATTGATTTCATAATGGAATATGATCTATTATTGTATTTGCTGCCTGTTGGTGAATGAAAAAGTTTACATATTTTGTGTTAATGTGTGTGTATGTGCTGTCTACTTTTTAACATGTGTACATTTTGTTTGCTGATACTTTATGTTATGTCTGATACTCCGTCAAGTTTTATAAGCTACATGAAAAATTATAAATTCAAATAGAGCAGAGTGTCACCAGTTGATTGTGCTGTGAATTTATCGTAATTTTGTGAGTACGAAATGAACTTCATTTCTTTATATTATACTTTATTTCGTTTTATTTATTTAGGTGTAGCGTAAGTTGTTCAGCTGCGTTTGTAAAATATGGAATTTTTCGCATTGCCCTTCATTAAAAAAAAATATGTGCTTCACATTGTCAAGGTTTTAACTCTAAATTCTTTGGAAGTATTCAGATGTGAAAGTGACTGTAATGCTCATGTTCTGTGCTTGAGTCTTAGAATGATATTCAGAGAGTCTTCCAATATTTAGGAAATTGTGTGGAAAATAAACGCTTTTGATACCTGCCAACAAGAAAGATAAAATATATTTATCTTGGTATTTACTTATGTTCTGTGTATTAAACACAATAGATTTTTCAGAAATTTCGATTCGGAAACCCGGAAATTTTACCCTTCATTTTTCTCGTATTTATCAGAAAATATATTATCCCCCGACGCTTCAATATAGCTAAAGGCTACAAACTTCACTTTCAGTCACGTATGGAAAACAAGATGGTTTGTGTGAGTGAAACTCGCATAAGGAGCATAATTTATTTTTGCATAAAACTAGTCTATCTAATTCATATGACATTTACAGTACAGTTATTATAAAGCATGAGAATATATATATTTATTTATTTACTGATTATTCTCCAACCTGTATTTTTATGTGACGATGGTAGAGGATAGCTTTGTGTTTTGATATGATATTCAGAAACCACATACGAGGTGACGTTAATTTGTGCATGTTTAACAATTTAGTTAAGTTTCGCTACCCAGGTGCTGTGTTCAATAACGCACCAGAAATACCCATAGACATGAATGTGTTTAAAATTTGGTGTTGTGTTCTCTTCTTCTTTAGCCCTGTTTCGTTTCCGCATTCTTGTCTCTTACTTGAAGCAGAAACATGAAGAAGGACATCGTCTCTTGCATTATCTGCAACAGACAAATACTTCGTCAGAGAAATGTGCGTGTGTATGTGTAAGAAATCAAGAAGCTTGTAAAAATTCTATGAAAACTTGCAGTCCTGAGTTTTCACAGTAGACTGCAGAAATATTTCGTAAAATAAATCGTAAGGGTCAGTAATTTTGTGATTGCATTGAGGACTCATTGTAATTTCATATCTCTTAAGACACGGTATACTCCATACTGTTGAAGTTCAGTTCGTTTTTAGGCACTTTTCGAAAAATTGCGAAAAGCAACTATTATCTTCATTATGCCTGTCTGTCCGTCCGCATGGACCGACTCGGCTCCCACCGCCAGACTTTCATGAAATTTGACATTTACTTATTTTACTTACTTTTATTTCATTAAAATCTTACAATAAGAACGTTTGCTTTACGTGAAAACCTGTGTATATTTATTATACTATCTCGCTGAATTCTTCTTAGAACGCGAAATGTTTCAGACAAAAGTTGTAGAGAAAATCAAAACACAGTTTTTATGCTGAATAACCTTTTCCCGAAAATCGTAGCGTTTATGTGATGATGTGGAGAAATAGGTTACAGAAAGGCAGGCGACAAATGACAATGTAATGCTGCGAGGAAGGGTGCGCTTTTCATGCCGGGATAACTACGGCAAGAATACAGACACTCGTTATTAAAGAAGGCCATGAGTAAACAAATGTTCTTTTGTTTCAACGTAGCTTTCTTACGGCCGAGAGTGCAAATTACTTGGAGTATAATTTCTTTCAAGAAATAGTATACATAATTTGAAAAATTCTGTTGCCTGATAATTGAAATAGTGAGTTAACAGACGTATTAAGTTTAATTTATTTAAGAGTATATGGTCGACTGTGGTTAGTATATTTAGTTTTATTAATCATTTCGAAGTTACTAGGGAATTAATATGGAATGATTCCAGTTAGTTGGAAATCTTGATTCGATTACTAAAGTTCTAGATAAGGAGATAGAGAGATCGTTCTTGAATATACATACAAATTGTGTGCGAAATATTGTTTATAAATCAACAATTGCACAATATTTGGAAGGATTAAACTTTTAGGGTTAAACTTTTTCATGCAAAACATACACACACAATCAACGTAGACATATAAGTAATAATAATATTAATAATAATAATAGTGATATTGTACTTTCTGTTTCTCCCTTGATGTTTGTAAATTTTAATCGTCATATCGATGTTTAAAATTTGGAAATATCAAGGGAGAAACAGAAAGTACAATAGTAACAACACGAGACCAAGCAATTAGTACAAACTATTTTAAAAATAAGATTTTGAAGGAAGATGTTGACAGTAAATGCCGGTTATGTAAACAACATGAAGAATCTATTGACCACCTAACCTCAGGATGCCCCATTTTGGCGACGAATGAATGCTTAATGAGACAAGATAAAGGTTTTACACAATTACATTACTGAATATGCAAAACACTCGGCATCGAAAAGACAGACAAATGGTACACACAAACACACACACACACACAACACCAAAACCAGTAGGTGAACATGAAGTTATGACAGTGTTATGGAATCAAGGTGTACGTACAGACAGAAAAGTTTCGGCAAATATGCCAGATATAATAATTATAAACAAAAAATTGCAAACATGCCTACTGATAGATGTGGCAACACCAGCGGACAGAAATGTAACGCAAAAGGAAGCAGAAAAGAAAGGAAAATATAAGAGTTTATAATGTAATATATAATGTAATAATAATAATAATAATAGGAACGCATGCTTCTTTTCTCTACACGGAATTCGTTGCCATTGTTATATTATGATATGTGATCTGTCTCAGTAAAGCAGTAATATATTCTTCTTACTGTGTCACTTTCATATGTAGATTGTCGTTACAAGCGGACTCCACGATCGAGTTTTCTCCGATTCGTTTCAAACTTGTGAGAAAAAAGAATTCCTGCGAGAAAATGACCAATCACTATAAGTTTATATTCAGCAGTTTCAGACAAAATCGAGAGACAATTCTTCACTCTCTCCTATCACTAATATTATTGTCTTTCTTTCGGTAGTTGTCCATGGCCTAGGTGCTAAATCGGCGGGTTTGTGATGAGAAGATTGCGATTTCGCTTCTCGCTTTCACATTGTTTTCATTTACTGCTATCATAGTAATTGATAAATGTATAATTTTTTCTTATTAAATTTGTAACTTTTCTTACCATTCTATATTCCATTATGTAACAACATAGTCTTCGTACTGTGTCGCGTTCGTCTGCAGATTGATTCTTCTAACAAGTGTAGTACACGATCTATTCTTCTCAGATTCGCTTCAAACTTTTTGAGAACCAAGATTCTTGACAATGCAAAATAAACAAGCAATACCACCACACACTCAAAAATTGAAGACAAAATCGACAGAGAAGTTTTCTCTATTCCTGACCACTACCTTCCGTCCATTACGTCCTACACTTCTCCGTGGCCTAGGGGTTAAGTTGGTGGATTTGTAATTAGAAGGACGTGAGTTCGGGTGTCGTCGCAAACTTCTTTTAGGCGCGTTAGCAAACTTGCGAAAAGCGACTATTGGCTTCGTCATTTCTTTCACTCTGCCACCCTGCCTGCTTGCCTGTCCGTCCGCATGGAACAACTCAATTCCCATTTGACGGATTTTCATGGAATTTGGTGGTTGAGTATTTTTCAAATATCAGTCGAGAAATTTAAAGTGTTATTACAATCTGACAAGAATAACGGTTACTTCACATGAAGGACTACGTATATTTATGATAATATCTTGCTGAACTCTTCTTAGAATGAGAAATATTTCAGACAAATAGTGTAGAAAAAATCAAAGCACATGTTTTATGTTCAATAACTTTTTTCCGAAAATCGTGTTTTTTTAGATACTGTGGAAAAATATGGTAGAGCCAGAAAGGCCACAGATCACAATATATTACGGCGCATGCACTTTATATGCTGGATAACTAAGGCTACAGACACACGCTCGAAATATGTAATAGTCATTGCTTTTCTACTGCAACAACGGTTTCGCGAACGCGTCTCAATGTTACATTCATACGTACATTGCGTTTCTTATTCTTAGTGCATGAAGTGGCAAGATTTAGGAATTTTTAAACACGAAAAGCCTTGCTTGAAATCTGAAATCATCAGATATGAATGTTATCTGTAAATGTTTTGTACCATTTAAATTTTTCGTGTGATCGAGAAGTAAACTTAGCACACTAAAGCCAATGAAATAAAGAAAGCTAGGTATACTTTGCTGGTTTATCCGTCTTGCAGTCTTATGTTCGGTCCACTCTTATTTTCCAATCGGCCGAATTTCTTGAAACAGTTCATTATCTCAGCTTCGTAATATTTAATTCCTTAGCGAATAAGTGATGACAATAATAATAATAATAATAATAATAATAATAACAAAAATAATACCAATAATAACAACGCAATGGTAGAATAGAAATGACGGCCTTGCATGTATCTGAAGCGAGATGTGCACTATAATGTAAATGGGGTACGAAATGTTGCCTAATATTATATTATCGACAAAATACATCCTTAGTTAAAGGGGTGTTTTGTGTCATGCAGAACAACCTAGTATCTTGATTTCAGGCTTCCGCCGCGATGTTGATTAAATCTGTGGTCTTTTGGGTAATTACACGGCGTCGTGTGGTAATTATTTACTGACGTTTCGGGACAACGTATCGGTCCCATTTTCATGGGTCAAAATTCCAAATTACATCTTGGAATTTTGACCCATGAAGATGGGACCGATACGTTGTCCCGAAAAGTCGGTAAATAATTACCACACGACTCCATGTAATTACCAAAATACCACAGATTACAAACCTAGTATCTGTATGAAGTACATAGAAAGTGAACACAATTTACGTAAGCGCGTTGAAAGGTTTTTTCCCCAAAAAACGAAATCGCGTTAAGGAAGGGCCGCAGTTTTCACTCTTATGGCATATGAAATTGCGTCGTACAAGGCTGGACGCAGATATGCCCTTTTCTGGAGTATTACGCATCGTCGAGTCGTAATTCTTTACCGACGTTTCGGGACAACTTATCGGCCCCATCTTCGAGGGACAAGAAGTATTTTTTTCTTCGACTTATTGACCTCTGAAGATGTTACTAATACGTTACCCCGAAACGTCGGCAAAGGATTACCACTCGACGCTGCGTAATACACCAGAAGAACGCAGATCTCATCAACATCGCAGCGGAAGCCTGAAATCACGAATGCTGGACGAAGATTGCTGAAATTCTTTTGTAGTATGAGTGAGAACTCATGTGGCTAACACCTGCACCTGATACTATGAGGACAGCTGTTGGACTGTTGGAATGACAGTAAAAGTGAGACTGAATGTGGAAAAGCTTTTGTGTATTCGAATTGCATTGAACAAAACCTGTGTGTTTTTTCGGAGTACGATCCACTGAGTCATTCATGCGTCTGTTTTCCTGACCGCAGTCTATAAAACAACTACATTTTATTGAGCCAACCACGGCACATGAAAACACTAAATTTTGTCGTAATAGTCAGCAGTAGCAGCAGTTTTGACACATCCACGAAAGTAGCTGTGGATGCTAATAAAACTGAAATGCAGAAGAACACTATAATGACATTTCTGTGACAGCTAGTGTTGTTCTTGAAAACGTTCAAGGTTTTTACTAATTATGAAGATCCATCCTCTTGCAAGGACGCCATGTCCCTCTAAATTGTTCCTTAACAACACGAACATGACGCTGGAACTGTTGTTCCAATTATTCATCCTGCAGTCGATTTTTTACTACACGTCGTTGTCAGACCAACACAACTTGTCAGATAAGAGAAGCCGTGTTGAGTTTTGAAGCATTACAGTGCCCCGCCACATGCCCACAGTGAAGGTAAAAGGTAAAGTTCTCCCTAGAACAGGCCATGAAGGCCCAGAAGGGGAGTAGAGGTTCAGCTCTACTCTTTCTTTAACCTCGGCGCTATATGGTGGGTGGGTGGTCAATTCCACGCCCCGGCCGCTTTACCCCCGGGAAATAGACCCGGTACGCATTGTATAGGAGGCTGGGAGGGCCCCAGGGCCGGTCTGGACGGCTGCGAAAATTCTCGCTCCCATTGGGATTCGATCCCCGGACCGTCCAGCCCGTAGCGAGTCGCTATACCGACTACGCTATTCCGGCCCACCATGCCCACATGAGGTCAAAATTTTCCCAAACACAAGTTTGCTTCAAGTTTAGTTCTTTTCAGACGGACTAATGACCTGGTTCCAGATCCTCCATGTCAAACCCACTCCGAAATTTTGTGTTTTTGTTGTGCGAAGGATCATTCTATATCATTCTATGATGCCAGAAACACTGTAAAATGTAAATGAAAGAGTATGAAATGTCGTTTGTTATGTTTACGGTGAAGTGCTGGAAAATGTGTGGCAAAAAGCAGGATATTACGTTGATGTGTGCAAAGCCACAAACGGACCGCAAAATCCCTCACAGAAGTTCTGTAGTGTGTCAGAACACTTTGTAACTTTCCCAAGTGAAGCAAATTTCGTTTCTGTATATGCCGTGTGGGTTTTGTAAAATAGGTATTAACCTTTAGCGTCCGGACTTATTTCTCAGCTTTGCCCTTTAAATCGAGATATGTGGCCTACTTTACGGCACAATACCTTTGGGATCGGTTCTGCGGTCCCCGCGTTGGCCGTTTAAACTTTTGCGCATTCGTTAGAAAAACTTTAATATTATTTTTTCTTTAAGAGATAAAATGGTTGAATTACTTCCATTTTGTAGAAAATGAAACAGGCTTTTAGCAGAGAGTTTTATAAAGTCGGCTTGTATCCTTTCTGCCTAAATACACACAATAAAATTCCGTATTCGTATGAATTTGCAGTTTATGTCGTCTTATTTGGGGCTGTTAGCGACATCTATTATAAAACAGGATTTTATCAGAGCGCTTTATAAAGTCAGCTTGTATCCTTACTGCCTAAATACACACAAAATTCCCACTTCGTATAATTTGCTGTTTTTGTCGTCATATTGGGCTCTACGATAACATTCTGTCATGAAACAGGCGTTTAAAGGCTTAAAAAAATGTCAGCTTGTATCTTACTGATATCTGTCTCTCTCATGAAAACAGTTTATTTATCTGAAGCACGCACAAACGTAACACTAGCCTCTGCTAGGCAGTCTAAACATTGGAAGGTTTTATTGGCGTCTCTCATTGCAGTAGCATTCCACACCGCTTGATAGCAAAACAGAAGTATATCCTGAAACACTTCCAACTCACAGACATACTAAACCTATTGTTGAACCTAAAATGAAATATCAGAAGACAAAAGAAATTCTCGCATTCAAGAAATAATTGAACGTTTTAATTTTCAGACAAATAGCGCTTAAATAATAATAATAAGATTTGTTTGGCGTTTTAATTAATAATACAGTAAGTTATAGTACATTTTTGCACACAAATTCTCGTCAGAAGGTTACGAATATCTTTGCGACGAAATATTACACTGCTGCGATACGACACTTCACAAAAGCTCCTTTATGACTGTCCAGTTTGTTTTCATTCTGGAGTCTGTTTGGTTTGTTCCACTAACGCTAAACTACACAGTAGGAAACTTGTGTGAATCACTACCCTATTCTAGTCAGCCATAGATATAAAAACTCCGTACAAGTGATCGCGCTTTCACCAAGGTGTTTTCAGTGACTGAAACCACACGACTCCACTCAGTGCAAACAAGATACGTAACTTCTAAGCTCAGAGCTGATCGATAAAGCCTCTCAAGTTACAGACTGAGATCCTCCTGGTAAGTATCGGACGTGAAACAAACCAAATATTTCATTAACCGATGTGAGTATACACGTTACCTACATGTATTTAAGCTGTGGAGCTATCCCGCGTCATGGCAGAAGGATGACTACGGTTTAAAGGCCTGAATATATGGCACCACGACCTAAAGTTAAATTGGTTGGCTTTTAATCTACGATACACGTAGTATAATATGTATCTGATACTCAGTCGTATGACCATTGCAGGTGTACATACCGAAATATTCTATCGACACTAACAAATAATTTTGTTCCTAAAGCCTGTCCAGCTCTGAGGCTAATCAGCCCTATCGTTGTTACAAGTTTCTCGCGGTAAAGGCGGTGTGAGGGTAAGCATGACTGCATTGTCGATGTAGAAAGTCATCGTAATACACATATAAATACAACTAGATACACCATACATTCATACATAACATACTATATACGTACATACTATACAGATCATACTACAATACATAATATACACTACAACAGACATACACACATCATACATACAACAATGATACATACTACTCACACATACCACAGTACATACATAAATACATACATACATACATACATACACCATACATACATATTATATATCATAGGTACACAATTACACCATATACGACATACATACATACATTACACACATACATACATACATATACATACATACATATATACTTAGCATGCAACATCCACATAGTACATACATACGTGCACACATACACACATATATATACACACATCACACATACGTGACATACATACATACAACAAATACATACATTCATCGGGTCACATTTGACACGGAACAAACTTCCGCTGTCATTGAACTGCTTGTACTGTAGCGATGATGACATCAGACATCGCTGAAAGATGGAGTTCCACCCAGTCGCACCCGAATGCCGGTCTCTCACGCTCTCCGCCTGAAACATTTTACAATTAACGTTTTAAGACACTTTGAGCGGTGCATTTCTGTTCTACATTCAATTTAGCAGCAGCCTGTCGGGTATTTACGATCTCAGATTTTTCCCATGGCAGTAATTTCGTGTCCTAACATCAAGTAAAAAGAAATATGTAGATGTTCTACCACACTAGGTGTTGAATCATCTTCATTTTGTCCACGATGATTTCAAATGATTATGCAGTGTCATTTTTCTTAAGTTACTGGAAGTACTTCCATCATGTAGGTTACTTTCTGTCTACGGTTTACTTCATTATTTTATATTTTATTAATTTTATTGACTTAAAGTATTTTATTTGCTAACCACACACTCATGCATAGAAATCGTCCACACTAAGGAAAACGTATTTTAGATTCCGTAAGTTAAGATACACTGATCTTCGTTTACGTGCTTGGAAAACATGATACCCTTCAAAGCAGGGGAGTACACAGATGCTTGTGACGATCTTGATCGACACTTCCACACAAAACGTCTACGCTCTTGCTCCTGTTTTGAAGCTGTGGAATATATTGGTTTTGGAGAATTACTTTTACAAAATCTGAGACATTGATATGGTGAAGTGGAACCATGTCTTTTGACGACCATTTCTTTTATTTCTGTACTTTCCTTTACCTAAAGAATGGAGAAGTTATATTGTGGCCTCCTTATTTATTACATTTTCATCTAGAAATTTGAATGCGTGTGAGACGTAAAAACATCAATATCATTATCCAATTCACTGTTCAAAACACCAACAAAATGGACTTCACTTTCACTTTCATTATGTATTAATCAACCCCTACATAAATATCACTAAGATCCTGCCAACTAATAAAAGATTGACAAGACACAAATTTCCCAAGCTTCCTTACTTTTGGATAAGATTCTAAAACAACTCAACGAAAATGAACAGAACATATATCGATTTTTTGCATGTAAGAAACTAAAACTATTACAAAACAGTACGTCAACAAACGCACTACACAAAAGACAACTTTATATTACAAAAGATATAGGTACAAAATTAGTACAGAACAATCTTAACATTACGAAAGCTGACAAAGTTAAAACGATAGTCATCATAAACAGAAACTCAAACACAAAAAAGAAGATTTTTTTGAAAGATAACCACTTCACGCAACTACAGAATGACCCTACTGATAAGTACCAAAAACAAATACAAAAATCGTTCCCAAATGCAACACAAAAATAGATAAACAACAGAAGCAATATCTCATGCAAATCAAACCACAACCCCAACCCTGAATGCACAGATCAAAATCCATAACGACAATGAACCTATCGGACCGATAGTCAACAATATCTATGCACCATCATACAAATTTGCAAAATTTCTCAACAAATGGCTCACTGATCAACTCCAACTACCAAATACTTACGTCACATAAAATTCAACACAATTAGCACATGAATTAATCAAACTACATATCACAGAATCAAGCAGATTAATCACATTTGACATTAAAGATCTATATGTAAACATTCTTATAGAAGAAACAATAAATATCACTAAGATCCTGCTAACTAATAAAAAGATTGACAAGACACAAATTTCTCAAGCTTGCTTACATTTGGAAACGATTCTAAAACAAAACTACTTTCAGTTCAACAATAAATTCTATCAACCTTATAAAGGTGTTGTAATGGGTTCGCCCATATCAGTACTAATGGCTGAAATATTCTTACAAAACTATGAGAAATACATCGTAAAGAACACCCTTGACAGTAACAAGATTATTTTCTACAATAGATATGTAGACGATATCTTAATAATCTTTGATAATAACCATACTAATGCCAATTACATGTCAAACTACATAAATGAAGTACATAAAGATTTACAATTTAAACACACGAAATAGACAATACAATCAATTTCCTTGATCTTCTAATTACTAGAAATCAAAATAAGTTGATAATAGACATTTACCGAAAGCCCACTACTACAAACACAACTATACATTACAAATCTAATCACCCATTGAAACACAAAATATCAGCATACAGATTCATGTAAACAGATTACACCAGCTACCATTATCACAAGAACACAAACATCAGGAAATGAACACCATCCTCCAAATAGCGAAACATAACGGCTATCCAACTACGATGATCGAAAGACTAAACAAACAGATTATAAACAAGAATAACAACAAGAAAAATAATACACAAACACAACAACCAAAAATGGGTAACCTTTGAATACCATAATCCCATAATAAGGAAAGTTACCAATATTTTCAGAAACACAAATCTAAATATCACATACCGCGTAGGCAAAACAACACAAAACCTTCTAAAAACCCACATAAGAAATAACGACATATACACAAATAGTGGAATATAAGTATAAAAATGCAACACATGCCATAAACGGTACATTGGCTAAACCGGACCAAGCCTAAAGACACGCTTCATAGAGCATTGCAGATACATAAAAAGAAATGATCCAAAATCAGCATACGCACTACATATTTTAAATAACAGACACGAATATGCTTCCATACAGAACAGCATGGAGCTCCTTAAAACATGTAAGAAAGGATGGCGCATGAATGTCACAGAAAACTTCTATATACAAATATATCACCAAAAAAGGCTTACTAATAAATGAACAAAATCCAGGTGAACAAACCCCGTTATTTAGGATTATCACCCCACCAGCCACACCTAATACGCATTCGCTAAACCCCACATAGCTATATAAATACTAACTACACATATACCGTGACAGTACACACTGCAGCATGAGACAAACACGACAGAAAACAGCAGGAATGTCATTCGAACCAAATGCGATAACTTACAAATTATAGAAACTGCATCAATAGAATATTATGTTTCTGATACACATTATTTTACAGGTCATAAATACTAAATGTCCATCAAGTATACAAAACCAAGAACAAAACAGCCAGAGGCGTAGAGGAAACATAGTGATCCAAACTACTGCATTTTACTATATCGACACAATATTTGACGAATTTTTTAATGACTTTATACTCTGTTTTTTATACATGTTTCGAATACTGATTTTATAAGTGATTTTAACTTGCATACAAAGATATTGTGCAGTATAATGCCAGAATTAACATTGGATGTGGAATGAACGCAGTTTTTAAACCCCCTGAAGGTGGTTTTACATAAAACCGAAACATATGTAGGGATCGATTAATACATAATAAAAGTGAAAGTGAAGCGCATTTTGTTGGTGTTTTAAACAGTGAATTGTAAAAAATGCACGGTGAGATTAATATAAAAAAATCACCATCTAATTTAGCGAAAGTGTTTATAATTCCACAATTAGTGGAATCAAAATTAGAATCATGGTCCCTATTTCTGTACAAAGATTTTTTCACGAACCTATTGACAAGTAAGTGCGCCCTTAGATTCAAAGATCCAAATTGTTATTTACGTTTAGTATGAATAAGTTTACAATATCAAGAAATGTTCAAAATGATAGTTTCCATTCCTGACCAAAATATTTTGCAACCGTTATCAAAAAGAAACAAGTGGGTAGCGATAAAAATTCCAAGTAAAATTGATAAGTTATATGTTTGGTGTCTGGGATATTATGAAGTGTTTAAACCCTGATTTCAGTTATTGACATAAGACCTCACTGCTGAATGCCGGATTGTAGACAAAAATACTCACTCTTCTAATGGTGGTATGAGTGTCTAATTTTTGGAGGCTGCTCTGCGTTATGTACGTAACATTTTAAGTACACAAATAAGCCATTTCTCCTTACATGCTTTGTTAGCTGAGTTCCGAACCAACAGATGAGTAGGACGTCAGCAGCGTGCACTATATAAATTGCCACGCTTTGACTCATATCCGCATAGTCTCCCCAGTTCTGCAAAATGGTTCATAATATGAGAAACACAAGAAACAATGAAATGTATCAAAAATAAACCTGTTGATAATATATTACATATGGCACTAATGTTCTGATGTTCTTTTATTGTCTATATGTTTTATTTATATGACATAATATTCTACTGTTGCGTGTTCCCAACGCTAAATCCTGCACAGTAACCGATAACTGCAAAGGTGTTTCCGTTAGTATCTGCTAACAAGGAGTGTGTCTGACCTGCACTCAGTATAAATTGAGTATTCATTCCTTCAATCAAAAGAGAAGTTCAGTGTGATGACCTTTCATGCAGGCAGGCTTCACGTAACGTCAGTAAATTGCTGGGAAATTTTCGAGCTGACTTCCAGATTCTTGACTTAAATTTTGTTGTTATGCATGCCCGGCAATTACAAGTGGGACGGGTTTAGCTCTTGAGAACTTGGAGGCTACTGATCGATTAATCGTTTATCAAACACCATTCGTAATGCTAGCAGCGACTCATTTGTCATGTGTGCTGTAGTACTGTGACGTACGAAGTAGAAGTAGGCGTATGAATTGTTTGAGAAGTGGACAAGTATCAATTTTTCAGAACGGTCTTTGTTGATACTTTCATTAGAAGACAGTGGACTGATTAGTCTCTAATATGGATCTGTACAACAGACTCCAACCTTAATTCCACGAAGAGGATGCTGATGTAATTTATGTGGATTTCGTAAACTTCACTCTGAGTGTTGATATACCGCCTAAATGATGCCGTGCTCCTTCACTCAGAAATAACACTTCAGCTTTAATGGTTTATTCATGCACAGATCTTGGCAGCGAATTGCAGAAACTAATCCTAGCGCTGACATCACCACTTCGTAGTTATGTTCGCCAGTTGAGTCAATGTACACGGAATATTGCGTCGGCTATCACAATGTCTTTTACAGTACGCGATCTTTGTATCTGGTTTTATAAACGATAATGACCCACCCCTCAATATACCAGCCAGCTTTAGCAATAATACATCTCTCCAAGTCTTATATTCCCAGTATCTACAATGTTAAAATTTAATTTTAAGAAATTCATCTTCTTTGTGTTTTGAATAATCAGAAGTATGATATTTCAGTCCAAACACAATAATTGTATTTATTTGCCATACAATCAGTAACATGTTTTGGTGATTACGGTCATCATCATGCTGTTTACAAGGCCGTGCCATGGCTCAGGCGGTTAGTCGCCGGCCTCTCACCACGGAGGCCCGGGTTCGATCCCAGGTCAAGTCCATGTGAGATTTGTGGTGGACAACTTGTAAAACTTGGTAAAAAACTGCTCATCCTCATCTTCATCTTCATCACAGGGGTTGCACAATAAGCCTTAAGGCTGCGGTGCGTCCGTAGCATCAGCTGCGGGGCCCCCTCACAAAAAAAATGCTGTTTACAAAGTAAAAAAAGAAAAGAGCCACAGTTGTATAGGATTGAGATCTCAGAACTTCACATGAATGTGTTATATAAAAATATAAATGATACAGATGGCCTTGGAAATATTATCTAAAAAATTACGTACATTCGAGTTTTTTTTAAAAAACTGAGTCAATGAATATATGAAATAATAAGATTAAAAATATGAAATATAAATTCAGTGTAGGCATTTCGTGGAAGAGACGGCTTGTATAAATCTGTTTTTGGTGGTCTATTTTGAATGTAGATATTATCTCGAAGGATTTAGGTTTAGATGTGTTGCTTTGTTCATAATTTTAGAAAACTGGAATGATGTTAATATTTGTAATATACTAGTATAATAAAATAGAGAACGTTGGATTGAAGTAAGTTGGGAAATAAGCTTTAAAAAATTTACGTGGTACATAATTAGTATATGTTTATACAGAATTTCTTATATATTCTGTGTAACACAACTAACAAGAATACTGTATAGTGTTTATGTTCACTATGATATCTTTCGGCTAATTCTTATGGCCATCATTTGCAAGTTTACATAAAAGAGAAAGCATATCCGGTAGAAGCCTGTCCTTACAAGCCGTGGATACAATAATCAGTATTAAAAATTATTATTCCAAATAGTGAAATAATATTGAAATGAAATACAAATTAAGAACTGTTTAAAATTAAAATAGGTGCGCCGAGTCCCTTTCTTTATATGCTTGTATTTCTCAGAATGATGATGGCCATAAAAATCGGCCGAAATATGTTGTTATTGAACGTAAAGAATATAGAGGATTCTTGTTAGAAGTGTTAGTCTCAATGCGTAAATAAATTCCTTTTAAAACAGAAAGGGATGATGACACCTAAATTCATGTTTACATAGGTTGATGCTGGTTTCTTATCAATACCATACGAAGGCCGTGCAATGGCTCAGGCGGTTAGTCGCCGGCCTCTCACCGCAGAGGCCCGGGTTTGATCCCCGGTCAGTCCGTGAGTGATTTGTGTGGACAAAGTGGCACTGGGGCAGATTTTTCCTCGAATACTTCGGTTTTCCCCTGTCAATTTCATTCCACCGGTACTCCATTAAAAGGAAAAAAAAAAACTAATTATTTTCAAAGCAATAAGCCTCAAGGCTGAGGTGCGTCCGTAGTATCTACTGCGGGGCCCTTCACCGCAAAAACAAATATCATAAGAAGCACGTTATATTAGTATAACAAGATGGGAAGTAGGTTTGAAATAAGTTGAGAAATAGGTTTTAAAACCTTAACTTGAATTCTGGTTTCTTCTCAAAATTATTCCAAGTACGATCCTTGTATGTTGTAAGTAATTTTGTGTGGACACATTGTGCGTAATATGTTGTAGGTGGTTATTGCAAATCTCTTGTTAATGGAGTCAAAAACTTACTGCGAGAGTGCTGTGGCTGGAATCGGGAGGAGCGGTAAGGGTGTGTTCCGCGTCATGTGACCTTCACATTCAAGGATGGCTCACAAAGATTTTGTTAGGTTGCACTGCGTGTTTATCCTTTAGTTGATTATCTTTTATGATTTCTTTATAGTTGGAGAATTTGTCAGTGGTGTTCATGTGGGTGCCCTTTTTATTAAAGTTTACGCTTTGCGTGACGTTCTGCAACATATTTGCAGCTCAGTAAATAAGGGAATACAGTGACCACGCATCCCGAACACAGGCATGTCGAATAACATACGAATTGAACTGGCTGTGGTTTATTCTCTCTGTTATTAGAATACTATATGTTTTATGTATGTAATATATATTTGTGTGCCTATGTGTGTGTTACCGCTAAATGTATAATTTTTTAATTTCTAGGCGTTTTACTCGTAAGTTAGGTTGTCGAATGAAGAGAAAAATGAACACTTTAAATATGTACTTTAAAAACACCTGTTATTACATACAATAACAGAACGCTCCCCACCCTCCTCGGTAGAGCTTTGAATGTTAGATGATTCAAGATTTTGACTGTTTCTTTTATAAAATGAGGACACTAATCATTTTGGGCACAGAATAACGATGCAGACAACACTTTAAGTACTTCGTTCATTGCACAGTCTTTCTTGCGTCACGTCCATTGCCTCTTCCAAAGTCAAATCCCCAGAGAGTGCGATCTAGTGCTTCCTCTTTCACTTACGTACTGCTGACAGTAACATTTTATACTGCTTTGACAGCCGTTGTGGGTCTAGGCCTCCTCCTTGAGGTTTCTCTATCACACTCATTTAGACACACAACACTCGGTAGTACTTCTGTGGACGAATGATCGGCCGGTTGCAGGAGACCTCTACCTGACAAAACTCAACACTCACAAGAGACAGACATCCATACCCACGACGGGATTCGAACCCGCAATCACTGCAAGTGAGCGGCCACAGACCCACGCCTTAGACCGCGCAACCACTGGGATCTGCTCTTACAGTAAGTACTGACAACAAAAAGCGTGGAGCCTTTCCTCATACCATTCTCTAACTGTTATCAGATCCTTTTGTACTGTAACTGAAGTCGGCCCATCAGTCAATTAAGTGCGTGCTTATCGTATGATGTACCTATTAAATTGTGGAATGGATCCTCATAATAAGAGGTAACTGGTTTCGGTTCATTCGATAATTTAACCAAGGACGGGATCCTGGTATATGAAATAATTTAAAGGGCTCTATGGTTCTTAATTCCGAGCTTTAAGTGTTTAGTTATTTTATGAAATAAGTATTATTATTATTATTATTATTATTATTATTTACTACAATTGGGTTTTCACCCGGTGGCAGTAGTCCTTACACTAGTACACAAAATACAAATTTACAAAAGTACTTAAAAATGTGTTGAAATGAGCGTCATTCGATACCATAAAGGATTCAGGGTCGCTTTTCTATAAAATGATTAGTTAAGTGTTGAAAGATCCGTCACTGTAAACTTTATCAGTGTTCGAATGGTGATTTTGTGAAATAAGTATTGGAAGTCTCGAATAGTCTGTCATTATAAACTTTTAAGTCCCATCTTTATTACTCCAAAAAATAACGGGTTAGTGCATCAAATAACGGATTTAACACTTTAGCGATAACACACACACGTACAGATATATATATATAATAATATATATATATATATATATATAGTATTTGTGTTGCGAAAGATGCTATGTGAAATGATATTGAAATTTCTACGTTAGTAAATGAGAGACGCAGTATTCACGTCAGTATGTTTGAAAGTAAATGACACATGATCTACCGCATAACGGTCGAAACATGTAGCCCATTGCCAATCACATGCAGTAAAGAAATAAATAAGTAAAGTTGTGTTAGACGAGCTTTATATTGAATAATTTGTCTTATGCACAACGGGATGAAAAGCATCAAAGTTATTAATAAAGTTAATAAACAATTATTACGATTAAATATTTAGCCAGATTTCACTCCAACGTCAGACTTTAAGTAATTAAAACGTAATATAAAATATGTATATTAAGTTACGTTGCTAGGTAACACCATGATTGAGCTCAACTTTGTATAAATAGTACGTAGTGTTGTAAGTAGAACGGCTTAATGCATCTGTGTGTCTCTTTCGTAATTTAGTGGATAAAATCTTGAAAATAAAACAGCAATCAAATATTTGAAGTTGTAGTGTAGTAATTAAGTTGTGCGTGAAAAATTGAACTAGCGTGTTGACTCGCACCTACCAGTCTACTCGGCGACACACTCCAGAAGACGGTTGTTTATTAATGTTAGAGCACGCAAAATTTCTTATACTGTACCGTGACTACGGAAAAAGCAGCGAAGCACATTGTGGCCAGTAAAATCAGAAAGTGGCCACACAGACCGATATTCAGTGCATCTTCCAGTTGCTGCATGAACCTGTACATGAGAAAAAAGCATAATAAAATAGGGAAGAAGACATTTTTTACAAGAACTCTAAGTTTTAATTGTTATAATTTATGCTACATATTTGTATATATCAGACGTAATATTAGACACACTGACTACATGACGGTTTCTGTTTTGCTTTCTGTAATGAGGATTAAGAATGACATTAAAAATACTTCTTTTCCACATTCAGTTATATTAATATACCAGGCAATTTCGTATGAACTTACGCCATTAATTCCTGATGGTGTCGAATGCACACATTTAACTTAGCTTGCAAGTCACAGTTTGCCACTTTTTGAACTTGTTCATCTTCCTGCCTGTGCAGAGGCGTGATAATTTCCTGTCTGATATCCAATATGGCTGCCTTTAGCTTTTCCAACTGAGCACAGGCCACAGCGATCAGTGTAGTACAGAGGCACAGGAAACCATAGGTTGTTCCTAGTATTAGTAATGATGTGAAACACTGTAATGAAATAAATAATTACAAATCAGGCGTGTTTTAAATTGAGGCCTCCGAGAAGTTTAGCATAAACTGATGACTGTAGGAACGCTTGTTTTTGCTCAGATTCTTACGCCGAATTTTATCCTTTCTAGTTTTCAATTTTGTTCATGGACGCAAATACTCTCAAAGAGACAATGACATTACGTTTTGTTTGAATTGCGATTAGAAGTGTGTTGCCTCGAAACGAAGTAACTTTGCAAATATTTGCCAATGCACTTTATATCTCTATGTTTTCACGAATATAATTGCTCTAAATGCGTTTGTCAAAGAAAAACAAGTAACGTTACTTGAGTAAGGAAATATGAGTCAAAGATACAGCAGTGGATGTAAGAGGATGGAGACGTAATTATGGATTCAGCTTATTGTCTTAAACGATTTGTTTAAGAAAGAAATATGTCTGATATATTCTCTTACATGCCACAGTATGTGGAACACAGAATTTTCTTTTATGTACAGTGACTTCGTTTAAAGAATTTCTAATTCACTTTCAAATTTATGTATTTTATTATATTGTTGCAGTACCTGCTATGTGCGGCGAATCGCCAGTTGGCAGCAAGATATATTTCACTTGCTGAAGACTAAATAATCTCACCCTTACATGCTTGTTATTATCACATTAATTTAATGACACTAAATATATTATTATACTGCAGACATATTAGTTTCAAGACAACACTTTGGTTTCTTTACTCACAGTGCGCCTCGCTGTTGTTCCTTGTTTCTTTGCTTTGATTGTTCGATGCAACAAAGAGAACACGTGATGCTCAACAATTGGCGTGATGTAGATATAGGTGGAATTATTGAAAATTTCGGGAGGTTTGGGAAGTATGCTAGTAAGGTGAGGAGATTCCTTGCTGTTTTCTTTATGGCCGAGGTTATTCTGAATACTACGCGAGGAACTGATACATAAAATGACCTGTTTCTGTCACATCTATCATCAGTATACTTTCATAATTAGCCCTTTACAGTATGACGTGGCATTACATCAACAAATTTTACAGCGGTTAACACCCAAAATTTGTATTGAATTGGCGATGCATGATTGTATTCAGGATGTCCTGGCCAGAAAACTGGCTATTCTATTTTCCAAAAGAGTGTTGGATAAAATAAAAAAGACAGAGAAAGGTAAACAAATTATGGTTTAAGATAGGTTTTAATTAATAATTTTATACGAATATTGTAATATGAGGATAAAATAATTGAAGAAAAACATAAGATCAGATTTGGTGAGAGCTATGTCTTTGGTAGTAGAAGGAAATTGTTACCTGTGAGATGTTAACCAGTTCATAGAACGGTGAAACAGTCCAGTCGAAAGGATACCACGCAAGTAATATCGTTTCATGATTTGTCACAATGCGGATTATTGATTGGCCGAAATGAAAACACACGTTTGCTATAGCTGCACGAGTACTGTACAGCTTAATCCGCGGGATCCATCCTGCTGCTGTTAAATATCCAGTGTCAGCGTCTCTGGTCGGCAGATCTTCCCACGTGAAGCTGTCTGTTAGGTCCATTGCACGTTCAATACTTTGTTGTCGCAGTCTAACACAAAGAAACCAAACCATGATAGAAAGTTCAGTGAATGGGAAAAATAGCCAAAGAACAGGACGAAGTCTTTGATATCCTGCTGTGAAAGTACGAACAATTACTTCTTAATAAAGGGGTCTTAAGGCAACAATCTAACTCTTCTCTCTCATGTGTAGATCATTAATGTGTATGTCTGATACATTTCTGTACATACACCGGACTGGAAATGTGGCCAGAGTTACGAAATCTAGCACTTGATGTTCACTTTTGTTCTATTTACAACCACCGTTTTCTCAGTACGTAGCCTAATAACCTACAGTCAATTTAGGATAAATTTACAGTTCCGTCTACTAAGTAGTTACCTACTATGACGTATTTCTCACAGTTCTGTAGGCCTAGTTTAAAACAAACGCCGTTTTGGCCCAGTATTCTGTAATTTCTCAATAAAATCCTTTACACAATTTAGCGTTGAGTGTACTTAGCAGAACATATGTAGCGATGCCTGGAATAAACAGCGTTCTTTGCAATTAATGCCCTCTTTAATATAGCATATGTTGTGTCGAATTTTTTTCATTGTTTAAAACTTTATGTGTTTTAAAAATACCTGTGATGCTGTAAATGTGATGCCGGTGTTACTACATACCTGCTGTAAAGATAAATCCAGATAACATTTGTCACGAGAATCGACGCACGAATATTTGTCATTGCACTTCCCAAATCATCCCTATGTACATACACATCAACAATCATCCCTAGAAAAGTAGTGCAAGAACAAAACATCACTGTTGTCTTATAGCTAGCGTAAATGGTCGATATTTCTTCATGTTAAACGGAAGTCCCGCTAGTCTTAAGAAGAAAATAATCCAGCCAAACCGACTCTGTAACATTCCCTTTACTTTTATCTCTTCGCTCTCCATATAGAGATAGTCTACTCGAAAGTAAAGTAACTTTAAGTTTAAAGTATTGTTTATAATTGCGTCCAGTCCACGTACGTTAATATTTGTTACGTTCCGAGTGCTTCAGTGCGTCTGCAAGTCAGAACGTTACGCATGACACTGAGCGCTTCAATGGCTGGTTACGATTTTCCTGACCTAAAGTGATCAATACTTTGTTGAACTGCATTATTAATGGGAGATGGAAGTTAGTATTTCAGAATTATTAAATTGGTAATTTCTTGATAATTGGAGATAACCACGGTATATTTTAAGTTTGAGCCATATTCTGAAAAACTTGATACAAAGAACGACACAACTTCTCTGGTGCCACTAATTAATTCATAGTGCGTGGAAATTTGTCTCAGTAAGAAGCAGATGTTGGATTTTCAATTTGTGCGTAATCTAATTCTTTTAGGTGGGTCTGCGTAACAAACGTTGTTGATAGAAGTGAGTGTGAAAGGAATTCTGTTCATCTGTCAAATAGGCCTCTTACTGTTTTTAATACTCATGTAAGGTGTAAGACCAACATCACTCGCAAGGTGCCCTACGTGTGTTTCAATGGGCTCAGCTTGATCTGTACATCGTCCATATAATCTTTACGTATAACTTGTAGTATGGTTTGGCTTACCTTATTGTCTCATTTTCTTTAAAACTTTCACATATGTGTATCATACATTCTTTTAAATTCCGTATAATTCCACTTAAAAATAAGTGGTTTCCTATTAATTTATTCCTTATTTATAATAGCGTTACGTAATTTTATTTGGCTGAAAGTCTGAAGGGCCATTATAGTTGCTCATTTTGGAGTTAATCCAAAGATAAAAGTCATTATGAATGTAACACATGTAAACTGAAATATACTGTGCTTTCTAATTGCAATAAACTAAATACCTCCATGGAGCAGAGTCGTTCTTCAGAAGCTAGCAGGTTGTCAGCTAGTCAAGCAATTCCGCGCGTTTTATGGAACCCGGAGGTTTATAACCTCATTCACAAGAGCAGGACAACTGTCCCTATCCTGAGCCATATCAATCTAGTCCATCCCCCCAATCCACTTCTTAAAGATCCGTTTTAATACTATCCTCCCAACTACGACTGGGTCTTCCAAGTGGTCTCCTTCCCTCAGGTTTCCCCACCAAAATCCTGTATGCACCTCTCCCCTCACCCATACGTGCTACATGCCCCGTCTACCTCATTCTTCTCGATTTGATCACCCGAATAATATTTGACTTTGAGTACAGATCATTAAGTTCCTCATTATGTAGTCTTCTCCACTCCCCTGTTACCCCGTCCCTCTTTGGTCAAATATCCTCCTCAGCACCCTTTTCTCAAACACCCTCAGCCTATGTTCTTCCTTCTGTGGGAGAGTCCAAGTTTCACACCCATACACAACAACAGGAAAAATTATAATTCTGTTTATCTTAATCTTTGTATTTTTGGATAGCAAACTGGAAGACAGAAGATCCTGCAACGAATGGTAACAAGCATTCCCCGACTTCAATCTGCTTTTAGTTTCTTCCTGAATTGAATTTCGATTTTTTAGGGTTGTTCCCAAATATTTGAACTGTTCCGCCTTTTAAAAGGATTTATTATCTATCTTTATGTTGTGATTTTGGCCTGCTTTCTGATTGCGAGACATGACCATGTACTTAGTTTTCTCAGCATTTACTTCTAGACCAATCTCCTTATTAGCGACTACTAAAGCTTCTGTGTTTTTCTTTATAGCATATACGCTTCCACCCAATATATTAACATCATCAGCATAAACTAGAAGCTGATGTGTACCATTTAATTTCAGCCTCCTGGTTTGCCTGAACCCTCCTAATGACATATTCCAAAGCATAGTTGAAAAGCAATGGCGATGAAGCGTCTCGTTTTTTCAAACCATTCATAATAGGAGTGTGTCAGAAAAACGTTTGCCTACCCAGACTCTGCTATAGGTTTAATTTTACACATTTTTACTAACCTTACTAGTTTAATGGGATACCAAACTCAATGACAATATTATACAAGACGTCCCTTGTAAATGAATCATAGGCTTTCTTGAAGTCTACAAACAGCTGATGCACTGCTTTATTTTATTCCCATTTTTTCTCAAGTATTTGACGAATGTAGAATATATGATCATAGTCGACCTGTTACGTCCAATCCACACTGATGATCCCCAATAATTTCCTCTGCATATGGAGTTAACTTGATAGAATGATGGATGGAATGTTGTATGTGGTTGACAAAAGTGATATGCTTCGATAATTACTGCAATCTGTTTCATAACCCTTTTACAAATATGTACATGATTGACTCCTTCCACTGCTCAGGCAATTCCTCTTTATTCCAATTAGAATTAATAAGTTTATGGATCTCAGAACGAATTCGTCCTACCTCCTGTTTTATCAGTTCTGCTGAATTTGATCAATACTTGGTGATTTGTGTCTTCTTAGCTTTTCAATAGCCATTCCAAACTCAGAGTCACTGAGTTTAGGCACCAGTGGCTTTGTTGTATGTATTTCGTCTCCCTTACATCCTTAACCCCATGTACATTCAATAGCTGAAAGAAATGATTCCCCCACCTAGCCAAAATACTGTGGGAGTCTGCAACCACATTCACCCTTCTCATCTTTAACTACATTGTTCTAGGCTGGTAACCCTTCTTAAAGTCATTGATGCCCCTATACAAGTCCTGATATTCTTGTTCTTGCTGTTTGTTTTAAGTTCATTAATTTTAGCTTTCAGATATTCCTTCTTTTTTCCTGAAATATCTACTAGCTTCACGTCTTACATTGTTCAGAAAATCTACATTACTTTGTTTGGATTCTGTAACCACTGCATTTTAGCCTGCTTCCTTTGATCTGAGAACTTTTAACATTCCCTTTCGTCAAACCATGGTTTATGCTGCTTCTTTTCTTATAACCCTAGACTCTCTTTAGCTGGATTTTGATACTCTCTTTAATGATTTCCCAACTCTGTTTATGTCCTCACTAACATTTAAGTTCTCCAAAGCTGCAAACCTGTTTGAGATCTTTATCTGATACTGTTTCCTGACCTCTAGTTCACTTAGCTTCTTGAATAAAATCTGTTTGCATGAAACTTTTGTGCTGCTTGCTTACTTACCGCCAGTGTTTCCCTAACTTTTGCAACCACCAGATAGTGATCAGTATTACAGTCAGCTCCCCTGAAAGATCACACATCGTGTATACTTGAATGCCATCTCCTATCTATTAATACGTGATCGATCTGATTATAGTCTTCCCATCAGAAGAGGTCCAGGTGTATTTATGAATATTTTGGTGCGGAAACATCGTGCTCTTAACAACTAGATCTTTTGGTGTGGCAAAGATTACAACTCTAACACCATTATCATTACTATCCTCATTGTAAACTCTCACTCCCAATCGTCGGTTTGAAAGTATCCTCCCTCCCCAATTTTGCATTAAAATCTCCATAACAGAATTTTATATGGTACTTAGGAAAATGATCAAAAACCTGTTCTAATTCCTCATAGAAACTGTCCTTTGAGTCATCACTTTTCTCCTCAGTTAGTGCATGCACATTCAGAACAATGAAATTACACCAGCGACCTCTCAGCACCATATATGACATCCTATCACTAACGAACTCTACTCTCTTAATTCTCTGTTCGAAATCCTTTCGAAATTTTTTGTGTCAGAATTCTCGCTAAGAACTCAAGTCTTAATTATTTAATATTACGCTATTTAATTTGTCACACATAGTGCAGTTTATCCGTTACTTTTCTTGTGAATATCAACTAACTTAATGATGTTCATGTTTAACACATAACGCATGTGGCGCAACAGACAAGAAATGGGAAGATTTGAGAATTCTGGACAGGTACGCAATGTTTTAACCTTTTATTTAAAAAAAAACTTTCTGTCATATTTAAAAATATTACTCCCAACTACAAAAAATTTTTTGTAAGCTGATTTTTTCGTAGTTCAAAAAATCAGCGGTGTTTCAAATACGACTGAACCGCAAATTTTACGTAAAACGCCAAAGCTGACAAGTTGAATGTTAGCGATTTTTTAGGCCTCTTGAACCTACAATCTGCCCCCTTCTTCCGATTTCGGTAGTTTTCTGCTTTTGTGCGATGTTATCTCGGTATCGTGAACCTGTAAAAACAGCGCCGAGGTGATCCACCTATTTGTACCGAAATGTAATACGTTAGATGGTGAGGGTGAGAAAATCGTAGGTGATTTGACATGGCCGCAATTAGCAGATTTTCAGATTTTCGATGATTCTTTTTTAGCGTGTAGGCATATTATCTTTCCTTTCAAACTATGTATTTTTACTGCTCTAGTCGAAGTAGGCGCTGAGCACTGTAAAAAAACGTAGGCAACGCGAAAGTCTGACACCGCGAGCGCCGAGGTGACCCACCTATGTGTACCGAAATGTAAGACTTTTAAGTCAAAAACATATTCAACCCGTATATTTGTATTAAATACAGAGCGTTAGGTGAACTGACTTCAGCTTTTTATCTCCAACAGTCCTTAAAAGTCGACCGAAGATTAAAATATTTAAACACCAATAATTTGAAATTTTATTTTTTACAAACTACAAGTTGCAGGCAATACAAACTTTGAGACTTAGTATTCAGGGGCTTTCACTTCCGCCTTTATAATTGTGCCGTGTGGAATCTTCACGACACTAAAGATTTAAATGTTTGCCTTGTGTCTTTTAACACCACGTTGTCTAGAGGGTGGTTAATGACGTCTAAGAGGCAGATTATTTGTTGCCTGAATTCAACTCTGACGACGGCAGAGACCATAGATCATAGAGATACCGGATTACACGGAGTCGCCAGCAAAAAGCTCCATTTAAAAATCTGCTCTTCGCCTTCCTCTCTTCTTCGTTCCTCCAAACGATATCTCGAACTCATTGCTCCTTCAGTAACTTATTTGCGCTAAATAATAACACAATATGTGTCATTTTACTTTGTGTTCACCGTGCATTTTAGTATCAATATTCACTCATTCAAACAACGAATCTATTATTATAAATAAATTTTCACTATACCCTACGTATGTTTCGGCCTCAATTTGGCCATCATCAGGGGTAACTTGCTATATTAGTGGTAACACTGACAGAGTGATGGTTCAATAACAGTGCCAAATTGGACGATAAAAAAGTGAAGTATATATAGCAAGTTACCCCTGATGATGGCCAAATTTAGGCCAAAACATATGTAGGGTATAGTGAAAATTTATTTATAAGTGCATTTGTTGGTTGAATGAGTGAACACAAATATGTGTGTTCTTCGTTGTATTATATTTTTAATTCCTGCTTGGATCCATCACCGTGCTTTAGGTATAAGCAATCTGTATTGTAATAGACCTGCAGCACATTCAGTGTGAGCGACATAGCATATGTGAAGCTTTTGCATTTAATTTCAAAACATCGCTACGTGTATCCTCTTGTAGCATCTCGAGAATCGCTGCGCAGTTTTGCAAAAACCTGTCAATTGAATTCTCATGGGATAAAAATAAGGAATGTTTTACATTACTTTTTCTGTTATATCCAGAGTGCGATGTTCGAAATCTGGTACGCCGGTTTTGACCGAGCGGCTGGTTACCGAGGAATCCAGGTTTGAAGCTCTTTTTTGGACACCAAAGAATATATTTGCACGACACGAATCACAAATTTGAAGGGTAGAATGGCTGGTTTATTCTAAGTTAATAGGAGCTGTCATAATTCAAAGTGAGAAGTGGAGCAGAAGGTCGTTTCTCACACTGAAAGTTGAACACAGAAATTTATGTAACGGGCCAAATTTTCTGTAACACAGGAGTGAACAAAATTTGGATGGCGCACCACTGTTAATACTGGTTTCAGTTTCAGATTGTTACATGTTAACACGTCGGAAGTATACGACACAAGAAGTTTCCAGTTGAACCTTTAAAGATCCAACGTACATTTAATTGTCGCCGGGGATTGTATTGCTTCCTTTAGATCCAGCAGTAGGAGCAAAGATGCAAATTTAGTGAAAAGTAGGTACAGCGAATTACTTTTATGTGGCGCTCAGCAATTTCTCCAGTGAGGTGACTGAACTACGTACATAATATGTGGACAACAGCGTTACTACTGATAAGAGTACGTGCCTTTAGCAGTTGCAAATGTTTTTAAGAGATGCTAATTGCATACGACAAGCAGTCCGCTGCTTCAGCACCCCAATGAAAAGCGCCATCAAAATCCTGTCTTGTAAAACTGCCCCATTTGCTACACAGGATTTGTATACTCGTACGCACGGTCGGAAGAAGTGCCAATTTGCTTCACGTCTTCCAGTCTGTCCATTTATTCGCATGTACCAGGCTACCTCTCACTGGACAGAATTTCATGAAGTTTTATATTAGGGAGTGTTACGAAATTCTGTGGAGAAAATCCAAATTTGGTTAAATCGGACAAAACTCTCGGGCAATTTCAATGAATTCCTAAGTACTTTTATTGTTATTGGCGACATTAATGAGGAAAAAGCGCTCTCTTCCAGAGAATTAGTGTCAGGTTTTAGGTTAGCGGAAGATGTATACACAGTACGCGAAAGCACCACAACCATACGTCATACGTACTTTGGAATTACCCACGTGGGAGGTTGTAACATGTGTGTATTCTTTCCTGAATGTTTGGTATTTTTGTCACCAGACCGCGTGACATTGTTTGGTTATCTAAAGCAAGAGGGCCGCACTGGAGAAACTACGTCACCTTAATTTTTGCACAACATTATCCATTCAGTGTTGCCAACCTTCGGAAGTGCTGCAGCCATACACAAACCATGGTGGTGGTCATGCCAAAGCGATGTTCAACTCAGAAAGCTGCGTATTGCTACCGACTGCTTGCAACAGATGGAAGCACTGAAACTGCTCCGTCCATTTTTTTTCCTGTTTTGTCACAGATATTTTCTCCTAAAGAACATAAAATCAATAAGAGAACTTGTAATGTTTAAAGATAAGAAATGAGACACAAACTTTCTGTGACAAAAGTGTGAACAAAGTTGTGACAGCACACATTAAGTAAAAGGTAAAAATTAAAGCTATCCCATTACAGGTCTGGAAAAGCCCTGAGGGTTCCAGGAGGTTGAGGCTCCCAGAATTTCTAGACAATCAGCACATGAAAGTGGTAAGGTTGTCACACCTACGCACCGGCCGCCTTTACCCCCCAGGAAATATTCCTGGTATTCATTTCTGTTAGAAGCTGAGTCGACCCAGGGCCACAGTGTGGTTGGTAAGATAACGGCAAAGAATAATTCTAATGCCAACATCTGTAACCGAACCCGCAACCTTCCGGTTTGTAGCACAGTGCCTCAACGAACTGCGCCACAGCGTGCCCCTCATTAAGTAATAGAGGATGTTTTAATGTGAGTTACGCATTTTGACTTGCCACATTCACATTTTGGCTCCAAGTGGTTCACGAACATTCATATTCAAGCTATAAGTGCGTTGAAGGCCCTTATACGTATCAATGGAACATGAAGTTAATTCATGGGACTGACTGTACAGTAATGAAATTCTTTCAACATTTCCTTCAGAAGATGTCTATCCTATCCTTCGCAATGACTTTTTTTTTTTCACTTTATATTCGCCGTGCATCTTTTTATAATTGAATTATTTGTACCAACAAATGCACTAAGAAAGTTTTTCCACTGTTCTCTTTATTATAAGAATGCCCCACGCGGACAGGAGGGAGGAAGGAAGGAGGTTCTGCCAACAACATAACACACAGATAACTGGAACACATGCTGAAAATAGGACCACGCTGCCATTAATTAATATTATACTATAGAGGGTAGTATAATATACTACTTGATTTCTTGTAATTTTTATAATTTTTAAATGTAATATCTTTTAGCAGCTTAACAATGCCATTAGTTTTCAAAATTTTATACGAAATGGTAACAAATACTGACTCACTGTTATGACGTAATCCAAAGAATTGGTCTATGTAAAAACTCACTTAAAATACCCCTGATGATGGCAGAATAACTGCCGAAATGCATATTGGGGCATCCTTATAATAAAGAAAACAGTGAAAATACTGTCTTAGTACATTTGTTGGTACAAATAATTCAATTGTTTTTCTTTTGTTTGTGCCAAAGACATAGAAACATATCAGAGACCACCCTCGTCCTTACATTGCCGTTCGAAGGCTTTGCCCCATTTGTCCATACTGGTCAGTTAAGGAAGAAAGCATTACCGGCCCTCCTTTCCTTAACTATTCTGTATCTTGAATTTGAACCCCGTTCGCTTGTGCATTTCTGCGCCTGTGTTCAGTTTTAGCGTACTCGTCCGGGTTCCTTTGAGCCATCCATTTCTCTTTGTGTTCCGCCACATCCGTTGCCTCTTGAGGAAATTAAATTCATAAGACAGCTTGTCCTGTTTAAAGGTAAGACAAGCAACAGAGACTCAAGTCTTACACTGAAAGTGGGACTCAAGCATTTACATAGCGAACCAAACTTTCTGTACGAACGAGTGAATAAAGTTGTGACAGCACACATTGAGTGGTACAGGTTGTTTTTAATATGCGTTTTAACATTTTGACTTGTTAGTTTCAGAAATTCGTTCCCTATGCCTCACTCACATTTATATTCAAACTATAATTGTCTTGAAGACCCCTGTACATTTCAGTCGAACACGCAGTTAGTTGCTAGGACTGACTGTACTGCAATGCAGTGCCGTGTAATTCGTTCAACACTCTCTTCAGCCGTTGATTCTCTTTCTTTAATTTTAGGATGCTTGTCCTACGCTTCGCGAAGGCCTCTTCTGATTCCATTCTTTCGTTATCATCATCATCATCATCATCATCATGAAGGCGTCTATAATTTATATTCTAAAATCTCTTCCTTTACTGTTCGCTGTGTTCTCCAAATATGTTACATACGGCTCATATCTACAGAGACCGTACTGAAATATATATGAATGCTTACTAATTTTTCCTACCTTCACATTATGGAAAATTTCAACTTATGCCCCTTTTAAAAACCTGTACTGATTTTTTTGCAACATAGTTTTGAGTTTAGAAGTATCTTTCTGATATCACCAGTTGCAAAACTGTATGTTCCTTTATCGTGTAGAAAGGCTGCATCTGCCGGGATGTCTCGTGGCATCCGCGATGCTGACGCAACTCACAAACAAAAGGATTGTACTGCGCATGAAATTATAAGACTAATTATGTTAGTAATTAATATAAGGAATAAAGGGTATTACCTTTTCTATATATATATGTCTGTAGACACTACTGATAGTCATTATTTTATTTGAATGCGAACCACACACTTTTTTTCTACACACCTCAGAAAGATACTAATTCGAATTATAAATAATTACTATTGATGTGATATGTTATGGAGAGTGCTTATTCCCCACACATCACAAACTGAAAATTAGCGTTGGGGGTCTTATGAATCAACTAATATTCAACTGTGTAAGTTTGGAATGAAGATTATTATCGTTTTGACACATTTAGAATTAAAAGTGGGGCTCAAATTGAATGGGGTAATTGAGAGCGGTGAATATGAAGATCCATATTGCTGTACAAATGTCAGTAGTGTAACACTCTATATATATTCCTCTCTTTAAAACAAAAATGTAACCGTGGGAATAAGATTTCGGTCTCTTTGTGTAAGGAAGAGCAATGCAAGGCGTAATATTTCCTTTAGTTGTATTTTGAACTTTCTTTAAAGTTACCAAATGGCAGAATGATCAAGAAAATCACACAGTGGTATGGTTTTATTTTATATTAATGTATTTTAATTCGAAGATGGACAGACATTCTTGTTGGGGTAGGACAATCTCACTTTTAAGAAATTCCTTATCTTTTAGGCTTAGGAACAACTTACACCATCATTCTGTTAAGAAAGAGGAATGGGACTGAGATGTAATATACTATGAACATTCGGGACGTAATACCAATAGGACGCCTGGATTGTTTTCTTTTACAAACGCGTCCAAAATATCCTTCAAGCCCCACAATTTATATCTAGAAAACATGTAACTTTACCTTCACAGCCTTCTTACACCTTCGTGCCTTGATTCTTAGTCACAAGTTTAATCATATTTCACTTCAAGTCTTTGTCACCGTGTAGGCTGACGTAGTGGTAATGCTCTACACTTGTATTTGGAATTCGTCGGCTCGAAGCTCGTACTTTAAATTATGGGTTTATCCAAGTTGCATCTACATTTATTTCTACTTTCTTTTTATCCCAAATATGTGATTTGTTCTGTGTTTATGAATTCTTGAACCATTTTATTTTCTCACACGATTCATGATTTGTGATAAATATCTTTGAACGTAGATTCCAAATAGGTATTTGTGTGTTATGGCCTAACTCATTTAATTTTAATTCCTACATTTTTCAATCAGATACAATCATTCTAATGGGATATAAATGATACAACTTGGCGCACTACAGTAAGTCGTACCAATTTGACGTGCAGTGTCGTAGTCATTTTCTCAGAAATCTTATGAACATATCATTCATAAGTAACAAAATGCTGTACGTTTAATGTTACAATTATTCATCTTGCTACTTAGCTCATATGAAACGTTGTATTGTGTATAGAATAGACGTGCATAAAATTAGTGGCTCGATGCTCTTTTGTTAGGTATCAGATTCCAGCAAACATTCAGGTGTTTGTAAAATTACAGTTTCTCTATTAGTCTTTTAGCTGGTCTTTCTGTGTTGAAGGATTTGAATCATTTCCTCTAAGCAGGTCGCTTTTGTGGAGTTCTTGTACTTGGGGCTTCACTAATTGCACACAATTTCCTTGATTATTTTGTGTTTCAGTAGTTTCACAGAGTTTCTTGATTACTTTAATAATGGAATATTAGGTTTTATTGTATTTATACGAAATGAAATTAATTTCTCTTATATTATACTGTTTTTCATTATATTTATTTCATTTTAGCTTAAGTTGTTCAGCTGCGTTTCTAAAATATGGAATTTTTCGCATTGCCCTTCATTAAAGAAAGTGGTATGTGCTTCACATTGTCATGTTTTTAATTCTAAAGCCTCTGGAAGTATTCAGATGTGCAAGTATATAGAACTGACTGCAATGCTCATGTTCTATGCTTGAGTCTTAGGATGATATTCAGATCATCTTCCAATATTTATAAAACTGGGTGGAAAATAAACGCTTTTGGTATCTGCCCACAAGTTGAAAGAATAAATACATTTAACTTGGTATTTACATACGTTCTGTGTATTAAACATAATAGATTTTTCAGAAATTTCGATTCGGAAAACCGGACATTTTACCCTTAATTTTTCTCGTATTTATCAGAAAATATGTTATCCCCCGACACATCAATAAAGCTAAAGGCTACAAACTTCACTTGCAGTCACGCATGGAAATCAAGATGGTTTGAGGAATTGAAACTGGCACAAGGAGCATCATACAGGGTGTCTACAATAAAACGCCCTGATTTTGGAGAATTTTTAAGAATAGGCATGTGGTTTCTTTGCAGGTCTTATAGGTCTCCTGCGTACTACAGGAGTTCAAATTCCGGCCTAAAGTTTTAGGCTACCTCACGGGCCATCGTTGGGGCACTGTTGTGATTTCACGCAAAGATGGCGTCAGCTCAGGAGAAGGCGCGAGGTTTTGTGTGGTTTCTGAGTCCAGTGTGAGGGTGAAAAGGGAGTTTCGTCGTGTTTATCAGAAAGTAGCACCAGACGCCAAGAGGATTAAAGCATGACACAACATGTTTCTGGATAGTGGGAGCGTCTTGAAAGGGTATGGATGAAGCCGGCAACGTGTCTCCGATGAGAAGGTAGAGAACGTCCGTAAAGCTTTCATCCGAAGTCCAAGGAAGTCAATTCTTCGGGCTTCACTGGAACTGCAGATGCCACGAGCAACTGTGCATAAGGTTCTCTGAAAGCGGTTGCGTATCTATGCGTACAAGGTGCAGATTCTGCAGGAACTGAAACCAGAGGACAAGCCACGGCGACACAATTTTGCCTGTGACGTGCTTGACCGAATCGACAGAGACACCAACTTTCTGACAAACATCATGTTTTCCGACGAGGCCACTATTCATGTCTCTGGTGCTGAAACAGGCATAACGTTCGAATATGGGGATCACAGCAACCGCAAAGCGTCATGGAACATGTGCGAGACAGCCCGAAAATGAACGTTTGGTGTGGCGTCATGTGCAACATGATCATGGGACCGTTTTTCCTTGCGGAGAAGACTGTCACAAGTAGCTCATACCTGGACATGCTGCAGCTCTAAGCCTTTCCTCAGCTGAACACCTGCAGCAAAATGTCTTTTTTCAACAAGACGGTGCACCACCCCACTGGTGGCTAGACGTGCGGCGAGCTCTGAATGCAACATTTCCAGGCCGTTGGATAGGACCCAGATGGACCAACGGATTGGCTTCCACGTTCCCCTGACATCATGCCGTTGGATTCATTTTTGTGTGGCTACGTGAAGGACAGAATTTACGCCACTAAGGTGCAAGACATTCGAGACCTCCGGGGTCGGATTGTGGAAGATGTCGGTAACATCACTCCGGACATGTCGCAGCGGACCTGGACGGAACTCGATTGCAGACTAGATATCCTACGTGTCACCAACGGTGCTCACGTACAAGTGTATTGATTTTTTTAATTAAACTTGGTGTGTTGTGTGACTGATATTTGTCAATAAATAGACCATATCTCTATTCCTTACTTCCTGAGAACAGGATAAAATTCTGGCGTTTATTGTAGACATTCTGTATATTTTTGTATAAAATTAGTCTACCGAATTCATGTGACATTTACAGTACAATTATGATAAAGCATGAGAATATATATATATTTATTTATTTATTACATTTGCTCCAACGTGTACATTTTTATGTGACAATGGTTGAAAATAACTTTGTGTTTTGATGTGATATTCAGACACCACAAAAGAGGTGACGTTAATTTGTGCATGGTTAACAAATTAGTTAAGTTTCGCTACCCAGGCGCTGTGTTCAATAACGTACAAGAAATGCCCATAGACATGAATGTGTTTAAAATTTGGTGTTGTGTTCTCTTCTTCTTTAGCCCTGTTTCGTTTCCGCATTCTTGTCTTTCACTTGAAGCAGAAACATGAAGAAGGACAGCGTCTCTTGCATTATCTGCAACAGACAAATACTTCCTCAGAGACATGTGCGTGTGTATGCGTAAGAAATCAAGAAGCTTGTAAAAATTCTATGAAAACTTGCAGTCCTGAGTTTTCACAGTAGACCGCAGAAATATTTCTTAAAGTAAATCATAAGAGTCAGTAATTGTGTGATAACATTGAGGACTCCTTGTAATTTCAAATCTCTTAGACACGGTATACTCCATACTGTTGAAGTTCAGTTCGTTTCTAGGCACATTTGAAATACTGCGAAAAGCGACCCTTATCTTCATCATGCCTGTCTGTCCGTCTGCATGGAGCAACTCGGCTCCCACCGCCAGCGTACCATGAAATTTGACATTTACTTATTTTTCGAGAGGATTCATGTTTCATAACTGACAATAAGAACATTTGCTTTACGTAAAGACCTGTGTATATTTATTATACTATCTCGCTTAATTCTTCTTAGAACGCGAAATGTTTCAGAAAAAGTTGTAGAGAAATCAAAACACAGTTTTTATGCTGAATAACCTTTTCCCGAAAATCGTACCGTTTATGTGATAATGTGCAGCAATAAGGTACAACAAGGCAGGCGACAAATGACAACGTAATGATGCGTAGGAAGGGCGCGCTTTTCATGACGGGATAACTACGGCATGAATACAGACACTCGTTATTAAAGAAGGCCATGAGTAAACAAATGTTCTTTTGTTTCAACGTAGCTTTCTTATGTGCGAGAGTGCAAATTACTTGGAGTAAAATTTCTTTTAAGTAGTAGTACATATAATTTGAAAAATTCTGTTGCCTGATAATTTAAATAGTGAGTTAACAGACGTATTAAGTGTAATTTATTTAAGAGTATATGGTCGACTGTGGTTAGTGTATTTAGTTTTATTAATCATTTCGAAGTTACTAGGGAATTAACATGGAATGATTCTAGTTAGTTGGAAATCTTGACTCGATTACTCAAATTCTAGATAAGGAGATAGAGAGATCGTTCTTGAATATACATACAAATTGTATGCGAAATATTGTTGGTAAATCAACAATTGCACAATATTTGGAAGGATTAAAATTTGGGGTTAAACTTTTTCATTAAAAAACATACACACACAATCAACGTAGACATATAAGTAATAATAATAATAATAGTGATATTGTACTTTCTGTTTCTCCCTTGATGTTTGTAAATTTTAATCGTCATATAGATGGTTAAAATTTGGAAATATCAAGGGAGAAACAGAAAGTACAATAGTAACAACACAAGACCAAGCAATTAGTACAAACTATTTTAAAAATAAGATTTTGAAGGAAGAAGACAGTAAATGCCGGTTATTTAAACAACATGAAGAAACTACTGACCATCTAACCTCAGGATGCCCCATTTTGGCGACGAATGAATGCTTAATGACACAAGATAAAGGTTTTACACATTTACGTTACTGAATATGCAAAGCACTCGGCATCGAAAAGACAGACAAATGGTAAACACAACACACACACACCAAAACCAGTTTATCAACATGAAGATGTGACAGTGTTGTATAATCAATGAGTACATACACAGAGAAGTTACAGCAGATAGGCCAGATATAATAATTGAAAAGAAGAGAAAACATGCCTACCGATATATGTGGCAATACCAGCGGACAGAAATATCACGCAAATGGAAGCAGAAAATAACCTAAAATATAGGAGTTTGTACAGCGAATGTGGAACATGAAATGCGGGATTATATCAGTAGTAATTGGAGCCACCGGAATGGTAACAAAGTTTCAAAGAATAATTTAGAAGCCATACGAGGAAATCTTTCAAGACAGCTATACTTGGAACATCACACATAATACGGTAAGTATTGCAGTCCGATAATTAAAACATGAGCGGTGGGATCACCGCTGATTCAAGATAAGTACCAGGGAGAAAAGGCCTGTGAGAAGAGAAAAGGAATAAATAATAATATTATTAATAGGAAAGCAGGCTTCAGTTTTCTACACGGAATTCGTTGCCACTTTTATATCATGATATGTGATCTGTCTCAGTAAATGAGTAATGTAGTTCTGTGTGTCACGTACTTATGTAGATTGTCCTCACAAGCGGACTGCACTATCGAGTTCTCTGCGACTCGTTTCAAAATTGTGAGAAAAAAGAATTTCTGCCATAAAATGACCAATCACTATGAGTTCCATATTCAGCAGTTTCAAACAAAATCGAGAGACAATTCTTCACTCTCTCCTATCACTATTATCATAGTCTTTCTTTCGGTAGTTTTCCGTGGCCTAGGGGGTAAGGCGGCAGGTTTGTGACGAGAAGATTGCGATTTCGCTTAGCGCTTTCGAATTTTTTCATTTACTGCTTTCATAGTACTATATAAGCGTATAATTTTAACTTAAAATTTTAAGTTTTCTTATTATTCAATATTCCATTATGTAACAACATAGTCTTCGTACTGTGTCGCGTTCGCCTGCAGATTGATTCTTCTAACAAGTGGAGTATAGGATCTATTCTTCTCAGATTTTCTTCAAACATTTTGAGAATGAAGAATTTTTGACAAAGTAAAATAACCAAGCAGTACCACTCCACACTCAAAAATTGCGGACAAAATCTACAGAGAAGTTTTCTCTATTCCTGACCACTATCTTCTGTCCATTACGTCCTACACTTCTTCTTGGCCTATGGTTAAACTCAGCTCCCACTGGACGGATTTCCATGAAATTTGGTATGAGAGTATTTTTTTGAAAATCTGTCGAGAGTATTATTACAATCTGACAAGAATAACGGACACTTTTTATGAAGGCCTACTTACATTTATGATGATATCTCGTTGAATTCTTCTTGGAATGAGAAATGGTTCAGAAAACTTGTGTAGAGAAAATCAAAGCACACATTTTATGTTCAATATCATTTTTCTGAAGTCGTGTATATAGATAATGTGGAAAAGTATAGGCCACAGATGACAATATGGTAAGGCGCATGAGCTTTATATGCTGGATAACTAAGGTTATAGATACAAGCTCGAAATATGTAATACTTATGGCTTTTCCACAGCAACAACTGTTTCGCGAACGCGTTTCAATGTTACATTCGTACGTACATTGCGTGTCTTATTCTTAGTGCTTGAAGTGGCAACACTTGGGGAATTTTTAAACATGAAAAGCCTTTTCTATATTATTCGTACTGTACATTTCTGATTATTTATGTTGTATCCGACAAATGTACACTTTTATATCCTATTATTCGGTACATATAATTCATTGAAGATGGTCCAACATATTTCGAACCTTATATGAAGTTCATCTCCAGGGACATCTGTTTTAAATTACACCAGCCCTTTTTCAAAGATACATGTTAGGTTATACACTTTAAAATGTTGTCTTTGTTGTATTGTGGTTCCCATATATCAGGTTTTATTTTCGCCTGTGGATGGTACTGTCCTAACCATCCACAGGCGAACAAAATCTGTGTGAATGTCGGAGTACGTACCATTAAGTCATTCATGCGTCTGTTGTCCTGACCGCAGTCTATAAAACAACTACATTTTATTGAGCCAACCACGGCACATTAAACACTACATTTTGTCGTAATAGTTAGCAGTAGCAGCAGTTTTGACACATCCACGAAGGTAGCTGTGAATGCTAATGAAACTGAAATGCGGAAGAACACTACAATGACATTTCTGTGACAGCTAATGTTGTCCTTGAAAACGTTCAAGGTTTTTTATTAATTATTAAGATCCATCCTCTTGCAAGGACGCCATGTCCCTCTAAATTGTTTCTTAACAACACGAACATGACACTGGTACTGTTGTTCCAATTATTCATCCTGCAGTCGATTTTTTGCTACACGTCTTTTTCAGACCAACACAACTTGTCAGATAAGAGAAGCCATGTGTTTTGAAACAATACAGTGCCCTGCCACATGCCCACAGTGAGGTCAAAATTTTCCTAAACACAAGTTTGCTTCAACTTTAGTTCTCCCAAAACGGACCAGATCGTCCATGTTATGCGAAGGGTCGTTCTGTATGTATCGCAGATGCCAGAAACAATGGAAAATGTAAATGAAAGAATATGAAATGCTGTTTGTTATGTTTACGGTGAAGTGCTGGAAAATATGTGGCAAAAAGCAGGATATTACGTTGATGTGTGCAAAGCCACAAACAGACCGAAAAATCCCTCGCAGAATTTCTGTAGTTTATCAGAACACTTTGTAACTTTCCCAAGTGAAGCAAGTTTCGTTTCTGTATATGCCGTGTGGGTTTTGTAAAATAGGTATTAAAAGTTGGTTGGCTTGTGTTTAATCTACATATATACGTAGTAGTAATTATGTGATCTGTGATAGCTCAGTCGGTATAGTGACCAGAGTACAGGATGTACAAACGCCGAAATATAGTTCGATTATCGACACTAACAAATAATCTTCTGTTCTCTAAAGCGTGCTGTCCAGCTCTGCGGCTCATCCAGCCCCTATTTGGTGCGACAAAGTTTTCCTCGGCGGTAAATCGGCCGGGGTGTTAGGGTAAGCACTGACTGCCATCTTGTGTCGATGTTAAGAAAACGTCTTTCTGTAATACAACATAATACATACATACATGGATACACACATACATTCATACATAAGCTAAATATTATACATACATACGTATATACAGAAAACATACGTACATCATACATACATATATGTATATATATACATACGTACACACATACACACATATACATACGTACGTACATATATACATACATCTACATATACATACGTACACACATACACACATATACATACATACATACATACATACATTCATCGTTGTCACGTTTGACACCGGAACAAACTTTCCCGCTGTCAGTTGGAACTGCTTGTTAGCTGTAGCGATGATAAACATCAGACATCGCTGAAATGGGATAGGAGTTCCCACCCAGTCGCACCTGAATGCTGCGTCTCTCACACTCTCCGCCTGAAAAGTATAAAATTAACGTTCTAAGACCCTTTGAGCAGTGCATTTCTGCTCTACATTCAATTTAGCAGCATCCTGTCGGATATTTACGATCTCAAATTTTTCCCATGGCAGTAATTTCGTGACCTAACATCGAGTAAAAAGAAATATGTAGATGGTCTACCGCACTAGGTGTTGAATCATCTTTATTTTGTCGATGATGATTTCAAATGTTCATGCAGTGTCATTTTTCATGAGGTACTGAAAGTACTTCCGTCATGTAGGTTACTTTCTGTCTACGGTTTACTTCATTATTTTATATTTTATTAATTTTATAGCCGCAAAGTATTTTATTTGCTAAACACACACTCATTTATAATTAGGGTTACACAGTTCTTTTGTTTCCTGATGTATTGCTTGAAGTTTGCCCAAATATTTATGTCAAAACTTAGGCACGAATTTCGCGCATAAAAATCGTCCACACTAAGGAAAACGTATTTTAGATTCCGTAAGATAGGATACACTGATCTTCGTTTACGTGCTTCTTCTTCTTCTTCTTCTCTCCTATAGCTCCTTATAGGAGCAAAGGGCTTCAATGAACTTTCGCCAGCGAACTCTACTGCGGCTTCATTTCCGTTACTTTAATAAAGTTTGTTTAAGGGCTCGCGAGTTATTAGCCCACGAACCCCGAGTGCCTTGGTGGGGCTGCCACCTTGAGGCCCAGGCACTGACCTTTACACTGATGTTCGTGTTTATAAGAGCATTTCCTCTCTTCTTTAATAGTGTATACTTCCGATATTCCGCCGGTATTCGGTCGTCATTGACTCTGTGGTAACAGGGAACACGCCGAGAAGGTTGAGTTTGACATTTGGCTGAGAGAGGCTGTGTTTTTGCGCGTCATCAGCCTTTGTCCCCCGTTTACGTGCTTGGAAAACATGATACCCTTCAACGCAGGGGAGTACACAGATGCTTGTGACGATCTTGATTGGCACTTCCACATAAAACGTCTACGCTCTTGCTTCTATTTTGAAGCTGTGGAATATATTGGTTTTGGAGAGTTACTTTTACAAAGTCTGAGGCATTAATTTGGTGACAGTGGACCATGTCTTTTTGACGACCTTTGTTTTATTTCTGTATTTTTCTTTACATAGGAATGGAGAAGTTATATTGTGGCCTCCTTACTTATCATATTTTCGTCCAGAAATTTGAATGCGTGTGAGACGTAAAAACATCAATATCATTATCCAATTCACTTTTCAAAACACCAACAAAATGCACTTCACTATCACTTTTATAGTGTGTTAATCAACCCCTACATAAATATCACTAAGATCCTGCCAGCTAATAAAACGTTTGACAAGACACAAATTTCCCAAGCTTCCTTACATTTGGACACGATTCTAAAACAACTCAAAGAAAATAAACAGAAGATATATCGATTTATCGCATGTAAGAAACTAATACAATTACAAAAAGTACGTGAACAAACGCACTACACAAAAGACAACTTTATATTACAAAACATATAGGTACAAAATTAGTACAGAACAATCTTAACATTACGAAAGCTGACAAAGTTAAAACGATAGTCATCATAAACAAAAACTCTCACACAAAAAGATGATTTTTTAAAAGATAACCACTTCGTGCAACTACAGAATGACCTTACTGATAAGTACCAAAAAAAAAAACAAATAATCATCCCCAAATGCAACACAAAAATAGATAAACAACAGAAGAAATATCTCATGCAAATCAAACCACAGCACCCAACCCTGAATGCACAGATCAAAATTCATAAAGACAATTAACCTATCGGACCGATAGTCAACAATATCTACGCACCATCATACAAAGTTGCAAAATTTCTCAACAAATGGCTCACTGATCAACTCCAACTACCAAATACGTCACATAAAATTCAACACAATTAGCACATGAATTAATCAAACTACATATCACAGAATCAAGCAGATTAATCACATTTGACATTTAAGATCTATATGTAAACAATAAATATTACTTAGACCCTGCTAACTAATATAAAGTTTGACAAGACACAAATTTCCTAAGCTTGCTTACATTTGGATACGATTCTAAACAAAACTACTTTCAGTTCAACAATAATTCTATCAACCTTATAAAGGTGTTGCAATGGGTTCACCCATATCAGGACTAATGGCTGAAATATTCTTACAAAACTATGAGAAATACATCGTAAAGGACACCCTTGACAGTAACAAGATTATATTCTACAATAGATATGTAGACCATATCTTAATAATATTTGATAATAACCGTACTAATGTCAATGACATGTCAAACTACATGAATGAAGTACATAAAGATTTACAATTTAAAGCAACAGAAGATATAGACAATACAATCAATTTCCTTGATCTTCTAATTACTAGAAATCAAAATAAATTAATAATAGACATTTACCGAAAACCCACCACTACAGGCACAACTATACATTACAAATCTAACCACCCACTGAAACACAAAATGTCAGCATACAGATTCATGTTAAACAGATTACACCAGCTACCATTACCACAAGAACACAAACATCAGGATATGAACACCATCCTCCAAACAGCGAAACATAACGGTTATCCAACTACGGTGATCGAAAAACTAAACAAACAGATTATAAATAAGAATAACAACAAGAAAACTAATACACAAACACAACACAACAACCAAAAATGGATAACATTTGACTACCATTATCCCATAATAAGGAAAGTTACCAATATTTTCAGAAACACAAACCTAAATTATCACATACCGCGTAGGCAAAACAACACGAAACCTTCTAAAAACCAACATAAGAAATAACGACAAATACACAAATAGTGGAATATACAGTATAAAATGCAACACATGCAATAAACGGTACATTGACCAAACCGGACCAAGCCTAAATGCACGCTTCATAGAACATTGCAGATACATAAAAAGAAATGATCCAAAATCAGCATACGCACTACATATTTTAAATAACAGACACGAAATGCTCTCATACAGAACAGCATGGAGCTCCTTATAACATGTAAGAAAGGATGGCGTATGAATGTCACAGAAAACTTCTATATACAAATATATCACCAAAAAGGCTTACTTATAAATGAACAAATTCCAGGTGAAAAAAAACCGTTATTTAGGATTATCACCCCACCATCCACACCAAATACGCATGCGCTAAACCCCACATAGCTATTTACATACTAACCACACAGATACCGTGACAGTACACACTGCAGCATGAGACAAACACGACAGAGAACAGCGGGTATGTCATTGGAACCAAATGCGATAACTTACAAATTATAGAAACTGCATCAATAGAATATTATGTTTCTGATACTAACACATTATTTTACAGGACATAATTACTAATGTCCATCAAGTATACAAAACGAAGAACAAAACAGCTAGAGGCGTAGAGGAAACATAGTGACCAAACTGCTGCATTTTACTATATCGACACAAAATTTTTTAATGACTATATACTCTGTTTTTTATACATGTTTCAAATATTGATTTTATAAGTGAATTTAACTTGCATACAAAGATATTGCGCAGTATAATGCCAGAATTAACATTGGATGTGGAATGAACGCAGTTTTTGAACCCCCTGAAGATGGTTTTACTTAAAACCAAAACATATGTAGGGATCGATTAATACATAATAAAAGTGAAAGTGAAGCGCATTTTGTTGGTGTCTTAAACAGTGAATTGTAAAAAATGCACGGTGAAGATTAATGTAAACAAATCATCATCCAAGTTAGCGAAAGTGTTTTTAATTCCACAATTAGTGGAATCAAAATTAGAATCATGGTCCCTATTTCTGTACAAAGATTTTTTCACGAACCCGTTGAAAAGTAAGTGCGCCGTTATATTCAAAGATCCAAATAGTTATTTACGTTTCGTATGACTAAGCTTACGATATCAAGAAATGTTCAAAATGATAGTTTCTATTCCTGACCAAAATATTTTGCAAGCCATTGTCAAAAAGAAATAAGTGGATATTATGAAGTTTTTAAACCCTGGTTTCAGTTATTGACATAAGACCTCACTGCTGAATGCCGGATTGTAGACAGAAATACTCACTCTTCTAATGGTGTATGAGTGTCTAATTTTTGGAGGCTGCTCTGCGTTATGTACGTAACATTTTAAGCACACAAATAAGCCATTTTTCCTTACATGTTCTGTCAGCTGAGTTCCGAACCAACAGATGAGTAGCACGTCAGAAACTTGCACTATATAAATTGCCACGCTTTGACTCATATCCGCATAGTCTCCCCAGTTCTGCAAACATTTTCATAATATGAGAAGCACAAAAACAATGAAATGTATCAAAAATTAACCTGTTGATAATATATTACATATGGTACTAATGTTCTGATGTTCTTTTATTGCCTATAAGTTTTATTTATATGACATAATATTCGACTGTTTTGTGTTCCCCACGCTAAATCCTGCACAGTAACCGAGTAACTGCAAAGGTGCTTCTCGTTAGTATTTGCTAACAAGGAGTGTGTCTGGCCTGCACTCAGTATAAATTGAGTATTCATTCCTTCAATCAAAAGAGAAGTTCAGTGTGATGACCTTTCATGCATGCAGGCTTCACGTAACGTCAGTAAATTGCTGGGAAATTTTCGAGCTGACTTCCGGATTCTTGACTTAAATTTTTGAGAACTCGGAGGCCACTGATAGATTAATCATTTATCAAACACCATTCGTAATGCTAGCAGCGACTAATTTGTCATGTGTGTTGTAGTACTGTGACGTACGAATTAGAAGTAAGCTTATGAATTGTTTGAGAATTGGACAAGTATCAATTTTTCAGAACGGTCTGTGTTGATACTTTCATTAGAAGACAGCGGACTGATGAGTCTCTAATATGGATCTGCACAACAGACTCCAACCTTAATTCCACGAAGAGGATGCTGATGTAATTTATGTGGTGATGCCTGGTGGCCGAAGATCATGCAGCAGCTAATGAAGAAAGGTGTCCTAGAAATCTACACAAGCTGGTACGAAACTACTTCTCCAGGCGTAAAGCACAGTTTACAATAGGGAATTCAAAGATCGTAAAAGACTTGTCTAAAGGGTGCCCCCCATGGATCATCTTGCAGCCCAGGTCTTTGGATAATCCTATATGATGAATTACTATGCCTCCAATTACCTGAAAGCTGTAGTATTATGACTTATGCGGATGATGCCCGTCTATTAATTAAAGCCGATACAATTACTGGTCTAGAAACACTGCTCTTAACTCTATATACAAGTGGGGCTGTAATAACAAACTTCAATTCAATCCACATAAAACAATAGCAATGCTGGTAACTAAAAAGAAAACAATCATCACACCAAAAATTCAAATGAATATGGAAGACATTAAAACAGTGGACCAGTTCTCATACCTCGGAGTAATGCTTGATAAGAAAATGACTTTCAAACCTCATCTAGAAATATTGGCTAAAAAGCAAGTCAGTTCCAATCTGCCCTAGCACTAGCCACGAAACCCACATGGGACATAAATTCAGAAGCTTTGCATACTATCTATTATGGAGCTTTTGAGCCAATGGTACTGTACTTCGTTTTCGCCTTCCAAAATGTACTAGATAAAAAATGGGCTCAAAATAAATTGATTAAAGTACAGCGTGGTTTTGCTCTTCAGATTACAAGGGCGTACAGAACAATCTCCACCGATGCAGCCTTGGTTATAGCAGGCATCGCACCAGTATATATAACAGCCATTTCGCAATCTGAACTGACATATAGGAAGAAGGGTGCAGAAGGCACTCCTCGAATATATCAGCAAGAGATTGAGAAGAAAACACATTTCCTATCAATAGGACACCCACGTGAGTATCCATATTTTGTTAGTGAAACAATTTGCAACAGGAGACATGATTACCAGATCTACACAGATGGTTCTCGTACACAGAAAGACAGTGATGAAGAAATAGTAGGCTGTGCTATTGTCGTCTATTCTAATGATGTAGAAGTTTTCACAGCAACAAACAGACTGGCTCCAGTGTGCACTGTCTTTCAAGCCGAAATCTATGCCATCCAACAAGCGGTTAAATGGTGTATAGATGACAGAACAACTTCTCATATACACTCTGATTCTCAAGCAGCTTTACTCTCTATCAACGATAAATTCAATCTCAATCCAATAGCTGCAGGAATAAGGACCGAACTTTCAGGTTATAATAACCATATTTGCCTTTCATGGGTAAAAGGACATGACGGTATTATTGGAAACGAAAGAGCAGATGAACTGGCGAAAGCAGCAGCCTACAGCAAGGAAGATTTCGCATATGAAAACTGTTCGCTATCTCGTGCAAAAACTGAATATAAATCTTATATAATAAACACGTGGAACTCACAGTGGACAAACGGCAATAATGGCTCAAGCACAAAAGATCTTTTCTTCCCTGATGTACACAGCCGTTTAAAGTGTACACAATTCCTGCCTGATTTTATAACAACACAATTTACATCCGACCATGGTAAATTTTGTTCATATTTCAGAAGATTCCATATCAACGTAGAGAATGGATTTGAATGCACTTGTGGAAGTGAACAAACAGTAGAACATCTACTATTTGATTGCCCCATATTCGGACACAGGAGATTTTGCCTTGAAATGCACTTAAACAAAAGTAATATTAGTTACCATAAGCCACTATACAATATATTTAGTAGAAACTGTTGTCAAAAACATTTCATTAATTTTATACACCATATCAATAGAGAATTGTAAGTAACAATATTGTTATTATGTGTACTTGGTTAAACATTAACCTTAATTTCACACTGTTGACACCGTGCATCTTCGTCATATTAAATTAAGTTATAAACCAACCGATGCACACTAAAACCACTTTTTAAGTAGCTTTATTATAAAATTGTTAAAATTGTACCCCTACACGTGTTTCGATCCTAGGATCATCGTCAGGGGGTTTATTGTTAAAAGCTACAGTCACTTCAACACATGATTTAAAATATTCTATCTGCACTTTGAAACATAAGTTAAAATCTTGTAAAAGGATTCTCTAAAAGTTGTAAAATTATAAAAGCACTGTAGATGGTAGATTGTGGAACTGCTGGCGTGTGGTATTAAAAGCATCAGTATACTATACTGACCTACACACAACCTCCCGAACCAGACACTCCACCATAGTACTCCTCACAGCGCAACACGTAGTACACTCCGCTCCACACAAAAACATTTCATATGCTTTTAATACCACACGCCAGCAGTTCCACAATCTACCATCTACAGTGCTTTTATAATTTTACAACTTTTAGAGAATTCTTTTACAAGATTTTAACTTATGTTTCAAAGTGCAGATAGAATATTTTAAATCATGTGTTGAAGTGACTGTAGCTTATAGCAATAAACCCCCTGACGATGATCCTAGGATCGAAACACGTGTAGGGGTACAATTTTAACAATTTTATAATAAAGCTACTTAAAAAGTGGTTTTAGTGTGCATCGGTTGGTTTATAACTTAATTTAATTAACCCTAATATACACATGTAAAATAAGGTTTGTTTTTGGAAAAATAAAAAGAAATATATATGGAGTTCGTAAACTTCACTCTGAGTGTTGATATCCCGCCTAAATGATGCCGTGCTCCGTCACTGAGAAATAACACTTCAGCATTAATGGTTTATTCATGCACGGATCTTGGCATCGAATTGCAGAAACTAATCCTAGCGCTGACATCACCACTTCGTAGTTATGTTCGCCAGTTGAGTCAATGTACACGGAATATTGCGTCGCTATCACAATGTCTTTTACAGTACGCGATCTTTGTATCTAGTTTTATAAACGATAATGACCAACCCCTCGATGTACCAGCCAGCTTTAGCAATAATACATCTCTTCAAGTCTTATATTCCCAGTATCTACAATGTCAAAATTTAATTTTAAGAAATTCATCTTCTTTGTGTTTTGAATAATCAGAAGTATGATATTTCAGTCCCAACACAATAATTGTACTTATTTGCCATACAATCAGCAACATGTTTTGGTGATTACGGTCTTCATCATGCTGTTTACAAAATAAAAAGGAAAAGACCCATAGTTGTAAAAGTTTGAGATCTCAGAACTTCACGTGAAAGTGTTATATAAAATTATAAATGATACAGATAGCCTTGGAAATATTATCTATAAAATTACGTAAATTCGACTTTTTAAAAAAAAACTGCGTCAATGAATACGTATATGAAATAATAAGATTAAAAATATGAAATATAAATTCAGTGTAGGCATTTCGTGGAGGAGACGGCTTGTATAAATCTGTTTTTGGTAGTCTATTTGGAATGTAGCTATTATCTCGAAGGATTTAGGTTTAGATGTGTTGGTTTGTTCATAATTTTAGAAAATTGAAATGAAGCTAATATTTGTAATTTCATTCTGTAGTCTGTCTTACGACAGGTCCGTAGTCTCTCCCAAAGCGAGTTCTCCACAGGGTGCGATCTAGTGCTTCCCCTTTCAATTTCCTGTATCTTTTCTTTTCTTAAGTTCATCCAGTAGCTGCTTACGTCTTCTCCCTCGTCGTCCCGTCATTTCTATCCTACCTTCTAACTTTCCTTCAATCACGTGTTTCAGAAGGCAGTTTCTACGCAAGATGTGATCAATTCAGTTAGCCTTTCTTCTTTTTATTGTATGTAGGATATTCCTCTCCTCTTTTACTCTGTGTAATACTTCTTCATTTCTCACACGATCAGTCCAACTGATCTTCTCCATTCTTCTCCAGCACCATATTTCAAAACTTTCCAGATATTCTGATCTACTTTCCGAAGTGTCCACGTTTCAGCACCATACAAAGCTATGCTCCAAATGTAGCACTTTACTAGTTTCTTCCTTAAATTTAATTCAAGTTTGCTGGTGAAAAAATTTTTGTTCTTGTTGAATGAATATTTGTAATATACTAGTAAAGCCTTTTTCCCAACTTACTTCAATCCAACATTCTCTATTTTATTATGTAATATACTAGTATAATAAAATAGAGAATGTTGGATTGAAGTAAGTTGGGAAAAAGGCTTTAAAAAACTTACGTGGTACATAATTATTATATGTTTATACAAAATTTCTTATATATTCAGAACAACACAACTATACTGTGTAGTCTTTATGCTCACTACGACATCTTTCGGCTAATTCTTATGGCCATCGTCAGATAGTTGCAAGTTTACATAAAAGAGAACGCTATCCGGTAGAGGCCTCTCCTTACAAGCCGTGGATACAATAATCAGTATTAAAAATTATTATTCCAATAGTGGAATAATATTGAAATGACATAAAAATTAAGAACTGTTTAAAATTAAAGTAGGTGCGCCGAGTCCTTTCTTTATATGCTTGTATTTCTCAGAATGATGATGGCCATAAAAATCGGCCGAAACATGTAATGAACGTAAAGAATATACAGTATTCTTCTTAGATGTTTAGTCTCAATGCATAAAGAAATTCCTTTTAAAACAGAAGTGGCACTGGGTCAGGTTTTTCCTCGAGTACTTCAGTTTTCCCCTGTCCATTTTATTCCACCGATACTCAATTAAAAGGAAAAACGAAAAAACTAATTATCTTCATCACAGGTTTGAATAATAAGCAATAAGCCTCAGGCTGAGGTGCGTCCGTAGTATCTGCTGCGGGGCCCTTAACCACAAAAACAAACATCATACGAAGCACGTTATATTAGTATAACAAAATGGGAAGTAGGTTTGAAATAAGTTGAGAAATAGGTTTTAAAACCTTAACTTGAATTCTGGTTTCTTATCAAAATTATTCCAAGTACGTTCCTTGTATGTTGTAAGTAATTTTGTGGGACAAATTGTACGTAATATACTGTAGGTGGTTATTGCACATCTCTTGTTAATGGAGTCAAAACCTTACTGCGAGCGTTCTGTGGCTGGAATTGGGAGGAGCGGTAAGGGTGTGTTCCGCGTCATGTGACCTTCACATTCAGGATGGCTCACAAAGATTTTGTTAGTTTGCACTTCGTGTTCATCCTTTAGTTGATTACCTTTTTATGATTTCTTTGTAGTTTGAAACTATGTCAGTGATATTTATGTAGGTGCCCTTTTTATTAAAGTGTACGTTTTGCGTGACGTTCTGCAATATATTTGCAGCTCAGTAAATAAGGAAATACAGTGACCACACATCCCGAACACAGCCCTGTCGAATAACATAAAAATTGAACTGGCTTTGGTTTATTCTCTCTGTTATTGGAATACTATATGCTTTATATATGTATATATATATAGTTTGTGTGCCTATGTGTGTGTTACCGCTAAATGTATAATTTTTTAATTTTTAGGCGCTTTAAGTTAGGTTGTGGAATGAAGAGAAAAATGAATACTTTAAATATGTACTTTTAAAAACCTGTTATTACATATAATAACGGAACGCCCCCACTCCCCCCCCCCCCCCCTCAGTAGAGCTTCGAATGTTAGATTATTCAAGATTTTGACTGTTTCTTTTATAAAACAAGGACACTAAACTATTTTGGGCACAGAATAACGATGCAGACAATACTTTAAGTACTTCGTTCATTGTACAGTCCTTCCTGCGACATGTCCATTGCCTCTTCCGAAGCCATTTCCCCAGACAGTGCGATCTAGTGCTTCCTCTTTCACTTACGTACTGCTGACAGTAACTTTTTATAATGCTTTTACAGCCGTTGTGGGTCTAGGCCTCCTCCTTGAGGTTTCTCGATCACACTCATTTAGACACACCACATTCGGTAGGACTTCTCTGGACGAATGATCGGCCGGTCGCAGAGACCTCTACCTGACACAACTCAACACTCACAAGATACAGACATCCATACCCACGACGGGATTCGAAACCGCAATCACTGCAAGTGAGCGGCCACAGACCCACGCCTTAGACAGCACGGCCACTGGGATCTGCTCTTACAGTAAGTACTGACAAAAAAAGTGTGGAACCTTTCCTCATACCATTCTCTGTTATCAAATCAATTTGTACCGTAACTGAAGTCGAACCATTAGTCAATTAAGTGCGTGCTTATCGTATGATGTACCCTGTTAAATTGTGGAATGGATCATCATAATAAGAGGTAACTGGTTTCGGTTCATTCGATAATTTAACCAAGGACGGGAACCTGGTATATGAAATAATTTAAAGGGCTCTATGGTTCTTAATTCCGAGCTTTAAGTGTGTAGTTATTTTATGAAATTACTTAAAAATGTGTTTAAATGAGCGTCATTCGATACCCTAACGTATTCAGGGTCGCTATTCTATAAAATGATTAGTTACGTGTTGAATGATCCGTCACTGTAAACTTTATCAGTGTTCGAATGGTGATTTTGTGAAATAAGTATTGAAAGTCTGAATAGTCTGTCATTATAAACTTTGAAGTCCCATCTTCATTACTCCAAAAAATAATGGGTTAGTGCACGAAATAACGGATTTAACACTTCAGCGATAACACACACACGTACAGGTATATATATATGTATTTGTGTTGCGAAAATGCTATATGAAATGATTGAAGTTTCTACGTTAGTGAATGAGAGACGCAGTATTTCACGTCAGTATGTTTGAAAGTAAATTACACATGATCTACAGCATGAACGGTCGAAACATGTAGCCCATTTGCAATTACATGCAGTAAAGAAATAAATAACCAAAGTTGTGTTAGACGACTTTATATTGAAAAATTTGTCTTATGCACAACGGGATGAAAAACATTAAAGTTATTATTCTGTCTAGCACACCTATTTTATTTAATAAAACAATTATTACAATTAAATATTTAGCCAGATTTCACTCCTTTCGTCAGAATTTAAGTAACTAAAACGTAATATGAAATATGTATATTAAGTTACTTTGCCAGGTAACACATGATTGAGCTCAACTTTGTATAAAAATTACGTAGTGTTGTAAGTAGGACGGCTTAATGCATCTGTGTGTCACTTTCGTAATTTAGTGGATAAAATCTTAAAAATAAAACTGAAATAAAGTATTTGAAGTTGTAGTGTAGTAACTAAGTTGTGCGTGAAAAATTGAGCTAGCGTGTTGAGTCGCACATACCAGACTACACGGCGTCCCACTCCAGAAAACGGTTGTTTATTAATGTTACAGCATGCAACAATTCTTATACTGTACCGTAACTACAGAAAAAGCAGCTGAAGCACATTACGGCCAGTAAAATCAGAAAGTGGCCGCACAGACCGATATTCAGTGCATCTTCCAGTTGCTGCATGAACCTGTAGATGAGAAAAAAATCATAATAAAATAAGGAAGAAGATATTTTTTACAGAAACTGTAAGTTTTAATTGTGATAATTTATGCTACATTTTTGTACTTATCAGAAGTAATTTTAGACAGACTGATTACATGATATATTCTGCTTTACTTTCTGTAATTAGGATTAAGAATGACATTAGAAATACAGCTTTTCAACACGCAGTTACATTAATATGCCAGGCAATTTCATATGAACTTACGCCATTAATCCTGATGGTGTCGAATGCACACATTTAATTTGCTTGCAAGTCACAGTTTGCAACTGTTTGAACTTGTTCATCTTCCTGCCTGTGCAAAGGCGTGATAATTTCCTGACTGATATCCAATATGGCTGCATTTAGCTTTTGGAACTGAGCACAGGCCACAGCGATCAGTGTAGTACAGAGGCACTGGAAACCATAGGTTGTTCCTAGTATTAGTAAATATGTGAAACACTGTAACGAAATGAATAATTAAAATCAGGCGTTTTTAAATTGAGGTCTCCGAGAAGTTTAGCATAAACTGATGACTGTAGGAACGCTTGTTTTTGCGCAGATTCTTACGCCGAATTTTATCCTTTCTAGTTTTTAATTTTGTTCATGAAAGCAAATAAGCTCAAAGAGACAAATGGCATTACGTTTTGTTTGAATTGCGTTTGGAAGTGTGTTGTCTCGAAACAAAGTAACTTTGCAAATATTTGCCAATGCACTTTATATCTCTATGTTTTCACGATATAATTGCTTTAATGCGTTTGTCAAAGAAATCAAGTCACAGTATAAGATACAGCAATGGATGTAAGATGATGGAGACGTAATTAAGGATTCAGATTATTGTCTTAAACGATTTGTCTAAGAAAGAATTATGTCTGATATCTTCTCTTACATGCCATAGTATGTGGAACACAGAATTTGCCTTTTATGTACAGTGACTTCGTTTTAAGAATTTCTAATTCAGTTTCAAATATATGTATTTTATTATATTGTTGCAGTACCTGCTATGTGCGGCGAATCGCCAGATGGCAACAAGATATATTTTACTGCTGAATATTAAATAATCTCACCGTTGCATGATTGGTATAAGACATTAATTTAATGACACTAATAAATTATTATACTGCAGACATATTGGTTCCAAGACAACACTTATGTTTCTTTACTCACAGTGCGCCTCGCTGTTGTTCGTTGTTTCGTTGATGCTCCACATTTGGCTTCATGTAGATATAGGCGGGGTGTTGAATATTTCGTGAGGATTGGTAAGTATGCAGCAAAGGTGAGGAATAATCAGTGCTGTTTTCTTTGTGGCCGAAGTTATTCTGAATATTACGCGAGGCACTGTACATCTATCATCAGCATACTTTCATAATTTGCCCTTTACAGTATGACGTGTCATTACGTCAACAATTTATTCAGCGGTTAACACCCAAAATTTGTATTGAATTGGCGATGCATGTTTGTATTGAGAAAGTCCTGGCCAGAAAACTGACGGTTCTATTTTCCTAAAGATTTTTGGGTAAAATAAAAAAGAAAGAGAAACATAAAGAAAGTGTGGTTTGAGATAGTCTTAAATTAGTAATCATATAGAATAATATAATATAAGGATATAATAATTGAAGAAAAATATACGATCAGATTTGGTGAGAGTTGTGTCTTTGTTAGTCGAAGAAAATTGTTACCTGTGAGATGTTAACCAGTTCATAGAACGGTGAAATTGTCCAGTCGAAAGGATACCACGCAATTATTACGTTTCATGCTTTCTCACAATGCGGATTGTTGATTGGACGAAATGAAAACACAACTTGATATAGCTGCACGCGTACTGAACAGTTTAATGCGCGGATCCATCCTGCCGGCGTTAATGTCCAGTGTCACGTCTCTGGTCGGCAGATCTTCCCACGTAAGCTGTCTGTTAGGTCCATTGCACGTTCAATACTTTGTTGTCGCAGTCTAACACAAAAAAACCAAACCACGATAGAAAGTTCAGTGAATGGGAAAAGTAGCCAAAGAACAGGACGAAACATTTAATATCCTGCTGTGAAAGTACGAACAATTAATTCTTAATAAAAATATCTTAAGTCAACAAACTAACTCTTCTCTTCTTGTGTAGATTAGTAATTTGTTTGTCTGATACATTTCTGTATATTCACCGGACCGGAAATTTGGCCAGAGTTACCGAAATCTAGCACTTGATTTTCACTTTTGTTTCTATTTAAACCACCATTTTCTTAGTATGAAGCCTAATAACCTACAGTCGAATTTAGGATAAATTTACAGTTCCGTCTACTATGTAGTTACCTACTATGACGTATTTCTACAGTTCTGTATGCCAAGTTTAAAGAAAATACGTTTTGGACCAGTATTCTGTAATTTTTCAATAAAATACTTACACATTAGCGTTGAGTGTACTTAGCAGAACATAAGTAGTGATGCCTGGAAATAAACAGCGTTCTTTGTAATTAATGCCCTCTTTAATATAGCATATGTTGTGTCGAATTTTGTGCATTGTTTAAAACTTTATGTATGTTTAAAAATACCTGTGATGCTGCAAATGTGTTGCCGGTGTTACTACGTACCTGCTGTAAAATAAATCCAGATAATATTTGTCGAAGACAATCAACACACGAATATTTGTCATTGCACGTCCCAAATCATCCCTATGTACGTACACATCAACAACCATCCCTAGAAAGTAGTGCAAGAACAGAAAATCACTGTTGTCTTATAGATAGCGTAAATAGTCGATATTTCTTCATGTTAAACGGAATTCCCGCTAGTCTTAAGAAGAAAATAATCCAGCCGAAACGATTCTGTAACAGTCCGTTTACTTTCATCTCTTCACTCTCCATATAGAGATAATCTACTCGAAAGTAAAGTAACTTTATGTTTAAAGTATTGTTATAATTGCGTCCAGTCCACGTCCGTTAATATTTGTTACGTTCCGAGTGCTTCAGTACGTCTGGAAGTCAGAACACTACGCATGACACTGAGCGCTGCAATGGCTGGTTACGATTTTCCTGACCGAAAGTGATCGATACTTGTTGAACTGCATTATTAATGGGAGATGGAAGTTAGTATTTCAGAATTATTAAATTGGTAATTTCTTGATAATTGGAGATAACCACGGTACACTTTAAGTTTGAGCCATATTCTGAAAAACTTTATACAAAGAACGACACAACTTCTCTGGTGCCACTAACTAATTCATGGTGCGTGGAAATTTGTCTCAGTAAGAAGCAGATGAATTTTCATTTTGTGCGTAATCTAATTCTTTTAGGTGGGTCTGCGTAACAAACGTTGGTGATAGAAGTGAGTGTGAAAGGAATTCTGTTCATCTGTCAAGTAGGCGTCTTACAGTTTTTAATACTCATATATTAGGCGTAAGACCAACATTACCCGCAAGGTGCCCTACGTGTGTTTTAATGGGCTCAACTTGATCTGTACATCGTCGAAATAGTCCTTACGTATAATTTGTGTTATGGTTTGGCTTACTTTATTCTCTCGTTTTCTTAAAACCTTCACATGTGTGTAGCATACTTCCTTTTCAATTCCGTATAAGTTCCAATTAAAAAATAAGTGGTTCCCTATTAATTTATTCCTTATTAATAATGGCGTTATTTAATTATATTTTGCTGAAAGTCTGAAGGTCATTATAGTTGCTCATTTTGGAGTTAATCCAAAGATAGAAGTCATTATGAATTTAACACACATAAACTGAAATATACTGTGCTTACTAATTGCACTAAACTAAATACCTCCATGGAGCAGAGTCCTTCTTGGAAGCTAACAGGTTGTCAGCTAGTCAAGAAATTCCCGCGTTTTATGGAACTCGGAGGTTTATAACCTCATTCACAAGAGCACGCCACCTGTCCCTATCCTGAGCCGTATCAATCCAGTCCATAAGCCCATCCCACTTGTTGAAGATTCGTTTTAATACTATCCTCCCATCTACGCGTGGGTCTTCCAAGTGGTCTCCTTCCCTCAGGTCACCCCACCAAAATCCTGTATACACCTCTCCCCTCACCCATACGCGCTACATGCCCCGTCCACCTCATTCTTTTCAATTTGATCACCCGAATAATATTTGATTTTGAGCACAGATCATTAAGTTCCTCATTATGTAGTCTTCCCCACTCCCCTGTTACCTCGTTCCTTTTTGGTCAAATATCCTCCTCAGCACCCTTTTCTCAAACACCCTCAGCCTATGTTTCTCCTTCAGTATGAGAGTCCAAGTTTCACACCCATACACAACAACAGGAAAAATTAAAATTCTGTTTATCTTAATCTTTTATTTTTCGATAGCGAACTGGAAGACAGAAGATCCTGCAACGAATGGTAACAAGCATTCCCCGACTTCATTCTGCTATTAATTTCTTCCTGAATGGAATTTCGATTTGTTATTGTTGTTCCCAAATATTTGAACTGTTCCGCCCTTTCAAAGGATTTATTATCTCTCTTTATGTTGTGATTTTGTCCTGCTTTCTGATTGCGAGACATGACCATGTACTTGGTTTTCTCAGCATTTACTTCTAGACCAATCTCATTACTCGCGAGTACAAAAGTTTCTGTGTTTTTCTTTATAGCATGTACGCTTCCGCCCAATATATTAACATCATCAGCATAAACTAGAAGCTGATGTGCACCATTTAATTTCAAACCCTCCTGGTTTGCCTGAATCCCTCCTAATGGCATATTCCAAAGCAAAGTTGAAAAGCAATGGCGATAAACATCTCCTTGTTTGAAATCTTTCTTAATAGAAAATGTGTCAGAAAAATGTATGTCTACCCGGACTCTTCTATAACTAACTCCATGGAGCAGAATCCTTCTTGAGAAGCTAACAGGTCGTCAGCTAGTCAAGAAATTCCCCGCGTTTTATGGAACCCGAAGGTTCATTACCGCACTCACAAGACCCCGCCACCTGTCCCTATCCTGAGCCATATCAATCCAGTCCATGCCCCCCATCCCACTTCTTGAAGATCCATTTTAATATTATCCTCCCATCTACGCCTCGGTCTTCCAAGTGGTCTCCTTCCCTCAGGTCTCCCCACCAAAACACTGTATGCACCTCTCCCCTCATCCATACGTGCTGCATGCCCTGCCTACCTCATTCTTCTCGATTTGATCACCCGAATAATATTTGATTTTGAGTACAGATCATTAAGTTCCTCGTTATGTAGTATTCTCCACTCCCCTGTTACCCCGTCCCTCTTAGGCCCAAATATCCTCCTCAGCACCCTATTCTCGAACACCCTCAGCCTATGTTCCTCCCTCAGTGTGAGAGACCAAGTCTCACATCCATACAAAACAGCAGGCAAAATTATGGTTCTGTATATCTGAATCTTTGTATTTTTGGATAGCAAACTGGAAGACAGAAAATCCTGTACCGAATGATAACAAGCATTCCCCGACTTCAATCTGCTCTTAATTTCTTCCTGAATGGAATTTTGATTTGTTAGGGTTGATCCCAAATATTTGAACTGTTCCACCCTTTCAAAGGATTTATTATCGACCTGTATGTTGTGATTTTGTCCTGCATTCTGATCTTGAGACATGATCATGTACTTAGTTTTCTCAGCATTTACTTCTAGACCAATCTCTTTACTAGCGACTACCAAAGCTTCCGTGTTTTTCTTTATAGCATGTACACTTCCACCCAATATATTAATATCATCAGCATAAACTAGAAGCTGATGTGTACCATTCAATTTTAAGCCCTCCTGGTTTGCCTGAACCCTCCTAGTGGCATATTCCAATGCAAAGTTGAAAAGCAATGGCGATAAAGCATCTCCTTGTTTTCAAACCATTATTAATAGGAAATGTGTCAGACAAATGTTTGCCTACCCGGACTCTGCTATAGGTTTCATTTAGACACATTTTTACTAGCCTTACTTGTTTCATAGGGATACCAAATTCAATGAGAATATTATACAAGACATCCCTCCTAACTGAATCATAGGCTTTCCTGAAGTCTATCAATAGCTGATGAACTGCCTCATTGTATTCCCATTTTTTCTCAAGTATTTGACGAATGCAGAATATATGATCAGTAGTCGACCTGTTACGTTTAAATCCACACTGATGATCTCCAACAATTTCCTCTGCTTACAGAGTTAACCTTGACAGAAGGATGTTGAATGGAATGTTGTATGTGGTTGACAAAAGTGATATGTCTCGATAATTACTGCAATCTGTTTTATTACCCTTCTTACAAATAGGTACAATGATTGACTCCTACCACTGCTCAGGCAATTCCTCTTTATTCCAATTAGAATTAATACGTTTTATGGATCTCAGACCGAATTGTCCTACCTCCTGCTTTAATCAGTTCTGCTGGAATTTGATCAATACCTGGTGATTTGTGCCTTTTTAACTTTTCAATAGTCATCTCAAACTTAGAGTCACTGGGCTCAGGCACCAGTGGCTTTGCTGTATGTTTTTCAGCCTGCCTAACATCGTTAACCCTATGTACATTCAATAGCTGAAAGAAATGATTCCTCCAACTAGTCAAGATACTGTGGGAGTCTGCAACCAGATCACCTTTCTCATCCTTTACTACATTAGTTCTAGGGTGGTAACCCTTCTTAAAGTCATTGATGCCCCTATACAAGTCTCTGATATTCTTGTTCTTGCTGTTCATTTCAAGTTCATTAATTTTAGCTTTCAAATATTCCTACTTTTTGTTCCTGAAATGTCTACCAGCTTCACGTCTTACATTGTTCAGGTAATCTACATTACTTTTGTTTGGATTCTGTAACTACTGCATTTTAGCCTGCTTTCTTTGATCCAAAAATTTTGAACTTTCTTCGTCGTACCATGGTTTATGCTCCTTCCTTTCATACAGCCCTAGACTCTCTTTAGCTGAGATTTTGATACTCTCTTTAATGTTTTCCCAAGCCCTATTTATGTCCTCACTAACATTTAAGTTCTCCAAAGCTGCAAACCTGTTTGAGATCTTTATCTGATACTGGTTCCTAACGTCTAGTTCACTTATCTTCTTGAGATTAAATCTCTCCGCATCAAATTTCTGTGCTCCTTGTTAAATTACCGCCAAACTTTCCCTAACGTTTGCAACCACCAGATAGTGATCAGTATCACAGTCAGCTCCCCTGAAAGATCGCACATCGAGTATACTTGAATGCCATCTCCTATCTATCAATACATGATCAATCTGATTATGAGTCTTCCCATCCGGAGAGGTCCAGGACTCTTCTATAGGTTTCATTTTACACATTTTTACTAGCCTTATTTTTTCTATAGGGATACCAAACTCAATGACAATATTATACAAGACGTCCCTTGTAATTGAATCATAGGCTTTCTTGAAGTCTATAAACAGCTGATGCACTGCCTTATTTTATTCCCACTTTTTCTCAAGTATTTGACGAATGTAGAATATATGATCAGTAGTCGACCTGTTACATCTAAATCCACACTGATGATCCCCAATAACTCCCACTGCATATGGAGTTAACCTTGACAGAAGGATGTTGGATGGAATGTTGTATGTGGTTGACAAAAGTGATATGCCTCGATAATTACTGCAATCTGTTTTATCACCCTTCTTATAAATATGTACAATGATTGACTCCTTCCACTGCTCAGGCAATTCCTTTTTTATTCCAAAGAGAATTAATAAGTTTATGGATCTCAGAACGAATTGTCCTACCTCCTGCTTTTATCAGTTCTTCTGAAATTTGATAAATACCTGGTGATTTGTGCCTTTTTAACTTTTCAATAGTCATCTCAACCTCAGAGTCACTGGGATCAGGCACCAGTGGCTCTGCTGTATGTATTTCAATCTCCCTAACCTCATTAACCCCATGTACATTCAGTAGCTGAAAGAAATGATTCCTCCACCTAGCCAAGACACTGTGGGAGTCTGCAACCAGATCACCCTTCTCATCCTTTACTACATTAGTTCTGGTGTGGTAACCCGTCTTAAAGTCGTTGATGCCCCTATACAAATCCCTGATATTCTTTTTCTTACTGTTTGTTTCATGTTCGTTAATTTTAGCTTTCAGATATTCTTTCTTTTTTCCCTGAAATATCTACTAGCTTCACGTCTTACATTGTTCAAGTAATCTACATTACTTTGGTTTGGATTCTGTAACTACTGCATTTTAGCCTGCTTCCTTTGATCCAAAAATTTTGAGCATTCTTTGTCGTACCATGGTTTATGCTGCTTCCTTTCATACAGCCCTAGACTCTCCTTAGCTGAAATTTTTTTACACTCTTTAAGGATTTCCCAAGCCCTATTTATGTCCTCACTAACATTTAAGTTCTTCAAAGCTGCAAACCTTTTTGAGGTCTTTATCTGATACTTTTTCCTAACCTCTAGTTCACTTAGTTGATTAAATCTGTTTGCATGAAACTTTTGTGCTGCTTGCTTACTTACCGCCAGTGATTCCCTAACTTTTGCAAACACCAGTTAGTGGTTAGTATCACAGTCAGCTCACCTGAAAGATCGCACATCGAGTATACTTGAATGCCATCTCCTATCTATCAATACGTGATCGATCTGATTATGAGTCTTCCCATCAGGAGAGGTCCAGGTGTATTTATGAATATCTCGGTGCGGAAACTTCGTGCTCTTAACAACTAGATCTTTTGGTGTGGCAAAGTGTACTACTCTAACACCATTATCATTACTATCCTCATGTAAACTCTCACTCCTAATCGTCGGTTTGAAAGTATCCTCCCTCCCCAATTTTGCATTAAAATCTCATAACAGAATTTTCATATGGTACTTAGGAAAATGATCAAAAACCTGTTCTAATTCCTCATAGAAACTGTCCTTTGAGTTATCACTTTTCTCCTCAGTTAGTGCATGCACATTTAGGACAATGATATTACACCAGCGACCTCTCAGCACCATATATGACATCTCATCGCTAACAAACTCTACTCTCTTAATTCTCTGTTCGACTTCATTTCGAAATTTCTGTGTGTCAGAATTCTCGCTAAGAGCTCAAGTTTTAATTATTTAATATTACGCTATTTAATTTGTCACACATAGCGCAGTTTATCCGTTACTTTTCTTGTGAATATCAACCAACTTAATGATGTTAATGTTTAAACAATAACGCATGAGGCGCAGCAGACAAGAAATGGGAACATTTGAGAATTCTGGACAGGTACGCAATGTCTTAACCACTTTATTTAAAAAAAAAAGCTTTCTGTCACATTTAAAAATATTACTCCCAACTACAAAATAATTTTTGTAAGCTCTATTTTATCATAGTTTAAAAAGCATAATCAGCTCATACAATTGTATTAAATACAGAGGGTTAGGTGAACTGACGTCAGCTTTTTATCTCCAACAGTCCTTAAAAGTCGACCGAAGATTAAAATATTTAAACACCAATAATTTGAAATTTTATTTTTTACAAACTACAAGTTGCAGGCAATACAAACTTTGAGACTAAGTATTCAGGGGCTTTCACCTCCGCCTTTATAAATGTGCCGTGTGGAATCTTCACGACACTAAAGATTTAAATGTTTGCCTTGTGTCTTTTAACACCACGTTGTCTAGAGGGTGGTTAATGGCGTCTAAGAGGCAGATTATTTGTTGCTTGAATTCAACTCTGACGACGGCAGAGACCATAGATCATACAGAGACCGGATTACACGGAGTCTTCAGCAAAAAGCTCCATTTAAAAATCTGCTCTTTGCCTTCCTCTCTTCTTCGTTCCTCCAAACGTAATCTCGAACTCATTGCTCCTTCAATCACTTATCTGCCCTAAATTAATAACACAAGTATGTGTGTTCTTCGTTGTATTATTTTTTTTTCATTCCTGCTTGCATCCATCACCGTGCTTTAGGTATAAGCATTCTGTATTCTAATAGACCTGCAGCACGTTCAGTGTGAACAACATAGCATATGTGGTGCTTTTGCATTTAATTTCACAACATTGCCACGTGTGTCCACTTGTAGTATCTCGAGAATCGCTGCACAGTTTTGCAAAAACCTGTCAATTAATTCTCATGGGATAAAAATAAGGAACGTTTTAAATTACTTCTAATGTTATATCCCGAGGGCAATGGCCGAAATCAGGTACGCCAGTTTTGATTGAGCTGCTGGTTACCGAGGAATCCTAGTTTGAAGCTCTTTTTGGACACCAAAGAATATATATGCACGACACGAATCACAACTCTTGAAGAGTAGAATGGCCGGCTTATTGTAAGTCAATAGAAGCGGTCATAATTCAAAGTTAGAAGTGGAGCAGAAGGTCGATTCTCACATTAAAGTAGAATACAGAAATTTATGTAATAGGCCAAATTTTCTGTAACACAGGAGTGAACAAAATTGGGATGGCGCACCACTGTCAATATTGTTTTGAGTTTCAGATTGTTACATGTTAACACGTCGGAAGTATAAGACACAAGAAGTTTCCAGTTGAACCTTTAAAGATCCAACGTACATTTAATTGTCGCCGGGATTGTATTGCTTCCTTTAGATCCAGCAGTAGGAGCAAAGATGCAAATTTAGTGAAAAGTAGGTACAGCGAATTACTTTTAAGTGGCGCTCAGCAATTTCTCCACTGAGGTGACTGAACTACGTACATAGTATGTGGACAACAGCGTTACTACTGATAAAGTACGTGCCTTTAGCAGTTGCAAATGTTTTTAAGAGACGCTAATTGCATACTACAAGCAGTCCGCTGCTTCAGCACCCCAATGAAAAGCGCCATCAAAATCCTGTCTTGTAAAACTGCCCCATTTGCTGCACAGGATTTTATACTCGTACGCACGGTCGGAAGAAATGCCAATTTGCTTCACGTCTTCCAGTCTGTCCATTTATCCGCATGTACCAGCCTGCCTCTCACTGGACAGAATTTCATTAAGTTTTATATTAGGGATTGTTACGAAAATCTGTGGAAAAAATCCAAACTTGGTTAAATTGGGCAAAACTGTCGGGCAATTTCAATGAATTCCTAAGTAAGTTTTATTGTTATTGGCGACATTAATGAGGAAAAAGCGCTCTCTTCCAGAGAATTAGTGTCGGGTTTTAGGTTAGCGGAGGATTATACACAGTACACGAAAGCGCCACAATCATACGTCATACGTACATTGGAATTACCCAGGTGGGAAGTTGTAACATGTGTGTATTCTTTCCTGAATATTTGGTATTTTTGTCACCAGACCGCGTGACATTGTTTGGTTATCTAAAGCAAGAGGGCCGCACTGGAGAAACTACGTCACCTTAATTTTTGCACAACATTATCCATTCAGTGTTGCCAACCTTCGGAAGTGCTGCAGCCATACACAAACCATGGTGGTGGTCATGCCAAAGCGATGTTCAACTCAGAAAGCTGCGTATTGCTACCGACTGCTTGCAACAGATGGAGCACTGAAACTGCTCCGTCCAATTCTTTTCCTGTTTTGTCACAGATATTTTCTCCTAAAGAACATAAATCAATAAGAGAACTTGTAATGTTTAAAGATAAGAAATGAGACACAAACTTTCTGTGACAAAAGTGTGAACAAAGTTGTGACAGCACACATTAAGTAAAAGGTAAAAGTTAAAGCTATCCCATTACAGGTCTGGAAAAGCCCTGAGGTTCCGGAGGTTGAGGCTCCCAGAATTTCTAGACAATCAGCACATGAAAGTGGTAAGGTTGTCACACCTACGCACTGGCCGCCTTTTACCCCCAGGAAATATTCCTGGTATTCATTTCTGTTAGAAGCTGAGTCGACCCCAGGGCCACAGTGTGGCTGGTAAGATAACGGCAAAGAATAATTCTAATGCCCAACATCTGTAATCGAACCCGCGACCTTCCGGTTTGTAGCGCAGTGCCTCAACGAACTGCGCCACAGCGTGCCCCTCATTAAGTAATAGAGGATGTTTTAATGTGAGTTACGCATTTTGACTTGCCACATTCACACTTTGGCTCCAAGTGGTTCACGAACATTCATATTCAAGCATAAGTGCGTTGAAGGCCCTTATATATATCAATGAAACATGAAGTTAATTCATGGGACTGACTTTCAACATTCCCTTCAGAAGATGTCTATCCTATCCTTCGCAATGACTTTTTTTTCTTTTCACTTTATATTCACCGTGCATCTTTTTATAATTGAATTATTTGTACCAACAAATGCACTAAGAAGTTTTTCCACTGTTCTCTTTATTATAAGGATCCCACGCGGACAGGAGGGAGGGAAGAAAGGTTCTGCCAACAACATAACACACAGATAACTGGAACACATGCTGAAAATAGGACCACGCTGCCATTAATTAATAATTATACTATAGAGGGTAGTATAATATACTACTTGATTTCTTGTAATTTTTATAATTTTTAAAATGTAATATCTTTTAGCAGCTTAACAATGCCATTAGTTTTCAAAAATTTTATACGAAATGGTAACAAATACTGACTCACTGTTATGACGTAATCCAAAGAATTGGTCTATGTAAAAACTCACTTAAAATACCCCCTGATGATGGCAGAATAACTGCCGAAATGCATATTGGGGCATCCTTATAATAAAGAAAACAGTGAAAATACTGTCTTAGTACATTTGTTGGTACAAATAATTCAATTGTTTTTCTTTTGTTTGTGCCAAAGACATAGAAACATATCAGAGACCACCCTCGTCCTTACATTGCCGTTCGAAGGCTTTTGCCCCATTTGTCCATACTGGTCAGTTAAGGAAGAAAGCATTACCGGCCCTCCTTTCCTTAACTATTCTGTATCTTGAATTTGAACCCCGTTCGCTTGTGCATTTCTGCGCCTGTGTTCAGTTTTAGCGTACTCGTCCGGGTTCCTTTGAGCCATCCATTTCTCTTTGTGTTCCGCCACATCCGTTGCCTCTTGAGGAAATTAAATTCATAAGACAGCTTGTCCTGTTTAAAGGTAAGACAAGCAACAGAGACTCAAGTCTTACACTGAAAGTGGGACTCAAGCATTTACATAGCGAACCAAACTTTCTGTACGAACGAGTGAATAAAGTTGTGACAGCACACATTGAGTGGTACAGGTTGTTTTTAATATGCGTTTTAACATTTTGACTTGTTAGTTTCAGAAATTCGTTCCCTATGCCTCACTCACATTTATATTCAAACTATAATTGTCTTGAAGACCCCTGTACATTTCAGTCGAACACGCAGTTAGTTGCTAGGACTGACTGTACTGCAATGCAGTGCCGTGTAATTCGTTCAACACTCTCTTCAGCCGTTGATTCTCTTTCTTTAATTTTAGGATGCTTGTCCTACGCTTCGCGAAGGCCTCTTCTGATTCCATTCTTTCGTTATCATCATCATCATCATCATCATCATGAAGGCGTCTATAATTTATATTCTAAAATCTCTTCCTTTACTGTTCGCTGTGTTCTCCAAATATGTTACATACGGCTCATATCTACAGAGACCGTACTGAAATATATATGAATGCTTACTAATTTTTCCTACCTTCACATTATGGAAAATTTCAACTTATGCCCCTTTTAAAAACCTGTACTGATTTTTTTGCAACATAGTTTTGAGTTTAGAAGTATCTTTCTGATATCACCAGTTGCAAAACTGTATGTTCCTTTATCGTGTAGAAAGGCTGCATCTGCCGGGATGTCTCGTGGCATCCGCGATGCTGACGCAACTCACAAACAAAAGGATTGTACTGCGCATGAAATTATAAGACTAATTATGTTAGTAATTAATATAAGGAATAAAGGGTATTACCTTTTCTATATATATATGTCTGTAGACACTACTGATAGTCATTATTTTATTTGAATGCGAACCACACACTTTTTTTCTACACACCTCAGAAAGATACTAATTCGAATTATAAATAATTACTATTGATGTGATATGTTATGGAGAGTGCTTATTCCCCACACATCACAAACTGAAAATTAGCGTTGGGGGTCTTATGAATCAACTAATATTCAACTGTGTAAGTTTGGAATGAAGATTATTATCGTTTTGACACATTTAGAATTAAAAGTGGGGCTCAAATTGAATGGGGTAATTGAGAGCGGTGAATATGAAGATCCATATTGCTGTACAAATGTCAGTAGTGTAACACTCTATATATATTCCTCTCTTTAAAACAAAAATGTAACCGTGGGAATAAGATTTCGGTCTCTTTGTGTAAGGAAGAGCAATGCAAGGCGTAATATTTCCTTTAGTTGTATTTTGAACTTTCTTTAAAGTTACCAAATGGCAGAATGATCAAGAAAATCACACAGTGGTATGGTTTTATTTTATATTAATGTATTTTAATTCGAAGATGGACAGACATTCTTGTTGGGGTAGGACAATCTCACTTTTAAGAAATTCCTTATCTTTTAGGCTTAGGAACAACTTACACCATCATTCTGTTAAGAAAGAGGAATGGGACTGAGATGTAATATACTATGAACATTCGGGACGTAATACCAATAGGACGCCTGGATTGTTTTCTTTTACAAACGCGTCCAAAATATCCTTCAAGCCCCACAATTTATATCTAGAAAACATGTAACTTTACCTTCACAGCCTTCTTACACCTTCGTGCCTTGATTCTTAGTCACAAGTTTAATCATATTTCACTTCAAGTCTTTGTCACCGTGTAGGCTGACGTAGTGGTAATGCTCTACACTTGTATTTGGAATTCGTCGGCTCGAAGCTCGTACTTTAAATTATGGGTTTATCCAAGTTGCCTGTACATTTATTTCTACTTTCCTGTTATCCCAAATATGTGATTTGTTCTGTGTTTATGAATTCTTGAACCATTTTATTTTCTCACACGATTCATGATTTGTGATAAATATTTTTGAACGTAGATTCCAAATAGGTATTTGTGTGTTATGGCCTAACTCATTTAATTTTAATTCCTACATTTTTCAATCAGTTACAATCATTCTAATGGGACATAAATGATACAACTTGGCGCACTACAGTAAGTTGTAACAATTTGACGTGCAGTGTCGTAGTCATTTTCTCAGAAATCTTATGAACATATCATTCATAAGTAACAAAATGCTGTACGTTTAATGTTACAATTATTCATCTTGCTACTTAGCTCATATGAAACGTTCTATTGTGTATAGAATAGAAGTGCATAAAATTAGTGGCTCGATGCTCTTTTGTTAGGTATCAGATTCCAGCAAACATTCAGGTGTTTGTAAAATTACAGTTTCTCTATTAGTCTTTTAGCTGGTCTTTCTGTGTTGAAGGATTTGAATCATTTCCTCTAAGCAGGTCGCTTTTGTGGAGTTCTTGTACTTGGGGCTTCACTAATTGCACACAATTTCCTTGATTATTTTGTGTTTCAGTAGTTTCACAGAGTTTCTTGATTACTTTAATAATGGAATATTAGGTTTTATTGTATTTATACGAAATGAAATTAATTTCTCTTATATTATACTGTTTTTCATTATATTTATTTCATTTTAGCTTAAGTTGTTCAGCTGCGTTTCTAAAATATGGAATTTTTCGCATTGCCCTTCATTAAAGAAAGTGGTATGTGCTTCACATTGTCATGTTTTTAATTCTAAAGCCTCTGGAAGTATTCAGATGTGCAAGTATATAGAACTGACTGCAATGCTCATGTTCTATGCTTGAGTCTTAGGATGATATTCAGATCATCTTCCAATATTTATAAAACTGGGTGGAAAATAAACGCTTTTGGTATCTGCCCACAAGTTGAAAGATTAAATACGTTTAACTTGGTATTTACATACGTTCTGTGTATTAAACACAATAGATTTTTCAGAAATTTCGATTCGGAAAACTGGACATTTTACCCTTAATTTTTCTCGTATTTATCAGAAAATATGTTATCCCCCGACACTTCAATAAAGCTAAAGGCTACAAACTTCACTTGCAGTCACGCATGGAAATCAAGATGGTTTGAGGAATTGAAACTGGCACAAGGAGCATCATACAGGGTGTCTACAATAAAACGCCCTGATTTTGGAGAATTTTTAAAAATAGGCATGTGGTTTCTTTGCAGGTCTTATGGGTCTCCTGCGTACTACAGGAGTTCAAATTCCCGCCTAAAGTTTTAGGCTACCTCACGGGCCATCGTTGGGGCACTGTTGTGATTTCACGCAAAGATGGCGTCAGCTCAGGAGAAGGCGCGAGGTTTTGTGTGGTTTCTGAGTCCATTGTGAGGGTGAAAAGGGAGTTTCGTCGTGTTTATCAGAAAGTAGCACCAGACGCCAAGAGGATTAAAGCATGACACAACATGTTTCTGGATAGTGGGAGCGTCTTGAAAGGGTATGGATGAAGCCGGCAACGTGTCTCCGATGAGAAGGTAGAGAACGTCCGTAAAGCTTTCATCCGAAGTCCAAGGAAGTCAATTCTTCGGGCTTCACTGGAACTGCAGATGCCACGAGCAACTGTGCATAAGGTTCTCTGAAAGCGGTTGCGTATCTATGCGTACAAGGTGCAGATTCTGCAGGAACTGAAACCAGAGGACAAGCCACGGCGACACAATTTTGCCTGTGACGTGCTTGACCGAATCGACAGAGACACCAACTTTCTGACAAACATCATGTTTTCCGACGAGGCCACTATTCATGTCTCTGGTGCTGAAACAGGCATAACGTTCGAATATGGGGATCACAGCAACCGCACAGCGTCATGGAACTTGTGCGAGACAGCCCGAAAGTGAACGTTTGGTGTGGCGTCATGTGCAACATGATCATGGGACCGTTTTTCTTTGCGGAGAAGACTGTCACAAGTAGCTCATACCTGGACATGCTGCAGCTCTAAGCCTTTCCTCAGCTGAAACACCTGCAGCCAAATGTCTTTTTTCAACAAGACGGTGCTCCACCCCACTGGTGGCTAGACGTGCGGCGAGCTCTGAATGCAACATTTCCAGGCCGTTGGATAGGACCCAGATGGACCAACGGATTGGCCTCCACGTTCCCCTGACATCACGCCGTTGGATTTATTTTTGTGGGGCTACGTGAAGGACAGAATTTACGCCACTAAAGTGCGAGACATTCGAGACCTCCGGGGTCGGATTGTGGAAGCTGTCGGTACCATCACTCCGGACATGTTGCAGCGGACCTGGGCGGAACTCGATTACACACTAGATATCCTACGTGTCACCAACGGTGCTCACGTACAAGTGTATTGATTTTTTAATTAAACTTGGTGTGTTGTGTGACTGATATTTGTCAATAAATAGACCATATCTCTATTCCTTAATTCCTGAGAACAGGATAAAATTCGGGCATTTCATTGTAGACATTCTGTATATTTTTGTATAAAATTAGTCTACCGAATTCATGTCACATTTACAGTACAATTATTATAAAGCATGACAATATATATATTTATTTATTAAATTTGCTCCGTGTACATTTTTATGTGACAATGGTTGAAAATAGCTTTGTGTTTTGATGTGATATTCAGACACCACAAAAGAGGTGACGTTAATTTGTGCATGGTTAACAAATTAGTTAAGTTTCGCTACCCAGGTGCTGTGTTCAATAACGTACCAGAAATACCCATAGACATAATGTGTTTAAAATTTGGTTTTGTGTTCTCTTCTTCTTTAGCCCTGTTTCGTGTCCGAATTCTTGTCATTCACTTGAAGCAGAAACATGAAGAAGGACAGCGTCTCTTGCATTATCTGCAACAGACAAATACTTCGTTAGAAACACGAGCCTGGCATGTGTAAGAAATCAAGAGGCTTTCGAAAATTTAATGGAAGCTGTGCAGTCCTGAGTTTTCACAGTAGACCGCAGAAATTCTTCATGAAATAAGTTGTAAGGTCAGTAATTGTGTGATTGCACTGAGGATTCCTTTTAATTTCACACCTCTTAGACACGGTATACTCCATACTGTTGAAGTTCAGTTCGTTTCTAGGCACTTTTGAAATACTGCGTAAAGCGACTCTTATCTTCTTCATGCTTGTCTGTCCGTCCGCATGGAGCAACTCTGCTCCCACCGCCAGCGTACCATGAAATTTGACGTTTATTTATTTTTCGAGGATCTGTCGAGGGAATTCATGTTTCATTAAAATCTGACAATAAGAACATTTGCTTTACGTGAAGACCTGTGTATATTTATTATACTATCTCGCTTAATTCTTCTTAGGACGCGAAATGTTCCAGAAAAAGTTGTAGAGAAATCAAAACACAGTTTTTATGCTGAATAACCTTTTCCCGAAAATCGTACCGTTTATGTGATAATGTGGAGAAATAAGGTACAACAAGGCAGGCGACAAATGACAATGTAATGCTGCGAGGAAGGGTGCGCTTTTCATGACGGGATAACTACAGCAAGAATGCAGACACCACTCGTTATTGAAGAAGGCCATGAGTAAATAAATGTTCTTTGTTTCAACGTAGCTTTCTTATGTGCGAGAGTGCAAATTATTTGGAGTATAATTTATTTTAAGAACTGGTACATATAATTTGAAAAATTCTGTTGCCTGATAATTGAAATAGTGAGTGTAATTAAGTGTAATTTATTTAAGAGTGTATGGTCGACTGTGGTTAGTGTATTTAGTTTTATTAATCATTTCGAAGTTACTAGGGAATTAACATGGAATGATTCCAGATAGTTGGATATCTTGATTCGATTACTCAAATTCTAGATAAGGAGCTAGAGAGATCGTTGTTGAATATACATACAAAATGAATGCGAAATATTGTTTGTAAACCAACAATTGCACAATATTTGGAAGGATTAAACTTTTAGGGTTAATCTGTTTCATGCAAAACATACACACACAATCATCGTAGATATAAAGTAATAATAATAATAATAATAATAATAGTGATATTGTACTTTCTGTTTCTCCCTTGATGTTTGTAGATTATAATCGTCATGTAGATGGTTAATATTTGGAAATATCAAGGGAGGAACAGAAAGTACAATAGTAAAAACACAAGACCAATCAATTAGTACAAACGTTTTTAAAAATAAGATTTTGAAGGAAGAAGACAGTAAATGCCGGTTATGTAAACAACATGAAGAAAATATTGACCATCTAACCTCAGGATGCCCCATTTTGGCGAAGAATGAATGCTTAATGAGACAAGATAAAGGTTTTACACATTTACGTTACTGAATATGCAAAGCACTCGGCATCGAAAAGACAGACAAATGGTAAACACAAACACACACACCAAAACCAGTTTATTAACATGAAGATGTGACAGTATTGTATAATCAATGGGTACATAAACAGAGAAGTTATAGCAGATAGGCCACATATAATAATTGAAAAAAATGAGAAAACATGCCTACCGATATATGTGGCAATACCAGCGGACAGAAGTATCACGAAAAGGAAGCAGAAAATAACCTAAAATATAGGAGTTTGTACAGCGAATGTGGAACATGAAATGCGGGATTATATCAGTAGTAATTGGAGCCACCGGAATGGTAATAAAGTTTCAAAGAATAATTTAGAAGCCATATGAGGAAATCTTTCAAGACAGCTATACTTGGAACATCACACATAATACGGTAAGTATTGCACTCCGATAGTTGAAACATGAGCGGTGGGATCACCGCTGGTTCAAGATAAGTATCAGGGAGAAAAGGCCTGTGAGAAGAGAAAACGAATAATAATGTTAATAATAATATTATTAATAGGAAAGCAGGCTTCAGTTTTCTACACGGAATTCGTTGCCATTTTTATATTATGATATGTGATCTGTCTCAGTAAATGAGTAATGTAGTTCTGTGTGTCACGTACTTATGTAGATTGTCCTCACAAGCGGACTGCACGATCGAGTTCTCTACGATTCGTTTCAAAATTGTGAGGAAAAAGAATTCCTGCCATAAAATGACCAATCACTATGAGTTCCATATTCAGCAGTTTCAAACAAAATCGAAAAATTCATCCTCTCCTATCACTATTATCATAGCCTTTCTTTCGGTAGTTGTCCGTGGCCTAGAGGGTAAGGCGGCAGGTTTGTGACGAGAAGATTGCGATTTCGCTTAGCGCTTTCGCATTTTTCATTTACTGCTTTCATAGTACTTTATATGTGTATAATTTTAACTTAAAATTTTAAGTTTTCTTATTATTCAATATTCCATTATGTAACAACATAGTCTTCGTACTGTGTCGCGTTCGCCTGCAGATTGATTCTTCTAACAAGTGGAGTATAGGATCTATTCTTCTCAGATTTTCTTCAAACGCTTTGAGAATGAAGAATTTTTGACAAATTAAAATAACCAAGCAGTACCACTCCACAGTCAAAAATTGCGGACAAAATCTACAGAGAAGTTTTCTCTATTCCCGACCACTATCTTCTGTGCATTACGTCCTACACTTCTTCTTGGCCTAGGGGTTTAACTCAGCTCCCACTGGACGGATTTCCATGAAATTTGATATTTGAGTATTTTTTTGAAAATCTGTCGAGTGTATTATTACAATCTGACAAGAATAACGGACACTTTTTATTAAGGCCTACTTACATTTATGATGATATCTCGTTGAATTCTTCTTGGAATGAGAAATGGTTCAGAAAAATTGTGTAGAGAATATCAAAACACACATTTTATGTTCAATAACATTTTTCCGAAAGTCGTGTTTTTAGATAATGTGGAAAAGTATGGTAGAACCAGGCAGGCCACAGATGACAATATAGTACGGCGCATGAGCTGTATATGCTGGATAAATAAGGCTACAGGTACACGCTCGAAATATGTAATACTTATGGCTTTTCCACAGCAACAACTGTTTCGCGAACGCGTTTCAATGTTACATTCATACGTACATTGCGTGTCTTATTCTTAGTGCTTGAAGTGGCAACACTTGGGAATTTTTAATCACGAAAAGCCTTTTCTATATTATTCGTACTGTACATTTTTTATTATTTATATTCTATCCGACAAATGTACACTTTTATATTCTATTATTCGGTACATATAATTAATTGAAGATGGTTTAACATATTTCGAACCTTATATGAAGTTCATCTTCAGGGAAATCTGTTTTAAATTACACCAGCCCTTCTTCAAAGATACATGTTAGGTTATACACTTTAAAATGTTGTCTTTTTTGTCTGGTGATTACTATATATATTAGGTTTTATTTTCGATTGTGGATGGTACTGTCCTAACCATCCACAAGCGAACATACAACCTGATATACAGTAACCACAAGACAACAAAGATAACTTTTTAAAATGTATAACCTAACATGTACCTTTGAAGAAGGGCTAGTGTAATTTAAATCAGATGTCCCTGAAGATGACCCCCATCTTCGACGGTCAAGAAATCTTTCTTTCTTCTTCGACTTATTGACCCCTGAAGATGTTACCAATACGTTGTCCCGAAACATCGGCAAAGATTACCACTCGACGTTGCATAATACACCACGAGAGCGCAGATCTCATCTACATCGCGGTGGAAGCCTGAAATCACGAACACTGGACGAAGATTGATGAAATTCTTTTGTAGTATGAGTGAGAAGTCACGTGAGGACAGCAGTTGAACTGTTGGAATGACAGTAAAATTGCGAATGAATGTGGATAGACTTTTGTGTATTCGAAATGCATTGAACAAAATCTGTGTGTTTTTTGGAGTATGATCCATTGAGTCCTTCGTGCGACTGTTGTCCTGACCGCAGTCTATAAAACAACTACATTTTATTGAGCCAACCACGGCACATTAAACACTAAATTTTGTCGTAATAACCAGCAGTAGCAGCAGTTTTGACACATCCACGAAGGTAGCTGTGAATGCTAATGAAACTGAAATGCGAAAGAACACTTTAATGATATTTCTGTGTCAGCTAGTGTTGTTCTTGAAAACGTTCAAGGTCTTTTATTAATTATGAAGATCCATCCTCTTGCAAGGACGCCATGTCCCTCTAAATTGTTTCTTAACAACATGAACATGACACTGGAACTGTTGTTCCAATTATTCATCCTGCAGTCGATTTTTTGCTACACGTCTTTTTCAGACCAACACAACTTGTCAGATAAAGAAGCCATGTGTTTTGAAACAATACAGTGCCCTGCCACATGCCCACAGTGAGGTCAAAATTTTCCTAAACACAAGTTTGCTTCAACTTTAGTTCTCCCAAAACGGAGCAGATCGTCCATGTTATGCGAAGGGTCATTCTATATGTTTCGCAGATGCCAGAAACACTGGAAAATATAAATGAAAGAGTATGAAATGCTGTTTGTTATGTTTACGGTGAAGTGCTGGAAAATGTGTGGCAAGAAGGAGGATATTACGTTGATGTGTGCAAAGCCACAAACGGACCTCAAAATCCCTCACAGAAGTTCTGTAGTGTATCAGAACACTTTGTAACTTTCCCAAGTGAAGCAAGTTTCACTTCTGTATATGCCGTGTGGGTTTTGTAAAATAGGTATTAAAAGTTGGTTGGCTTGTGTTTAATCTACATATATGCGTAGTAGTAATTATGTGATCTGTGATAGCTCAGTCGGTATAGTGACCAGTCTGCAGGGTGTACAATCGCCACTAAATCGACACTAACAAATAATGTTCTGTTCTCTAAAGCGTGCTGTCCAGCTCTGCGGCTCATCCAGCCTCCTATTCATTTGGTGCGACAAAGTTTCCTCGGCGGTAAAGCGGCCGGTGTGTGAGGGTAAGCACTGACTGCCATCTTGTGTCGATGTTAAGAAAAAGTCTATCTGTAATACAACATACACACATACATAAATATATACATTCATACATACACATATACATACATATATAAATACATACATATACACATACGTTCATACATGCTTATACATATATACCCACATGAATACATACATACATATATAAATACATACGTACATACATACACACGCACATACATGCTCACATACATATATACATACATGCATGCATACATACGCACATACATACATACATCCATACATACATACGTGAATGCATACAAACGTGCACGCATGCATACATAATACATACATATATATACATATGTACTTACATATTCAAACATATACATATATGCATTCATTCATACATACATACATACATGTGCATACATACACACACATACACATACGCACATACATACATAATACATACATACATACATGCGTACATAATACATACATACATATATTGACACTTGTACATACATACATACATTGACACTTGTACATACTTGCATACATATATTCATAGAGTGACATATGTACATATACATACACACATATAAATACGTATATACATACACATACATACATACATACACACGTATACTTACATACACACAAATATACATACGTACGTACGTACATACACAGACATACACATATATGCATTCATTCATGCATACATACATGCCTGCATGCATGCATACATACATACATATATACGTACATGGGTACATACATACATACATACACACATGTACATACATGCATACATATATTCATACAATGACATATGTACGTATACATACATACACACATACATACAAACACACACGTACACATACGTACATACATACACATATATATACATACAAACACACACACATGCGTACACATATGCACATACATACGTACATACACACATACACATACATACATACATACATACATACATGCATACATACATACATACATATATACATACATACATACATACATACATACATACATACATACATACATACATACATACATACATACATACATACATACATACGTTCAACGTGGTCACGTTTGACACCGGAACAAACTTTCCCGCTGTCAGTTGGAACTGCTTGTTAGCTGTAGCGATGATGAACATCAGACATCGCTGAAATGGTATAGGAGTTCCCACCCAGTCGCACCCGAATGCCGCGTCTCTCACACTGTCCGCCTGAAACAGCTCACAGTTAAGGTTTTATGTGTCTTTGAGCGTTGTATCCAGAATTAATACTTGAAGACTTTAGCGTATCTGCTGTATATTATACGTAGCAACTGCCTGGCAAGCAGGGAGTACTGTCGAATATTTGCGATCTCAAATTTTCCCCATTGCACTAATTTCGTGAGCTAACATCTAGTCAAAAGACCATATATAAATGATCTACCCCACTACGTGTTGAAACTTTGTCATTTTGTCTATGATGTCTTCAAATTTTGAAGTTCTGTCATTTTTCGTGAAGTTTTGGAGCTAATTCCATCGTTTAGGTAAATTTGTGTCAACAGATTTATATCGGTGTTTTATATAATGTTAGATTATTCAAGTAAAAGAAATACTCATTTGTACTTTAGATGCTAACCACACACTCATTTATGAATAGGGGTGTACAATTCTTTTTTTCCCTGACATATTGCTTCATGTTTGAGCAAATATTTATGTCAAAACTTTAGATACAAATTTCACTCATGTAAGCCTTTGACACTAAGGAAAATATTCGTTTATGAGCTTCGAGAACGTGATACCCTTCAAAGCAGGGGTGTACAAACACATGCTTGTCATGGTCTTCGCACTTCCATGTACTGTCCTTCCGTTTTTTATCTTTCCTTTTAACGCTCTTGCTTCTGTTTTGAAGCTGTTGAATATATTGATTTTGGAGAGTTGCTTTCAGAAAGTTTGAGGCATTGATCTGATGACAGTTGACGACGTCCTTTGGGCGAACTTTGTTTTAATTCTGTACTTTCCTGTACATATGAATAAAGAAGTTATATTGTGGCCTCCTTAATTATCAGATTTTTATCCACAAATTTGAAGGCGTGTGAGATTCAAAACCATCAACATCATCATTCAAGTTAGGGAAAGTGTTTATAATTCCACAATTAGTGGAATCAAAATTAAAATTATATTTCCTATTTCTGTACAAAACTTTTTTCACGAACCTATTGAAAAGTAAGTGCGCCGTTAGATTCAAAAATCCATATTGTTATTTACATTTTGTATGAATAAACTTACGATATCAAAAAATATTCAAAATGATAGTTTCTATTTCTGACCAAACTTTTTTGCAAAAGTTATCAAAAAGAAATTGTTGGGTAGCGATAAAAATTCGAAGTAGAATTAATATTTTATATGTTTGGCGTCTGGGATATTATGAAGTGTTTAAACCCTGGTTTCAGACCTCACTGTTGAAGGCCGGATTGTAGTCTGAAATACTCACTTTTCTAAAGAAGCTAGGAGTATCTAATTTTTGGAGGCTAATCTGCATTGTGTACCTAACGTTTTAAGTAAAAAATAAGCCATTTTTCCTTACGTGTTGTGTCAGCTGAGTTCCGAACCAACAGATGAGTAGCACGTCAGCAGCGTGCACCATATAAATTGCCACGCTTTGACTCATATCCGCATAGTCTCCCCAGTTCTGCAAAGTTTTTCATAATATGAGAAGCACAAAAAAGCAATGAAATATTTCAAAAAGTAAACCTGTTGATAATATATTACATATGACACTAATGTTCTGATGTTCTTTTATTGTCTATATGTTTTAATTACATAACATAATATTCGACTGTTTTGTGTTCCTCACGCTAAATCCTGTACAGTAACCGAGTAACTGCAAAGGTGCTTCTCGTTAGTATCTGCTAACAAGTAGTGTGTCTGACCTGCACTCAGTATAAATTGAGTATTCATTCCTTAATTCATAAAAGCTGTTCAATATGATGCTCCTCTGCTAGCAGGCAGGCTGCACGTAACGTCAGTAAATTGCTGGGAAATTCTCGAGCTGACTTCCGGATTCTTGGCTCAAAATTTGTCGTTATGCTTTCCCGGCAATTGAAAGTGACACGGGTTTAGATCTTGAGAACTCGGAGGCTAGTGGTGGATTAATCGTTTATCAAACACTTTCGTAATGATAGCAGCGACTCATTTGTCATGTGTGCTGTAATACTGTGACGTACGAAGTAGAAGTAGACGTATGAATTGTTAGAGAAGTGGACAAGTATCAATTTTTCAGAACGGTTTGTGTTGATACTTTCATTAGAAGACAGTGGACTGACGATTCTCTAATATGGATCTGTACAACAATTTTCAACCTTAATCCAGGACGCTGATGTAATTTATATGGATTACCTAATCCTCACTTTGATTATTGATATACCGCCTAAATGCTGCCAAGCTTCGTCACCGAGAAAGAACGCTTCTAATTTAACATTTCCTAAGTGCACGAAACTTGACGGCGAAATGCAGAAACTAATCCTAGGACTACCATCACCACTTCGTAATTATATTCGCCAGTTGAGTCAATGTATACGGAATATTGTGTCGGCTATCACAATGCCTGTTAGAGTTCGCAGTCTTTGTATCTAGTTTTATAAGCGATATTACGTAATGACAAAACCTTCAATGTACCAGCCAACTTTATCAAAATAAAACAGATCTCCAAGTCTTGTCGTCCGGGATCTACAATGTCACATATTTTATCTTAAGACAGTTCATCTCCATTGTGTTTTAAATAATAAGATGTATAATACATAACATATATCAGAAGTATAATAATGGCCATCATCATGTAGTTTCACAGTTTACATAAAAGAGAAAGTGTATCAGGTAGAGGCCTCTCGTTTACAATCTTTGGGTACCATAATCGATATTAAAAATTAGTATTCCAAATAGTGGAATAATATTAAAATAAGCTAAAAATAAAGAACTGCTTAGAATCAAAATAGGGGCTCTGAATCCATTTCTTTATAGGTTTGTATTGCTCAGAGTGATGGTAGCCCCAAAAATCGGCCGAAACATGTTGTAATGAACGTAAATAATATACAGTATTCTTGTTAGATGTATTAGTCTGAATATATAAATAAATTTTATTTAAAACACAACGGGATGATGACACCTAAATTCATGTTTATATAGCTTGATGCTGGTTTCTTCTCAATACGCGTATTACTCAAAGTACATTATATTAGTAAAATACGATAGGAAGTTGGGTTGAAGTAAGATGAGAAACGGGTTTTAAAAACTTACATGTGACAGAGAATGTATGTATTTTTATATAGCGTCAATGCTGGTTTCTTCTCAGTATTATTCCAGGTACGTTTCATGTATATTGTATGTAATTTTGCTTGACATACTCTACGTAATATTGTTTTAGGTGTTTATGGTACGTCTCTACGTATTGGAGTCAAAAGGCCTATTGCGAGGGTGATGTAGCATGTCGAATAACATAAAAATTGAACTGGCTTTGGTTTATTTTCTTTGTTATTAGAATACTATATGCTTTATATATGTATGTATATATATATATATTTGTGTGCCTATGTTTGTATTACCGCTAAATGTATAATTTTTAATTTTTAGGCGTTTTAAGTTAGGTTGTCGAATGAAGAGGAAAATGAACACTTTAAATATGTACTTTAAAAACCCTGTTATTGCATACAATAACAGAACGCCCCCCACCCCCCCACCCCCACCGCGGTAGGGCTTTGAATGTTAGATTATTCAAGATTTTGACTGTTTCTTTTATAAAACAAGGACACTAATCCATTTTGGGCACAGAATAACGATGCAGACAATACTTTAAGTACTTCGTTCATTGCACAGTCCTTCCTGCGACATGTCCATTGCCTCTTCCGAAGCCAATTCCCCAGACAGTGCGATCTAATGCTTCCTCTTTCACTTACGTACTGCTGACAGTAACTTTTTATAACGCTTTTACAGCCGTTGTGGGTCTAGGCCTCCTCCTTGAGGTTTCTCGATCACACTCATTTAGACACACCACATTCGGTAGGACTTCTCTGGACGAATGATCGGCCGGTCGCAGAGACCTCTACCTGACACAACTCAACACTCACAAGATACAGACATCCATACCCACGACGGGATTCGAAACCGCAATCACTGCAAGTGAGCGGCCACAGGCCCACGCCTTAGACAGCACGGCCACTGGGATCTGCTCTTACAGTAAGTACCGACAAAAAAAGCGTGGAACCTTTCCTCATACCATTCTCTGTTATCAAATCAATGTGTACCGTAACTGAAGTCGAACCATTAGTCAATTAAGTGCGTGCTTATCGTATGATGTACCCTATTAAATTGTGGAAAGGATCATCATAATAAGAGGTAACTGGTTTCGGTTCATTCGATAATTTAACCAAGGACGGGAACCTGGTATATGAAATAATTTAAAGGGCTCTATGGTTCTTAATTCCGAGCTTTAAGTGTGTAGTTATTTTATGAAATTACTTAAAAATGTGTTTAAATGAGCGTCATTCGATACCCTAACGTATTCAGGGTCGCTATTCTATAAAATGATTAGTTACGTGTTGAATGATCCGTCACTGTAAACTTTATCAGTGTTCGAATGGTGATTTTGTGAAATAAGTATTGAAAGTCTGAATAGCCTGTCATTATAAACTTTGAAGTCCCATCTTCATTACTCCAAAAAATAATGGATTAGTGCACGAAATAACGGATTTAACACTTTAGCGATAACACACACACGTACAGGTATATATATGTATTTGTGTTGCGAAAATGCTATATGAGATGATTGAAGTTTCTACGTTAGTGAATGAGAGACGCAGTTTTCACGTCAGTATGTTTGAAAGTAAATTACACATGATCCACCGCATAACGGTCGAAACATGTAGCCCATTGCCAATTACATGCAGTAAAGAAATAAATAAGCAAAGTTATGTTAGACGAACTTTATATTGAATAATTTGTCTTATGCACAACGGGATGAAAAGCATCAAAGTTATTATTCTGTCTAGCACATCTATTTTATTTAATAAAACAATTATTACAATTAAATATTTAGCCAAATTTCACTCCAACGTCAGACTTTAAGTAATTAAAACGTAATATAAAGTATGTATATTAAGTTACGTTGCCAGGGAACACCATGATTGAGCTCAACTTTGTATAAATAGTACGTAGTGTTGTAAGTAGGACGGCTTAATGCATCTGTGTGTCACTTTCGTAATTTAGTGGATAAAATCTTGAAAGTAAAACGGAAATCAAGTATTTGAAGGTGTAGTATAGTAATTAAGATGTGCTTGAAAATTGGGCTAGCGTGTTCAGTCGCACCTACCAGACTACACGGCGTCCCACTCCAGAAGTCGGTTGTGTATTAATGTTACAGCATGCAAAATTTCTTATACTGTACCGTGACTACAGAAAAAGCAGCGAAGCACATTGTGGCCAGTAAAATCAGAAAGTGGCCACACAGACCGATGTTCAGTGCATCTTCCAGTTGCTGCATGAACCTGTAGATGACAAGGGGAGATGTAATGAAATTACTGAAGGGAATATTTTATACACTGTGTTACTGTAACTTTTAATTGTGTGACATTACAGTACATTTCTTACCCGCATAAGAAGTAAAGATAGACAAACTGATTTCATGATCGTTTCTGTTTTACTTTGTGTAATGAGGGTTACTAATGACATTATAAATACTTCTTCTCCATAAGCAATTACATTAACATGCCAGGCAAATTCATATGAACTTACGCCATTATTTCCTGATGGTGTCGAATGCACGCATTTAACTTTGCTTGCAAGTTACTGTTTGCAACTGTATGAAATTTTTTAACTCCATGCCCGTGCAGAGGCGTGATATGTTCTTGTCTGATATCCAATATGGCTGCCTTTAGCTTTTCGAACTGAGCACAGGCCACGGCGCTCAGAGTAGTACAGACGCTCAGGAAACCATAGGTTGTTCCTAGTACTAGTAAAGATGTGAAACACTGTAACGAAATGAATAATTACAAATCAGGCGTATTTTAAATTGAGGCCTCCGAGAAGTTTAGCATAAACTGATGACTGTAGGAACGCTTGTTTTTGCGCAGATTCTTACGCCGAATTTTATGCCGAATTTTCTCCTTTCTAGTTTTCAATTTTTTCATTAACGCAAATACGCTCACAGAGACAGTGGCATTACGTTTTGTTTGAATTGCGTTTGGAAGTGTGTTGTCTCGAAACGAAGTAACTTTGCAAATATTTGCTAATGCACTTTATATCTCTATGTTTTCACGAATATAATTGTTCTAATTGCGTTTGCAAAGAAAAGCAAGTAACGATACTTGAGTATGGGTGTATGAGTCAAAGATACAGCAGTGGATGTAAGATGATGGAGACGTAATTAAGGATTCAGCTTATTGTCTTAAACGATTTGTCTAAGAAAGAAATATTTCTGATATCTTCTCTTACATGCCATAGTATGTGGAACACAAAATTTTCTTTTATGTACAGGGACTTCGTTTAAAGAATTTCTAATTCAGTTTCAAATTTATGTATTTTATTATATTGTTGCAGTACCTGCTATGTGCGGCGAATCGTCAGTTGGCAGCAAGATATATTTTACTTGCTGAAGACTAAATAATCTCACCCTTACATGCTTGTTATTATCACATTAATTTAATGACACTAAATATATTATTATACTGCAGAAATATTAGTTCCAAGACAACACTTTGGTTTCTTTACTCACAGTGCGCATCGCTGTTGTTTCTTGTTTCTTTGCTTTGATTGTTCGGGCAGCAAAGAGAACACGTGATGCTCAACATTTGGCGTGATGTAGATATAGGTGGATTGTTGAAAATTTCGGGAGGTTTGGGAAGTATGCTAGTAAGGTGAGGAGATTCCTTGCTCTTTTCTTAACAGCCGAGTTTATTCTGAATACTACGCGAGGCAATGATACATAAAATGACCTGTTTCTGTCACATTTATGATCAGTATACTTTCATAATTAGCGCTTTACAGTATGACGTGGCATTACATCAACAATCTATACAGCGGTTAACACCCAAAATTTGTATTGAATTGGCGATGCATGTTTGTATTCAGGATATCCTGGCCAGAAAATTGACTATTCTATTTTCCAAATAGTGTTTGGGTAAAATAAAAAAGACAGAGAAAGATAAACAAATTATGGTTTAAGATAGGTCTTAAATTAATAATTTATACGAATATTGTAATATGAGTATAAAATAACTGAAGAAAAACATAAGATCAGATTTGGTGAGAGCTATATCTTTGGTAGTCGAAGGAAATTGTTACCTGTGAGATGTTTACCAGTTCATAGAACGGTGAAACAGTCCAGTCGAAAGGATACCACGACGATGCTATCGTTTCGTGATTTGTCACAATGCGGATTGTTGATTGGCCGAAATGAAAACACAGGTTTGCTATAGCTGCACGAGTACTGTACAGCTTAATCCGCGGGATCCATCCTGCCGCTGTTAAATATCCAGTGTCAGCGTCTCTGGTCGGCAGATCTTCCCACGTGAAGCTGTCTGTTAGGTCCATTGCACGTTCAATACTTTGTTGTCGCAGTCTAACACAAAGAAACCAAACCATGATAGAAAGTTCAGTGAATGGGAAAAATAGCCAAAGAACAGGACGAAGTATTTGATATCCTGCTGTGAAAGTACGAACAAATACTTTATAATAAAAAGGTCTTAAGGCAACAATCTAACTCTTCTCTCTTATGTGTAGATCAGTAATTTGTATGTCTGATACATTTCTGTACATACACCGGACTGGAAATTTGGCCAGAGTTACCGAAATCTAGCACTTGATTTTCACTTTTGCTCTATTTAGAACCACCGTTTCCTCAGTATGTAGCCTAATAACCTACAGTGAATTTAGGATAAATTTACAGTTCCGTTTACTATGTAGTTACCTACTATGACGTATTTCTCACAGTTCTGTAAGCATAGTCTAACGTAAACATCGTTTTTGCCCTGTATTCTGTAATTTTTTAATAAAATCCTTTACCACTTTAGCGTTGAGTGTACTTAGCAGAACATATGTAGTGATGCCTGGAATAAACAGCGTTCTTTGCAATTAATGCCCTCTTTAATATAGCATATGTTGTGTCGAACTTTTGTCATTGTTTAAAACTTTATGTATCTTTAAAAATGCCTGTGATGCTGCAAATGTGATGCCGGTGTTACTACATACCTGCTGTAAAGATAAATCCAGATAATATTTGTCATGAGAAACAACGCACGAATATTTGTCATTACACGTCCCAAATCATCCCTATGTACGTACACATCAACAAACATCCCAAGAAATGTAGTGCAAGAACAGAAAATCACTGTTGTCTTATAGATAGCGTAAATAGTCGATATTTTCTTCATGTTAAACGGAATTCCCGCTAGTCTTAAGAAGAAAATAATCCAGCCAAAACGACTCTGTAACAGTCCGTTTACTTTTATTTCTTCGCTCTCCATATAGATATAATCTACTCGAAAGTAAAGTAACTTTAAGTTTAAAGTATTGTTATAATTGCGTCCAGTCCACGTACGTTAATATTTGTTACGTTCCGAGTGCTTCAGTGCGTCTGCTAGTCAGAACGTTACGCATGACACTGAGCGCTTCAATGGCTGGTTACGATTTTCCTGACCGAAAGTGATCAATACTTTGTTGAACTGCATTATTAATGGGAGATGGAAGTTAGTATTTCAGAATTATTAAATTGGTAATTTCTTGATAATTGGAGATAACCACGGTATATTTTAAGTTTGAGCCATATTCTGAAAAACTTTATACAAAGAACGACACTAGTTCTCTGGTGCCACTAATTAATTCATGGTGCGTGTAAATTTGTCTCAGTAAGAAGCAGATGTTGGATTTTCAATTTGTGCGTAATCTAATTCTTTTAGGTGGGTCTGCGTAACAAACGTTGGTGATAGAAGTGAGTGTGAAAGGAATTCTGTTCATCTGTCAAGTAGGCCTCTTACTGTTTTTAATACTCATGTAAGGTGTAAGACCAACATCACTCGCAAGGTGCTTTACGTGTGTTTTAATGGGCTCAACTTGATCTGTACATCTCCGAAATAATCCTTACGTATAACTTGTAGTATGGTTTGGCTTACTTTATTCTCTCGTTTTCTTTAAAACTTCCACATGTTTTTAGCATACTTCCTTTTCAATTCCGTATAATTCCACTTAAAAAATAAGTGGTTCCCTATTAATTTATTCCTTATTAATAATGGCGTTATTTAATTTTATTTTGCTGAAAGTTTGCAGAGACATTATAGTTGATCATTTTGTAGTTAATCCAAAGATAAAAGTCATTATGAATTTAACACATGTAAAATAAAATGTACTGTGCCTTCTAATTGCACTAAACTAAATACCTCCATGGAGCACAGACGTTCTTGAGAAGCTAGCAGGTTGTCAGCTAGTCAAGCAATTCCTCGCGTTTTATGGAACCCGGAGGTTTATAACCGCCTTCACAAGAGCACGCCACCTGTCCCTATCCTGAGCCATATCAATCCAGTCCATACCCCCCATTCCACTACTTGAACATCCGTTTTAATACTATCCTCCCATCTACGACTGGGTCTTCAAAGTTGTCTCCTTCCCTCTCCCCTCACCCGTACGTGCTACATGCCCCGCCCACCTCTTTCTTTTTAATTTAATCACCCGAATAACATTTGGTGATGTGTACAGATCATTAAGTTCCTCGTTATGTAGTCTTCTCCACTCCCCTGTTACCTCGTCCCTCTTAGGCCCAAATATTCTCAAACACCCTCAGTCTATGTTTCTACTTCAGTGTAGGAGTCAAATTTTCACACCCATACAAAACAAGATGCAAAATTATAATTATGTATATCTTAATCTTTGTATTTTTGGATACCAAACTGGAAGACAGAAGATCCTGCAGCGAATTACAACAAGCATTTCCCGACTTCAATCTGCTCTTAGTTTCATCCTGAATGGAATTTCGATTCGTTAGGGCTCTTCCCAAATATTTAAACTGATCCACCCTTTTAAAGGATTTATTATCTACCTTTATGTCATGATTTTGTCCTGCATTCTGATCTCGAGACATGACCATGTACTTAGTTTTCTCAGCATTTACTTCTAGACCAATCTCCTTAATAGCGACTACTAAAGCTTCTGTGTTTTTCTTTATAGCATGTACACTTCCGCCCAATATATTAACATCATCAGCATAAACTAGAAGCTGATGTGTACCATTTAATTTCAAGCCCTCCTGGTTTGCCTGAACCCTTCTAATGGCATATTCCAAAGCAAAGTTGAAAAGCAATGGCGATAAAGCATCTCCTCGTTTCAAACCATTCTTAATAGGAAATGTGTCAGACAGATGTTTGCCTACCCGGACTCTGATATAGGTTTCATTTAGACACATTTTTTACTAGCATTACTAGTTTCATGGGAATATCAAATTCAATGAGAATATTATACAAAACCTCCCTCCTAACCGAATCGTAGGCTTTCTTGAAGTCTATAAATAGCTGATGCGCTGACTCATTGTATTCCTATTTTTTTCAAGTATTTGACGAATGCATCCGATATTACCTACCACATTTATGTTATGTATTTTGGCACGTCAAGGATTCTGTTCGCAGTTCATAATTTTAGGAGCCTTAAAATGTATTTAATATTACTTGATTTTTTCTCGCATCACTGTTTCATTTTTAGGATTAAAATTTTCTGTCAGCCTTGGTTGGTAATATGAGAAAGTATCCGACATTTTCCGGCATTTTTTCATAAGCTTATTCTGCACGTTTCTTTCCCAAATTTTTATACCTCCGATTATGTGTTTCTAAATTTTTTGGGCCTTTTCAGTCTACTAAATAGCGAACATCATGTAATATTCTAGTGTAACCATTAAAAAACTAATTCTTATATCCTGAAAACAAACATGTTACGGACAATCTCTTCCCTTACTTTGCTACTTAATCTTTTCCTTCATAGGAATTTTTCTGCCGCGTTAAAAATTGTTTCTTTTATTGTATTATGTAATTTAATAATTTTACTTTAGTGCCTCATATTAGGCTACGACCGTACCTTCCACATTATTTCCGATTCCTTATTAGAGCTTTGTCCTTATTTCCACACTACATGATCTGTCCTGCTGGCAGCGTTTCGAAACAAACCATAAGTAACTGAATTATTATTCTCTCAGATAAGCATTTAACGCTCAAGGTGCCAGAAGAAACGCATGTAAATTGTTCCTTATTTTTATCGTATGTGGATTCAGTTTAAATCAGTTTTTGTAAAATGTCATTGTGAAAGCTCCACAAATGCGAAGTCATTCCCACTGAAGGTGCTGCAATTTTATTGAACATGTAGACTGCGTATATTAAGTACTACTCATACTTTCTTATGGCATCGTCTATAAATAAACATAAATAGCTGAAATGATCTGCGTTCCGATAAACATTTATCGGGTAACCATGAACATGACAGAAGAAAATCATGTAGAACTTTCCTTATTGTTATCCGATGTGAATTAATTTCATTTTGTTAACAAGTTTCAGTAAAAGTCCTCAGCGTGTCTCGACATGTTACACATGAGCATACAGTTTGCTTATACTGAAAGCAAGATGATCGATCCAAACAGCAATTAAATTAGATTGCAAAATGAAGAACACACGCATTTCTATTACTCATTTAGGGTAGACAATTCAATGAAGTGCCAATCCCAGTGGTCACGAGGTCTAAGGCGTGTGTCTGCGGCCGCTTGCTTGCTGGGATTGCCGGTTCGAATCCCGCCGGTGGCATGGATGTGTGTCTCTTGTGAGTGCTGTGTGTTGTCAAGTGGAGGTCTCTGCAACGGACAGATCATTCGTCCAGAGGAATACTACCGAGTGTGGTGGGTCTAAGTGTGATCTCGAAACCTAAACCATGAGGAGGCCTAGGCCCACTAGGGCTGTCGAGCCATGAAAAATTTTATTAGATACCAACGAAGATGTGTTGAACCGTGCCATGGCTCAGGCGGTTAGTCGCCGGTCTCTCACTGCGGAGGCCCGTGTTCGATCCCGGGTCAGTCCATGTGGGTTTTGTGGTGGAAAAAGTGGTACTGGGACAGGTTTTCCTCCGAGTTGTCGGTTTTCCCCTGTCAATTTCATTCCACTTGTGCTCCATTAATAGCAAAACTTGCTAAAAAACTGCTCATCTTCATCATAGGGTCGCACAAAAAGCCTTAAGGCTGTGGTGCGTCCGTAGCATCTGCTGCGGGGCCCTTCACCATGTAAAGAAAAACGAAGATATGTTACAATACAATCGGTGGCAAGAGACCTCTAGAGAAACCTAAGAGAAGATGCACTATGGCAGTAGAGAAGGATTCCAAGACAAATGAGCATAAGAGTTTGGAAAAGACAAAAGAGTAGAGGCTGTATACAGAAGACCAAGTTCGGATGTCGTGTTTTTGCGACATAGAGGAAAAGGAAGAACGAGAAGAGAAAACAGAAGAAGAGAAACAGGAAGAAGAAAACTTTAATGAGGGAGCAGTGTGTTTGAGGTATCGTTTGGAAGGAGGAAAAAGAAGATAAACAGATTAACTTGGAACGTGACTTCTTTGGGCATGACATCTTTTAATCTCGTATGTTGTTACCAGATTTTCGGTGCGAACTCGAGCCTCTGCCATCGTCAGAGCAGGACTGAAGCAGGAACTATCTGCCTTTGAAAAATTCATTAAGCATCCACTAGACTGCGCTTTGTTAGATCCTCGCGACCTAAATCTAAAACTTTGCTGTCCTTCAGACGGCACAAGCACAAGGGAAGAATTGTTCCGCCCTGAATATTAAGCCTGAAAGTTTGAAGTTCCTAAAGGTTATAATTTTTAATACTTCAACTCCCAATTTATCTGTGTTTAAATACTTTACACGTTCTTGCGCTTTGGATGAAAGTGCTAACGATAGAAGTTTCGTGTCATTATATTTACAGCTTTGTGTTAAATAGGGATATACAAGTTAAATGTGTTTTTTAAACTGTAATTGTACTGTCAGAAGAAAAAAGCTTTTGTACTTTGAAGTAATAATTTCGAGACTGAGAAAGGCCTTTCTACTAATTAATTCGATAAAAACAAGAATCATATCATTATGTAAAGAGTAATATGTGAGATATTTGTTCAGAACTTAATATTTACCTGCAAGAAATTTGGATTTAAGTGTATCGACATTTTAAGCAGCTGCCTTTGTTACGAGAGACGTTACACAGACAATGTGAGTTAATTTGCCGCAGTTGCTCGTAGTCGCCACTGAAGAAGAAGAAGAAGTGCCAGTACTTACTTCATTCATTCTGTAGTCTGTCTTACGACAGGTCCGTAGCCTCTTCCAAAGCTAGTTCTCCACAGGGTGCGATCTAGTGCTTCCTCTTTTAATTTCCAGTATCTCTTCTTTTCCTTAAGGTCATCCAGTAGCTGCTTACGTCTTCTCCCTCGTCGTCCCGTCATTTCTATCCTTCCTTCTAACTTTCCTTCAATCACGTGTTTCAGAAGGCAGTTTCTACGCAAGATCTGACCAATCCAGTTAGCCCCTCTTCTTTTTATTGTATGTAGGATATTCATCTCCTCCTTGACTCTGTGTAATACTTCTTCATTTCTCACACGATCGGTCCAACTGATCTTCTTACTTATCTAAACAAATTAGGCTGTTGAATGTGAACCCTGCTCTCTTCTGCAGCACCGCACTTGAGTTTAACCATAGCTTGCTCATACAGGAGCTTAACATCAGCCTATTTATTTTCTTTTACTCCGCGTCCGTTACGTTCAATAAAACATTAAAATCAATATTTGAACTTATATTGGAAGTTAAGAAGTAAGAGAGTAGGTCATTCTCACATTAAAATGGAGCACATAAACTTGTGTAACGAGTTACAATGTTACAATGTGCATGTGAACATAAAATGTTAAATTTAATAAAATATATGACAATTAAATTAATTGTAAAATATATCGGCGTTTGAGGGAATGCGGTCTATTAAATCCGTTCCGTAAGATATTTAGTTCAGCTTGTTGCTTGTCTTCCCATAGACTGCGGCCTGTTTACTACGTGGTGTGCGATAGTATGTGGGGTGTGTTTGTTGATAACTGTGTTTGGTGTTTTAGAGCTGGTCTTATTGATCTGTTCACACTCCTTGTCGGGAGGCACTGCGCTACAATCCGGAAGTTCGGAGGTTCGATTCTCCATGGTGTCACTAAGATTTTTCATTGACTTAATACTTACGGCCGCACTACGGCTGTGGGGTGTAAAAGAAATGAGTAACTGGAATATATTCTGGGGGTAAAGCGGCCGGTGTGTAGGGCTGTCAACCTTAACACCTTCATTTGCATAATTGTCTAGAAATCAGGGAGACTCAATTTCCTGGAAACCGCAGTGCCTGTGCAGGTTGAATGTCAGTTTTCGTCCACGGTCTCTCGAAGGTTTCAAAATCATATCCTTCTGTGTCTACGAGAAAAGCAAACAGGTAGCTGTGAAGCTACAAGTATCCGTCGGAGCGATTTGCTCGAAATGTTGAGAACAACTGAATGTCCACGTGCTGATCGTGTGGGGCTACGACCGATAGCGGAGTGCTCTTTCAGTGTTTTCCGGTGTCCGCACAGTTCTGACTCTGCCTTCAGGTTTTTTATTTGTTGCAGAAGCCTTGGTTCGAAACGTCTGTACCCATTTCTTAATGGTGTTGCGATCAGGAACCGCTCCGTGTCTCCCAATGTCACAATGTCGTCTGAATATTTGTTGCGTTGGTATCACAGAGTCGTTGTATTTGAAAAACGTCTGCGGTGAACGTACGGTGTACAGCCGATCATTGATCTATGTTTACTAAATGGCGTCCCTAGCTGAACACAATAACACAATTACTTCAATCTCCTCTCCGAGACCGCCAGAGTACTACGTAAATCAATTGATAAATTAACTTTGCCCCACCCTGTATTTTAATGTTATTTGTAAAGATACTTACTTAAGAAATTAATTAAACTACGGTTCCATTGCTTGTTACAAAATTGTAATATTATTTTAGTACATTGTTTCAATAAAAGATTTCTCATTAAATTAGGTCAAATTTATTTCAAACAAACTTCTGCCACCCGAAACAAATGTCTTCCGAAACTGCACTGTGCTCATTCACGAGTTTCGAGCCGTGGACGAAGAAGGATATCGTAACTGCTGTTCGTGGACGAAAACGGGTATAACCGTCCAGGCGTGTTCAGGGATTGCTTTGGTTTGCATTCCTTGTCGGGAGGAGAGTCTCTTCCCTACAACGGATTTAATAGACCGCACCCCGTCAAACGCCGTTACTATTTACTACTTGTCAGATATTTTATTAATGTTATTAGTTTTAACATTTCATATTCACATGTACACTGTAACACCCACTATTAAGATCGTAATGTGAACTCCCATTATTGATGTTGCAATTATAAGTTTAGTTTTATACATTTTAATGGCCTGAGGAAGACCACTTAATAGTTGAAACATGTAGCCGTGTAACTCCTCTAAGTAACACAATAAACAGTTGTGTTGACGGTAGTTGATAACGATCTTGTAACGTACACAGCGCAAGAACAAAATACTATTTAAAGTACATTATATTGCGCAACTAGAACACTTTTATTCACATGCTTTTATTGGAACAGATAAATTAATGAGCGAGCATTGCGTTTGAAGTATCTTTTGCAAAAAGCTAAATAAGTTTGGTATAAGAATTTGAAAGGCGATATTTTGGATTTTCAGACCGTGCAGTTTGGTATGTGGTTAACACGTTTTTGTGAGACCTGCAGTCTGTGCCACTATCGGAGTCGGATCCAAGCAGCAACAATCTTCCTTTGAAATGTCGTTAATCATCAAATGTCTGCACTGCGTTACAGGATAGAAGTCAGAGTTACGAACGTTTGTGTTCGTGAATACGTTCAAGACGCAAGTACATAGGAAAAAGTGCACTGCATGAATGTGAAGTCAGGAAGCTCTGCATTTCCTACAAGTTATAATTTGTAGTACTTTAACTACCAGGTTATTAGTGTTTAAATATTTTCTACCTTGGCCGACATTTGTTGAAAACTGCTGACGGTATAGATGTGGTGTCTATTCACTTAATGCTCTGTATTTAATACACATTATACGTAGAATATCTTTTGAAAACTGTGATTAGAATTGTGTACAAAATCAACATTTTGTAGGTTTTAATAATATTTTGAATTATGGAAAAGATTATTCTTCAGAGTTAATTTGATAAGCAAAACAAAATCCACATCACTTACTGCACTGTAATATTTCGCCCTGCAGTTCTGTCAGCACTCCCTTCAGTCGTGGATTCCGTTTCTTTAATCTCAGGATGTACGTCCTGCACTTCGCGATGGTTTGTTTTGATATATTGCGGACCAAAAGAGACCACCCTCGTGCTTATATTTCCCAGAACGTTCGACGGTTTTTGCCCCATTTGTCGGTACTGGCCATTTAAGAAAGAAAGAATTACCGATATTCATTTCCTTAAGTATTTAATATATTGAATTTCAATCCCGTTCTTCTTGTGGATCAGTGTGCCTAACTTCAATTTTAGCATGCTCCTCCCGGTTTCTTTAATCCGCCCATTTCTGTTTCCGTTCCGCTGCTTCCGTTGCCTCATTTGGAACATCGAAGGCAATAAGACAGCTTGTCCTGCTTAAAGATGAGAAGTTCAACAGAGGCTCATGTCTCACAATGAAAGTGGGACAAAAACGTTTATATAAGGACCAACATTTTCTCTGACGAAAGAGTGAACAAGGTTTTGGTAGCACACGTTTAGTGTTTTTTGATATGCGTTTCGCATTTTGAACTGCCAGTTTCACATTTTGATTCCAAATGGCTCACGAACTTTCATATTCAACCTATAAATATCTTGATGGCCACTATACATTTCAGTCGTGCCATGTAATTCATTCCACGCTCTCTTGAGCCGTGCATTCTCTTTCTGTAATTTAACGGATGTACGTCCTACGCTTCGCGATGGCCTCTCCTGATTCTCTTTTATCACCATCATCATCATCATTACCATAATCATGAAGGTGTTTAAGGTTTAAATTCCAGTAACTGTTCCTTGAAAGTTTGACATGTTCTTGGCTTTTCTATTCTTGTCAAGGTCGTTCTATATCTGGTCGTCCCTTGGGCTGGTATTGGAGTGACAATCTTGGTATTCAATATGTGTCCATTGGTTTCAGCTGATCCAACCAGTCTTTCTGATATGCTTTCAAATCTTGTATTTCAGTCTTTTTCGAATGTTAGAAAATTCTTAGGCGGTCCAGTTCTTTACGCCCCATCAGTCGTCTTAAAAATCTCAATAAATTCTGCTTTCATTTCTTGGGCATCAATCGTGTTTATGGTACAGGTTTTCCCACCACAAAACAAAGGTGTTTTCGAAGTAATGTTATGCAGTATTAATTTTGTGTCTCTTGCCATACAGTTCCCACAAAATTTTGTTTTGTTATCCCATTCATGTCTCCTATTATTTTTAAATCTTATATTAATATAATTTCTTCTCCAGATAACGCATTTCCCAAGTACTTAAGATTAGAATCTTGTACCACGATTGTTACTTCAGTTCTTAATTTGACCCTTCTTATGTCTTATCCAAGAATCCCATTTTTTTTAAGGAGATATTTTCAGGTTATTTGTTTTTAAACTTTGTTTAATTCAGTATCTGCTTTTTTTAATTCATCCTCAAATGATGCTCTGATTTCTTGTGCATTAAAGTGATAAAATATCAGTGAACATCCTTTTGTATCCAGAAAATGTCTTAGAAGAAGAAAAGTATCTGAAATAAAACACATATCAAAATGAACTTGCCATATAAAATAAGTCGATGTTTCTCAAATAAAAACAGGAAAAAAAGAACTCGAACGAAAGCAAACTGTCGACCTTTCTGTAGGTAACTACATCAATGAAGCGGAGTTCTTTGGAAAAAGTAATGCTTCATCAGAAAATAATTACTCCGCATTATGTGCAACCCGAATGCTCATTATCGTGTTCAGAAGAGCCCACCACTTACCTTGAACCTATGCCCAATGAATCCAGTCCTCAAATTACCATCATGTTTCTTGAAGATTTATTTTCATATCTTCCTCCCACATTGTCTATCCTTTCAGAATCTCTGCTCTATTCAGGTCTATTTCCGTCTAAAACCGGAATACAATTTTTTCTTCCAATCGTATCCTATGAATGAAAGAACATTAAATTTTCTTGCGATTTTCTTAACGTGCCTTCCCCATTTCCGGATTTGCCTGCATACGTGGCATCGAAACATTAAGGATTTACTACGGTGTGTTGTTCACATGACGGAATTTTACAATTTAATCGCCTCATTATTTAAACTTTTGACACTTGAAGTGTTAAAACTGCATTGCGCAGTCTGCGGTTTGTCGTCATCACAGGTTTGTCTTTGACTGTGGGATGTGAGGGTGGAACTTGAAGTTGACAGAATGAGAGGGAGAGATAGCGTTCAATTTGATGTTGTTGTTGTTTGTAAAGGAGGAAAGGTATACGTATGCATAGGAGGAGAGTGCATTTACCATACTAACTACTCAGTTTGTGTTCTGTAACATCCATACAATGTGCGAAACCGAAGATTTTTAAAAGTTGTAGGCTTACCTTACTTCAGGTCGACATTGTCCGCTAGAATTAGTATCGTTCTGAATTTGTGCACCCGTACCAACTCTTTTCCATCTGCTCTAAGCATCTCTGGAATTCCGTTTCGTGAATCTTTCTACCTTGGCCTGCGAATTTGCTTGAATTCGAGTAATACCCTCGAAAATTCCTCCCTAATGTATAATAACTATTACCCCAAAACTTGATATGTTGTTACTTAAAATGAGATCTTTATCTTCTTTGGCTTCATATCACATGTTTTTGCGCAGAGAAAGTTAGTCGTCATTCAGCAGATGCTGGACAAAATTTTCAGCAGCCTCCTCGTGTACAGATGTTCCGTTAAAGTAGGTGGCACATACCGCATAATAGCCTACAATGCTATGAATATCGGTAATCGTCCTTCGTCTGCATTTGTCGATGGCATGGACCATTTTTTTCACATTTTCTTCAGTCGGATCTGACGACGGGAGACTTGAACGTACGAAATACACAACCGAGATTTGGCCACCTTTGAAAGGGGAATAACGTTCAAAGGCTTCTGTTATGCTTATGCCGTTATTAGGAAAGCCTCTTTCATGCGTTAGTTGCAAAACAAGTTTCAACGCTTAGAGTGAGTCTGTGTGACAGCCTAAAGTGCAACAAGACTAGAAATAATTAACATATTTTGATGAATATGACGTTATACTAAAGAAATTTGGAAATAGTCTTTATCTATGAGCATAAGCGAAAGGATAATGCAGTTAGCGGTTGTTTATCTGAAAACAAAGCCGTAAATATTTGTGCTAACAAACATTATGTAAGGACCGCCTGGAAAGGAGTTCAATGGTGTTTATAAGCAGAAACACAAATTGTTGTCTTCAGAAATGTGGACATCAATTCGTAAGTCAACACCGGCAGAAGTTCTGGAACGGAACGTTAAAAATGGCAGAGTATAGGTAAATAAAGGAATGGTTGGGTGACACAGTGTCTGGACTTCGTGCAGTAAGAAAATCTGAAAACGGCCGATTAGGCGCTCAAAAGAATGGAATATTTTCAAAATATAGTAGGCCTTAAATGTCAGTTCAATAGATGGCGACTTGTAGCGAGAGGAAATTAACAAAGAAAATAAGGGATTTTTATTGGTTTATTTTGTGTATATTAATTATGTTCGTTTATCAGTATACGGGCATACATCTGCGTTTATTAAGTTGTTAATTTTTCGAACGCACTAGAGGACCGTTATTTGCTGTCGCCATACATCAGTAAATAAATTGCTTGTTTAAGATCAAGAATAAAGTTAGTTTGATTGATTGGGTTAGTCATAAGGACCAGTTTCAAATCCCATGTAATGGGGTTGAATATCTTGTCTAACGGAGTAGCTGTTGCTATGTGGAGAACATCACATTTTTAAATGCACAAATTGATTTAGTCTCTTTGGAATACGGAAGAATCCCTTAATAGTGGAAGGAGTAATTCATTGAACATTTGTATAAGAAGGATGGTAAAACTGAGTCCAATAATTATCGAGGCACTTAGTGTTATCGACTACGTACACAACTGTATCTAATACTCCTCTGTCTATGTAAACTGTGTGAGTAGAAAGAATAGTTTGTAATTAAGACTATGGATTTGGATGTAACCAGAGTAAAGGGGTGAATACCGACAATCGCAAATGTTTTCTTCTGTTATATTATTATATAAGTTTTATGCAGCATATTTCGGATAAAGTACACAAAGCCATCATCAGGTGAAATTAAAGTGTCAAATAAAAGTTATCATATAAAATACATTAAACAGTTGTTCATGTCGGTTTATATAGTTGAGGTCACAACTTTATTTTTTCGTAAGATAAGGTAAGCCGAATTCCCTAAATACTTTTTGAGCATATACAGGTTCCACATAAAGTTGTAAATAGATGAATCTAAAATTGACTATTTAAAAGTTAAAATCAATGTCTAGCACTTATGTGTGAAAGTGAAGATTCTGTAACATGTTGTCCGGGTTCGAGGGGAACGTTCTGTAATTTTGTGGTATTCTGAATTATTTTCAGTATTAGCGGTTTTTCTGACTGTTAAGCCAGTCCTTATTATATTTTTCTTTAATATTTGTTCTTCATAATGTTGCGTAAGGTAAATGTAAGCAACAAGTTTTGAACCCGTCATTGGACAGTCGTTGTGTAGGCCTCCTTTTGCTAACTTTTTAAGGAAAGTTTAAGATAGTTACTATTATAATATCTCGGGCTGTATTACGATAACGATGGTAGACCTACTCTGGGCGACCTTTGTTTTACTGCCCTAGTCCAGGGATGTACTAGATTTTAAAAGAATGTTGGGGTGTAAAATAAGTATCGTCATCCTTGATATTAGAGAAAGAAGAATTGTGTGTAATGCCAAAATTAGTGGAACTGAAATTATAATCGTGATCCTTATTTCTTGCCAAAATATTTCACACCACCCTAACCAAATTTAGGTGCGCAGTAACTTAAAAATATAAAATGTTAGTGATATATTTTATGGTTAAGCTTAGGATGTCGTGATATGTTTAAAGTGATGGTTTTGGTTTATGACCAAATTATTGTGCAACTCAAAGGAAAAATAAATACATATGTATCCATAAAAGTGGAAAGTAGAATAAATATTTCTCATGATTATTATTCAGGATATCAGGAAATGTTTAATACTGGTTTCAGGTTTTGAGAAAGAGACTAACTAGATTGGGCAGGAAACTATAAAAAATTCTCACTCCTCACAGGTACATATGATTGCCTAAAGTGTTGAGGTTCCTCCACGTTGTGAATATAACGTCTTGAGAATCGCAATCATATATATTATTACGGTAAGGCCTGTTTGCAAAATCATGATTTACTGAACTACCGAAAGCAACTTTTCAAGATAGACGTTTTATGAAACCTATAATTCGGAATTAATGGCAATCATCTTTGTTGTCATTAATTCCATCTGAACAAAATTTCCTTAACAAAACTGGCTAATGTAAAACATTGACTGTTCTGAGTTCACTGGTGGCATGGCGGCTTTATCGCATAGTAAGTCTGCATCTGCCGGACATCCCATGGAGTTGTGGTGCTGAGGCTGCGGTAAAACAGAGGTATTATATTTAGTAAGGAATTAAATTTTCTTTATTATTGTCTGAAATATGAAATGTGCCATAACCTTCTTCATTACATTCTATAATCACTCTCAATTCACATATGACTTCAGATTAAGTATATGTAGGGATGTGTGAAAATATTGCATTTATAAATGATCTGAACAAAGTAGTCAAGGGGCGTTGTAAAACAAAGACTTTTTAAATAATAAAGTCAAAATCCTATAGTGTTGATTCTCATTTATTCATGTCGAATGTGAACAACAATAATTTTTATACACTTTAAAACAGTAATCTAATTCCACCCTATTCCTTATGGTGCAATAATATGAAGATGGTGCTTACTCCCCCCATCACACGAAAATAAAATTGACATTTGAGAATTATGTGAATCTACTGATATGCATATATATGCCAAGTTTGCAGTAAAAAAGCTTACTATGTTGAGAGATTATAATCACAAGTGGGACTAAAATTTTAAATGGAATACGTGGCAGTAAAAAATAGTACATCTTTGGGGTTAAAAAGATATCTTAATTGTGGGATCATATAAAGGTTCTGCCTTTTAGAACAAACATTAAATAAAAAAAGTTATTTATTCTTGCTGTATAATAAAGTGAACTGTAGAGTTTGGCATTGTAATATATTGCGGTACGAACGTTCTTAAAAGGCAGCAAGTAACAAGTGCATTAAAGGAATCACAAGAAAAACTTGTTTTGTTTTATTGTATTTTCTTCCTTTAGTATCGCCATGAAGCAGACATTCTTGAGGAGCGAATAGTCTCTCATTTTGTAAATAGTCTTTTAGTGCCATTAATTTAATATGAGCGGAAATATCTGAGATAAATAATTAGCATATACAACTACGCTTATACCCTGGAAATGTTACCTTAAATTATACCTTTTACAGACTCATCCAAAATGTTTTTTAAACCCACAGTTTCTACTGACAAGTGGATTCCAGATGTATAATTCTCATGATGCTTCACTTACACTAAAACCGTCATGTTGAAAAATGAAACTTTCCTTCACACACGCCTTGTACCTTAATACTTTGATTCCTAGACGCAAGGTCAATTATTTGTCACCGAGCAAGCTGACGTAGCGGGAATTCTTTACACTTGTATTCAGAATTATGTCGGTTGAAAACTAAAACCTGAAACGACGGGTTTAGCCAAATTACTCGTACACTTTCTTTACAATTCCAAGTTCTCCGAAAAATGTTACCTTTGGATCGGAGTTGCCAGTTAATGTGTACTGAATATTTGCCAATACATATTCTATATATATTTATTTTTGAGACGAAAGTAGGGAATAGCTCTAAGAAAGTATACATTTTCAATATTGTTGTGATATTCAGACACCAAATAAAACGTGACTTTAATATTAAACCATTAATTTGTTTATGGTTAATAAGTTAAGTTGCACTTCCCAGATCTTGTGTTTAACAAAACTACAAGAGAGAGGATCTAGAGGTATCACCGTGTGCTAAGATTTGTTCTGCTGCGAAAATTATTAGGCTTGATTCGTTTCCTCATTCTTGTCTTTCACTTGAAGCAGAAACATGAAGAAGGACAGCGTCTCTTGCATTATCTGCGACAGACAAATACTTAGTTAGAGACATGTGCGTGTATATGAGTAAGACGTCAAAGTACCTGTGAAAGTGAAATGGAAAATGTGCAATTATGATTTTTCCGAAAAGAGCGAAAGAATATTTGGTAATGGATGAGACTTTAGCGCCAATAATTTTTCCACCGGTCTTTGGAATACAATAGAAGCTACATTATCCGAAATAATGGGGGCGGACCCGAATTCGGATAACAAAATTTCGGATAATTCGGAAATTCGGCTTGACTTGATACGGTGTAATAAAAATAACATTTATTCAGAAACAAGTCTTATGTTAATAAAATTTATTGCACAAGAAAGTATATTATATTTACAGATACAATACAACACTACAAATCTGTACGAAAAAATCTGATATTTTAGTTTGAACTTTTTTTCACAACCTTTTTAGTCTGCAATGTCCCTCCACCGCTTTATCAATATCATTTGTATTTCAATAATACTAATACGTACAGTTCTCAACAATTTAATTTAGATAACATCATATCGTGTACAAAAAAAGGAGTTTCGGTTAACCCGATTTTCGGTTAAGTGAAGTTCGGATAACCGAGGTTACCCTGTAATTGTAATTCCTTAATTTACTTCAGACATGATTATACTCGATGTTGTTGAAGTTCATTTATTTTCTCTTTGTTCACTGAATTGAAAAAAATTACGAAATTTAAGTACGACTAATTTTTTTCAATGCTCTCTTCGTCTAGCATCGAACGTTTCTTTAAGTCTATGAAAACTGTTTATATGAGGATTGAACCTTGGTAATGAAAACGGTAGTTCTCTGTTAACTGACGTTGCAGTTTCACCAGATAAAAATATGACAAAGGAAAATCCCGAAAATATTTCAACATATGAAGGACTCACAATAGAAAACAAAATATAATATGTAATATAAAATATAAAAACAAAAATGGTACCACTAAAAATAAGGGCAATATTAACCATCTGAAATCATTCAGAAATATCCAGAAAACATATGTGAAGAGAACGGCATCAAGGAACTACAGAAACAGTAATATTGGCTACTTTCTCCATACTTCGAAAGGAGAGGAAAATTACCACCACCAAAACCATAGAATGTCTATTCCAAAACTACCAGAATTCAGGATACCGGATGTCATGGAACATCCACTTCTTTCACTCACACCTCAGCTCCTTTCCTGGCAACCTGAGAGTCGTTAGTGATAAATGGTTACATTTGTTATGTACTTATTATATTTCAATTATTAATTTTTGCATATTCTAAGTTGTTGATATAATTATTCATGTACGAAATATATGTTTCTTGCTCTGGGGCAGACTAATAATTTATTGCCACTTAAAACCTATACTCTTTATTATTATTATTATTATTATTAAACATTTTCGTCCTAGAACAGGCCTGGCGAATATTTATAACAGCGCATGCCCAAATTGCGGATAATTTTCGGAGAATATTTGCGCCTGTGGAAACTCGAGTTTCGTATTTCCGATTATTCCAGTGAAATCTTAGTGCCCCTTGTAGGTTGGTGCTCCAGGCAGCTGCCCGGCTGGCCTGCCGTTAAGCCGGGATTAGAAGGCGCGTGGCTCGGCTCGTTTTACGTCATAACTGACGTCACTGACAAAGAATCGTATTCAAACGCGCCGTGTAACCTCCCTGGCGCGGCGTGGAGTGTGAATGGTGGAACGAGGCTCGTGGGATCGCCTCAGAAGCGGTTTTCTCACGAGCCTCAAAGGGACTCGGCGCGGGCAGCTGTTGCCGCTACACGGCTCTTGAAGTCTACGCGCCAAGCCAGTCTCGTCCAACCTGTATACACTTAGGTCTGGTCTTTGTTTTCTGCTGTCGGGGTGCGCGAAGAGTGAAAGTTTCTGTCCCACAATTGGTATTGGCTAGAATGGAGCGGTCAAACGAGGACAATTTTAAGTTCATAGAACAACACGACTTATTCCACAAGCCGAGCCGAACCTACCCGAGCAAGGCCGCTAGTCCGCCATTTGCCGAGCTGCGCCGCGTCGTGTAGCCAGATTGTCTTTTCTGTTCCGATCTGTTGGCCGAGCAAGTGACGTCACGGCACTGGACAAGCGACGCGCCGTCTAAGCCCGGCTTTAGTCACGCCTTGGCCAAAACGGAAGGTTATTCTTTTTTAATAACACACTCGATGTGTCATAATACTATAACATACCAAGGAAGCACATATAAAGAGTTATTTATTGAAGATACAGTATGTTTCCGTGAGTCGCATTCATAAGGAATCTAATGAGTACAAATGGCGGCAATCCGAAACAAATTGGATATTATATATATATATACATATATGTGTTATAATTTCGTACTTTGTTGGTATTTTATAGTATTATTCATTCGTTCACGATTATGATGGGTTACAAAACGCTCGAGGTAATTTAGCTTCGTTCGAATATAAGATGACATTAACCATGACTTTCTGCCTAATAACCGAGGACACTGTTGTTAGTGTGGTTAGTAACAGGCAGTTTTATTCTAGTACATACATTCATCATGGTCACATTTGACACCGGAACAAACTTTCCCGCTGTCAGTTGGAACTGCTTGTTAGCTGTAGCGATGATAAACATCAGACATCGCTGAAATGTTATAGGAGATCCGACCCAGTCACACCCGAATGCCGCGTCTCTCACACTCTCCGCCTGAAACATTTCGCAATTAACGTTTTAAGCCCCTTTGAGCGGTGAGGCCGTACATTGAATATAGCAGCTGCCTGGCAAGAAGCGAGTGTTGCCGGATATTTAGGTTCCCGAAAGCAGTGATTTCGTGACATAATTTGGAGGCATATAATCATAATAAGATGGTTTGCTCTCCATTCACGGCTTTAAGTATTTCTTTCTCGTGCCAATGATTCTTTTAAGTGAGTTTTTTCTTAGTTCTGAAAGAGCATGTCGTGCCATCCTTTGTAAGTTCTGAAGCTGTTGTCGCCATCTAGGTAATATTCACCCTATAGCTTGCTTAAGCGTTGTGTGATATCCTAGCTGCTATTCGTGAAGAAGGAATGCTCGTTTGTGTTGTTAACTGCTAACGACGTGTTTCATTTTATTAGAGATTTAAGGTATCGGTTTATGAAAGTGACATCTAGAAGGTCAGAGACAGTTTACTGGTGACTAAAGTCGATTTAATTTTGTCGAATTTTCTTTCGATTCTGTAGTTTCTATGACATTAGAAATGTAAAATCCTTAATTCTGAGGCCACAATATTCATTACTCCTCCATCCGAGCCCTCCAAGACCATTACGTTTTAAGGTCACAATCTCATCATGAGTAATATTACGGAAGGGATAGTGTTTGTAATGATAATGTTTTTTTTTCTATGGCTCGAGAGCCCTATATGGGCCTGGGCCTCCTCGTTTCGTCGAGGTTTCATGATCACACACATTAGACACACCACAGTCGGTAGGACTCGTCTGGACGAGGGACCAGCTGGTCTCAGAGACCTCTACCTGACAACACACAACACTCACAAGAGACAGACATCCATGCCCCCGGTGGGATTCAAACCCACGATCCTAGTAAGCGAGCGGCCGAAGACCCACCCCTTAGACCGCACGGCCACTGGGATCGGCAATGATAATGTTAGGGTAATCTAAATTAGTGTTTTTACCCATGCGTTTTTCTTCGACCCTTATTAAAATTAACTGCATTGTTAGGTATAAAAATTCAAAATAAGTTCATATTTTGGCTCACTAACATCTAGGATGCAAACATATTAATCATAGTTAAAATTTGTGGCCAAACATATACAGTCTTACTCATAAATATGTTGTTTGCTACGAAATAAAAATGTATATCATATTTTGAGCAACTGACACGTAGTATACCTTAATATCATTGATGTCATGATTTTTGTTCTGGTGAAAAAATATTTTCCCCCGCCAAAAATGGCTTGGTATGGAAAGGAAAATGGTATTCATATTTGCAAGATTAACACCTGTGATATCAAAAAGTCCCTGAAATATTCTTTTCAATTTTTGACCAAAAGAAATTTTCTGCTGAAGGGCGGAGATTGCACAAAAAGGCGCATAAATCAAAACAGCTGTAGCTCCCTAATTTGTTCGATGCTCGTCGGCATTTTTTACCTAATAATAATAATAATAATAATAATAATAAGCCATTTTCACTTACGTGCTGTGTCAGCTGATCTCCAAACCAGCAGATCAGTAGCACGTTGGTAGAAAATGTCACGTAAAGTGCCACAGCTTGACTCATGTCCGCATAATCTCCCCCTCTGCAACACAAGTATTTCGTAATAATATTGAGATACCACGAACGCCTTTAAAATCTGCTTACAGAAAAAGTGCGTACATTAAAATTAATTATTCCTGATCTGTATTTTATTTTTCTCGGTGTTTTCATTATATGACACTGCATAGGTTTGGCGGAAGATTTCCTTGCTAAACCTGTTACGGTTTTCGAGAAACAGCGAACATTTCTGCCTTCTAGTAAGAGCGAATATTGAGTTTTCTTTAATCATTATCCCGTTATGTACATAAGCGACTATTTCGGTCTTTGTCAGCCTAAACACAACACTTTTTAAACACACACTTAAAGACACACTTGTTTTCGGGTAATGCAAGAAGCGCCCGAATATTTGTGTGATCTATAGGATTACCATGAATAGAGTTACTACTTTCCTTTATTTGTTAGTTCTTGGAAAGAGTCTGATTATCAAGTTTTTAAAGCGATCGATATTTATATGCTTATTTAAAATATTTGGCCCGATCATCCTGTTTCAGGTAACGGCATAGAAGACATCAACGTTAATTTCATGAAGAGAATGTTCATTCAACTGCTGTGCAGTATAGACTATTCTGCGTCTCTACACATCCGCTTAAACATGGCCATGCTTCGCACGTAAATGGTTTAACATGTCCAACATGCTCGGATCGCAACAACTAATTGCTACAACTAACCCTAGAAAGAATCAGGATTTCATATCCCTAATTATTAGTCAGTTCAAGATGCACAGATGTATACGTCGCCTATCACCATGTTGTTTGTAGTACGCAGTATTAGTAACTTTTTTTTTAAATGGTAGTTAATAATTAACCCCTAAATATACCAGCCAGATCTAATGATATAAATTCATACATGCCACGCTCTCTTAAATGTTCGGCATCTTCATCGTCACATCCTAAAACACTCATACCACACTTTGTAAGATTACTTCTCTCTTCTTGTACGCATGTGTCCTGTTTTACTAGTATTGTTACTATAATTTCAAAGCTATACAGGCCTATAATGATCTTTCTACAAATATTTGAATTCAGCAGTATCATCCGTCATTAATATTAGTCAATTTCACAGGCACACAATGTTAGTTTTGTGCCGTGTTACGTGACTTGAGCACGGGATAGTTCTGCCGGACGATAACTGCTACCCCCTTGTCTTCATTGAGTTGTACCTGTCCTTTCCTCCCCTGTGGCTATAGTGGTTTGTTCCAACTGTTTACCTTTTTACGTGTGCTTTTTCCTAGGGTCACTCAAAATCCTGGCTGCGAGATAGTTACATCAAAAGTCTTTTTCGGCTCTTGGTTCTAAATTTACATTTCGGCAAGCGATATTATAGGATTCTGAAGTCCTTGGTAGTGCTGCAGACTAAGTGAGGGTTTTTATCTACCTGAGCACTACCAAGTGTACATTGAGCTGTGTGGAGCCTCTTTAATTTATTATCGAGCTGGTTTTTTGGTTATTGTGATTATATGTGACTTTCTACGAGGTTTCTGTAAATACTGATTCATGATTCATTGACCTGTTATAAATAAATAGATACATTGTGAATTGTTGTATTGACTGAGTACGTTGGAGTAGTGTTGTTTGTGCCGTCAGTGATGGAACGATCTACGGAGTTATGGAATGTCAAACACATGGCACAGATTAAAGAGGACGAAACATTTAGAGTGCTTACATTTTTCTCATATGTAAGACTACTGAAACCCAAACCCATTGCATCATTCTACTCTAAGATTCTTCTATCTTTCTCTGTTCTTGCCTTTGTCGATATAAAATAATAATTGTAATATTAATCATTATTAAAATTATAATTGGTTTCTTCTAGTCGTTTAAATGCAGGACTGACGTACACAACGCAAGTACAGAAGGCACATGCATAGTTACAGGCAAGTCCACGAAGATCAGCCCAATTTTCGCGGCTTGTTACATCGAAGACATTCAAACAGGTGGTTAGCGAATGACTCCAAAAGGTTTTGCAATGTTCCTCTTCTGCCTCAGTCGCTGTTTTTTGTTTCCACAGAATTTTTTTGCATTTTGTTTGTCGTCTGGATATTCGCTTGACTTTCTCTTTAGTCTTTCTCTTTCCCTTTCTGTTCTTAATAGCCAGTTTTTCTCTCCAGCTCATTCTTGAAAATGTTTCTGGCAAATATTTAAATTTCTGAATTTCCTTTCTTTTTTTTAGGTTTGTTATATTCTACCTGCCACCAGGAAGTCGTGATTTGTTTTGTCACAGTCATCCCTATAATGATCAGTGCTTGTTGACCTCGTATAAATACTCGTCCCTTCATCTTGGCAGTTCTGACCCTGTATAGTGAGAACGTCCGTGAGTTGAGAAGGCGATTGAAGTTATTAATCTTGTTAATTCTGCATTTCACAAGCATAACTGATGATGTCTGTTATTGTTGTTAAGTTTATCATAAATATACAAATCCTTGGGCGAGTCATATACCATCTGCAATTATTACTTTCTTGAAAAGGTATTAGTTATTTGTCAATATCTCTAGCATGACCTATTGTCCCTCCATTTATTCCGAAAGAGTATTTTCAAAAGTGCCCACCATAAAAATAAATTTTTCTTGATTTTCTTTCTTATTGTCACGAAATCCACAAGTGGACTTCTAGACGCATTAGTATATTTAATGTACATATTATATTCTGGGACTGTGAAGATGTACTGTTTAGTTTGGAATATGGTAATAAATAACTGAAATAGTTCGTGGCTATCAGCGTTGTAATTGTCCGGTGTACTGGAATTTGAAAACCCGAAAACATTTTGTGTCTTTAAAAAATTGCGCTGGAAATACATAGATAAAAATTACAGATCCTGTTGAGCATATTTTCAGCCCATTGTACACGGAATCACAAAGAAATCGTATGAACAAGCCCGTGTCCTTATCAATTGTAACTGATATACGGTTTCCCATACACCTGGCTGCACGTGGTACAGTGAAACTAGTGACTCGGTCTGAGGTCGAACAACGAATTTCAGAATACTTCGTCACTAGTCGCAACTCATGTCTACATCCATTTCCCCATTATTTAAAATGTTGCTAGTATAAAATTCGTTCAAATTTATGTCAATTAAAATTTCATAAATTTGAATGAAGATAAGCACTTATATACAGTGGTGATTTACATGTCAAAAAAAGGAGCGTATTCAAGTCGACTGAATGTTTATAAATCAGGAAATAACAAGGATAAACTGAGGGTATCAGACAGAAGTCGTTTGTATGGTACACCTCAGTACAGGCCTGAAGCTGTTATCACAGAAGGCAGATCAATAAAGAAGAGAGCTACGTGTACACTGAGTTGTCTAAAACAACTCAAGTGTAATTTACAATTGCACTTTCCTTAGTGCTTTATATTCTCTTTATCTTCCCGGTGTATTGCATGTGGCTGCTGTGGTAGACACTTAAAATGCTGAAATTAGCACATAACGCTGCAAGACGTGTAACTTTATTTAGACCGTAGTGTTAGGTACCGTATGTGTAAATAAAAATGTGAACTTTTATTAAACATGAAGAACAAGATGTGTGTTATATCAATCGATTTAATGTCAGAATTGTTGGCATTGTAGATCTTCAAAATTTAACATATTTTACACGCATTCCCCTACAACTTCCAGTAACAAATCTATCTGACCTACCGCAATAGAGAACATTGTAGGGCTGCTGTTGGCTGGCGTGCTTAAGAAATGAGCACTACTATCTCTTATGACGAATTGATTAACACAATTTTTTATTAAAGGTGACAAGGGATATGTTGCGTAATCTTGATACTAGTGTTCAGGAACTGATGGTGTAATTGCATGTTTGGATCGTGTAAGGAGAGTTGCCAGACGGGATCAGCTGATCGGGCAAGAGAAGCCATTTTGTCGGTCGTGCTGGTGTGGTTCTAATTGGGAGCAAATGTGACCGTTGATGTAATGTGGAGTTTTACATGATAGTAGCTAGTCTTATTTTAATTTGAATTGTTCATTATGGTACTATGAATCATTATATGTCGTTAGTATATTGTGGAATGAATCTATGCTAACCCTCAAAACCATACAGTCAACTAAGCACCAAGGCGAACAACTAGGAAGGAGTCAAGAAGTGAACACACAGTCTGTTGTTTGCGGTTCGAATGTTCGATCTACGAATAAAGCGGCTTGTCATGTAAAATATCTGCATGTAACTTACAAAGGGCCTGTCTTTGCTTTTTAGGAGCGTTCGCAAAATTGCGGAAAGCGACTATTAGCTCCGTCATGTCAGTCTATCTGTCAGTCCGTCTGTACGTCCGTCTGCATGGAACAACCCGGCCCCCACTGGACGGATTTTGATAATATTTGACGAATAGTTTTATAAGATCTGTCAAGAAAATTCAAGTTTCTTTGAAATCTGACAAAATCAAGGGTACTCTACATGAAGACCTGTGTACATTTTTGATTATATCTCACCCAGTTCTTCTTGGAATGAGCAATGTTTCAGACAAATGTATAGAGAATATCACAAAACACTTTTTATGTCCAATAATATTATTTTCCGAAAATCGTGCCGTTTATGAGATGATGTGCAAAAATGCTGCGATTCCCGGAGAGCCACAGATGACAGTATAATTTGCATGCTCGATATCTAAGGCTACAAACACACACTTAGAATATGTAATAATTACTGCTCTTGCACGGCAAAAATGGTAACATGAACGCACCTCAATCTTGCGTCTTACGCAGATTGCCGGTTTGCTTTTGCCTGTCTTGTTATGTTTGCTAGCATTATAGTGGGGTATGAGGTGACGCAGTTGGTTGAGACAGTACGCTACAAGCAGGAAAGTTGCGGGTTCGATTTCCGATTGAGTCATTTGTCGACTCAATGAGTACCAGAGATGTCTGCTGGGGATAAGGGCGTTCCGTTCGTAGGGCTGACAAACTTGCCACCTTCGGGCAAGTCGGTTTTCGTCCACAGTTAATCCCATATCCTTCGCGAGGAAAAAGGTCATATCCATTTTCGTCCATGACCAACAGGTATAATATACTTTTTCGTCCGGGGCTTATAACTCGTGAAAGAACATGATGCAGTTTCGGAAGACATTTGTTTCTGGTGGTAGAAGATTGTTTGAAATAAATTTGACCTAATTTAATGAGAAATCCGTTATTAAAACAATGTATTAAAACATTATAACAATTTCTTATCAAGCAATTTAGCCTTAGTTTTACGAAATTCTTAAATAAGTATAATTACAACAAGCACTAAAATACAGAATGGGCAGCATTTATTCATCGCTTTGATTTACATGTAATCTGGTAACCCCCGAAATTAGATTGAACTAATTGTGGTAGAGAATTCAGTTAGGGACGCCATTAATAAACATGGATCAGTGATCGGCTGTACACCGTGCGTTCGCCGTAGAGACGTTTTTAAAAAATTGAGACTCTGTGATACCAACTCAGCAAATATTCAGACGACATTTTAACATTGGGAGTCACGGAACGGTTCCTGATCGCAGCACCACCAAGAACTGGGTACAGATGTTTCGAACCACGGACTCTGCAACAAATAAAAAACCTGAAGGCAGAGTCAGAACTGTGCGGACACCGGAAAAAATTGAAAGAGCACGAGCCGCTATCGGTCGTAGCCCCACACGATCAGCACGTAGACATTCAGTTGCCCTCAACATATCGAGCAAATCGCTCCGACGGATACTTCATTCTGGTTTACTTTTTCATCCCTACCAATTACACATTGTGCAAGAACTGCTTCAAGAAGTGCATTTTGTGAGCAATTTGTTACATTAGTGGAAGAACATTCAGATGCTATTCTACAGGTGATAATGTCAGATGAAGCTCACGTTGAAATGCCTGGTTGTGTGAACAAACAAAACAGGAGTGGAGCTAATCCAAATGAATTGCTTGTGTAACCACTTTACAGTCAGAGAGGAACAGTGTGGTCTGGGATATTAGCGTTCGGCATCATTAGTCCTTACATTTTCAAAGATGGAACTGGCAATGCGGTTAATGTGACATCTGACCGGTATGTGCATATGTTGAATGAATTATTGCTTCCAGAGTTACGCCGTCGTGATATGGACTTTGCCACCTTCTGTTTCCAACAAAATGGTGCAACGGCACCTACTGTTCGGCGGTCGTAAACGCCCTAAGAACTGTGTTCCAACATCGCATAATCCTCCGCTATGGTGACATTTCTTGGCAGCCCGTTCGGCCGATCTGTCGGCTTGTGATTTCGTGGGGCAGTTGTAAAGGAACGTATTTCAAGCACGTCCGGCAGACTTACATAAGCTCAAACAGATAATTCTGATGAAATCAATGCCATCCCATCGGCATCATTTTGCATCATTGAATCAAACTTGATGGGCGATATCTGACGGGTGTTATATTTAAGAAGTGACTCTGCTATGATGTTCCTAAATAATGGAAGACATCTTTCATTTCACATTACTTTGAATAAAATCTATTATAATCTGGTCGAATAGTGTATCTTTAAAAATTATCAATAAAATCTGCCTTCTTTTAATGACATTCTTACGTTAAGGATAATTACATCAATTAGGCGGTAAAATATTCGTTTTAACACAGTTTGTTCGTATTTATATTACATGTCATTTTCTGTTTCTGTAACTAACTTTGGAAATAAATCCTAACCTAGATATTTCTCCTATTTCGTAATTTTTAATTAAATCTTCTACCAGTCACTTAACAACGTGACTTCTTTTGTTTGTCACAGTAGAAGGCAAATTAAGACTTCATTATTTTACGTGTATCATATTGACATTCTGTTAACTTAGTCATGAATAAATTGATGTCGGGGTGAGAATGGTAAAAACATTGTCCATAAGTGTGAGTGAGAAGACTCACAGGCGTTCAAGGTCAACTTCAGACTACAGCTGAAAAAATACCCAGTTAGATAAATATTACGATACAGCGGTGATCTCGTTGGTGCCTAGATCGGGACATGAAGTGGTGACCTCAGAACACCGACGACACAGTGCATGAACAAGTAAAGAGCAAGCTAATCCTCTTACCTATCTACATATCGCTCTCAGAATAAGAACAATAAAAGCTACGAACTGTGACGAAGAAGTAAGAGCAGTAATCGGTTAGAAACAGTAATCGAAATGGACCGCCAAAGAAATTAAGTAAGTAACATGTTAATCGAAGCTAACTGGCTAAACATGTTGGTGGATATGGATGAAGAGGAAAGGTTACGTAATTCAAGCTGACCAAGTATGATTTGGCAACCACATATCTGGACTCTTCGTATTGTTTTCATTGAAGAGAATATTTTATTCCATGGCGCGACAGCCCATAGTGGACCACGGCATCCTGAATGTCGAGGCTTTACGATCACACTCAGACACAACGCAAGTGGTATGAGTCCTCTGGACGAGTGAACAGTCCGACGCAGAGGCCGCTACCTATACAACACAAAACACTCTCAAAAGACAGACTTCAAAACCCCTGGCGGGATTCGAAGCCGCAATCGTAGCAAGCGAGCGGCCAGAGACCCACGCCTTAGACCGTGCGGCCACTGGATCGGCACCGTTGAGGGGGATGCAAACATGAAAAATAGCCGTGGACGAAAACGGATATGATTTTGAAGCCTTCGACTGACCGTGGAAGAAAACTGACATCCCCCTCCTTCTTGCACCAATTGTCTAGAAATTCTGATATACTCAACCTCCTGAGCCCTAAGAGCCAGCCCAGGCCTGTGTTGGAAAACTGTACTTAGTATCATAGTAATATTTGAAAAGGAATTTCAGTACCAATATTCGGACTTTCTTGCTACACAGTGCCGTACTTAAAATTTCTGACAAAAGGATAATAATGTGAACAGGCAATGACGTAACTGATGAAGATTTTTCAGTTGAGTCTACTGTCTACTGTGTTTTGATACTGAAATTTTAATGTTGCTCAGTGAGATTTGCAGTTCTCACGGCCGTGCCTGAAGATAAACGAAAGAGGGTCTACACCGATAATGGAGGCAGCCGGTTGATATATATCTGCCCGACCACACAGCCCCACATATCATATAACTGTTATGTCCATTGTTTCAATCACAAAAATTCCTTATACTGTACCGTAACTACAGAAAAAGCGCTGAAGCACATTGTGGCTAGTAAAATCAGAAAGTGGCCGCACAGAGCAAAATTCAGTGCATCTTCTAGTTGCTGCATGAACCTGTAAATAAGGAAAGGTATACTGAAATTTCTGGAAGATATGTGATACAGGGTTTAATCTATATTTAAGTTATAAGACTTTAGGCTACATTTGTTGCAGTCATCAGAAATCCTTTCAGGGCGACAGATTTCACAAGGGTTAATTTGTTAGACGACATTTAAATACGTTTTTCGCAATTGCAGTCACGTGAATATATTACTTACGCTACTATTTCCTGATGGTGCCGAATGCACGCATCTAACTTATCTTGCAAGTCACAGTTTGCAACTGTATGAACTTGTTCATTTTCCTGCCGGTGGTGAGGCGTGATATGTTCCTGTCTGATATCCAATATGGCTGCCTTTAGCTTTTCGAACTGAGCACAGGCCACGGCGGTCAATGTCATACTCAGAGCTGGGAAACCGCAGACTAGACCCATTGGCAACAGTGTTGTCAAACACTGTGAAGGATTTAAAAGAAACAACTGAGGTTTGTGATAAAATAGGGCATTAAGGAATGCTGATGAAACTAATTCAAGTCTAAACTAAAGCCTGTGTAAGAATGACAGCTTTGTACAAATAATTTTGTTCTCGATTTCACCATCTTCAACTTCTAATTTTCGTTTAAGAGCTGCAAATTCACACCTAGCCAATTAAAGCTTTAATTTGAGATGTCATTGCATTTGAAATTGTCTGGACTCGAAACAAAAATTGAATGCTTTGCGATGTATTTCCTGTGTCAGTACTTATAGAAATATAATTACATTCATATCGTTTTCCTCATCAGTAGGTATTGGTGATGTGTGAGTACGTGAAATTAACCAAATAAATAACGTTGGGCAAAGAAGGAGTGGACGTACTTAGATGGGAATGGAACCCATTCTTCTAAAGAGCATGGTACAGAATGCAGTGCATATGAATTTGTGTTGCTGGATACAGTGTATAGACACCGGCTTCATTTTGAAATCAACATACTGGGGAAATTTTTATTGACTCTCAATATTTAATTTTAAATTTTAATTTTACAATCCCAAGTTTGTAAGAATGAAAGTAGGATATGTTTGACACACTCGCAATCAGTTAATCCCACAATGGCGTTTTGGGTATAAAAATGAGTTTATAAAGCTGAAGGAAATAATAACCTGCAGACACATTTGTTCCAAAATATCAAATTATATCGCTTTATTCACATGCGTCTCAGCGCGTCTCCCTGTTGTTGGTTACTTGTACACTTTTGTGGTTTAGCAAACAGATCGCGCAATGTTCGATATCTGTATTGATGTACGAATGGAGGGGACTATTAAAATTGTGGAGAGATTTAGTAATGTGCTCTGTAACATGTGACGATTCAGTGTCGTACTTTTGGATGCGATTATTTTAAATATTCCCCGACGACTTGATCTAATGCATAATAACTTCCTTTCACGTCTGTCTGGACTTACCATTGATAGTTATCGTTGCACATTCCATTCGATACCCACATTAAATCAGCAAATAATACAGCCAATAAATCCAACGGTTTGTACTGCGGCAGCGCTATACGCTTGTATTCAGCAGATGCCTATCAGAACTTCGTCTATACTGACTGTTTTGTTTGTTTACCTTAGTCTATCGGAAAAAATTTCTTAACATTCCATCGATTAATTAAAGAGCGCTTCATTCTAAATTTTTACAGTTGCTTATTTTCGTCCATCCCATCATTCACCGCTGCTGATTCTGACAGATTAACACACAATGGAAGAACAAGGAATAACAAAAGTTTTCTGGTAACTCAGAGGTTTAAATTAAGAGAAATATAAGAAGAGTTTCGAAAAGAATTGTATTTTTTTAAGTGAAAGAATGTGTTACCTGCGAGATGTTAACTATTTCGTAGAACGGTGTAATAGTCCAGTCGAAAGGATACCACGCAGGGAACAATGTTTCGTGACTTGTCAAGATGCGGATTGCTGATTGGGTGAAGTGAAATGTTATGAGCCCCAGAGATATTCTCGTACTGAAAAACTTAATACGCCGGATCCATCCTGCCGCTGTTAAATATCCAGTGTCGGCGTCTCTGGTCGGTAGATCTTCCCACGTGAAGCTGTCAGTAAGGTCCATAGCACGTTCAATACTTTGTTGACCCATTCTGAGACAAAGAAACCACATCAGTATGTAAAGTTCAAGAATTGTGGAAAGCTGCTCTAAGAACGTCTTGATTAATATCATCCTCTGTGTTTTAAATAACTAACAAATAAACAGTCAAATACCCTCTATAACACATCCGTATTTTATACTTTGTAGGTAGGCTACTTGTTTCAGTCCCCTTGGACCATAAAGAGGCTTCCTAAGCATGAATACACGCTTTGTTATGAGATCTCACAATTACATGCCATAAATTAGAATTTCCTCCAAATTTTGTTAATAGTTTCATACCAATAATCATTTAAATTATAAGAACAGCATTGATTAATAAAAATGTTTTCAGTACGTTGGGGTCCAATTTTTTGTTTTGTCTTTTCATTTTGTTAAAATTTTGAAGTTGAATAACGAAACGAGTGAGAGGTGTATCTATTATTTATTTGCTTTATTTTTAGCCGCTTTCGCAAAATTGGGAAAATCGAATACTACCTTTTTCATTGTCTGTCTGTCTTTGTCTGTCTGTCCGCATTGAGCAACTCGGATCCCACTGGCCGGATTTTCATGAAATTTGATATTTAAGTAATTTTCGAATATCTGTCCAGAAAATTCAAGTTTCATTCAAATCTTGCAAGAGTAACTGATATTTATTTATGATAATGTCTAGCCGAATTTTTTAGAAGGAGAAATATTTCAAACAAAATTTGTACAGAGAGTCGAAACAAATATTTAATATCCAATAATATTTTCCCGAAAATCGTTCCGTTTAAGAGATAATGTGGAAAGATATGGTACAGCTAGACAGGCCACAAATGACAATATAATTCTGCGCAGAAAAATGCGCTTTGCCTGCCTGGATAACTCGCTCAGTTTTCAAGAAGGCCATCAGCAAACGAATACACTTTTGTTTCTAAGTAGTGTTCGTATGTACGAGAGTGCATATTAGATGGAATATAATCTCTTTTAAAAACTGGTACGTAAAATTTGCATAATTATGTTGCCTGCTAATATAAATTGTGAGTAAAGGGAGATATTAAGTATATTTATATAGGACTGTATGGTCGACTATGGTTAGTGTATGTATTTCTATTAACCAACTCAATGTTACTAGAAAATGAACATGGAGTAATTCCCGATAGTTGGAAATTTTGAATCGATTCCTCAAAATCTAGATAAGGAGACAGATAAATTGACAGACAGATTGATAGATAGATAGATAGATAGATAGATGACAGATAGATAGATAGATAGATAGATAGATAAATAGATAGATAGTAAGATAAATAGATAGATACATGGATGGATAGTTAGATGGATAGATAGATGCATAGATAGATGGATGGATATATATATAGAGATAGCTAGATAGATAGAAAGATAGATAGTTAGATAAATAGATAGACAGGGAAATCGATTATGAATATACCTAAAAATTGTCTCGGAAATATTGTTTTTAAGTCAACAATTGCACAGTTAAGCTTCTGACTTACAGTGATACATATAAAACACACATCCACACAATCAACGTAGATGTATAAACAGTAATAGGAACACAAGCTTCAGTTTGCTGCACGGAATTCGTTCTTATTTTATAACGATATGTGATCTGTCACAGTAATGCAGTAATGTAGTCTTCTTGCTGTGTCATGTTCTTATGTAGATTGTCCTCACAAGCGCACTGCACGATCGAGAAATCTCCGACTATTTCAAACTTATTGAGGAGAAGATTCCTGGCAAAATACTGACAAATCAGCACGAGTTTCGTATTCATATTTTGCAGACGAAATGAAGAGAAAATTGTTCTTTCTGTCATATCATTAATATCAGTGTTCTTGTTGCGGTATTTGTCCATGTCCTAGTGAGTAACGTGGCAGTTTTGAAATAGGAAGGTTGTGCTTTTGCTGCTTTGGTACTAGTCTCATAATACCTTATAAATTTATATCTTTTTCTTAATAAATATATATCTTTTCTTATTATTCTATTCATTTTCCATCGTGTAGCAACACAGTTTTCGTACTGTGTCACTTTTTTTTTCGGATTGATTTTCCTAAGAAGGGGAGTGCAAGATTGATTCTTCTCATATTCGTTTAAAACTTTATGAGAATGAACATATTCTGACAAAACAAAATAACTAAGCAATACCACCCCAGTGAAAAATTGCAGACAAAATCGACAGTGAAGTTTTCTCTATTCCTTACCACTATCTTTTGTCTATCACGTGCTAGGCATCTCCGTGGCCTAGGAGTTAATTTGGCGAATTTGTAATTTGAAGGTTTCGGGTTCGGGTGTTGTTGACGGAAACTTTTTAGATGCGTACGAAAAATTGCGAAAAGTAGCTATTAGCTTCGTCATGTCTGTTTGTATGTCTGTCTGTCTCTGTCCGTCCGTCAGCATGAAACAACTCGGCTCTCTCTGGACCGATTTTCATTAAATTTGACTTTTAAGTACTTTTCCAAAATATGTCGAGATAATTCAATTTTCATTAAAATCTGACAAGAACAACGGGTAACTTACATGGAGTCCTATGTGCATTTATGATAATATCTCCCTCGATTCTTTTTAGAATGAGAAATTTTTCAGACAAATTTGTAGATAAATTCAAAACACATTTTGTATTCAGGAATTTGTTTTTCTGAAAGTTGTGCCGTTATAACGTAATGTTAAAGAATGTGGTTGAGACAGGCCAACCCCAGATGACAATTTAATTTGGCGCATGCGCTTTGCCTGCAGACACGACACACTCGTAATATGTAATACATATTACTTTTCCACAGCAAAAATGTTTACACGAATGCTCCTGAATATTACGTTTATACGTACAGTGCCTCTGTTTTTCTGCATCCAACAGGAGTTGCTGCTTATTTTAGACATTAATTTTGTATCTCTAATAATAGTTTATTGCAATTCTTTATTTGGAAACATTTAAAATAAAACATTTCAGCAACGAAGCAATCATATTTTTACAATGACTAAACAACTAGTACAATAAAAAGACAATTTTAAATTTTGTATTTACAGTAGATACGATTAGCATAACAACGAAATAGTTGAACGTTTTAAAACTTTAGGGGACAGCATAAACAAAACGTAAGTTGATTCAAATATCTTCTATAATCTTAAATTCAAAATCCTTAAAAAGTATATTAAAATATTTTCATATGAAACATTCCAGTTTAGTATTGTTACAGGTCCGGAGTTTGTCTACGAGAACAGTAAAGAAAAACTTCGTCGTCGTTACAGAAAAATAAAAGCATCGAAGGAATACGTACACTTCTCACTCCTTTCAACTTTGAACCACGCGATATTTAACATGATTATAAGACCGATACAAACAATTGTACCTCAAAGTACTGAAACTTATCATTTTAGTAATTTACGTTTTCATTACAAAAACACAAAAATCCCAGAGTTTATGAATGGCTACTTTGAAGACATCAGCAAAGGTTGGAGAAAAATTTTAATAAATGACTTGACAGGGTGAGATTTCACAAAGTGTGTAATGTTATTTACGCTTTTACCTTTAATGTTGAAATGTTTATACAAAAGTCTGATGAAGCTTACTTAAGGTAATTCAGAAATCAGCTGTGCTAGAAGGTAAATTGACAATTCATTAATCAAAAGCAGCACGAATCATTTGATATTCTGTTCTCAAATACTAAACAACAAATTTCGTAACATCAGTTTACCGGAAGCCAAGTTCTAACACGTGTCACCGGTGTGTAGTATAAAAATATATAATTTTTCAATATAGCAGTACTCATACCGGCTCACAAATTTCGTCACTGCTACCAAAATCTAGCGTTTGAACAACAGATTTGGAGTATGATTAAGCATCAAAATATCAGTACGTAAGAGCCTCCTATCAATTTTAGCCTAATTTAACACTCTCGAATGCTGTGTATTTTCTTACATTTACGTGTTGCTGCAGAGTTCAAAAGTCTGTCAGCAATAGACATGTTGGGGTTCCATTGATTCTTCTTTTTTTCCTTCAACGAATTTGCAAGGATAATAGGGCAATTCGGATCACATAAATGGCTGATGCTTGACTTACAACACATTTTAAAGTATTGTTTCTTAAATATATAGAACATAATTATGAAACATTGCTCTAAAAACGATGCTGTGTTTAATGTAAAATATATGTGATGATGCAACTATGATGGCCAGTGTTGTGACTTACCTGCAGGAAAAATAAATCCATACAACATCCACCATCGCAAACAACATGCGAATATTCGTCATGACGTGTCCCAAATCATCCCTATGTATGTACACATCGACAAACATACCTAAAACTGTACAACAAGCACATACAGTCACTGTTATCATATAGATAGCGTAAATTATCGACATTTTCTTCATCTTAAACGGAATTCCAGCTGATCTAAAGAGGAAAATAATCGAGCTGAAACGACTCTCCGAGAGTCCCTTTACTTCTGATTTTTCGATTTCCATGTAGAGATGCGACTGAAACAATGATACTTCGAAGTCTAAAATGTTGCTGTATATTGTAGGCAGTCCGCGAACATTTAGAATCAGTCACGTTCGCAGTGCTTCTGTGTGCGTCTGAAAGTCAGAACACTACGCATGACACTGAGCGCTGGAAGGGTGGTTACGTTTTTTCCTGACCGAAAATGATCAATACCGTTTTAAATTGCATTATTAATGGGAGATGGAAGTTAGTATTTCAGAATCGTTAATTTGGTAATTTCTAGATAATTGGAGATAACTACGTGACTTCTAAGTTCGAGCCATCATATTCTGAAAAGTTCGTAGAAGGAACGAGACTACTTTATTGGTGTCATTGATTAATTCACGATGTAGAAAACTCTATAAGGGAGAAATGTTGCATTTTCCATTTATTTACATTCCAATAACTTAAGTATCGGAAGAGTAGATAGAATTGAGTGTGTTTATAATCAGAGGTTTCAAGAATCAAGTGAATCATTTTAACTTAACGCGAAATAAACCGGCGTCAAATTTGTTGGTGAAAGTATTCAGGATTATTTCCAGTACCTATTAACAATTCTCTTATATTTCGAACTGAATCCATCGTTAAACGTTTTGCAAAACAATTTTATATATGATGATAGGTTGGACTACATACTTGTGAATCATCGATTCATAAAGAGTAGGAAGGATGTGGAGTCACTGCTTGGGGCACATATTTCCTCTGACTCCAAATCACTGGTTACAAAGCTCTGCATTAGGTTGAAGAAGATAATAAAATTCCAAAAGAGAATACCAAGATGATTCTGGAGAACTGATATGCTCAACGACAGAACGTGCGTGGCAGCGTCTGGAAACTAACTGTAGATACTTGAAGTACTCCTCGCTCCGATAAGCATTTATAGTTTAAAGCTCAAGGTGCCAGAAGAAACCCATGTATATCGTTCCCTATTTTTATCTTATGTTTATTAAATTTCAGTTATTTGACAGGATTTAGTAAAACTCCTCATCGTTTTCCTTTATGTCACACGTGGACACACATGGCGAAGTTAACGGGAGCAATATTGTAAAATGTCATTTTGAAAGCTCCAAAAATGCGAAGTAATTCCCACTGAAAGTGCTGCAGTTTTACTGAACATGCAGACTGCGTACATTAAATACTACTGACTCTTTCTTATGGCATCGTCTGTAAATAAACATAAATAGTTGAAATAATCTGCGGTCCCATAAACAATTACTGCGTAACACTGAACATGAGTGAAGAAAATCATGTAAAACTTTCCTTATTTTTATCCAATGTGAATTCGATTTCGCTTTGTTAACAAGTTTCAGTAAAAGTCCTAAGCAGTTCTGTACAAATTACAAATGAGCCTAAAGTTTGCGTAAACTGAAAGCAAGATGACAGAAGCAAGCAGCAATTAAATTAAATCAAAATGTTAGAACAATAAGAAATGTTAACTTCCATTAATGGCAGATAATTTAATGGAGAACCAAGAAACAAAACAATCGGTTGCAAGAGACCTGTAGGCAAACCTAAAAGAAGATGGCCTGAGGAAGTGGACGAGGAGTCCAAGAAGATACCGAGGTTAAGGGGTATGCAAAGAGAATGTAGGAATAAAGTGTTGAGAGACTACGTGGAACAAGAAGAAGGATAAGAAGAATTTGATGACTGAGCAATAAGTTTGAGGCATCTTTTGGAAGGGGGAAGGAGAAGGTCAGCAGGTGACTTTGGAATGCGACTTCTTTGAGGGGACAACTTGTAGTCTCCTTGGGAGTTAACATAATTCCGGTACGAATCCTAGCCTCCGCCATTGTCAGACGAGGATTGAAAGACGAACTGTCTCTCTTTGGAAAGTCACTAGACTACACGGTGTTAAAAGCCACAGGAGAGCAAATTAATTCTTTATTTTCGTCAAGACCTCAAAGTGCACAAACAGAAATGAAGAAGTGGACAGCCCTGAATAGGAAGTCTCGAGGCTCTACGTTCCCTATATGTTGTAACTTGTAATACCCAATCTTCAAAATGTCGGTGTTAAATATTTTAGACATTCTTGCACTTAAGATGAATGGTGCTAACGGTAGAATTTTGGTGTCAGTATTCTTACAGCTCTGTTTTATATACAGATATGCAAGTGACATGTGTTTTTGAAACTGTAATTGACCTGTCATCAGAAAAAATTCTTTGTACTTTGGAGTGAGATTTCGGGAGTGAGATTTCGGGACTGAGATAGGCCTTTCTGTTAATTAATTCGATGTTGACATGTTGACATGAGAGTAGCGAAATTTTAAGCAACTGCCTTTGTTACGAGAGACGTTACACAGACAATGTGAGACTTATGCCGCAGTTGCTCGTAGTCGCCACTGAAGAAGAAGAAGCAGTGCCAGTACTTACTTCTCTAAACAAATTAGGCTGTTGAATGTGAACCCTGCTGTCTTCTGCAGCCCGCACTTGAGTTTAACCATAGCTTGCTCATACAGGAGCTTAACATCAGCCTATTTATTTTCTTTTACTCCGCGTCCGTTACGTTCAATAAAACATTAAAATCAATATGTGAACTTGTCATTTTGGAAGTTAAGAAGTAAATAGTAGGTCATGCTCACAATAAATAGAACACAGGAACTGGTATAACGAGACAAACTTCTGTAAACGAGGAGTGAAGAAAACTTCTACAGCAAACCCTTGTTAGTACAGACCTACCTATTAATATGAATTTCACAATTGGACCTGCCCATTTGACACCTCGGCTTTAAATTACCCAAGAAGTTTCATTCTGAACCTATAACCATGTGTACGGAACGTTATTTGTTGACCAAGGACTTCATTGCTTTCATAGCCCTATCAATCATTTTTCAGCAACAGACTGTCTTTTTATGTCATTAGGATTTAGGCTCTGCTTCGCTTCGGACTTTTCTGAACTATTATGCGCCAAAATATGTGTACGGAACAGGGAACAATCTTTTGTTTGCATATAAACTTTCAACAGTTAAAATTCCCGATCTCAAAACCAATAACGAAATTGTTATAATTTACCATCAACACAACTATATATTATGTTATATGCATGAGTTGCACTGGTAGTTGTTTCGACCACTAAGTGGTTTTCCTCAGGCCATCAAAACATTCATTCAGTTGGCTGCCTCACGACAGGTCGATATCCTGTTCCAAAGCGAGTTCTCCAGACATAGCGATGTAGTGCTTCCTCTTTCAATTTCCAGTATTTTCTCTTTTACTTTAGGTCATCCAGTAGCTGCTTACGTCTTCTTCCTCGTCTCCCTTTACTTCTATCCTTCCATCTATCTTTCCTTATATAACGTCTTTTAGAAAGCAGTTTCTACGCATGATGTGACCTATCCATTTATCCTTCTGTGTTTTTATTTTTTGTAGGATATTCCACTTTTTCTTCAGTCTTGATCGGTACAGCTGATCTTCTCCATCCTTCTCCAACACCGCAGTTTAAATTTTCAGGCATTGCTTGTCTGCTTTCCGAAGCGTCCGAATTTCAGCACCATACAAGGCTGTACTCCAAATGTAACACTTTATTACTTCTTGCTTAAATTTAAATCAAATTTTCTGGTGAAAAGAGCCTTCTACTAGTGCAGGCTGCTTTGCCTTGACAATCCTGGATTTAATTTCACGTCTCATTTTGCATTGCATGTTATCATGCTACCCAAATATTTGTAATATTCAACATTCTCTATTTGTGTTTCTCTGTAATAGTCTATTGGTGATTGTTTGCTTGAGCTTCTCATTACCTTTTTTTCACAAAACTTTCCATTCCTTAGCATCTTGCATTATCAGTCTATCAGTTATGCCCTGTAACACCGCTACTTCCTTAGCCAGTAGCATAAGGTCATCTGCATATTTCACAGTGCGAATTACTTGTCCTCCTATTTTGAAGTCTCCAAACCCTTCAAGAACTTCCGTGGCTACGTTTCCATAAAAATAAAATTACAATTGCCACTTCAGTTACTGGAGCCCAAATTGGGATCTCAATCTATGATGTCACAATGTGCATGTGAATATAAAATTATAAAGCTAATAAAATATATGATAATTAAATTAATTGTAAAATATATCGACGTTTGAGGGAATGCGGTCTATTAAATCCGTTCCGTAAGATATTTAGTTCAGCTTGTTGTCTGTCGTCCCATAGACTGCGGCCTGTTTACTACGTGATGTGCGCTAGTATGTGGGACGTATTTGTTGATAACTGCGTTTGGTGTGTTGGAGCTGGTCTTATTGATCTGTGCACACTCCTTGTCGGGAGGCCCTGCGCTACAATCCGGAAGGTCGGGGGTGCGATTCTCAAAGGTGCAATTGGTATTTTTTATTGACACAATCTTTCCGGCTGCAATATGGCCCTGGGTTTGACACAGCGTCTAAAAACAATGAATACGAGGAATATTTCCTTGTGGTGTAAAGGCAGTCGGTTAATTAGGTCAACAACCTTACCACCTTATGTGCCGATTGTCCTGAAATCTGGGAGCCTCAAACTGTTCGAAGTCGCAGGGCCTTTCCACTCGTGTAAATGGATTGCGTTTGCTTTACACTCCTTTTCGGGAAAAGAGAGTCTCTTCCCGACAACGGATGTAGTAGACGGCACCAAATAATATGTCGATACTGTGTACTAGTTGTTAGATATTTAATTACATTTAACGTTGTATGTTCACATGTACACTGTAACACCAACTATTAAGATCGCAATGTGAACTCCCATAACTGAAGTTGCAATTATAATTTTAGTTTTATACATAACAATGGCCTGAGGAAGACCACTTAGTAGTTGAAACATGTAGCCATGTAACTTCTCTATGTAACACAATAAATAGTTGTGTTGACGGTAGTTGATAACGATCTTGTAACGTACACAGCACAGCGGAATGTATATGGAAGAAACCAAGAACAAAATCCTGTTTAAAGTACATTATATTGCGCAACTAGAACACTTTTATTCACATGCTTTTATTGGAGCAGATAAATTAATGAGAGATCATTGCTTTTGAAGTATCTTTTGCAAAAAACTAAATGAGGTTAGTATAAGAATTTGAAAGGTGACATTTTGGATTTTCAGACCGTGCAGTTTGGTATGTGGTTAACACGTTTTTTTAGACATGCAGTCTGTGCCACTATCCGAGTCGGATCCAAGCAGCAACAATATTTCTTTAAATGTCGTTAATCATCAAATGTCTGCACTGCGTTAAAGGAGAGAAGTCAGAGATACGAACCGTTGTGTTCGTGAATACGTTACAAGACGCAAGTACAAAGAAAGAAGTGCACGGTCATTAATATGAAGTGTCGAAGCTTTGTGTTTCCTACAAGTTATAATTTGTAGTACTTTAACTACCAGGTTATTAGTGTTTAAATATTTTCTACCTTGGCCGACATTTGTTGAAAACTGCTGACGTTATAGATGTGGTGTCTATTCACGTAATGCTCTGTATTTAATACACATTATACGATGAATAATTCTTTTAAACTGTGATTGTAATTGTGTTCTGAATGAACTTTCTTTGAGGTTTTAATAATATTTTGAAATATGAGAAAATAATAATGGCTTTTAATGAACATTTTAACAACTAGTCTTGTGTGTTTCAAATTTTTAAATGTGTTTCCCCCTGATGATGGTATACTAGTGCACCGAAATATATCTGCGAATGTGTAAAGTGACTGCTTAATTGTTTTAACATTCTGTACGAGTTGGTACTTTTATATATTATTGTAATATTTTGATACTTTTGTTCATAACTTAAAATTATCCCCTCGAAATGCTGACATAAATGTAGCGTTGTTATGAGGGACATTACCCAGAAAGTTCCAAGGCTTTTGCCCCATTTTTCTGTACTGGCCAGCCTTCTTTTCTTAAACAATTCAATATGTTCATTTTGAAACTCTTTCTCTTGTCCATATCTGCGCCTGGTTTCAATTTTATTATGCTCCTCTCTGTTTCTTTGATCCGTCCATTTCTGTTTCCGTTCCGCTGCTTCCGTTGCCTCATTAGAAACGTTGAAGGCAATAAGACAGCTTGTCGTGCTTGAAGATGAGAAGTGCAACAGAGGCTTATATCTCACATTGAAAGTGGGACAAAAACATTTAAATAAGGAACCAAAATTTTCTGTGACGAAAGAGTGAACGAGATTGTGGTAGCACACATTTAATTTTCTAATATTAGTTTCGCATTTTGACTTGCCAGTTTCAGAAATTGGCAACAAATGGCTGAAGAACATTCATATTCAAACCATAAATGCCTTGATTGCCCCTATACATTTCTATCGAACATGCAGCAAATTTCTGGAACTTGACTGTACTGTAATGTAGTGCCATGCAATTCATTCCACGCTATCTTGAGCCGTGTATTCTCTTTCTGTAATTTTACGGATGTACGTCCTACGCTACGCGATGGCCTCTCCTGATACTCTTTTATCATCATCATCATAATCATTGAGGTGATTAAGGTTTACGTTTTAGTAACTGTCCCTTGAAAGTTTGACGTTTTCTTGGGTTTTCCATTTTTGTCAAGGTCGTTTTGATCTGGTCGTACCTTGGGCTGGTATGGGAGTGACAATCTTGGTATTCAATACGTTCCCATTCGTGTCAGCTGATCCAACCAGTCTTTCTGATATGCTTTCAAATCTTGTATTTTCAGTCTTTTTCGAATGTTAGAAAATTCTTAGGCGGTCCAGTACGTTAAGTCACATCAGTGGTCTTAAAAATCTATGTCCTGCTCTAATTCCTAGGGCATCAATCTTGTTTATGTTCCACGTTTTGCTACCACAAAACAAAGGTGCATTCGAAGTCATGTTATGCATTATTAATTTTGTGGTCTTGCCATATAGTTCCGAAAATTTATTTTGATTGTCCCATTCATGTCTCCTATTATTTTTAAGTCTTATATAAATATCATTTCTTCTCCAGATATTACATTTCCCAAATAATTACGATTAGGTTCTTGTTCCACGATTGTTTTTTTACATGGTGAAGGGCCGCGCAGCAGAGGCTACGGACGCACCACAGCCTTAAGTCTTTTTTGTGCAACCATATGATGAAGATCAAGATGAGCAGTTTTTTTACCAAGTTTTACAATTAATTGGGCACCAGTGGAATGAAATTGACAGGGAAAACCGACAACTCGGAGAAAAACCTGTCCCAATGCCACTTTGACCACCACAAAACCCACATGGACTGACCCGGGATCGAACCCGGTCCTCCGCATTGGAAGGTCGGCGACTAACCGCCTGAGCCATGGCACGGTCTGCCCACGATTTTTACTTCAGTTTTTAATTTGACCCTTCTTATGTTTATATGAAGAATCACATTGTTTTTGTTTTAAAACGAGATATTTTCATTTCTTTTTTTTAAATTATTTTTAATTCATTATCTGTTTTTGTAATTCGTCGTCAGAATATGCTCTGATTTCTTGAGCATAAAAAACGATAAAATAAAAGCAAACACCTTCATGTTTACAGAAAATGTCTTAAAAGTAGAAAAATATCTGAAATAAATCATATATCACATTTTTTTTCTTTCAATCTTATCCCATGACTGAGAAGAACATTATATTTTATTGTGATTTTCTTAACATGTCTTCCCCATTTCCGGATTTACCTGCATAGGTGGCATCGAAACATTAAGGATTTACTACGGTGTGTTGTCACGTGATGGAATTTTACACTTTACTCGCCTCAGTATTTAAAACGTTGTTGACACGTGAAATGTTACAACTGCATTGCGCAGTCTGCCTGTTGACGTCATCACAGGATTGCCTTTGACTGTGGGATGTGAAGATGCAAGTTTAAGTGAGAGAATGAGAGGGAGAGATAGCGATCAATTTAAAGTTGTTGTTGTACAGGACGAACCCTATTCGTATATATAGGAGGAGAGTGCATTTACCACACCTATGTTTCATACCGAAATTTTGTTCCCTAACATCCATACAGTGTGCAAGCAAGCAGTTTCCTGACTTGGACCATGTAACAGTAGTAGACTTACCTTAGTTGCAGGTCGATATTTACCGCCGCATTTAGTTCCGTTCTGAATTTGTACACAGATCCCAGCGCTTTTGCTTCTGCTCTAGCATTTCTGTAATTTCGTTTCGTGTGTCTTTCTACCACGGCCTGCGAATCTGCTTGAATTCCAGCAATAGCCGCCAATCTTTCCTCAGTAGTGTGTAATAACTATTTCCACAAATTTGATACGTTGTTACCTTAAAAATGAGATTTTTATTTTATTTTGCTTCACATTACATGTTCTTCCACAGAGAAAGATGGTCGACGTTCAGCATTTCAGCGTATGCGGTACAAAATTTTTAGCAGCGGCCTCGTGTACAGATGTTCCCTTAAAGTAGGTGGCATATACCGCATGATAGCCTACAATGCTGTGAATATCGGTAATCGTCCTTCGTCTGCATTTGTCGATGGCATGGACCATTTTTTTCACTCTGTCGTCAGTCGGATCTGACGACGGGCGACTTGAACGTACAAAATACACAACGGAAGTTTGGCCATCTTTAAAAGAGGAATCAAATTCAAAGGCTTGTGTTATAATCATGACAATGTTAGGATAGCCTGTTTCATGCGCTTCATTAGTTGCAGAAACTAATGTGAAAACTTAGAGTGAGTCAGTGTGACAGTCGACCATACATCTAGACTAGAAATAAACAAACTCTTATGATGAATATGACGTTATACTGCAGATAATTGGAAATGATTTTTATCTATGAGTATACGCAAAAGGATAATGAAGACAATGACTGTTTATCTGAAAACAAAGCGGTGAATATTTGTGCTAACAAACATTATGTAAGGACATGATAAATAGGAGTTCAATGGTGTTTATAAACAGGAACACAAATTGTTGTCTTCACAAATTAAGACATCACTTCATAAGTCAACACTGGCAGAGGTTGTGCAATGGAAAGTTAAAGTGGCAGGGAGTAGATAAATTAAAGAATGGGCGGGTGACACAAACCGTCTGGCTTTCGTGTAATAAGGATGTGGAAAATCTGAAAGCGATATATTAGGCGCTCAAAAGAATGGAATATTTCCAAATGTAGTAGACCACAACTGTCAGTTTACAAAATGGCGACTTGGAGCGAGAGGAAATTAGCAAAAAGAAAATAAGAATTATTCCTTTTTATTGGTTTATTTTGTGCGTATTAATCATGTTCATTTATTAGAATACTGACTTTAAAATGTGTTCAATTTTCTGAATTCACTGTTAAATGTTTGAATGCAGTAGAGGAACGTTATTTGCTCTCGCCTGACTTCAGCAATTAAGTGACTATTTAAGACCAAGGAATAAAATTTGTTTTGATTCACTGGACTAGGCATAAGGACCAGTTTCAGATTTTTGTGCACACGGTAGTGAACCTTACGTTTCCATGTAATGCGTCGAATATCTTTTCTAACAGAGCAGCTATTACTGTGTGGACAAAAGTTGTTAAATGCACAAATTGATTTAGTCTGTTTAGAATCAGGAAGAATCCCTTAATAGTGGGAGTGATTCAGTGTACATTTGTATAAGGAAGGTGGTAAAACTGAGTGTAATAATTATCGAGGCCTTACGTGGTATGAACTACATACACAATCCTATCCAATACTCTTCTGTCGAGGTTAACTGCATATGTAGAACAAATTGTTTGGAAATATGTGTATGGATTTCGAACGTAACTAAAGCAAAGAGTTGAAGGCCAACAATCGCAAAAACCTTTCTGTTATATTCTTACATACGTTTAATGCAACATATTTCGGATTAAGTTCAAAAAGCCACCATCAGGCGAAATTAGAGTATTAAACGCTATAGGTTACATTAAACAATTTTTAATGTCGGTAAATATAGCTGAGATCTAACCTTTACATTTTTTCATAAGATAAGAGAAGCCGAATTGATTATCCTTTTTAAAGTAATAAAATTACGGGTCTAAAGTTTTATAATCAATGTGTAGTACTTCTGGGTGAAGGTGCAGATTCTGTAATATGTTGCTCGGGCTCGAGGGTGACGTCCTGTAATTTTGTGGTAAACAGAATTATGTTCCGAATTAGAGGTTTTTCTGACTGTTAAGCCATTCCTTATTTTTTTTTTCTTTATTATTTGTTCTTCATAATATTGCGTAAGGTAAATGTAAGCAAGCAGTTTTGAAATCGTCGTTGGACAGTTGTTATGTAGGCCTCCTTCCTCTAACTCTGTAAGGGACGTTTATGAGTGTTACTGTTACAATATCTCGGGCGGTGTCATGACGACGTTGGTCGACCTACTTTGGGCGACTTTGTTTTAATTCTTTAGTTTCCCTTGCACAGGAATTGAAAACATAAGTACTAAAATATAAAATATTATCAATATCGTGTATGACTGACTTAGAATGTCATGAAATGTTTAACGTGATGGTTTTGGTTTATGACTAAATAATTGTGGAAATCTAAGGAAAAAAATTCTGTATGTAGCCATAAACGTGGAAAGTTGAATCAACATTTCACATGATTATTATCTAAGATACTATGAAATGTTAAAACCTGCTTTCATTTTTTAAAAAGGAACTCACTAGAGAAGGCAGGAGACTAGAGAAAAATCCTCACTGCTTAAAGGTAGCTCTGGTAGCCTAATGTTTTGAGGTTCCTCCTCATTGTGTACGTAATATACGGTAAGGTCTCTTTGCGAGATCATTATGTAACGAACTCCGGAATGGAACTTTTCAAGATGGACTTTTTTTAGAAAGCCTATGAATCGGAATTGATGGCAATCTGCTTTGTTTTCAATAATCTCTTCTGAACAAAATTTCTTCAACAAAAAGGCCTAAGGTTAAATATTGAATGTCCTTCGTCCAGTGGAGGTATGGCGGCTGTATTGCACGGTAAGCTTGCTTCTTGCTGTATGTCACGTGGGTTTGTGGTGCTTTTGGAGCGGTAAAGAGTAGCATTTAATTTAATAAGGGATTAGAACTTGTTTTTTAACGTCTGCAATATGTAACGTGTCGTAACCTTCTTCAATAAATTTCATAATCACTCTCAATTCACAGATCATTTCAGATGAATTATGTGGATTTACATGTGAATACAGTGCTTTTATAAATGATCTGAACAAAGTATAATTAGGACTAAGTCAAGGGGTGTTGTACAACAATGTCTTCTACATCATAAAAGCAAAATCCTATAGTACTGATACTCATTTATTAATGACGAATGTGAACAACATTGATTTTTATACACGTCAAAACAATAAACCAATTTCACTCTATTCTTTTTGGTATAATATTTTGAGGACGGTGCTTACTACCCACCACCACAAGAAATTAAAATTAGCATTCGAGATCTTTCAATATCTACTGATATGCATATATTGTGCAACGTTTGGAGTAAAATTATTATTGTGTTGACAGATATAGTGACAAGTGTGACTCAAATGTGAAATGGGATAAGTGGCAGTCAAAACTATTAAACTTATTTGGGATAAAAGTGTGTCTTTATAGTGTGATCATATAAAGGTTCTTCCTTTTTGAAGTCATTAAATACAATAAGAAATTGCATTGTAGAATTTGGCATTTTGATATGTTGTGTTACGAACATTCTTATAATATAGCAAGTAACAAATGCATTAAGGGAATCACATAACGACAAACTCATGTTATGTTTTATTCTATTTTATTCATTTAGTATCGCCAAGGAACAGAAATTCTTGAGGACCGAATAGTCGCTTATTTTGTAACTAGTTTTTTTTTGCCATTAATTTAATATGAGCGGGAGGATGTGAGTTAATATAATTAGCATAGACAACTAGGCTTATACCCTGGAAATGTGACATTTAGAGCGGAGTTGCTGGTATATACACATTACTTAATACGTACTAAATATTCTGTAATATAGATTATGTGTTTATTCATTTTTTGGACGAAGGTAGAGAATCATTATAAGAATGTGTAGATTTTGAATTTTTATGTGATATTCAGACACCAAATAAGATGTGAATCTAATATTAAATTATTAATTTGTGTATGGTTAATAAGTTAGTATAAGTTGCACGTCATAGATGCTTGTTTAATATAATTACAAGAGAGTGGAGCTCTAAACATCATCGAGTGTTAAGATTTGTTCTGTCGTCTAAGTCATTAGCCCTGTTTCGTTTCCTCATTCTTGTCTTTCACTTGAAGCAGAAACATGAAGAAGGACAGCGTCTCTTGCATTATCTGCGACAGACAAAAACTTAGTTAGAGACATGTGCGTGTATATTTGCAAGACGACAATGTACGATTAAAAAATAAACGGAAACTGTGCGATTATAATTTTTCAGAGAAGAGTGCAGGAATATCTGGTAATGTATGAGACTTTAGGGCCAGTAATTTTGCCACCGGTTTTTGGAGTCTTTGTAGTTGCTTCATTTTGTTTAGACATGATTATACTCGATGTTATTGCAGTTCATTTACTTTCACTTTTTTCATCAAGTTGAAAGAATTACGAAATTTAAGTACGACTATTTTTTAATGCTCACTTCGTCTGGCATCGAATGTTTCTTTAAGTGTATGAAAACAGTTTATAAGAGGATTGAACCCTGATAATGAAAACGGTATTTCTCTGTTAACTTACATTGCAATTTCAAGAGACAAAAATATGACCAAGAAAAAACCCGAAAATATTTCAAAATTTGTAGCCCTCGCAGTAGACATACAGCATATTATTAATATGGAAAAGTAAATGGTACAAGTAAAAATAAAGGCAATTTTGACCATCTCAACATCATTCAGAAAATATTGAAACAACATATTTGCAAAGAACGGCATCAAGGAACTACAGAAAACGCGAATATTGGGAAACGCCCCCATACCTCGGATGGAGATCAAAATTGCCCCAAAAATCATATAAATTATATTCCAAAACTACCAGAATTCAGGATGCCGGATGTCATGGAATATCCACGGTTACATTTGTTATGTACTTATTATATTCAAATTATTAATTTTTACATATTCTAAGTTGTTGATAGAAATTTTCATGTACGAAATATATGTTTCTTGCTCTGGGGCAGACTAATAATTTGTTTCCACTTAAAACCGATATTCTTTAAACATTTTCGTCCTAGGACAGGACTGGCGAATATTTATTAGATCGCGTGCCAAAATTACGGATAATTATCTGTGAATATTTTCGCCTGTTGAAACTCGAGTTTACTAGCACCATATTTCCGATTATTCTATTGAAGTCTTAGTGCCCCTTACCGGTTGGTGACCCGGGCAGCTGCGCGCCTGGCCTGCCCCTTAGGTACGCCTTGGCCGTATCGGATGGTTATACTTTCTTAATAACACACTCGATGTATTATATTACTATTATATACCAATAAAACATACATTTAAATTGTTATTTATTGAAGATAAAAAATGTTTCGGCGAGTCGCAGTCATAAGGAATCTAATGAGTGCAAATGGCGGCAAGCCGAAACACGTTGGATATTAAACATATATACGTATATATGTATGTTTATAATTGCGTACCTTGTTGGTATTTTATAGTATTATTCATTCGTTCACGATTGTGATGGATTACAAAACGCTCGAGGTAACTTGACTTTGTTCGAATGTAAGATGTTATTAACCATGTCTTTCTGCCTAATAACCGAGGACACTGTTGTCAGTGTGGTTAGTAACAGGCAGTTTTATTCTAGTACATACATTCATCATGGTCACATTTGACACCGGAACAAACTTTCCCGCTGTCAGTTGAAACTGCTTGTTAGCTGTAGCGATGATGAACATCAGACATCGCTGAAATGTTATAGGAGTTCCGACCCAGTCACACCCGAATGCCGCGTCTCTCACACTCTCCGCCTGAAACATTTCACAATTAACGTTTTAAGCCCCTTTGAACGGTGAGGCCGTACATTGAATATAGCAGCTGCCTGGCAAGGAGCGAGTATTGCCGGATAAGTAGGATCCCGAAAGCAGTGATTTAGTGACATAATGTGGAGGCATATAATCATAATAAGATCGTTTGCCCTCCATTCACGGCTTTAAGTATTTCTTTCTCCTGCCAATGATTCTTTTAAGTGAGTTTTTTCTTAGTTTTGAACGAACATGTTGTGCCATCCTTTGTAAGTTCTGAAGCTGTTATCACCATCTAGATACTATTCAACCTATAGCTTGCTTAAGCGTTGCGTGATATCCTAGCTGCTATTCGTGAAGAAGGAATGCTCTTTTGTGTTCTTAACTGCTAACGACGCGCTTTTTTTATTAGGTATTTAAGGTATTGGTTTATGAAAGTGACATCTAGAAGGTCAGAGACAGTTTATTGGTGGCTAAGGCCGATTTCATTTTGCCGACTTTACTTTCGATTCTGTACTTTCTATGACATTAGAAATGTAAAATCCTTAATTCTGAGGCCACAATGTTCATTACTCCTCCATCCGCATCCTCCAAGACCATTATGTTTCAAGGTCACAATCCCATCATTAATGATATTACGGAAGGGATAGTGTTTGTAATGATAGTGTCAGTGGAGTCTAAATTAGTATTTTTTACCCATATATTTTTCTTCGACCGTAATTAAAAATAACTGCATTGTTGCATACAAAAATTTAATATTTTGGCTGACTGACAACAATTTGTGGCCGAAACATGTCCATCTTACTCAGAAATATGTGTTTTTTAAATGTTTAAAATTTTAAAATTGACAACCATGTTTAGAGTGACTGACACATAGTAAAATATAAAATCCTGGATTTCTTGTTTTTTTTTTCTGACGAAGAAATTTTTTTGCCCTAATACAAAATAAATATTTTACTTGGTACGAAAAGCAAAATGATATTTATATTTGCATGATTAACACCTGTCATCACATGAAGTTCCTGAAATATACTTTTCAATTATTTAATAAAAGAAATTTGATGCTGAAGGGCAGAGATTGCACAAAAAGGCGCATGGATCAAAACAGCTGTATCTCCCCAATTTGTTCGATGCTCGTCGGCATTTTGTACCTAATAATAATAATAATAATTAGCCATTTTCTCTTACGTGCTGTGTCAGCTGATCTCCAAACAAGCAGATCAGTAGCACGTCGATGCAGAACTTCATGTAAATTCCCACTGCTTGACTCATGTCCGCATAATCTCCCCACCTCTGCAAAACAAGTACAGTGTTTTGTAATACTATTGGGAAACCACGGGCTCCTTTAAAATCTGCGTACAGAAAAAGCGAATTCATAAAAATTAATTATTGTCGGTGTCTTCATTATACGACACTGCATAGGTCCGGTAGAAGATTCCCCTGCTAAACCTGTGACCTTATTCGAGAAACAGCGAGCATTTCAGCACGCTAGTAACTGCGAAGATTGAGCTTTTTTATTTTAATCATCATCAGTTATGTATATAAGCGACTATTTCAGTCTGACAGAGTAAAAACAACACTTTTCAAATGCACTGTTTTTTTCTCTTTTCTATATATTTCGGATGCATACGCCGGTCATCATCTGATAGAATTTACAAATTCATAAACTTAAAGGCACATGTTGAGGTGGAGGCCTCCCTTTTACAGTTAAAGTATATAATACCATAGAATTACCTTTTATTGCCTATAAGGAATAATACGTATTTGCATACATTTTAATACTTAAAATTGTCAATGTATAATTAATAAAACATCGGGATGGAAATATCTCTGTTTCTTAGACAATTTAATGGATTAGTACAGTTACAGGCTGTGTTTTGGCCCAATCTTTTTATTGCTCCGTTGTTTAATGTGTACTGTGTAGCGATCTTTGCTGGCGAAAGCGTTCTTGGAAGGCTTTTTTTATTGATATAACAACCTGTGTTCAAGTGAATGTTGCACGTCTCTATGGTATGTATGTTACATATAGGGATCTGTGTATTTCTCCTCTCAGAGCAGTAGAACTGCAGTTATGTGTGTACAGTGTGTAGAATTGTGTATGCGCCTACAGATGTTTACGATTGCGAGTTCCGTCAACAGTGCATTTGAAAGAATTGTGTCTACTCTGACAATGAATGACATAGTCGATCATCGAAAATTTATTGTCAATACTCGATGTTACCTCGGCAGTTCTTTTTTCCTTAATTCACAAAGTTAATTTCATGAAGAGAATGTTCATGCAAATGTTGTGCATTTTCTGAACTACATTATAGATTACTCTGGGTCTCTACACACCCGCTTAAATATGTCTATGCTTCGCACGTAGTTAGTTAACATGTCCAACAAGCACGGATCGCAACAACTAATTGCTAGAATGAACCCTAGATAGAATCAGGATTTCATATCCCTAATTATTAGTCAAGTCAACATGCACAGATGTAGACGTCGCCTATCACCATATTGTTTGTATTACGCAGTATTAGTATCTTTTTTTTAAATGGTAGTTAATAATTAACCCCTAAATATACCAGCCAGATCTACTGATTTAATTCATACATGCCACGCTGTCTTAAAATTTCGGCATCTTCATCGTCACATCCTAAAACACTCATACCACACTTTGTAAGATTACTTCTCTCTTCGTGTTCGCATGTGTCCTGTTTTACTAGTGTTGTTACTATAATTTCAAAGCTATACAGGCCTATAATGATCTGTCTACAAATATTTGAATTCAGCAGTATCATCCATCATTAATATTAATCAATTTCACAGGCACACAATGTTAGTTTAAAGAGGACGAAACATTTAGAGTACTTACATTTTTCTCATATGTAAGACTACTGAAACCCAAACCCATTGCATCATTCTAAAATAACATTGTTATATCTTTCTCTGTTCTTACGTTTGTCCATATAAAATAATAATTGTAAAATTAATCATTATTAAAATTATAACTGGTCTCTTCTAGTCGCTTAAATGCAGGACTGACGTACACAACGCATGTACGGAAGGCACATACATAGTTACAGGCATGTCCACAAAGATCAGCCCAATTTTCGCGGCCCCCTTGTTACATCGAAGACATTCAATCAGGTTGTTAGCGAATGACTCCAAAAGATTTTGCACTGTTCCTCTTCTGCCTCAGTCGCTGTTTTTTCTTTCCACAGAATATTTCTGCATTGAGTTTTTCGTCTGGATATTCGCTTGACTTTTTCTTTAGTCTTTCTCTTTACCTTTCATTTATAACAGCCAGTTTCTCTCTCCAGCTCATTCTTGAACATGTTTCTAGCAAATATTTAAATTTCTGATTTTCCTTTCTTTTTTTAGGTTTGTTATTTTCTACCTGCCACCAGGAAGTCGGGTTATTTTTGCCAGAGTCCTCCCGTATAATGGTCAGTGCTTGTTGACCTCGTATACATACTAGTCCCTTCATCTTGGCACCCCTGTAGGCTGAGGAATGTCCGTGAGTTGTAAAGGCGATTGAAGTCATTAGTTTTATTAATTCTGCATTTCACAATCATAATTGAGGATGTCTGCTCATGAACTGATAACTGTTTTTGTTATTAGATTTATCGTAAATATACAATTCCTTCGGTGAGTAATATACCAGCTTCAATTTTCCCTTTCTTGAAAGACATTAAATATATGCCAAGTTCTATAACATGACCAATTGTCCCTCCATTTATTCCGAAAGATTATTTTCAATCGTGCCTAATTTAAAAATAAGAAATCCAAAAGTGGGCTTCTAGACGCATTATTATATTTATTGTACATAGTGTATTATGGGACTTTGAAGATGTACTGTTTCATCTGGAATATGTGAATAAATAACGTAAATTGTACGGTTCTACCAGCTTTGTAACTGTCTGGTGTACCGGAATTTAAAACCCGAAAAATTTTGTTTCTTTAAAAAATGGCATTTGATATACGTCGATAAACATTACAGACTCTGTTGAACTTTTTTTCAGCCTATTAAACACGGAATTATTCAGGTGATTACATATTTAGGACACAGAGAGCTCCGAAACACAAGAGAAATCATATGAACAAGCCCGTGTCATCAAATTGTGACTGATATACGGTTTCCCACGTGACACAATAAAACTAGTGACTCGGTCTGAGGTCGAACAACGAATTTCAGAACTGTCACAAAGAATGCTTCATCACTAATCGCAAGTAATGTCTACTTCCATTTCCCCCTTTTTAAAGAATTTGCTAGTATAGAATGTGTTGAATATTATATCAATTAAAATCGTAAATTTGAAGGCCGATAAGCACTTATGTGCAGTGGTGATTTACATGCCAAAAAAGGATAGTATTCAAGTTGACTGAATGTTTATAAATCAGAAAATGACAAGGATAAATTGAGGAAACTTATGTTATTCGTCCCATATATATTTAATTGTTTAAGTCCTATCCGACAAATGTACACTTTTATTTTTCGTGTAATTTATTTTTGAAGTTTCTATATTGATAAATTTATTTTGTCTGTCTGGCGTTAATAATCTTCATGTTATTCGTACCGTACATTTTTCATTGTTTAAGTTGTATCCGACAAATGTGCAATTTTATTTTGTTTTATTTTTTAAGTGTGTAACCCAACATGTACCTTTGAAGAAGGGCTGGTGTAGATGTCCCTGAAGATGAACCTCACATAAGGTTTGAAACATGTTGGACCATCTTCAATGAAATATATGTACTGAATAGAAAATAAAAGTGTACATTTGTCGGATAGAGCTTAAACAAGATAAACTGATGGTATCAGACAGAAGTCGTTTGTATGGTACACCTCAGTACAGGCCTGAAGCTGTTAGCACAGAAGGCAGATCAATAAGGAAGAGAGCTACGTGTACACTGAGTTGTCTAAAACAACTTAAGTGTAATTTACACTTGCATTTTACTTAGTGCTTTATATTCTCTTTATCTTCCCGGTGTATTGCATGTGGCTGCTGTGTCAGACACTTAAAATGCTTAAATTAGCACATAACGCTGCAAGACATGTAACTATATTTAGACCGTAGTGTTAGGTACCGTATGTGTAAATAAAAATGTCAACTTTTATTAAACCTGACGAACAAGATATAAAGCACTAAGAAAAGTGTAATTTACACTTACACTTTTCTTAGTGCTTTATATTCTCTTTATCTTCCCGGTATATTGCATGTGTCTACTGTGGTAGACTCTTGAAATGCTTAAATTAGCACATAACGCTGCAAGACATGAAACTATATTTAGACCGTAGTGTTAGGTACCGTATGTGTAAATAAAAATGTCAACTTTTATTAAACCTGAAGAACAAGATATAAAGCACTAAGAAAAGTGTAATTTACACTTACACTTTTCTTAGTGCTTTATATTCTCTTTATCTTCCCGGTATATTGCATGTGTCTACTGTGGTAGACTCTTGAAATGCTTAAATTAGCACATGACGCTGCAAGACATGAAACTATATTTAGACCGTAGTGTTAGGTATCGTATGTGTAAATAAAAATGTCAACTTACCGCAATAGAGAACATTTTAGGGCTGCTGTTGGCTGGCGTACTTAAGAAATGAGCACTACTATCTCTTATGACGAATTGATGAACACAAATGTTTATTAAAGGTGACAAGGGATATGTTGCGTAATCTTGATACTAGTGTTCAGGAACTGATGTGTAATTGCATGTTTGGATCGTGTAAGGATAGTTGCCAGACGGGATCAGCTGATCGGGCAAGAGAAGCCATGTTGTCGGTCGTGCTGGTGTGGTTCTAATTGGGAGCAAATGTGACCGTTGATGTAATGTCGAGTTTTACATGATAGTAGCTAGTCTTATTTTCATTTGAATTGTTCATTATGGTACTATGAATCATTATATGTCGTTAGTATATTATGGAATGAATCTATGCTAACCCTCAAAACCATACAGTCAACTAAGCACCAAGGCGAACAACTAGGAAGGAGTCAAGAAGTGAACACGCAGTCTGTTGTTTGCGGTTCCAATGTTCGATCTACAAATAAAGCGGCTTGTCATGTAAAATATCTGTATGTAACTTACAAAGGGCCTGTCTTTGATTTTTAGGAGCGTTCGCAAAATTGCGAAAAGCGACTATTAGCTCCGTCATGTCTGTCTGTCAGTCAGTCCGTCCGTCCGTCTGCATGAAACAACCTGGCTCCCACTGGACGGATTTTGGTGACATTTGACGTGTAGTTTTAGAAGATCTGTCAAGAAAATTCAAGTTTCATTGAAATCTGACAAAAACAAGTGTACTCTACATAAAGACTTATGTACATTTATGATTATATCTCACCCAATTCTTCTCGGAATGAGAAATGTTTCAGACAGATGTATAGAGATTATCACAAAACACATTTTATGTTCAATAACGTTATTTTCCGAAAATCGTGCCGTTCATGAGATGATTTGGAATAGTGCTGTGAATCCTGGAGAGGCCACAGCTGACAGTACAGAATGGCGTGCGCTTTGCATGCTCGATATCTAAGGCTACAAAATACACACTGAGAATATGTAATAATTACTGCTCTTGCAAGGCAAAAATGGTTGCACGAACATTGCGTTATACGCAGATAGCCGCTTTTTTTTTTTGCCTGTCTTGTTATGTTTGCTAGCAGTATAGTGGGGTACGAGGTGGCGCAGTTGGTTGAGGCACTCCGCTACAAGCAGGAAAGTTGCGGGTTCAATTTCCGATGGGGTCATTTGTCGACTCAATGAGTACCAGATAAGTCTGGTGGGGATAAGGGCGTTCCGTTCGTACGGATGACAATCTTGCCACCTTGGGACAAGTCAGTTTTCGTCCACGGTTAATCCCCTACCCTTCGCGAGGAAAAAGGTCATATCCATTTTCTTTCAGGACCAACATGTCTAATATTCTTTTTCGTCCGCGACTCATAACTCGTGAATGAGCATGATGCAGTTTCGGAAGACATTGTTTCGGGTGGTAGAAGATTGTTTGAAATAAATTTGACCTAATTTAATGAGAAATCCTTTATTAAAACAATGTACTAATACGATATATTAATTTTTATCAAGCAATGTAGCCTTAGTTTAACGAAATTCTTAAATAAGTATAATTACAACAAGCACTAAAATACAGAATGGGCAGCATTTATTCATCGTTTTGATTTACGTAGTAATATGGTGGCCCCCGAGAGTAGATTGAACTAATTGTGGTATAGAGTTCAGCTAGGGACGCCATGTAGTAAACATGGATCAGTCATCGGCTGTACACCGTACGTTCGCCGTAGAGAAGTTTTTAATAAATAAAGACTGTGATACCAACGCAACAAATATTCAGACGACATTTTAACATTGGGAGACACGGAACGTTTCCTGATCGCAACATCATGAAGAAATGAGTACAGAAGTTTTGAACCACGGCTTCTGCAACAAATAAAATATCTTAAGGCACAGTCAGAACTGTGCGGGCACCGGAAAACATTGAAAGAGCACGAGCCGCTATCGGTCGTAGCCCCACACGATCAGCACGTAGACATTCAGTTGCCCTCAACATATCGAGCAGATCGCTCTGACGGATTCTTCATTCTGGTTTACTTTTTCATCCCTACCAATTACACATTGTGCAAGAACTGCTTCAAGAAGTGTATTTTGTGAGCAATTTGTTACATTAGTGAACGAACATTCAGATGTTATTCTTCAGGTGATAATGTCAGATGAAGCTCACGTTGAACTGCCTGGTTGTGTGAACAAACAAAACAGGATTGGAGCTAATCCAAATGAATTGCTTGTGTAACCACTTCACAGTCAGAGAGGAACAGTGTGGTCTGGGATATTAGCGTTCGGGATCATTGGTTCTTACATTTTCAAAGATGAAACTGGCAATGCGGTTAATGTGACATCTGAACGGTATGTGCATATGTTGAATGAATTCTAGCTTCCAGAGATACGCCGTCGTTATATCAACCTTGCCACCTTCTGGTTCCAACAAAATGGTGCAACGGCAGACATCTTTCATTTCACATTACTTTGAATAAAATCTATTATAATCTGGTCGAGTAGTGTATCTTTAAAAATAACAATGAACACTGCCTTCTTTTAATGACATTCTTACGTTAAGGATAATTACATCAATCAGGCGGTTAACTATTCGTTTTATCACAGTTTGTTCGTATTTATATTACATGTCATTTTCTGTATCTGTAACTAACTTTGAAAACAAATTCTAACCTAGATATTTTTCCTCTTTCATATTTTTTAATTAAACCCTCTACCAATCCCTTACCAACGTGACTTTTTATGTTGGTCATTGTAGCAGGCAAATTAAGACTTCACAATTTTAGGTAAATCATATTTTGATATTCTGTTAACTTAAATATGAATAAATTGATCTCGGGGTGAGGATGGTAAAAGCATTTCGATAAGTGTGAGTGAGAAGACTCACAGGCATTCATTGTCAACCTCAGACTACAGTTGACAAAATACCCAGTTAGTTAAATATTACGATAAAGCGGTGATCTCGTTGGCGCCTAGATCGGGACATGAAGTGGTGACCTCAGAACACCGACGACACAGTGCATGAACAAGTAAAGGGCGAGCTGATCCTCTTACGTATCTGCATATCGATTTCAGAATAAGAAACAATGAAAACTACGAACTGTGAGCGAAGAATTCAGAAGCAGTAATCGAAATGGATTGGTTAAAGAAAATAAGTAATTAACATGTTAATCGAAACTAATTGGCTGAACATGTTGGTCGATATGGGTGAAAAATAATGGTTACTTAATTCAAGCTGACCAAGTATGATTTGGCAACCACATACCTGGACTCTTGGTATTGTTTTCTTTGAAGGGGATATTTTATTCCATGGCGCGACAGCCCATAGTGGGCCAAGGCCTCATTATTGTCGAGGCTTCAAGATCACACTTAGACACACCGCAAATGGTAGGAGTCCTCTGGACGAGTGAACAGTCCGACGCAGAGGCAGCTATCTATACAACACACAACACTCTCAAAAGACAGACTTCAAAACCCCTGGCGGGATTCGAAGCCACAATCGTAGCAAGCGAGCGGCCGGAGACTCACACCTTAGACCGTGCGGCCACTAGGATCGGCACCGTTGAGGGGGATGCAAACATGAACAATAGCCAAGGAAGAAAACGGATATGATTTTGAAGCCTTCCACTGACCATGGAAGAAAACTGACATCCCCCCACCTTCTTGCGCCAATTGTCTAGAAATTCTGGGATCCTCAAACTCCTGGAACCCTAAGGGCCAGCCCAGGCCTGTGTAGGGAAAAATGTACCTAGCATCATAGTAAATTTTGAAAAGGAATTTCAGAACCAATATTCGGGCTTTCATTGCTACACAGTGCTATATTTAAAAATGTCTGACACAAGGATGGTAATGTTAACAGGCAATTACTTAACTGATAATAATCTTTCAATTGAGTCTACTGTCTTCTGAGATGTGACGCCGTGTTTAATACTGAAACCTTAATGTTGCTCATTGAGATTTGCAGTTCTCACGGCCGTGCCTGAAGATAACCGAAAGAGGGTCCACACTGATAATGGAGGCAGCCGGTTGATATATATCTGCCCGACCACACAGCCCACATATCATAAAACTGTTATGTACATTGTTTCAATCACAAAAATTCCTTATACTGTACCGTAACTACAGAAAAAGCGCTGAAGCACATTGTGGCCAGTGAACTCACAAAGTGGCCGCACACAGCAACATTCAGTGCATCTTCCACTTGCTGCATGAACCTGTAAGTAAGGAAAGGTATACTGAAATTGCTGGAAGATATGTGGTACAGGGTTTAATCTATATTTAAGTTATAAGGCTGTAGAATATATATATTTATATATTCCTTTCAGGGCGACCGATTTCATAAGGGTTTCTTTATTAGACGACATTTGAATACGTTTTTCGCATTTGCAGTCACGTGAATACATTACTTACACTATTATTTCCTGATGGTGCCGAATGCACGCATTTAACTTAATCTGCAAGTCACAGTTTGCAACAGTATGAACTTGTTCATTTTCCTGCCGATGGTGAGGCATGATATGTTCCTGTCTGATATCCAATATGGCTGCCTTTAGCTTTTGGAACTGAGCACAGGCCACGGAGATCAATGTCATACTCAGAGCTGGGAAACCGCAGACTAGACCCATTGGCATCAGTGTTGTCAAACACTGTGAAGAATTTAAAAGAAACAACTGAGATTTGTGATATAATAGGGCATTAAGGAATGCTCATGAAACTAATTCGAGTCTAATCTAATGTCCGTGTAAGAATGACAGCTTTGTACAAAGATTTTTTTCTGAATTTTACCATCCTCAACTTCTCTTTTTCGTTTATAACCTGCATATTCACACCTAGTCAATAAAAGCTGTAATTTGAGATGTAATTGCATTTGAAAATGCCTGGATTCGAAAGGAAACATGTTGTGAATGTTTTGAGATTTATTTCCTGTGTCAGTACCTTTAGAAATATAATTACATTAACATCATTTTCCTCTTTCAGTAGGTATTAGTTAAGAGAGATTACGTGCAATTAACCAATTAACGTTGGGCAAATAAGGAGTGGACGTACTTAGATGGGAATTGAGCCAATTCTTCTAAATGCAGTGCATATTAATTTGTATTGTTCGATACAGTGTATGGGTCAGAGGCTTCGATTTGAAATAAACTTACTGGACAATTTGTTATTGATTTTCATTACTTAATTTTAAAATTTAATGTTACAATCCCAAGTTTGTAAGAATGACAGCAGGATATGTTTGCCACACTCGCAATCCGTTAACCCCACAATGGCGTTTTGGGTATAAAAATGAGTTTATAAAGCTGAAGGAACTTATATACTGCAGATACATTTGCTCGAAAACAACAAATTATATCTCTTTATACACATGCGTCTCAGCGAGTCTCCCTATTGTTAGTTACTTGTATACATTTGTGGTTTAGCAAAGGTTCGATATCTGTATTGATGTACGAATGGAGGGGAGCATTAAAATTGTGGAGAGATTTAGTAATGTGCTCTGTAACATGTGACGATTTAGTGTCGTATTTTTGGACGAGATTATTTTAAATATTCCCTGATGTCTTGATCTAATGCATAATAACTTCCTTTCACGTTTGTCTGGACTCACCAATGATATTTATCTTTGCACATTTCATTCGATACCCACATTAAATCAGCAAATAATTCAGTCAATAAATCCAACGGTTTGTATTGCGGCAGCGCTATACGCTTGTATTCAGCAGATGCCGATCAGAACGCCGGCTATAATGACTGTTTTCTTTGTTTACCTTAGTCTATCGGTACAAATTTCTTAACATTTCACCGATTAATTGAAGAGCGCTTTATTCTAAGTTTTTAAAGTTGCTTGTTTTCACCTGTCCCATCATTCACCGCTGCTGATTCTGACAGATTAACACACATTGGAAGAACAGGGAAGAACGAAATTTTTCTGGTAACTCAGAGGTTTACATTAAGAGAAATATAAGAAGAGTTTCGAAAAGAATTGTATTTTTCTAAGTGAAATAATGTGTTACCTGCGAGATGATAACCAATTCGTAGTACGGTGAAATAGTCCAGTTGAAAGGATACCACGCAGTGTAAATCGTTTCGTGACTTGTCAAGATGCGGATTGTTGATTGGGTGAAGTGAAATGTTATGAGCCCCAGAGATATTCTCGTACTGAAGAACGTAATACGCCGGATCCATCCTGCCGCTGTTAAATATCCAGTGTCAGCGTCTCTGGTCGGCATATCTTCCCACGTGAAGCTGTCTGTTAGGTCCATAGCGCGTTCAATACTTTGTTGTTGCAGTCTGAGACAAAAAACCACATCAGTATGTAAAGTACAAGAATATTGAAAGCTGCTCTAAGAACGTCTTGATGAATGTCATTCATTGAGTTTTAAATAACTAACAAATAAACAGTCAAAATACCGTCTATAACACAGCCGTATTTTATAGGTACGCTACTTGTGTCAGTACCCTTGGAACATAATGAGGTTTTATATAACAATATTTAAAATAAAGGTAAAAGCCTAAACATGAATATTCTCTTTGTTGTGAGATCACACAATTACATGTCATCCATTAGAATTTCCTTATATTTTTGTTAAAAATTTTGTTAATATTTTTGTTAAGACAGACAGACAGTTAGATACATAGATAGATAGATAGATAGATAGATAGATAGATAGATAGATAGATAGATAGATAGATAGTTAGATAGATAGACAGAGAAATCGATTATAATTACCAAAACATTGTCTCGGAAATATTGTTTGTAAGTAAACAATTGCACAGCTAAACTTCTGACTTACAGTGATACATATAAAACACACACCCACAATGAACGTAAACGTATAAACAGTAATAGGAACACAAGCTTCAGTTTGCTGCACGGAATTCGTTGTTATTTTATAATGATATGTGATCTGTCACAGTAATGCAGTAATGTAGTCTTCTTGCTGTGTCATATTCGTATGTAGATTGTCCTCACAAGCGCACTGCACGATCGAGTATTCTCCGATTCTTTCAAACTTCTTGAGGAAAACAATTCCTGGCAAAAAAAACTGACCAATCAACACGAATTACATATTCATATTTTGCAGACGAAATGGAGAGAGAATTGTTCATTCTGTCATATCATTAACATCAGTGTTCTTGTCGCGGTACTTGTCCGTAATCTGGGGAGTAAAGTGGCGGTTTTGAAACAGGAAGGTTGGCCTTTGCTCTTTTGGTACTACTCTAATAATACTTTATAAATTTTAAATTTTTTCTTCATAAATATATAAATTTTCTTATTATTCAATTTATTTTCCATTATGTAACAACACAGTTTTCGTACTGTGTGACTTTCGTTTGCGGATTGATTCTCCTAACGAGTGGAGTGCACGATTGATTCTTCTCATATTCGTTTAAACCTTTTTGAGAATGAACACTTTCTAACAGAGCAAATTAAAATAAGCAATACCACCCCAGTGAAAAATTGCAAACAAAATCGACAGAGTAGTTTTCTCTATTTCTGACCAATATCTTTGGTCTATTACTGCTAGGCTTCTACGTGGCCTAGGGGTTAATTTGGAGGATTTATAATTAGAAGGTTGCGGGTTGGGGTTTCGTTCTCGCAAATTTTATAGGTGGGTAAGAAAAATTGCGAAATGCAGCTATTAGCTTCGTCATGTCTGTCTGTCTGTCTGTCTGTCTGTCTGTCTCTGTCCTTCCGTCCGCATGGAACGAGTCGGCTCTCTCTTGACCGATTTTCATGAAATTTGACATTTAACTCCTTTTCGAAAATCTGTCTAAATAATTCAAGTATCATTAAAATCTGACAAAATCAAAGGGTACTTTACATGCATTCCTATGTACATTTATGATAATATCTCGCTCGATTCTTCTTAGTATGAGAACCTTTTCAGATAAAATTTGTAGAGAAAATCAAAACACACATTTTGTATTCAGGAATTTTTTTCTTAAATTTGTGCCGCTTGTAAGACAATGTGGAATAGTGTGGTGGAGCCAGACAAAACACAGATGACAAAATAATTTGGCGCATGCGCTTTGCATGCCGGATAACTAAGCCTACAGACACAAAACATTTGGAATATGTAATACTTTTTACTTTTACACGGCAACACTGATTGCACGAATGCGCCTCAGTGTTACTTTTATACGGAGAGAGCCTCTCTTGTTCTGTATCAAACAACGAATTTGTTGCTTATTTTAGATATTAATTTGGATCTCTAATAATAGTAAACTGTAATCCTTTATTTGGACACCTTTCAAATAAAATGTTTCAGCAACGAATCAATCATATGTATACAATGACTAAAACTGTTATAATAAAAAAGAAAATTGTAAATGTTGTATTTACATTAGATCTGATTAGCATAAAACGAAATGGTTTAACAATTTAAAATACTAGGAGACAGTAAAAACAAAACATAAGCTGATTCAAATAACTTCTATAATCTTAAGTTAAAAATCCTTAAAAAGTGCATTGTGATTTTTTTTATGAAACATTCCAGTTCAGTATTGTTACAGATCCAGAGTTATATATGCAGTAAAGTAAAACTTCGCCATCGTTATACAAAAATAAAGCAACGAAGAAATAAGTACGCTTTTCACGTCTTACAACTTTGAAACACACAAAATTTAACAAACAAAACCGATACAAACAACTGTACCCCAAAGCATTTAAACTTGTTATTCTAATAACTGATGATTTATTAAAAAACACTACAAACCCAACGGTTATGAATGGCTAATTGAAGGTGTCAATAAAGGTTGGAGAAACAATTGTAATGCGTGAAATGGCAGGGTGAGATTTCACAAAATGTATAATGTTATTTACGCTTATACCTTTCTTGTAGAAATGTTTATACACAAGCCTAATGTTGGTAGAGGATGACCGAAACATGTAGCATACTTAAATTAGTACAAAAGTACAGTTGTGTTAGACGGTAACTTTTCTTTTCATTAATCAAATGCATCACGAATCATTTTATGTTCTTCTCTCAAATACAGAACAACAAATTTCGTAGCATCAATTTTATATTGCTTTCACCTTGCATTTTCACTTAGTATTCAGTAACCAACAAATTCACAAACATAAACTACTTTATAGATTTTATTAATACCGATGCTTTCCCCTACACGTGTTTCGGTCCGTAGACCATCTTCAGGGTGTAACAAGCTACTACGCTTCACATCGCATGTTTAATGTGCCGAAAAACACACTTGTCTTAGAAGTAAGTGATAAAAACACATTTGAATTTGTAAAATATGTAAAACTGTGTAGCAAATTTTAATTTTATCGTATAAGTTAAGTCAAAAGTTAAAATAGCAGTGTTTTCACTTGATGCACAGAATCATGGTATTGTGTATGCTGGTGATTATAAGCGTGTTGTTACGCGTGCTGTTGTGTGGAGTTGTACAAACTGAATGTTGTCTGGTGGACTTTGTCACTTACTTCTAAGACAAGTGTGTTCTTCGGCACATTAAACATGCGAAGTGAAGTGTAGTAGCCTGTTACCCCCTGAAGATGGTCTACGGACCAAAACACGTGTAGGGGAAAGCATCGATATTAATAAAAACTAAAAAAGTAGTTTATTTTTGTGCATTTGTTGGTTACTGAATACTTCGTAGCATCAGTTTACCGGAAGCCGAATTCTAACACGTCGCGGTGGTGTGTAGTATAAAAATATATAATTTTTCAATATTGCAGTACTCATACCGGCTCAGAAATTTCGTCACTGCTACCAAAATCTAGCGTTTGAACAACATATTTGTAGTACGAAGAAGCATTAAAATATCAGTACGTAAGAGCCTCCTATTAATTTTAGCCTAACATAACACATTCGATTGCTGTGTATTTTCTTACATTGACGTCTCGCTGCAGAGTTCCATCGGCTGTCAGCAATAGATATGCTGGTTTCCATAGATTCTATTTCAATACTTTCCTTCAACGCATTCGCATGGAAAATACGACATTTCGGAAAAAATAAATGGCTGATGGTTGACTTACAGAATATTTTAAAGTATTATTTCTTAAATATATAGGACTTAGTTATTAAACATTGCTCTAAAAGTGATGCTGTATTTAATGTACAGTATATGTGATGCTGCAACTATGATGGCTAGTGTTGTGACTTACCTGCAGGAAAAATAAATCCATACAATATCCACAATCCCAAACAACACACGAATATTCGTCATGACGTGTCCCAAATCATCCCTATGTACGTACACATCGACAAACATCCCTAAAACTGTACAGCAAGCACAGAAATTCACTGTTATCATATAGAAAGCGTAAATAATCGACATTTTCTTCATCTTAAACGGAATTCCAGCTAATCTTAAAAAGAAAATAATCGAGCTGAAACGACCCTCCGAGAGTCCCTTTACTTCTGATTCTTCGCTTTCCATGTAGAGATGCGACTGAAACAATGATACTTCAAAGCTAAAATGTTGCTGTATATTGTAGGCAGTCCGCGACCATTTAGAATTAATCACGTTCGCAGTGCTTCTGTGTGCGTCTGAAAGTCAGAACATTACGCATGACACTGAGGGCTGGAAGGGTGGTTACGATTTTTCCTGACCGAAATTGATCAATACCGTTGTAAATTGCATTATTAATGGGAGATGGAAGTTAGTATTTCAGAATCGTTAATTTGGTAATTTCTAGATAATTGGAGATAACTACGTGACTTCTAAGTTCGAGCCATCATATTCTGAAAACTTCGTAAAAGGAACGAGACTACTTTATTGGTGTCATTGATTAATTCACGATGTAGAAAACTCTTAACTGCTTAAGGAAAATATATTCCATTTTCCATTTATTAACATTCCAGAGACTTAAGTAACGAAAGATCAGCTATAATTTAGTGTGTTTATAATCAGAGGTTTCAACTATCAAGTAAATGTTTAACATAACTTTATTTAAAACCGGCGTAAAATTTGTTGGTGTAAATATTCTGGATTTGTTCCCGGAACCTATTAACAATTTTCTTATATTTCGAACTGAGTCCATCGTTAAACTTATTACAAAACAATTCTATTTATTATGATCAGTTGGACTACATACTTGTGAAGCATCGATTCATAAAAAGTAGGAAGGATGTGCAGTCACTCTCTGAGGCAGATATTTACTCTGACCACAACTCACTGGTTGCAAAGATCTGCACTAGGTTGAAGAAGATAATAAAGTTACAGAAGAGAAAACCAAAATGGATCTGGAGAAGTTATACTCATATGTCCAATAAGAGAAAGTGCTTGGCAGCGTCTGGAAACAAACCACAGAAACTTGAAGTATTCTTCGCTCCGATAAGCATTTATAGTGTAAACTCAAGGTGCCAGAAGAAACCAACGTAAATCGTTCCCTATTTTTATCTGATGTGAATTCAATTTCAGTTATTTGACAGGTTTTAGTAAAATTCCGCAGCCTTTCGCGTTATGTCACACGCGGACACACATGGCGAGGTTAAAGGGAGCAAAGTTGTAAAATTTCATTGCGATGGTACCACAAATGCGAAACCATTCACCCCGAAAGTTCTGCATTTTTATTGAACATGCAGACTGCGTATATTAAGTACTACTGACACTTTCTTATGGCATCGGCTATAAACAAACTTAAATAGCTGTAATTCTCTGCGGTCCCATAAACATTTATCGCGTAACCCTGAAGATGGGACAAGAAAAGCATTTAAAACTTTCTTTATTCTTGCCCGATGTGAATTCAGTTTTGCTTTGTTAAAAGGTTTCAATAAAAGCCCTCAACGGCTCTCTACATATTACATACGAACCTACAATTTGCGTAAACTGAAAGCAAGATGACAGAACCAAACAGCAATTAAATTAAATTAAAATATGAGAAAAATAAGCAGTTTTAATACTCATTTATGGTAGAAAATTTAATGAGGAACCAAGGAACAAAACAATCAGTAGAAAGAGACCTGTAAGCAAACCTAAAAGAAGATGGACTGAGGAAGTGGAGGAGGAGTCCAAGAAGACACCGAGCATAAGGTCAACGAAAAGAGAATTAGGAATGAAAGTGTTGAGAGGCCATACACAGAAGGTCAAGGCTTGATATCGGTTCTTTGCTACATGGAACAAGAAGAAGAAGAAGAATTTAATAAATAAACTATAAGTTGGAAGGGGGAAGTAGAAGGTCAGCAGGTGAATTTGGAATGCGACTCATTTGAGGACATCTTGTTGTCTCTTACGGTGCTGCCATATTTCGAGTATGAATTCGAGCATCCTCCATTATCAGGCGATGATTGAAAGAGGAACTGTCTCTCTTTGGAAAGACATGAGCGTAGCGAAATTTTAAGCAACTGTCTTTGTTACGAGAGCGTTACACAGACAATGTGAGACTATTGCCGCAGTTGCTCGTAGTCGCCACTGAAGAAGAAGCAGTGCCAGTACATACTTCTCTAAACAAATTAGGGTGTTGAATGTGAACCCTGCTGTCTTCTGCAGCACCGCACCTGAGTTTAACCATAGATTGCTCATACAGGATCTTAACATCAGCCCATTTATTTTCTTCCACTCCGCGTCCGTTAAGTTCAATAAAATATTAGAATCAATATGTGAACTTGTTATATCGGGAGTTAACAAGTAAGAGAGTAGGTCATTCTTACAATAAATAGAACACAGGAACTTGTATAACTAGTCAAACTTTCTGTAAACGAGAAGTGAAGAAAACTTCGACAGCAAAACCCTTGTTAGTAGAGACTTACCGTTTAATACGATTTACACAATTGGACCTGCCTATTTGACACCTCGGATTTTAATTAGCCAATAAGGTTCATACTGAACCTATAACCATGTGTAATGCCGTCGCACACAAAAGATCCATCGTAACGTTATTTGTTGCCAAGGACTGCATTGATTTCATAGCCCTATCAATAATTTTTCAGCAACAGACTGTCTTTTTATGTCATTAAGATTAAGGCTCTCTGCTTCGCTTCAGACTTTTCTGAAATCTTGTTCCCGAAAATATTTGTACAGAACAGGGAACACTCTTTTATTTACATATAAACATTCAACAGTTAAAATTTTGGATATCAAACCCAATAACGAAATAGTTGTCATTTACCATCAACACAACTATATATTATGTTAATACGTGAGTTACACGGCTAGTTGTTTCGACCACTAAGTGGTTTCCCTCAGGCCATCAAAACATTCATTCAGTTGACTGCCTTACGACAGGTCGATAACCTGTTCCAAAGCGAGTTCTCCAGACAGAGCGATCTAGTGCTTCCTCTTTCAATTTCCAGTAGCTGCTTACGTCTTCTTTCTCATCTTCTATTACTTCTATCCTTCCGTCTATCTTTCCTTATATAACGTGTTTTAGAAGGTAGTTCCTACGCAAGATGTAACCAATCAATTTATCTTTCCGTGTTTTTATTGTTTGTAGGATATTCCTCTCCTCCTTGACTCTTTTAATACTTCTTCATTTCTTATAGTATCGGTCCAACTGATCTTCTCCATCCTTCTCCAGCACCGCAGTTTAAATTTTCAGGTATATCTTCTCTGCTTTCCGAAGCGTACGAATGCACGCTGCTTTTACCATGGCAATCCTGGATGTAATTTCACGTCTCATTTTGCATTCCTTGTTATCATTTTACCCAAATATTTGAAATATTCCACATTCTCCATTTGTGTTTGATCTGTAAGAATCTATTGGTGATGGCTGCCTTGAGTATTTCATTACCTTAGTTTTTCCACAATCATTTCCATTCCTTAGAATCCTCCAATGTCAGTTAGTCTATCAGTCATGCCCTGTAACACCGCTTCTTCCTTAGCCAGTAGCAGAAGATCAATTGCATATTTCACAGTGCGAATTAGATAACCTCATATTTTGAAGTCTCCAAACCCTTCAAGAGCTTCCGTGGAAACGTTTTCATAAAAATAAAATTACAATTTCCACTTCAGTTACTGGAGCCCAGATTGGGATCTCAATCTATGATGTCACAAAGTGAATGTGAATATAAAATTGTAAAGCTAATAAAATATATGAGAATCAAATTAAATGTAAAATATATCGGCGTTTGAGGGGATGCGGTCTATTAAATCCGTTCCGTAAGATATTTAGTTCAGCTTGTTGCTTGTCGTCCCATAGACTGCGGCCTGTTTACTACGTGATGTGCGCTAGTATGTGGGGTGTATTTGTTGATTACTGTGTTTGGTGTTTTGGAGCTGGTCTTATTAATCTGTGCACACTCCTTATCGGGAGGCACTGCGCTACAATCCGGAAGCTAGGGGATGCGATTCCCAATGGTGCAATTGGTATTTTTGACTTGAATACGTCTTTAAATTCGGTCCGGTTTATGGCAAGAATTTTCGCGCTTATATCTCGTAAACTATAAATGATAATGTAATTATTTAAATTTTGTTGGATAGAGGGTTGATGTCTGTATCTAAAATGCCGGGTAGAGGGGGTGTGCAGCGGTGCGGAGGGAGGGGTAGCGCTTGCGCGTGAACACTGAAAATGGCGACGCCGCGCGGCGTTTGGGTAGTGTACCTTTGGATTGCGAAGAGATAGGACGTTGAAATTGGTGTCGATGTGTAGAGATAACAGGATCTACAATATTATTTAGCAATGATAACCGATAAAATAAAATTTGTAAAGATATAAGCCGATAAGTGTGCTGAGTTGAAGAAAATTTTCATAATGTCGAGACATTTGCAAAGGAAATATGAACAGAAATGTAAGAAACGTATATCATTGGAAGTAAGAAATCAAAAGGAATCATAAAAGCCCAAATTGACTAATACGGAACTATGCAGATTGTATAGAGAGCGTAAGTAAGCCGAGCGCGTCAACGCCGGCGCGAGTACTTCGAGTGCGCCGCTATTAAGCCATATGTATCTTACTTCTCCTATCATCGGCCTTTGATAAATAAAATTATACTTCACTTATAACCACCGAGACTTTATTCATTTACGTCTTAACCTTCCTCTAATAACACAAAGACTGATTCACGCCTTAAACAATTGCGGTTGTGTCCCCGTACACAAGCCACGAATTTTCATTGACATAATCCTCCCGGCTGCAATATGGCCCTGGGTTTGACAAAGCCTATAACAACAATGAGTACCAGGTATATTTCTTGGTGGGGTAAAGGCAATTGGTTAGTGAGATTAATAACTTTACCACCTTATGAGCTGATTGTCTTGAAATCTGTGAGCCTCAACCTGCTCGAAGTCGCAAGGCCTTTCCAAGCCTTTACAGGGATTGCTTTGCTTTACAGTCCTTGTCGAGAAGAGAGACTCTCTTCCCGACAAAGGATTTAATAGACCGCACCAACTCAAAAGTCGATACTGTGTACTAGTTGTGAGATATTTAATTACATTTAACGTTGTATGTTCACATGTACACTGTAACACCAGCTATTAAGATCGCAATGTGACCTCCCATAATTGATGTTGTAATTATAATTTTAATTTTATACATTACAATGGCCTGAGAAAGACCACTTAATAGTTGAAACATGTAGCCGTGTAACTCCTCTATGTAACACAATAAATAGTTATGTTGACGGTAGTTGATAACGATCTTGTAACGTACACAGCGCAGCGGAATGTACAAGGAAGAAACCAAGAACAAAATCCTATTTAAAGTACATTATATTGTGCAACTAGAACACTTTTATTCACATGCTTTTATTGGAGCAGATAACTTAATAAGTGAGCATTGCGTTTGAAGTATCTTTTGGAAGAACGCTAAATAAGGTTAGTATAAGAATTTGAAAGGCGACATTTGGGTTTTCAGACCGTGCAATTTGGTATGTGGTTAACACGTTTTGTGAGACCTGCAGTCTGTGTCACTATCGGAGTCGGATTGAAGCAGCAACAATCTTCCTTCGAAATGTCGTTAATCATCCATTGTCTGCACTGCGTTGAAGGCTAGAAGTATTCACTCAGTCATGGAGACCTGATACCATCTCCCGTCGACTCACCCATGCGGTGGGTCGACTCTCCACATACTTTACCAAATGGCGACTCAAAGTAAACATACCCAAGACGGAAGCAATCATCTTCACCCGGAGACGTCCACCATCCCCTGAGCGTATCCGTCTTGCCGGAATGGAGATACCGTGGTCGGTGGAAATCAAATACCTGGGACTCCGGTTGACCGCCACTCTCAACTACTCCGCACATGTCAAACGCGCAGCCCAAACCGCGCTCGGGAACCTCATGCATCTCTTTCCACTACTGGCGAAGGACTCCACGCTCTCAGTGAACACTATACTCCGCATTTATAAGGCTTCCATCCGGTCAGCTCTAACCTACGCCGCCCCAGTGTGGTGCTCCATCAGCAACTCGAACTATCAACTTCTCCAAGTAGTGCAGTACAAGTGTTTACGTGTTATCACAAACCCACCTCGAAACACGCCCATCCTCCGAATCCACACCTCCTTAGGTGTCGACTACATTCATACTTACGTCCGCCAGCTCGCCACCAGGTATTTTACCACGTGCCAGTTCCATCCCAATCCACTAATAGGAAGCATAGGTCAATACACCCTTACTGAGTTAAATGCCATGTATAGACGTTACAAACACAAGCGGCCAAAACATATCTTGCTCTAACTAGAGCAAGCAAGGAGGTAGTGTTTTTTTATAATTTTTCACTACAGTACTGCTTCTTTCTTCTTTGATTTCTCACGTAGCGGAAGGTGCGGGTGTCTCGTTCTTTTATTCACACAGAAGTTGGTAATTGGTACAACTTGCAATCTTTATGGCTGATTTATGTATACTGTCAATGGAAATAAAGCTTTAATTTAAAAAAAGGCTAGAAGTCAGAGATACGAACCGTTGTGTTCGTGAATACGTTACAAGACGCAAGTACAAAGAAAGAAGTGCACGGTCATTAATATGAAGTCTCGAAGCATTTTATTTCCGACAGGTTATAATTTGTAGTGCTTTCACTTCCAGGTTATTAGTGTTTAAATATTTTCAACCTTGGCCGACATTTATTGAAAACTGCTGACGGTATAGAGCTGGTGTTTATTCACTTAATGCTCTGTATTTAATACACATTATACGATGAATAATTTTTTACAACTGTGATTGTAATTGTGTTCTAAATGAAATTTCTTTGAGGTTTTAATAATATTTTGAACTATGAGAAAATATTTTTCATCTAAATCAAGTTCATCAGGAAAACAAGAAGTCATTGTGTCAAGAACAAACTTTGATACATTCAACATCCATACCGTGTAATTGCGTGTATTACAATAATTTGTATTAGTACCAACTCCTACACAATGTTGAAACACAATATGCAATCACTTTACACAAACCCTAACAGTTTCGGTACACTAATACACCATCTTCAGGGAGGAAAGCATTTAACACTTAAAACACACAAGCCCTGTCGTTAAAATGTTCATTAAAAACGCTACAATAAAGCTTTAGTTTCCTATAGCATTTGTGATATTTTATAGAACGAATCCAATACAGGTCCAAAAAGAGAAACCTGATACTTGTATCAGCAACGCTGCATTTTGCAACATATTACTTAGTAGTGAGCAATAATCATTCAATGCACCAACAACTATACAAGACATACTTCAACATATTGTGGCACGCGGTGGCGCAGTTGGTTGAGGCACTGCGCTACAAGCCGGAAGGTAGCGGGTTCGATTCCCGATTGCGTCATTGGAATTTTTCTTTGACATAAACTTTCCGGTTGCACTATGACCCTGGGGTCGACTCAGCGGAGTTGCGTATGTCTGACAACCTTACCACATTCATGAGTCGATTGTCTAGAAATCTGAGAGCTTCAACCTCCTGGAACCCTAAGGGCCTGTCCAGGCCTGTAATGGGATAGCTTTACATTTTAATTCAACATACTGCGTCAACTTATGGTGGTTCAAATAATAACGGTTTTAATGAACATTTTAACAACTAGTCTTGTGTGTTTCAAGTTATTAAATGTGTTCCCCCCTGATGATGGTATACTAGTGCACCGAAATATGTCTGCTGATGTGTAAAGTGATTGCTTATTTGTTTTAACATTCTGTACGAGTTGGTAATTAGATACATATTATTGTAATATTTTGATACTTTTGTTCATAACTTAAAATTATCCCCTCGAAATGCTGACATAAATATAGCGTTGTTATGAGGGACATTACCCAGAAGGTTCCAAGCCTTTTACCCCATTTGTCCATACTGGCCATCCTTCTTTTTTTAACTATTCAATACATTCATTTTGAAACTCTTTCTCTTGTTCATATCTGCGCCTGATTTCAATTTTAGTGTGCTCCTTCCTGTCTCTTTGATCCGTCCATTTCTGTTTCCGTTCCGCTGCTTCCGTTGCCTCATTAGGAACGTTGAAGGCAATAAGACAGCTTGTCGTGCTTGAAGATGAGAAGTGCAACAAAGGCACATATCTCACATTGAAAGTGGGACAAAAGCGTTTAAATAACGAAGGAAGTTTTACGTGAAGAAAGAGTGAACAAAGTTGTGGTAGCACACATTTAGTTTTTTGATATGATTTCGCAATTTGAACTGCCAATTTTACACGTTGGCTTCTAATGGCCGATGAACATTCATATTCAAACCATAAAAGCCTTGATGGCCCCTACACATTTCTATCGAAAAGCAGCAAATTCCAGGAACTGACTGTGCTGTAATGTAGCGCCATGTAATTAATTTCACGCTCTTTCGAGCCGTGGGTTCACTTTGTGTAATTTAACGGATGTACGTCCTACGCTTCGCGATGGCCGCTCCTGATCCTGTTTTAACATCGTCATCATCATCATCATCATCATCATGATAATCATTGAGGTGATTAAGGTTTAGGTTCTAGTAAATGTTCCTTGAAAGTTTGAGGTATTCTTGGGTTTTCCATTTTTGTCAATGTCGTTTTGATCTGGTCGTCCCTTGGGCTGGTATTGGAGTGACAATCTTGGTATTCAATACGTGTCCATTCGTTTCAGCTGATTCAACCAGTCTTTCTGATATGCTTTCAAATCTTGTATTTCAGTCTTTTTCGAATGTTAGAAAATCCTTAGGCGGTCCAGTAATATAAGTCACATCAGTGGTCTTAAAAATCTCATATGTCCTGCTCTCATTTCTAGGGCATCAATCTTGTTTATGGTCCACGTTTTGCTACCACAAAACAAAGGTGCATTCGAAGTAATGTTATGCAGTATTAATTTTGTGGTCTTGCCATATAGTTCTCAAAATTTCGTTTGATTGTCCCATTCATGTCTCCTATTACTTATAAGTCTTATATTAATATCATTTCTTCTCCAGATATTACATTTCCCAAATAATTAAGATTAGGTTCTTTTTCCACGATGGTTACTTCAGTTTTTAATTTGACCCTTCTTATGTTTATAAGAAGAATCACATTGCTTTTGTTTTAAAACGAGACATTTTCAGGTCTTAATTTTTTCAATTATTTTTAATTCATTGTCTCCTTTTGTAATTTGTCGTCAGAATATGCTCTGATTTCTTGTGCATAAAAAACGATAAAATAAAAGTGAACACAGTCTTGTTTACAGAAAATGTCGTAAAAGTAGAAAAATATCTGAAATAAGTCATATATCAAAATGAACTTGACATGTAAAATAACTCGTTGTTTCTCAAATAAAAAACAGAAAAATAAAAAACTACTACGATAGCAAACTGTCAACTGTTCTGTATGTAACTACATCGATGGAGCAGAGTCCTTTTTGAAAAAGTAATGCTCTGTCAGAAAAGAATTACTCCACATTGTGTGCAACCCGAATGCTCATTCCGTGTTCACAAGAGCCAACCACTTACCTGGAACCTATTCCCGATGAATCCAGTCCACACACTACCATTCTGTTTCTTGAAGATTCAATTTCATATTTTCCTCCCACATTGTCTATTCTTTCAGATTCTCTGCTCTATTCAGGTGTATTTCCATCAAAGACCGAAATACATTTTTTTAAATCTTATCCTATGATTGAAAATAACATTAATATTTTATTGTGATTTTCTTAAAGTGTCTTCCCCATTTACGGACTTACCTGCATAGGTGGCATCGATATACATTAAGGATTTACTACGGTGTGTTGCTCACATGATGGAATTTTACACTTTACTCGCCTCAGTATTTAAACCGTTGACACGTGAAATGTTACAACTGCATTGCGCAGTCTGCGTGCTGAGGTAATCACAGGATTGTCTTTGACTGTGGGGTGTGAAGATGCAAGTTTAAAGTGAGAGAGTGAGAGGGAGAGATAGCGATCAATTTAATGTCGTTGTTGTACAGGACGAAAACTATTCGTATATATAGGAGGAGAGTGCATTTACCACACCTATGTTTCATACCGAAATTTTGTTTCCTAACATCCATACAGTGTGCAAGCATAAAGTTTTCTGACTTGGACCATGTAACAGTAGTAGACTTACCTTAGTTGCAGGTCGATATTTACAGCCGCATTTAGTTCCGTTCTGAATTTGTACACAGATCCCAGTGCTTCTCCTTCTGCTCTAAGCACCTCTGTAATTCCTTTTCGTGAATCTTTCTACCACGGTCTGCGAATATTCTTGAATTCGAGCAATATCCGCCAAAATTTTCTCAGTAGTATGTAATAACTATTTCCACAAATTTGATACGTTTTTACATTAAAAATGAGATTTTTATTTTATTTTGCTTCACATTACATGTTCTTCCACAGAGAAAGTTGGTCGACTTTCAGCGTATGCGGTACAAAATTTTCAGCAGCGGCCTCGTGCACAGATGTTCCGTTAAAGTAGGTGGCATATACCGCATGATAGTCTACAATGCTATGAATATCGGTAATCGTCCTTCGTCTGCATTTGTCGACGACATGGACCATTTTTTCACATTTTCGTCAGTCGTATCGGACGACGGGCGACTTGAACGTACAAAATACACAACCGAAGTTTGGCAACTTTAAAAGAAGAATCAAATTCAAAGCCTTGTGTTATAGTCATGACAATGTTAGGATAGCCTGTTTCATGCGCTTCATTAGTTGCAGATACTAATGTGAAAACTTAGAGTGAGTCAGTGTGACAGTCGACCATACATCTAGACTAGAAATAAACAAACTCTTATGATGAATATGACGTTATACTACAGATAACTGGAAATGATTTTTATCTATGAGTATACGCATAAGTATAATGAAGCCAATGACTGTTTATCTGAAAACAAAGCGGTGAATATTTGTGCTAACAAACATTATGTAAGGACGTGATAAATAGGAGTTCAATGGTGTTTATAAACAGGAACACAAATTGTTGTCTTCACAAATCAAGACATCACTTCATAAGTCAACACTGGCAGAGGTTGTGCAATGGAAAGTTAAAATGGCAGGGAGTAGATAAATTAAAGAATGGACGGGTGACACAAACCGTCTGGCTTTCGTGTAATAAGGACGTGGAAAATCCGAAAGCGATATATTAGGCGCTCAAAAGAACGGAATATTTCCAAATACAGTAGGCCATAACTGTCAGTTTACAAAATGGCTACTTGGAGCGAGAGGAAATTAGCAAAAAGAAAATAAGAATTATTCCTTTTTATTGGTTTATTTTGTGGGTATTAATCATGTTCATTTATTAGAATACTGACCTTAAAATGTGTTAAATATTCTGAATTCACTGTTAAATGTTTGAACGCAGTAGAGGACCGTTATTTGCTCTCGCCTGACTTCAGCAATTAAGTGACTATTTAAGACCAAGAAATAAAATTGGTTTGATTCACTGGGCTAGGCACAAGGACCTGTTTCAGATTCTTGTGCACACGGTAGTGAACCTTAATTTTCCATGTAATGCGTCGAATATCTTGTCTAGCTGAGCAGCTATTACAGTGTGGACAGAAGTTGTTAAATGCACAAATTGATTTAGTCTGTTTAGAATCAGGAAGAATCCCTTAATAGTGGGAGTGATTCAGTGTACATTTGTATAAGAAAGATAGTAAAACTGAGTGTAATAATTATCGAGGCCTTACGTGGTAAGAACTATATACACAGTTGTATCCAATTCTCTTCTGTCGAGTTTAACTGCATATGAAGAATAAATTGTTTGAAATTAAGAGTATGGATTTCGATGTAACTAAAGTAAAGCGGTGAAGGCCAACAATCGCAAAAACTTTTCTGTTATATTGTTACATGCGTTTAATGCAACGTATTTCGGATTAAGTTCAAAATGCCACCATCAGGCGAAACTAGAGTATTAAACGTTAAAGGTTACATTACACGATTTTTAATGTCCGTAAATATAGCTGAGATCTCACCTTTAAATTTTTCATAAGATAAGAGAGGCCGAATTGATTATCCTTTTTAAAGTAATAAAATTACGGTTCTAAAATTTTACAATCAATGTGTAGTACTTCTGGGTGAAGGTGAAGATTCTGTAATATGCTGCTGGGGTTCGAGGGAGACGTCCTGTAATTTTGTGGTAAACTGAATTATGTTCCGAATTAGAGGTTTTTCTGACTGTTAAGCCATTCCTTATTTTATTTTTTTTATTATTTGTTCTTCATAATATTGCGTAAGGTAAATGTAAGCAAGAAGTTTTGAACCCGTCGTTGGACAGTTGTTATGTAGGCCTCCTTCCACTAACTCTGTAAGGGATGTTTAGGAGAGTTACTGTTACAATATCTCGGGCGGTGTTGTGATGACGTTGGTCGACCTACTTTGGGCGACTTTGATTTACTGCTCTAGTTTCCGTTGCATAGGAATTGAAAACGTAAGTACTAAAAATATAAAATATCATCAATGTCTTATATGACCTACTTAGGATGTCATGAAATGTTTAAAGTGATGGTTTTGGTTTATGACCAAATAATTGTGGAACTCTAAGTTAACAAAATCCGTATGTAGCCATAAAAGTGGAAAGTGGGAAGAATATTTCGCATGATTATTATCTAGGATACCATGAAATGTTTAATCGTGCTTCCTCTTTTGACAATGGAACTCACTAGAGAAGGCAGGAGACTAGAGTAAAATCCTCACTGCTTAAAGGTAGCTCTGGTAGCCTAAAGTTTTGAGGTTCCTCCTCAATTTGTACGTAATATACGGTAAGGTCACTTTGCGCAAATCATTATCTAATGATCTCCGGAATGGAACTTTTCAAGATGGACTTTTTTTAGAAAGCCTGTGATTCGGAATTGATGGCAATCTGCTTTATTTTCATTAATTCCTTTTGAACAAATTTCTTCAACAAAAAGGGCTACTGTCCTGCGTTCAGCAGAGGTATGGCGACTGTGTTGCATGGTAACCTTGCTTCTTCCCATATGTCACGTGGATTTGTGGTGCTGTGGGAGCGGTAAAGAGTAGCATTTTATTTAATAAGGGATTAAGATTTGTTTTTTAACGTCTGCAATATGTAAGTTGTCGTAACCTTCTTCATTACATTTCATAATCACTTTCAATTCGCAGATCCTTTCAAGAAGTATGTGGAGTTATATGTGAATACAGTGCTTTTATAAGTGATCTGAACAAAGCAGAATTAGGACTAAGTCAGGGGGCGTTGTACAACAATGTCTTCTATATCATAAAAGCAACATCCTATAGTACTGATACTCATTTATTGAGGACGAATGTGAAAAACATTGACTATTATACACGTCAGAACAATAAGCCAATTTCACTCTATTCTTTTTGGTAAATATTTTCAGGCGGGTGTTTACTCCCCACCACCAAACGAAATTAAAATTCGCATTCGAGATCTTTCAGAATCTACTGATGTGCATATATTGTGCAACATTGGAGTAAAATTATTATTGTGTTGACAGATATATTAACAAGTAGGATTCAAATGTGAAACGGGATAAGTGGCAGTCAAAACTATTAAACTTATTTGGGATAAAATTGTGTTTTTATAGTGTGATCATATAAAAGGTTCTTCCTTTTAGAAGTCATTAAATACAAGTTGTCTTATTCGTGCTGTGTAAGAAATTGCATTGTAGAAATTTTGAATTTTGATATGTTGTGTTACGAACATTCTTATAATATAGCAAGTAACAAATGCATTAAGGGAATCACATAACGACAAACTCATGTTATGTTTTATTGTATTTTATTCATTTGTTATCTCCAAGGAACAGACATTCTTGAGGACCGAATATTCGCTCAATTGTAAATAGTCTTTTGGTGCCATTAATTTAATATGTGCGAAAGCATCTGAGATAAATAATTAGCTTAGACAACTATGCTTATATCCTGGAAATGTTACCTTGAAATTCTACCTTTTACAGACTCATCCAAAATATTTTTAAACCCACAGTTTCTACTGACAAGTGGATTCCAGATGTATAATTCTCATGATGCTTCGCTAACACTAAAACCGACATGTAGAAGACATGAAACTTTCCTTCACACCCGTCTTGTACCTTAATACTTTGATCCTTAGGCGCAAGTGTAATCATATTTCAGGTCAAGTATTTGTCAACGAGCAAGCTGACGTAGCAGGAATTCTTTAAACTTGTATTCGGAATTATGTGGGTTAAAAACTGAAACTTGAAAAGACGATTTAGCCAAATAAATCGCACAATTTCATTTCCAATTTCAAATTCTTAGAAAATTGTGACATTTAGATAGGAGTTGCACATTACTTAATACGTACTAAATATTCTGTAATTTATATTATGTATTTATTTATTTTTTGGACGAATGTAGAGAATCACTCAAAGAATGTCTAGATTTTGAATTTTTATGTGATATTCAGACACCAAATAAGATGTGACTCTAATATTAAACTATTAATTTGTGTATGGTTAATACGTTAGGTTAAGTTGCATTTCACAGAAGCTTTGTTTAATATAGTTACAAGTGAGTGGAGCTCTAAACATCCCCGAGTGTTAAGATTTGTTCTGTCGTCTAAATCATTAGCCCTTTTTCGTTTCCTCATTCTTGTCTTTCATTTGAAGCAGAAACATGAAGAAGGACAGCGTCTCTTGCATTATCTGCGACAGACAAATACTTAGTTAGAGACATGTGCATGTATATATGCAAGACGTCAATGTACATGTAAATTTGAACTGAAATTTTGCGATTTTGATTTTTTAGAGAATTGAGCAGGAATATCTGGTAATGAATGATACTTTAGGACCAGTAATTTTGCCACCGGTTTTTGGAGTCTTTGTAGTTTCTTTATTTCGATTAGACGTGTTTATTTTCGATAATATTGCAGTTCATTTATTTTTCACTTTTTTCATCGAGTTGAAAGAATTAAGAAATTTAATTACGACTATTTTTTTAATGCTCACTTGGTCTGGCATCGAATATTTCTTTAAGTAAATGAAAAAGGTTTATAAGGGAACTGAACCCTGGTAATGAAAACGGTATATCTCTGTTAACTTACATTTCAATTTCAAGAGACAAAATTATGACCAAGAAAAATCCCGAAAATATTTCAAAATATGTAGCCCTCGCAATAGACATACAGCATATTATTAATATGGAAACGTAAGTGCTACAAGTAACAATAAGGGCAATTTGACCATCACAAAATCATTCAGAAAATTTAGAAATAGCATAGGTGAAAAAAAACGGCATCAAGGAACTACAGAAAACGGGAATATTGAGAACAGTCCCCATAATGTAGAGAATTACCCAAAATTCTAGATAATTTATTGCAATTCAACACCAAATAAGGATGTGACTCTATATAAATCCACGATTAATTTGTGTAGTGTTAATTAAAATTATTAATGTTACATTTCAAGATGCTTTGTTAAATATATTGATTACAGAAGTGAGCTTAAACATAGAGTGTTAAGAATTTGGATCGCATAAATCATAACCCTTTTTGTTTTCATTCTTTCTTTCATTTGAGCAACTAAGAAGGACAGCGTCTCTTGGCAATATTGCGACTCAATTTGTAAAGATTTTGGTGATAATTATATTGCAAGACTGGACAATATACATTAAAAATAAACGCGAAACTGTGGATTATAATGTTATCAGAATTTAATCACTTAATATCTGTAAAATAGCTTTAAGACCAGTAATTTCTCACAGTGGATTCATGTAGTTTCATATCTTCGTTAACACTAATTATTCCGACATTTGAGTTCAAATCTTTCTTTTCAACCCGAGTTGAAGAATACTAATTTAATTACACATATTTTTTTAATGCTCACTTCGTCTGGCATCGAATGTTTCTTTAAGTAAATGAAAAAGGTTTATGAGAGAATTGAAGCCTGGTAATAAAAATCGGTATATCTCTGTTAACATTACATTGCAATTTCAAGAGAAAAATTATGACCAAGAAAAATCCCGAAAATATTTCAAAATATGTACCCTCGCAATAGACATACCATTTATTGGAACACAATCTCAAAATCATTCAGAAATTATAGAAACAGCATAGGTGCAAAGAAAGTCATCAAGGAACTACAGAAAGCGGGAATATTGGGAACGGCCCCCATACCTCGGATGGAGAAGAAAATTACCCCAAAAACCATATAAAGTCTATTCCAAAATCTACCAGAATTCGGGATGCCGGATGTCATGAAAATCCACGATTACATTTGTTATGTATTTATTATATTCAAATTATTAATTTTTACATATTCTATGTTGTTGATAGAAATTTTCATGTACGAAATATATGTTTCTTGCTCTGGGCAGACTAATAATTTTTGCCACTTAAAACGGATATTCTTTAAACATTTCCATCCTAGGACGGGACTGGCGAATATTTATTACAGCGCGTGTCAAAATTACGGATAATTATCTGTGAATATTTTCGCCTGTTGAAACTCGAGTTTACTAGCACCATATTTCCGATTATTATATGAAGTCTTAGTGCCCCCTTACCGGTTGGTGATCCGGAGAGCTACGCGCCTGGCCTGCTCCATAGGTACGCCTTGGCCGTATCGGATGTTTATACTTTCTTAATAACACACTCGATGTATATAATACTATAATATACCAATAAAGCATACATTTAACGAGTTATTGATTGATGAACAAAATGTTTCGGCGAGTCGCAGTCATAAGGATTCTAATGAGTACAAATGGCGGCAAGCCGAAACACGTTGGATATTAAACATATATACTTATATATGTATGTTTATAATTGCTTACCTTGTTGGTATTTTATAGTATTATTCATTCATTCACGATTGTGATGGATTACAAAACGCTTGAGGTAATTTGGCTTCGTTCGATATAAGGTGACATTAACCATGACTTTCTGCCTAATAACCGAGGACACTGTTGTCACTGTGGTTATAACAGGCAGTTTTATTCTAGTACATACATTCATCATGGTCACATTTGACACCGGAACAAACTTTCCCGCTGTCAGTTGGAACTGCTTGTTAGCTGTAGCTATGATGAACATCAGACATCTTTGTAATGGTATAGGAGTTCCGACCCAGTCACACCCGAATGCCGCGTCTCTCACACTCTCCGCCTGAAACATTTCGCAATTAACGTTTTAAGCCCCTTTGAGCGATGAGGCCGTACATTGAATATAGCAGCTGCCTGGCAAGACGAGTGTTCCCGGATATTTAGGTTCCCGAAAGCAGTGATTTCGTGACATAATGTGGAGGCATATAATCATACTAAGATGGTTTGCACTCCATTCACGGCTTTAAGTATTTCTTTCTCGTGCCAATGATTCTTTTAAGTGAGGTTTTTCTTAGTTCTGAAAGAGCATGTCGTGCCATCCTTTGTAAGTTCTGAAGCTGTTTCACCGTCTAGGTAATATTCAACCTATATCTTGCTTAAGCGTTGCGTGCTATCCTAGCTGCTTCGTGAAGAAGGAATGCTCGTTTGTGTTGTTAACTGCTAACGACGCGTTTTTTTATTAGGGATTTAAGGTATCGGTTTATGAAAGTGACATCTAGAAGGTCAGAGACAGTTTACTGGTGGCTAAGGTCGATTTCATTTTGCCGACTTTCTTTTGATTCTGTAGTTTCTATGACATTAGAAATGTAAATCCTTAATTGTGAGGCCACAATGTTCATTACTCCTCCATCCGCATCCTCCAAGACCATTACGTTTTAAGGTCACAATCCCATCATTAATGATATTACGGAAGGCATAGTGTTTGTAATGATAGTGTCAGTGGAATCTAAATTAGTGTTTTTTACCCATACGTTTTTCTTCGACCGTAATTAAAAATAACTGCATTTGTTGGATACAAAAATTTATTATTTTGGCTTACTGACAACAATTTGTGTGCAAAACATATCCAATCTTACTCAGAAATATTGTTTGCTAGGAAATGAAAATTGATAGCCATGTTTGGGTTACTGACTCATAGTATACTATAAAATCCTTGATTTCGTGTTTTTCTTTCTGGCGCAACAATTATTTTTGCCCTAATACAAAATAAATATTTGACTTGGTACGAAAGCAAAATGGTATTCATATTTGCATGATTAACACCTGTAATATCAGGAAGTTCCTGAAATATTCTTTTCAATTATTTACCAAAAGGAATTTGCTGCTGACGGGTGGAGATTGCACAAAAGACGCATGGATCAAAACAGCTGTAGCTCTCTAATATGGTAGATGCTCGTCGGCATATTGTACCTAATAATTCAATTCAATTCAATGGGTATTTATTAACGTGCAGACTTAACACACAAGTGCCAATTACAAAGCCAGCACAAAAGCACTAATAAAACACAAAAACAGTACAAATACACAAGACAATACACTAAAGGAACAAAATAAATATGTAATAAAACAATTAAATAAGTACTGGGCAGAAATCCAATACCCTGACAGAACATAGATGACTTGATTTATTACTAATTCAATTCAATTCAATTCAATGGGTATTTATTAACGTGCAGACTTAACAGCAACAAGAGCCAATAACAAAGCCAGCACTAAAGCACAACACAAAACAGTACAAATACACAAGACAAACACTAAGGTAACAAAACAAATATGAAGTAAACCATGTAAAAGAAGTACTGGATCCAATACCAGACCGAACATAGCTGACTTGTTATAAAAATGTCGCATGGCCGAAACTACAGCGTCAAAATCAATATTTACACTAATAACAAGTCATTAATCAAAACAGGCCTATCATTGAATATACAAATATCCCCACTGATGGCATTAGCCGCGGAAGCGCATCTTGCGGATGGGCAGTTTCGACAGTTTAAATTAACATAAAACAGTTTAAAATCTCTAAAATTTCGATTAGGCACAAGAAAGCCAACAGTTTCCAAAAGAGTAGGGCAAATTTTTAAACCATTATAAACATTAAGTAAAAAAGGGCGTCTAAGTAGCACCGACGATCACTTAAAGTATGTAAGTCCAAGTAATTTAAAGCATTTGCATAACTGTAGGGTAAGTGGCTAAAAAAACGACGATGACAGAGAAACACAAACTTGCGCTGGATGCGCTCAAACTTTCTGGCATCAGTGCAAGTAATCGAGTTCCACGTAACAGAGGCATATTCTAACTTAGGCCTAACTAATGTGATATATAGCATCAAGAGGCTCTGCAGAGTGGAAAAGGAAAAAGTTACTGACCGAATTAACCCCAGTAACCTAATTGATTGAGAAAAGATATAATCCACATGACTGTGAAAGTGTAGCTTGGAGTCAATTTGCACTCCCAGATCTTTGATGCATTCGGTTCGAGTAATCAAGGAATTACATAATTTGTAATCAAAAAGGAGCAAATTCGTTTTCCTAGAAAATGAAATAACTCTAGTCTTGTTGATGTTGAACTTCATAAAATTAGAAATGCACCATCCACTAACACGATTTATATCACATTGTAGTAACAAACTGTCGCGAGGGGACTTTACTTCGCAAAAAATTTTGATGTCATCCGCAAAGAGAAGGCAATTAGAATACTTGACCACACCTAACAAATCGTTGATAAAAATGTTGAAAAGTAGTGATCCCAAAACAGATCCTTGAGGCACACCAGATAGCACTGCATATGACGTGGAAAGCGCTCCACAGTAACGGACAGAAGATGTTCTGCTGGTTAAGTAACTACGGAACCAGCTAACGTAACCGGCAGACAGTCCGAAGTCACTTAATTTTCGAAGTAGCATCTCATGCGAAACGAGATCAAACGCGTTACTGAAGTCAAAATAAATGGAATCGACCTGTCTCTGGGAATGAACCAGCGGAGCAATAAAGTCTAAATAGGCAACAAGATTTGTAGCAGTGGATTTGGATTTCATAAAACCGTGCTGCGAAGTATTAAATTTGGACTTAACATAGTGAAAAACCTGTTCATAAATAACAAATTCAAATATTTTGGAAAATGTATTAAGTATAGAAATAGGCCTGTAATTATTCACTGAAGCTCTGTTTCCTTTTTTAAAAACTGGGATAACGGCAGTCTGTTTCCAAAGGGTAGGGAAACTTCGTTGACATAAGCTAAGGTTGAAAATAAATTTAAGAACAGGTACAAAAATATCCGAACAACCCTTTATAATAAATGCAGGTATGTTGTCAATTCCAACAGATTTTGAAGGTCGTAAGAGGTTGATGGCCTTGCAGATGTCGAAGTCAGAAACTGGTGCTAGAGATAGAGAATCAAAGGACTGAAAAGCAGTAGAGGGGTCACGTAGGTAGGGGTTTTTGAAGACACTTTTAAAGTAGTCAGCAAAAGCCTCAGCAACTTCTCGTGGTTGGGACAGATGGGTTCCATTTACCTCAAGATCAATTGAATTGTTATCACTTTTCCTGAATGAAGAAACATATTTCCAAAAATGCACAGGATTTGTCTTGAGGTTATTATCAATACTTTTAAGCCACTGAAGCTTGTCAGACTTTATGGTAGCTTTGACAAGTCTACGGTATGCGGAAAATTTGTCATAAAAGTAGTTACACTTATATTTCTTAAAACGCCTGTAAAAGTAATTCTTTTTCCTAATATACAATTTTAATTCATTGGAAAACCATACGGGGAATTTGCACCTCTTTACGCACCTAGTAGGAATAGCCTTTTCAGTTGCATGAGTAACAGCAACTGTGAGTCTATCGACAGCAGCGTCAACAGAGGTTTCATTATAGAGAGAAGACCAGTCGTGAGTAGACAGAGTGTTATATAACACTAAGTAATCCCCAGAAGAATACTTTCTAAAAGAAATATTAGGCAATAAATTTGACCTTCTAGTAGGTAGCAATAATTCAGCCACAAAAGGAGGATGGAAAACGTCCGGGTGCACAAGATAGTGCGCGTCATAGCTAATGGAAAAATCAGTGAATTTGGTGAAAAGAAGGTCGAGCAGGTTGCCATTGTTGCAAGAATAATTCTTCTGAGATAAGCCGAGTAAACACGTGGAGGTGTATATGGCTTCACCCTTTAATTTGTTATAGTAGTGTGAACTACTAGAAGATACTCCAAGTTTCCAGTCAAAACCAGGTACATTGAAGTCTCCAATAACGAGAACTAGAAAATTATGGGTGTCTAATATATTTTCTAAACTGCAAAAATACTGCTTTATAGTGTCCACAGCTGTGTCCGGCGCAAAGTAATGGTTGCCAATAAGTAAATTAATGCCATCCATGGTAGGTATTTCAACCCACACGCATTCCTCTACCAGTTCTAGGTCAGCTCTACGTACAACGCCTGAGACGTTATCGGATATGGCAATTAAGGCACCTCCTCCACGTGATTTCACCGTACTGACTCTGTCAGCTCTGTACACTAAGTAAGTTCCAGGAAAGAGATTTTGATTGTAACACAAACCATTGAGCCAGGTTTCGGTCAAACAGATAACAGGGAAATCAGATGAGTGGACATTAGCAAATAGTTCCGAAGCCTTGGTCCTAAGGCCACGAACGTTCTGGTATAATGCGACACATATAATTTTTCCGCGTCCTGCGCGAGGAAAAATGTAGAGAGAGAGGAAGGGGCGGAGCTAAGTGCAAAAGTAGAGGGCTCCTTGCACCCTGTTTGCCACATAGTCACTCTCTCTCAATGTACACAGAGGTAACATCGTTTAAACGTATTACTAACGGAGCATATATTGGGAACAGTTTATTTCGACTTGGCAATAGCGCACTGTACCCAGACCTGGGCAATCAACGCAACGCTGCCACGTTGTTATAACGTAAAGACAAATACCTCCCACTCCTATACGCTACTAAATAACCTTCTCAGGACGGTGGCTGAAAGGAAAATGACTGATGTAGCAACAACGGTGATGCTAAAAGGACAGAAAGGGAGTAGTGGGGGCTGACTGATTTCGGTCTCTGCGTCGCGGAAAAGATATTTGAGTCGAGTTCTAGTAAATGTCTAAATATGTGTGTAAGATAGATGGGCTATCACCAAAACCATTTGCGAGAGAGTTGTCCATTATTCGCTGGGGCAAGTGCCTCCTCCTTCGGCCCTAACGGTATCAATGGGGACAATGGCATCCGGTGTAAACTTACGACTGGAGGGTGATGCCGGTGCTTGGGTCTCAGTGGCTTTGTCGGGACATTCCAAGACGTATACCTGCTCAGGACTAAGCCGCCCGTAAAACGGTGTAATTAAGCAGCCATTTGGCCAGGCTGCACTGTCATTAACCAGGAGAAAATCGTCTTCCATAACTGACACATGAAAAGATGAATAAGAATTAAATTTGGTTTTCAACTTAGTGCAAGTAAGAGAGGCCAACTTTAAATGGCCCTGCAAGTAAGTTTCAACATCTGATGCCGAAACATCAGGACCAAGGCGCGATATGAAAAGTGATTTTAATTTCGGTTTTTTAGTTGTTACAGGGAGGCAAGAGGAGTTTCTGGCCCCTACCATAGCTGGCCTACTTTTATGTGTCCCAGAAATAGGAAGACCATCCGGTTTATTCCTCTTCTTCTTGACTACCGCAGTGAAGCCTTCGTCGCAGTTCTCAGCTTGTGGAACCAGAAACTTATTAGATGTCGCTTGCACTCGTCCAGGGTTATCAGGATTAGCCGGAGTTTGGCTACGAGATGTGCAGCCAGTAGTTAGAACATCCCTGTAGGATTTGACCGTTTTTGCTTCTGGAACAGCAGATGGGGGGGCTTCACGACAAGTCGCCCCCAGACTAAGGGACACACGACAGCGACACTCTGCAGCTGCGATGTGATCCAGTTTGACGTTAAGATTTTCATTATCCTTTCTCAGTATCTTTACCTCATCAGATAATTTTTGCACAATGTCGACCAAGTTTTCAATCAGTTTGTTGGCGCTCTCACCGTTTGAACGAATAGCTTCAAGCTGGGCACCAAGTAGGTCGATGTCATGGTCGTTGCGAGCGATATGATCACCATCATAAGGCACCCTCGGGGTAGGACGAAGAGGAGTATCGTCACTCCTGCCAGCACGTTGTTTCAGCCTACAGGAATCACACTGATAGGTGGATTCACCATTCACAAAGTAGACAGAGTACTCACTATCACTCAGCCGAAGGCAAGCTTGGTGAAATCGCGAAGCACATGGCCCACAAAAACGTAAAGATTTCTGTTTGATATAAAAGGCCTTTTTACACACGCCACACTGATCTTTGCTTGCCGTCATTTCGCCGGCAAGGCAGGAGAGTCGACCGGCTGGCAGATCCCACACTCACCGATACTAGCAACACTGGCGCACCAGGAGGGAGCACTGAATAGACACGTCCGTACTGGTCGACAGCCACCGTAATAATAATAATAATATTAATAATAATAATAATAATAATAAGCCGTTTTCACTTACGTGCTGTGTCAGCTGATCTCCAAACCAGCAGATCAGTAGAACGTTGATACAGAACGTCATGTAAACTCCAACTGCTTGACTCATGTCCGCATAATCTCCCCACCTCTGCAACACAAATATTTCGTAATAATATTGAGACACCACGAGATCCTTTAAAATCTGCGTACAGAAAAATGTGCGTACATTAAAATTAATTATTCCGGATCTGTATTTTATTTTTCTCGGTGTTTTCATTATATGACACTGCATAGGTTCGGCGAAAGATTCCCTTGCTAAACCTGTTACGGTATTCGAGAAACAGCGAGCATTTCAGCACGCTAGTAACTGCGAATATTGAGTTTTCTTTTATCATTATCCCGTTGTGTATATAAGCGCCTATTTCAGTCTTTGTCAACCTAAACACAATACTTTTCAATCGCACTGTTTATTCTCTCTACAACATATTTCGGCTCGTACGCCGGCCATCATCTGGTAGAAGGTAAAAATCATGAAATTAAAGGCACATGTTAAGGTGGAAGCCTCCCCTTTACAGTTAAAGTATATAATACCATAGATTTACCTATTGTTGCCTATAAGGAATAATACATATTTGCATAGATTTTAATACTTAAAATTGTCAAAATATAATTACTAAAACATCGGGATGGAAATATCTCTGTTTCTTATACAATTTAGTGGATTAGTACAGTTACAGGCTGTGTTTTGGCCCAATCTTGTTATTGCTCCTTTGTTTAATGTGTACTGTGTAGCGATCTTTGCTGGCGGAAGCGTTCTTGGAAGGCTTTTTTATTGATATAACAACCTGTGTTCAAGTGAATGTTGCACGTCTCTATGGTATGTATGTTACATATAGGTATCTGTGTATTTCTCCTCTCAGTGCAGTAGAACTACAGTTATGTGTGTACAGCGTGTAGAATTTTGTATGCGCCTACAGATATTTACGATTGCGAGTTCAGTCAACAGTGCATTTGAAAGAATTGTGTCTACTCTGACAAAGAATGACATAGTCGAACATCGAAAATTCATCGTCACTACTCGATGTTACCTCGGCAGTTCTTTTGACGGAAAACGTCTTACTCCGCGGGTCCGGTATGGGGGGAAACTATGCGAAAGTCGATGTTACGATTTTGTGTATACCACACAAATCTTAATACCTTTAAAACTATAACGCATATCCAAATAAGCAATACACGGTTTAAAAGAGCAAGGATGAAAGAATGTTACGCGACATTAACCTTGAGCGCGTGACGTCACACGCCGCCACAAGATGTTCGCCAAGTTGGAGTGGAAAATTACCTGTTCGCCGCGCGGCAAAATTAGTATAGCTCGGGAAAGCTTACGTGTAGGACGTTGTGTGAGGTGTCGTTTAACAGAGCTCGACGATTACTATACAATAAAACACTAGTGAAAGAACTTGAAAAAAATATACAGTGAGAAATTGTTGAACTTGGACAAATTTTCCCTACAATTTCAAAAATGTCGAAATATCTTGAAAACAAGAAGGTAAATGCCTATCGTAAACGCTTACAAAGTGAAAGAATAATAAATGAGAAATCCAAAAACGCCCCTGTGACAACAGCAGAACGAATGCGGAGGATGAGGCAGCGTCGACAAGTTGAGGCGAGCACCTGTCGCGCGGACGCCGCAACGCCTGACGCAAGTTCACAGGCAATGGATGTCGACAGTGAGATAGAATTAGTCAGCATTGTCAGAAATAAATAAAATAAAAGAAATGCAAGTTCCTTGCGCTCATTTCTTTCTTACCAACCCTACAAACACCCCGCCCCGACAACACCGCCTGGGTAAGACGTTTTCCGCTAAAAACCTCAGCGGTAGTGACTCCGACACTAACTAGCCCGTTTTTTTCCTTAATTCACAATTTGTTAGAAATAATGTTCCTCTATTGCAGGCAAATTTGCATACCATCAACATATTAAGATATAATAGAAGAAACACTGTTTTGCAAAATGTATGAAATTCCTCGCGTATTTGTGACATAAACATTGCCTTAAATCGTGGCCCTCAAAAGTAATACGGGTTAAAATATTTTGAACGTGGAGGGATCTGAACGAAAACTTCTCCACAACACACTTGTTTTCGGATAATGCAAGCAGAGCATGATTAGTAGTGTGAGCTGTAACCGTGCCATGAATAAAGTTTCTTCTTACTTTCACTTTTTATTTTTTGGAAAGAGTCTAATTATCAAGTTTTTAAAGCGGTCGATATTTATGTCTTTAATTAAAATATTTTTCCAGATTATTCTGTTTCAGGTAACAGGATGCCAGATATCAAAGTTATTTTTATGAAGAGAATGTTCATGTAACTGAAGTGCATTTTCTGATCTCCTGTATAGACTATTCTGCTTCTCTACACACCCACTTAAACATGGCCATGCTTCGCATATAAATGGTTTAACATTTCCAACATGCTCGGATCGCAACAATTAATTGCTACAACTAACCCTAGAAGGAATCAGGATTTCATATCCCTAATTATTAGTCAGTTGAAGATGCACAGATGTATACGTCGCCTATCACCATGTTTTTTGTAGTACGCAGTATTAGTATCTATTTTTTGAAATGATAGTTAATAATTAACAACCTAAATATACCAGCCAGATCTACTGATACAAATTCATACATGCCACGCTGTCTTAAATGTTCGGCATCTTCATCGTCACATCCTAAAACACTCATACCACACTTTGTAAGATTACTTCTCTCTTCTTGTTCGCATGTGCCCTGTTTTACTCATGTTGTTACTATAATTTCAAAGCTATACAGGCCTATAATAATCTTTCTAGAAATATTTGAATTCAGCAGTATAATCCGTCATTAATATTAGTCAATTTTGCAGGCACACAATGTTAGTTTATAGAGGACGAAACATTTAGAGTGCTTACATTTTTCTCATATGTAAGACTACTGAAACCCAAACCCATTGCATCATTCTAAACTAACATTGTTCTATCTTTCTCTGTTCTTACGTTTGTCCATATAAAATAATAATTGTAATATTAATCATTATTAAAATTATAATTGATTTCTTCTAGTCGCTTAAATGCAGGACTGACCAACATAACGCAAGTACGGAAGTCACATGCATAGTCCACGAAGATCAGCCCAATTTTCGCGGCCCCCCTTGTTACATAGAAGACATTCAAACAGGTGGTTAGCGAATGACTCCAAAAGATTTTGCACTGTTCCTCTTCTGCCTCAGTCGCTGTTTTTTCTTTCCACAGAATATTTCTGCATTGTGTTTGTCGTCTGGATATTCGCTTGACTTTTCTTTAGTCTTTCTCTTTACCTTTCATTTCTTAATAGCCAGTTTCTCTCTCCAGCTCATTCTTGAACATGTTTCTAGCAAATATTTAAATTTCTGATTTTCCTTTCTTTTTTTAGGTTTGTTATTTTCTACCTGCCACCAGGAAGTCGGGTTATTTTTGTCAGAGTCCTCCCGTATAATGGTCAGTGCTTGTTGACCTAGTATACATACTAGTCCCTTCATCTTGGCAGTTCTGACCCCTGTAGGCTGAGGAAAGTCCGTGAGTTGTAAAGGCGATTGAAGTCATTAGTATTATTAATTCTGCATTTCACAATCATAACTGAGGATGTCTGTTCATGAACTGATAACTGTTTTTGTTATTAGATTTATCGTAAATATACAATTCCTTCGGTGAGTATTATGCCAGCTTCAATTTTCCCTTTCTTGAAAGGCATTAAATATATGCCAAGTTCTATAACATGACCAATTGTCCCTCCATTTATTCCGAAAGATTATTTTCAATCGTGCCTAACTTAAAAATAAGAAATCCAAAAGTGTGCTTCTAGACGCATTATTATATTTATTGTACATAGTGTATTCTGGGACTTTGAAGATGTACTGTTTCATCTGGAATATGTTAATAAATAACGTAAATTGTACGGTTCTACCAGCTTTGTAACTGTCTGGTGTACCGGAATTTAAAACCCGAAAAATTTTGTTTCTTTAAAAAATGGCATTTGATATACGTCGATAAATATTACAGACTCTGTTGAACTTTTTTTCAGCCTATTAAACACGGAATTATTCACGGTGATTACATATTTAGGACACAGAGAGCTCCGAAACACAAGAGAAATCGTATGAAAAAGCCCGTGTCATCAAATTGTGACTGATATACGGTTTCCCACGTGACACAATAAAACTAGTGACTCGGTCTGAGGTCGAACAACGAATTTCAGAACTGTCACAAAGAATGCTTCATCACTAATCCCAACTAATATCTACTTCCATTTCCCCCTTTTTAAAGAATTTGCTAGTATAGAATGTGTTGAAAATCATATCAATCAAAATCGTAAATTTGAAGGCCGATAAGCACTTATGTGCAGTGTTGATTTACATGCCAAAAAAGGATAGCATTCAGTTGACTGAATGTTTATAAATCAGAAAATGACAAGGATAAATTGAGGAAACTTATGTTATTCGTCCCATATATATTTAATCGTTTAAGTCCTATCCGACAAATGTACACTTTTATTTTTCGTGTAATTTGTTTTTGAAGTTTCTAAATTGATAAATTTATTTTGTCTGTCTGGCGTTAATAAATCTTATGTTATTCGTACCGTACATTTTTCATTGTTTAAGTTCTATCCGACAAATGTGCAATTTTATTTTATTTTATTTTTTAAGTGTGTAACCCAACATACCTTTGAAGAAGGGCTGGTGTAAATTAAAACAGATGTCCCTGAAGATGAACCTCATATAAGGTTCGAAACATGTTGGACCATCTTCAATGAAATGTATGTACTGAATAGAAAATAAAGTGTACATTTGTCGGATAGAGCTTAAACAAGATAAACTGATGGTAACAGACAGAAGTCGTTTGTATGGTACACCTCAGTACAGGCCTGAAACTGTTAGCACAGAAGGCAGATCAATAAGGAAGAGAGCTACGTGTACACTGAGTTGTCTAAAACAACTTGAGTGTAATTTACACTTGCACTTTACTTAGTGCTTGATATTCTCTTTATCTTCCCGGTGTATTGCATGTGGCTGCTGTGGTAGACACTTAAAATGTTGAAATTAGCACATATACCTGCAAGACGTGTAACTATATTTAGACCGTAGTGTTAGGTACCGTATGTGTAAATAAAAATGTCAACTTTTATTAAACATGAAGAACAAGATGTGTATTATATCAATCGATTTAATGTCAGAATTGTTGGCATTTTAGATCTTCAAAATTCAACATTTTTACACGCATTCCCCTGCAACTGCCAGTAACAAATCTATCTGACCTACCGCAATAGAGAACATTGTAGGGCTGCTGTTGGCTGGCGTACTTAAGAAATGAGCACTACTATCTCTTATGACGAATGGATTAACAAAAATTTTTATTAAAGGTGACAATAGGAACTGATGGTGTAATTGCATATTTGGATCGTGTAAGGAGAGTTGCCAGACGGGATCAGCTGATCGGGCAAGAGAAACCATGTTGTCGGTCGTGCTGGTGTGGTTCTAATTGGAAGCAAATGTGACCGTTGATGTAATGTCGAGTTTTACATGATAGTTGTAAGTCTTATTTTAATTTGAATTGTTCATTATGGTACTATGAATCATTATATGTCGTTAGTATATTATGGAATGAATTTATGCTAACCCTCAAAACCATACAGTCAACTAAGCACCAAGGCGCACAACTAGGAAGGAGTCAAGAAGTGAACACGCAGTCCATCCGTCTGCACGGAACAACCCGGCCCCCACTGGACGGATTTTGATGACATTTGACGAGTAGTTTTAGAAGATCTGACAAGAAGATTCAAGTTTCATTGAAATCTGACAAAAACAAGTGTACTCTACATAAAGACTTATGTACATTTATGATTATATCTCACCCAATTCTTCTTGGAATGAGAAATGTTTCAGACAGATATATAGAGATTATCACAAAACACATTTTAGGTTCAATAACGTTATTTTCCTAAAATCGTGCCGTTTTGAGATGATGTGGAATAATGCTGTGAATCCCGCAGAGGCCACAGATGACAGTATAAAATGGCGTGCGCTTTGCATTCTCGATATCTAAAGCACACACTGAGAATATGTAATATTTACTGCTCTTGCACGGCAAAAATGGTTGCACGAACTTTGCGTTATACGCAGATTGCCTTTTTTGTTTGCCTGTCTTGTTATGTTTGCTAGCAGTATAGTGGGGTACGAGGTGGCGCAGTTGGTTGAGGCACTGCGCTACAAGCAGGAAGTTGCGGGTTCGATTTCCGATGGGGTCATTTGTCGACTCGATGAGTACCAGATATGTCTGCTGGGGATAAGGGCTTTCCACTCGTAGGGCTAACAAACTTGCCACCTTCGGGCAAGTCAGTTCTCTTCCACAGTTAATCCCATATCCTTCGCCAGGAAGAAGGACATATCCATTTTCGTTCAGGACCAACATGTCTAATATTCTTTTTCGTCCGCGGCTCATAACTCGTGAATGAGCATGATGCAGTTTTGGAAGACATTTCTTTCGGGTGGTAGAAGATTGTTTGAAACAAATTTTACCTAATTTAATGAGAAATCCTTTATTAAAACAATGTACTAATACAATATAATAATTTTTTATCAAGCAATTTAGACTTAGTTTAACGCAATTCTTAAATAAGTATAATTACAACAAGCATTAAAATACAGAATGGGCAGCATTTATTCATCGTTTTGATTTACGTAGTAATCTGGTGCCCCTCAACAGTAGATTGAACTAATTGTGGTATAGAGTTCAGCTAGGGACGCCATGTAGTAAACATGGATTAGTCATCGGCTGTACACCGTACGTTCGCCGTAGAGAAGTTTTTAATAAATAAAGACTCTGTGATACCAACGCAACAAATATTCAGACGACATTTTAACATTGGGAGACACGGAACGTTTCCTGATCGCAACATCATGAAGAAATGAGTACAGCAATTTTGAACCACGGCTTCTGCAACAAATAAAATATCTTAAGGCACAGTCAGAACTGTGCGGACACCGGAAAACATTGAAAGAGCACGAGCCGCTATCGGTCGTAGCCCCACACGATCAGCACGTAGACATTCAGTTGCCCTCAACATATCGAGCAGATCGCTCTGACGGATACTTCATTCTGGTTTACTTTTTCATCCCTACCAATTACACATTGTGCAAGAACTGCTTCAAGAAGTGCATTTTGTGAGCAATTTGTTACCTTAGTGAACGAACATTCAGATTTTATTCTACAGGTGATAATGTCAGATGAAACTCACGTTGAACTGCATGGGTGTGTGAATAAACAAAACAGGAGTAGCGCTAATCCAAATGAATTGCTTGTGTAACCACTTCACAGTCAGAGAGGAACAGTGTGACGTGACTTTTCATGTTGGTCACTGTAGCAGGCAAATTAAGACTTCACAATTTTACGTAAATCATATTTTGATATTCTGTTCACTTAAATATGAATAGGTTGATGTCGGGGTGAGGATAGTAAAAGCATTTCGATAAGTGTAGTGAGAAGACTCACAGGCATTCATTGTAAACCTCAGACTACAGCTGACAAAATATCCAGTTAGTTAAACATTACCATACAGCGGTGATCTCGTTAGCGCCAAATTGGGACATGAAGTGGTGACCTCTGAACACCGACGACACAGTGCATGAAGAAGTGAAGGGCGAGCTGATCCTCTTACTTATCTGCATATCGCTCTCAGAATAAGAACAATGAAAGCTACGAACTGTGAGCGAAGAAGGTAAGAGCAGGGATCAGTCAGAAGCGGTAATCGAAATGGATTGGCTAAAGAAAATAAGTAATTAACATGTTAATCGAAACTAATTGGCCGAATATGTTGGTCGATATGGGTGAAAAATAAAGGTTCCTTAATTCAAGCCGACCAAGTATGATTTGGCAACCACATACCTGGACACTTCGTATTGTTTTCATTGAAGTTGATATTTTATTGCATGGCGCGACAGCCCATAGTGGGCCAAGGCCTCATCATTGTCGAGGCTTCACGATCACACTCAGACACACCGCAAATGATAGCAGTCCTCTGGACGAGTGAACAGTCCGACGCAGAGGCAGCTATCTATACAACACACAACACTCTCAAAAGACAGACTTCAAAACCCTGGCGGGATTCGAAGCCGCAATCGTAGCAAGCGAGCGGCCAGAGACCCACGCCTTAGACCGTGCGGCCAGTGAGATCGGCACCGTTGAGGGGGATGCAAACATGAAAAATAGCCGTGGACGAAACGGATATGATTTTGAAGCCTTCGACTGACCGTGGAAGAAAACTGACATCCCCCCACCTTCTACCTCCAATTGTCTAGAAATTCCGAGATCCTCAAACTACTGGAGCCCTAAGGGCCAGCTCAGGCCTGTGTAGGGAAAAATGTACCTAGCATCTTAGTAATTTTTGAAAAGGAATTTCAGTACCAATATACGGGCTTTCATTGCTACGCATTTCTATATTTAAAAATGTCTGACACAAGGATGGTAATGTTAACAGGCAATTACTTAACTGATAATGATCTTTCAATTGAGTCTACTGTCTTCTGAGATGTGACGCCGTGTTTAATACTGAAATTTTAATGTTGCTCAGTGAGATTTGCAGTTCTCACGGCCGTGCCGGAAGATAAATGAACGAAGGTCTAAACCGATAATGGAGGCAGCAGGCTGATACATATCTGCCCGACCACACAGCCCCACATATCATAAAACTGTTATGTACATTGTTTCAATCACAAAAATTCCTTATACTGTACCGTAACTACAGAAAAAGCGCTGAAGCACATTGTGGCCAGTGAACTCACAAAGTGGCCGCACACAGCAACATTCAGTGCATCTTCCACTTGCTGCATGAACCTGTAAGTAAGGAAAGGTATGCTGAAATTGCTGGAGGATGTGTTACAGAGTTTAATCTATATTTTATTTATAAGGCTGTAGAATATATTTTTGCAGCCATTAGAAATCGTTTCAGGGCGACCGACTTCATAAGGGTTTCTTTAATAGACGATATTTAAATACGTTTTTCGCATTTACAGTCATGTGAATATTTTACGAGTACTTACGCTATTATTTCTTGATGATGTCGAATGCACGCATTTAACTTAGCTTTCAAGTCACAATTTGCAATTGTATTAACTTGTTCATCTTCCTGCACGTGATGATGCGTGATATGTTCCTGTCTGATGTCCGATATGGCCGACTTTAACTTTTGGAACTGAGCACAGGCAACGGCGTTCAATATCATACTCAGAGATGTGAAACCGCTGAATATACCCAGTAGCTGTAGTGTTGTGATGCACTGTGAAGAAGGTAAAGGAAATAACTGAGATTTGTGATAAAATTAGGGCATTAAGGAATGCTGATAAATTAATTCAAGTCTAAACTAAAGTCCGTGTAAGGATGATAGCTTTTTACAAAGACTTTTGTTCTGAATTTCACCATCCTCAACTTCTCCTTTTCCTTTATAAACTTCAAATTTACACCTAGTCAATAAAAGCTTAATTTGAGATGTAATTGCATTTGAAAATGCCTGGAATCGAAAGGAAAACATGTTGTGAATGTTTTGAGATTTATTTCCTGTGTCAGTACCTTTAGAAATATAATTACATTAACATCATTTTCCTCTTTCAGTAGGTATTAGCTTTAGTATTAGTATTAGTAGGTGAAGTTTGTAATAATGACAGCAGGATATGTTTGACACACTCGCCATCAGTTAATCCCACAATGGTGTGTTGGGTATAAAAATGAGTTTTATAAAGCTGAAAGAAATAATAACCTGCAGATACATTTGTTCCAAAACATCAAATTATATCGCTTTATTCACATGCGTCACAGCGAGTCTCCCTGTTGTTTGTTACTTGTATACTTTTGTGGTTTAGCAAACCGATCACGCAATGTTCGATATCTGTATTGATGTACGAATTGAGGGGAGTATTAAAATTAAGGGGAGATTTAGAAAAGTGCTCTGTAACATGTGACAATTCAGTGTCGAACTTTCAGACGATATTATTTTAAATGTTCCCCGGTTACTTGATCTAATGCAAAATACTTCCTTTCACGTCTGTCTGGACTCACCATTGATAGTTATCGTTGCACATTTCATTCGATACCCACATTAAATCAGCAAATAATACAGTCAATAAATCCAATGGTTTGTACTGCTGCAGCGCTATACGCTTGTATTCAGCAGATGCCGATCAGAACTTCGTCTATACTGACTGTTTTGTTTGTTTACCTTAGTCTAACGGAAAAAATTTCTTGATATTTCACTGATTAATTGAAGGGCGCTTCATTCAAAATTTTTACAGTTGCTTATTTTCACCCATCCCATTATTCACTGGTGTTGATTCTGATAAATTAACACAGTGGAAGAACAAGGAAAAACGAAAGTTTTCTGGTAACTCAGAGGTTTAAATTAAGAGAAACATAAGAAGAGTTTGAAAAGAATTGTATTTTTTTAAGTGAAAGAATGTGTTACCATCGTGATGTTGACCAATTCGTAGAACGGTGAAACAGTCCAGTCGAAAGGATACCACGCAGTGAACAACGTTTCGTGACTTGTCAAGATGCGGATTGTTGATTGGATGAAGTGAAATGTTATGAGCCCCAGAGATATTCTCGTACTGAAGAACTTAATACGGCGGATCCATCCTGCCGCTGTTAAATATCCAGTGTCGGCATCTCTGGTCGGCAGATCTTCCCACGTGAAGCTGTCAGTAAGGTCCATTGCACGTTCGATACTTTGTTGTTGCAGTCTGAGACAAAGAAACCACATCAGGATATAAAGTTCGAGAATTGTGGAAAAAATGGTCTAAGAACATCTTGATGAATGTCACTCCTTGTGCTTTAAATAACTAACAAATAAACAGTCAAAATACCGTCTATAACACAACCGTATTTTATATTTTTATATGTAGGCTACTTGTGTCTGTCCCCTTGGAAATATAATGAGGTTTTATATAACAATATTTAAAATAGAGGTAAAAGCCTAAACATGAATATCCTCTTTGTTGTGAGATCACACAATTACATGTCATCCATTGAAATTTCCTCCTATTTTTGTTAATAATTATATTAATAATTTTAAGACAGACAGACAGAGAGATATTTGGGTAGATAGATAGATAGATAGTTAGATAGATAGACAGAGAAATCAATTATGAATATACCTAAAAATTGTCTCGGAAATATTGTTTGTAAGTCAACAATTGCACAGCTAAACTTCTGACTTACAGTGATACATCTAAAAACACACCCACACAATGAACGTAGATGTATAAACAGTAACAGGAACACAAGCTTCAGTTTGCTGCACGGAATTCTTTGTTATTTTATAACGATATGTGATCTGTCACAGTAATGCAGTAATGTAGTCTTCTTGCTGTGTCATGTTCGTATGTAGATTGTCCCCACAAGCGCACTGAATGATCGAGTATTCTCAGAATCTTTCAAACTTCTTGAGGAAAAAAATTCCTGGCAAAAAAAACTGACCAATCAACACGAATTTCATATTCATATTTTGCAGACGAAATGGAGAGAGAATTGTTCTTTCTGCCATATCATTAACATCAGTGTTCTTGTCGCGGTATTTTTCCGTGATCTGGGGAGTAAAGTGGCGGTTTTGAAACAGGAAGGTTGGCCTTTGCTCTTTTGGTACTACTCTCATAATACTTTATAAATTTTAAATTTTTTCTTCATAAATATATAACTTTCCTTATTATTAAATTTATTTTCCATTATGTAACAACACAGTTTTCGTACTGTGTCACTTTCGTTTGCGGATTGATTCTCCTAACGAGTGGAGTGCACGATTAATATTTCTCATATTCATTTAAACCTTTTTGAGAATGAACACTTTCTAACAGAGCAAATTAACTAAGCAATACCACCCCAGTGAAAAATTGCAAACAAAATCGACAGAGTAGTTTTCTCTATTTCTGACCAATATCTTTAGTCCATTACTGCTAGGCTTCTACGTGGCCTAGGGGTTAATTTGGGGGATTTATAATTAGAAGGTTGCGGGTTGGGGTTTCGTTTTCGCAAATTTTATAGGTGCGTAAGAAAAATTGCGAAATGCAGCTATTAGCTTCGTCATGTCTGTCTGTCTGTCTGTCTGTCTGTCTCTGTCCTTCCGTCCGCATGGAACGAGTCGGCTCTCTCTTGACCGATTTTCATGAAATTTGACATTTAAGTCCTTTTCCAAAATCTGTCTAAATAATTCAAGTATCATTAAAATCTGACAAAATCAAAGGGTACTTTACATGCATTCCTATGTACATTTATGTGAATATCTTGCTAGATTCTTCTTAGTATGAGAACCTTTTCAGATAATTTGTAGAGAAAATCAAAACACACATTTTGTATTCAAGAATTGTTTTCTGAAATTTGTGCCGTTTATGAGACAATTTGGAATAGTGTGGTGGAGCCAGACAAAACACAGATGACAAAATAATTTGGCGCATGCGCTTTGCATGCCGGATAACTAAGCCTACAGACACAAAACATTTGGAATATGTGATACTTAATACTTTTCCACGGCAACAATGATTACACGAATGCGCCTCAGTGTTACTTTTATACGGAGAGAGCCTCTCTTATTTTGTATCAAACAACGAATTTGTTGCTTGTTTAGATATTAATTTGGATCTCTAATAATAGTAAACTGTAATCCTTTATTTGGACACCTTTCAAATAAAATATTTCAGCAACGAATCAATCATATTTATACAATGACTAAAACTGGTATAATAAAAAAGAAAATTGTAAATGTTGTATTTACAGTAGATGCGATTAGCATAAAACGAAAGAGTTTAACAATTTAAAATACTAGGAGACAGTAAAAACAAAACTTAAGCTGATTCAAATAACTTCTCTAATCTTAAGTTAAATATCCTTAAAAAGTGTATTGTGATTTTTTCATATGAAACATTCCAGTTTAGTATTGTTACAGATGCAGAGTTATATATGATGTAAAGTAAAACTTCGTCATCGTTACAGAAAAATAAAGCAACGAAGAAATAAGTACGCTTTTCACGTCTTACAACTTTGAAACACACAAAATTTAACAAACAAAACCGATACAAACAACTGTACCCCAAAGCATTTAAACTTGTTATTCTAATTACTGATGATTTATTAAAAATCACTACAAACCCAACGGTTATGAATGGCTAATTGAAGGTATCAATAAAGGTTGGAGAAACAATTGTAATGCGTGAAATAGCAGGGTGAGAATTCACAAAGCGTAAATGTTATTTACGCTTTTACCTTTCTTGTAGAAATGTTTATACACAAGCCTAATGTTGGTAGAGGATGACCGAAACATGTAGCATACTTAAAGTAATACAAAAGTACAGATTTTTAGAAGGTAAATTGTTTTTTATTAAAAAAAGCATCACGAATTATTTTATGTTCTTCTCTCAAATACAGAACAACAAATTTCATAGCATCAATTTTATATTGCTTTCACCGTGCATTTTCACTTAGTATTCAGTAACCAACAAATGCACAAACATAAACTACTTTATAGTTCTTATTAATATTGATGCTTTCCCCAACACGTGTTTCGGTCAGTAGACCATCTTCAGGGTGTAACAAGCTACTACGCTTCACATCGCATGTTTAATGTGCCGAAGAACACACTTGTCTTAGGAGTAAGTGATAAAAACACATTTGAATTTGTAAAATATGTAAAACTGTGTAGCAAATTTTAATTTTATCGTATAAGTTAAGTCAAAAGTTAAAATAGCAGTGTTTTCACTTGATGCACAGAATCATGGTATTGTGTATGCTGGTGATTATAAGCGTGTTGTTACGCGTGCTGTTGTGTGGAGTGGTACAAACTGAATGTTGTCTGGTGGACTTTGTCACTTACTGCTAAGACAAGTGTGTTCTTCGGCACATTAAACATGCGATGTGAAGTCTAGTAGCTTGATACCCCCCTGAAGATGGTCTACGGACCGAAACACGTGTAGGGGAATGCATCGATATTAATAAAAACTATAAAGTAGTTTATGTTTGTGCATTTGTTGGTTACTGAATACTTCGTAGCATCAGTTTACCGGAAGCCAAATTCTAACACGTCGCGGTGGTGTGTAGTATAAAAATATATAATTTTTCAATATTGCTGTACTCATACCGACTCAGAAATTTCGTCACTGCTACCAAAATCTAGCGTTTGAACAACACGTTTGTAGTATGAAGAAGCATCAAAATATCAGTACGTAAGGGCCTCCTATCAATTTTAGCCTGAGTAACACATTCGGTTGCTATGAATTTGCTTACACTGACGTCTCGCTGCAGAGTTCTATCGGCTGTCAGCAATAGATATGCTGGTTTCCATAGATTCTATTTCAATACTTTCCTTCAACGCATTCGCATGGAAAATACGACAATTCGGAAAAAATAAATGGCTGATGGTTGACTTACAGAATATTTTAAAGTATTATTTCTTAAACATATAGGACTTAGTTATTAAACATTGCTCTAAAAGTGATGCTGTATTTAATGTACAGTATATGTGATGCTGCAACTATGATGGCTAGTGTTGTGACTTACCTGCAGGAAAAATAAATCCATAAAATATCCACAATCCCAAACAACACACGAATATTCGTCATGACGTGTCCCAAATCATCCCTATGTACGTACACATCGACAAACATACCTAAAACTGTAAAGCAAGCACAGAAATTCGCTGTTATCATATAGATAGCGTAAATAATCGACACTTTCTTCATCTTAAACGGAATTCCAGCTAATCTTAAAAAGAAAATAATCGAGTTGAAACGACCCTCCGAGAGTCCCTTTACTTCTGATTCTTCGCTTTCCATGTAGAGATGAGACTGAAACAATGATACTTCAAAGTCTAAAATGTTGCTGTATATTGTAGGCAGTCCGCGACCACTTAGAATTGATCACGTTCACAGTGCTTCTGTGTGCGTCTGAAAGTCAGAACTCTACGCATGACACTGAGGGCTGGAAGGGTGGTTACGATTTTTCCTGACCGAAATTGATCAATACCGTTGTAAATTGCATTATTAATGGGAGATGGAAGTTAGTATTTCAGAATCGTTAATTTGGTAATTTCTAGATAATTGGAGATAACTACGTGACTTCTAAGTTTGAGCCATCATATTCTGAAAACTTCGTAAAAGGAACGAGACTACTTTATTGGTGTCATTGATTAATTCACGATGTAGAAAACTCTTAACTGCTTAAGGAAAATATATTGCTTTTTCCATTTATTAACATTCCAGAAACGTAAGTAACGAAAGATCAGCTATAATTAGTGTGTTTATAATCAGATGTTTCAACTATCAAGTAAATGTTTTAACATAACTTTATTTAAAACCGGCGTAAAATTTGTTGGTGTAAATATTCTGGATTTGTTCCAGAACCTATTAACAAATCTCTTATAATTCGAACTGAGTCCATCGTTAAACCTATTACAAAACAATTCTATTTATTATGATCAGTTGGACTACATACTTGTGAAGCATAGATTCATAAAAAGTAGGAAGGATGTGGAGTCACTCTCTGAGGCAGATATTTACTCTGACCACAACTCCCTGGTTGCAAAGATCTGCACTAGGTTGAAGAAGATAATAAAGTTACAGAAGAGAAAACCAAAAGAAGTTATACTCGTATGTCCAACAACAGAAAGTGCTTGGCAGCATCTGGAAACAAATCACAGAAACTTGAATTATTCTTCCCTCCGATAAGCATTTATAGTGTAAAGCTCAAGGTGCCAGAAGAAACCTATGTAAATCGTTCCCTATTTTTATCTGATGTGAATTCAATTTCAGTTATTTGACAGGTTTTAGTAAAACTCCGCAGCGTTTCTCGTTATGTCACACGCCGAAACACGTGGCGAAGTTAACGGGAACAAAGTTGTAAAATTTCATTACGATATCACCACAAATGAGAAGTCATTCACGCCGAAAGTTCTGCAGCTTTATTGAACATGCAGACTGCGTATATTAAGTACTACTGACTCTTTCTTATGGCATCGGCTATAAATAAACATAAATAGCTGTAATACTGTGCGGTCCCATAAACAATTATCGCGTAACCCTGAAGATGGGACAAGAAAAGCATTTAAAACTTTCTTTATTGTTGCCCGATGTGAATTCAGTTTTGTTTGGTAAAAGGTTTCAATAAAAGCCCTCAACGGCTCTCTACATATTACATATGAGCCTAGAATTTGCGTAGACTGAAAGCAAGATGACAGAACCAAGCAGCAATTAAATTAAATTAAAATATGAGAAACGTAAGCAGTTTTAATATTCATTTATGGCAGAAAATTTAATGAGGAAACAACTAACAAAACAACCGGTAGAAAGAGACCTGTAGGCAAACCTAAAAGAAGATGGACTGAGGCAGTGGAGGAGGAGTCCAAGAAGACACAAAGCATAAGGTCAACGAAAAGAGAATGTAGGAATGAAAGTGTTGAGAGGCCATACACTGAAGGTCAAGGCTTGATATCGGTTCTTTGCTACATGGAACAAGAAGAAGAAGAAGAATTTAATAAATAAGCTATAAGTTGGAAGGGGGAAGTAGAAAGTCAGCAGGTGAATTTGGAATGCGACTCATTTGAGGACATCTTGTTGTCTCTTACGGTGCTGCCATATTTCGGGTATGAATTCGAGCATCCTCCATTATCAGACGATGATTGAAAGAGGAACTGTCTCTCTTTGGAAAGTCACTAGCCTACACAGTGTTAAAAGCCACAGAAGAGCAAATTAATTCTTTACTTTCGTCAAGAATTCAAAGAGCACGTACATAAATGAAGAAGTGGACAGCCCTGAATATGAAGTCTCAAGGATCTGAGTTTTCTATGAGTTGTAATTTGTAATACCTAAGCTTCGAAATTTCTGTGTTTTTCAGACATTCTTGCACTTTGGATGAAAGGTGCTAACGGTAGAATTTTGGTGTCAGTATTCTTACAGCTTTATGTTATATACAGATATGCAAGTGACATGAGTTTTTGAAACTGTAATTGACCTGTCGTCAGAAGGAAAAGCCTTTGTACTTTGGAGTTAGAATTTCGAGACTGAGAAAGGACTTTCTATTAATTAATTCGATAAAAACAAGAATCACATCATTATGTAAAGAGTAGAATGTGACACATTTGTTCAGAACTTGATATTTTTCTGCTTGATATGTTGACATGAGCGTAGCGAAATTTTGAGCAACTGTCTTTGTTACGAGAGGCGTTACACAGACAATGTGAGACTATTGCCGCAGTTGCTCGTAGTCGCCACTGAAGAAGAAGCAGTGCCAGTACTTACTTCTCTAAACAAGTTAGGCTGTTGAATGTGAAACCTGTTGTCTTCTGCAGCACCGCACCTGAGTTTAACCATAGCTTGCTCATATAGGATCTTAACATCAGCCCATTTATTTTCTTCCACTTCGCGTCCGTTAAGTTCAATAAAATATTAGAATCAATATGTGAACTTGTTATATCGGGAGTTAACAAGTAAGAGAGTAGGTCATTCTTACAATAAATAGAATACAGGAACTTGTATAACGAGTCAAACTTTCTGTAAACGAGGAGTGAAGAAAACTTCGACAGCAAAACCCTTGTTAGTAGAGACTTACCGTTTAATAAGATTTACACAATTGGACCTGCCCATTTGACACCTCGGATTTTAATTACCCAAGAAGGTTCATACTGAACCTATAACCATGTGTAATGCCGTCGCACACAAACGATCCATCGTAACGTTATTTGTTGCCACGGACTGCATTGATTTCATAGCCCTATCAATAATTTTTCAGCAAAAGTCTGTCTTTTTATGTCATTAAGATTCAGGCTGTCTGCTTCCCTTCAGACTTTTCTGAAATCTTGTACCCTAAAATATTTGTGCAGAACAGGGGACACTCTTTTGTTAACATATAAACATTCAACAGTTAAAATTTTGGATATCAAACCCAATAACGATATAGTTACCATTTACCATCAACACAACTATATATTATGTTATATACATGAGTTACACGGCTAGTTGTTTCGACCACTAGGAGGTTTTCCTCAGGTCATCAAAACATTCATTCAGTTGACTGCCTTACGACAGGTCGATAACCTGTTCCAAAGCGAGTTCTCCAGACAGAGCGATCTAGTGCTTCCTCTTTCAATTTCCAGTATTTTGTCTTTTACTTGAGGTCATCCAGTAGCTGCTTACGTCTTCTTTCTCATCTTCTATTACTTCCATCCTTCCGTCTATCTTTCATTATATAACGTGTTTTAGAAGGTAGTTCCTACGCAAGATGTAACCAATCAATTTATCTTTCCGTGTTTTTATTGTTTGTAGGATATTCCTCTCCTCCTTGACTCTTTGTAATACTTCTTCATTTCTTATATTATCGGTCCAACTGATCTTCTCCATCCTTCTCCAGCACCACAGTTTAAATTTTCAGGTATTTCTTCTCTGCTTTCCAAAGCGTACGAATGCACGCTGCTTTTACCTTGGCAAACCTGGATGTAATTTCAAGTCTCATTTTGCATTCCTTGTTATCATTCTACCCAAATATTTGAAATATTCCACATTCTCCATTTGTGTTTGATCTGTAAGAATCTATTGGTGATGGCTGCCTTGAGTATTTCATTACCTTAGTTTTTTCCACAATCATTTCCATTCCTTAGAATCTTCCAATGTCAGTCAGCCTATCAGTCATGCCCTGTAACACCGCTTCTTCCTTAGCCAGTAGCAGAAGATCAATTGCATATTTCACAGTGCGAATTACTTGTCCTCCTATTTTGAAGTCTCCAAACCCTTCAAGAGCTTCCGTGGAAACATTTTCATAAAAATAAAATTACAATTTCCACTTCAGTTACTGGAGCCCTGATTGGGATCTCAATCTATGATGTCACAAAGTGAATGTGAATATAAAATTGTAAAGCTAATAAAATATATGAGAATCAAATTAAATGTAAAATATATCGGCGTTTGAGGGGATGCGGTCTATTAAATCCGTTTCGTAAGATATTTAGTTCAGCTTGTTGCTTGTCGTCCCATAGACTGCGGCCTGTTTACTTCGTGGTGTGCGCTAGTATGTGGGCGTGTTTGTTGATAACTGCGTTTGGTGTTTTGGAGCTGGTCTTATTGATCTGTGCACACTCCTTGTCGGGAGGCAGTGCGCTACAATCCGGAAGCTAGGGGATGCGATTCCCAATGGTACAATTGGTATTTTTGACGTGAATACGTCTTTAAATTCGGTCCGGTGTATGGGGGTCTTGTAACGACTAGCTGCTGTATAGTCAGCAGAAACACGAGCTCCACTCTAGGGAATCTACGGGGATGCTTCCAGGGGAATTTATACTCGTTCTTGCTATACCTTTCTTTATTTCCTTGTTAACCATACACTCAAATATAATTCACTATTTCTCTACTGAACTAGTTAGTCCAGAACAACACCGACCATCTCACCCCAAACTCAAGGACCAACTGACCATCTCGTCTCAACCCAAAGACAAAAAAAAAAAAGACTGACTCCTCAAAAGAGGATAGAGCCCCTCAACTCCAGAACTCTGTTTCCCCCATACCACTACTCCAGTTACAGCTAACGGACCTGTCACACATATATCTTACAGCTTTGGAAGTCATCTCTTCCCCCATTTCCTGTCCGTACGGTTACAAAATCTCCCCCTTGAAATGAAACTTAGAGTGTACGAAGTACGATGATAGGGTTCATTTCAAATGCCGCTTAACTAATTTTTTTTTTCATTCAAGTAACTTAGAGATTAGGCAGATCATATATATATATATATATAACCCTTGAGCTTAAGCAGTTTGAGGCAACTAAACTACCTGTTAGCACTTCGTTCCTTCACTCACACCATCTCTATCCATCCAGCTATTTTCCTTGTAAATGAGGGACACTTGCCTTTGTTTTACACTCTTACCCTAGTTCTGGAACAAAATCATGTAACATAATGACTGTTTATGTCATTTTTTTAAATACAATTTCTGCTTACACATGGATAACTAATATGATGGTTGAACATTTTTACTCATTATTATTATAATAAAACTAAAACTTTAATTAATTATAATAAAACCAAAAGACATATCCAAAAAATATCAATGATTAATAATGACAATAACATGCAATTTGAGATGAATCTGAGGTCATATAACTATAAATCTTCCATTAATATAGTTTCTCTACATCTAGGGTTACATAAATTGTATTAATTTTATTTCATGGTTTTCTTTGCAATTTACCCCAAAGCAATACTCTTTTCGCTTATTTATATCTTCGTTCTAACATTCCCTGAATGCTACTCCAAGCTTTCCAACACTTCTACTAATTGCGTACAGATGCCAGTTTTCCCTTTTCACGATGTTAAACACACATTCTCACAAACTCTAATCCTTACAGAACTTATCCCTAAACATTGATTAACTTAACATTTATTCATACAACTAATTTCTGAACAGTTTCTTAACATATAGAAATTTCCTTCCTTTTCTACTTTTAAGAATTGTTTACTGCGGAATTTTACTCGCACTGTCCTGATCATACTCATTCAATCAACTATCATTTCACATTCTTATTATTTTATACGTATCTGTGATGTTGTCTAATGGTACTTCACCTGTCACCTTGTGTATCCATATCTTAATTTTGATAGGTACTAAAGTAGCTCATTCCTTCTCACATGTGTGACCCACTTCATATCCTGTCCTCCTCCATCTGTATCTAGCTCAAGTTGTTATCGTCTCTGTATGGCTTTAAAGCCTCCTTGCTGAATTTTTCTCTTTCCCTTCCTTCTTCGTCCTTTAGCTCATAAGCTGAATGAGGATATACCTTTGAAATAAAAAATGGCCCCTCGTACAGTAACATAAATTTCGATGTCGTTCCTTTTACAGCGTCTGACGTAGGGTTGGTTCTCACAAGTACCTTATCATTAACTTTCGGATTCCATTTGGAGTTGCCTAATTTCTTTCGCTTTTCCCTTTTTAAAGCCTTTTCTGTCATTTTAGCATAAGCCTTCATAACCTTGGCTGCTAATTTCTCGTTCTCTGGCGGATCTACTAACTGCGGTAAAAACTTCGCGAAGATGTCTGGTTTCTCCGCGCCGAAAATTAACTCGACCGTTGCGTAACCAGTGGAACTGGCAACGGTATTATTCAACCACTGCTCTATATGCGGCAATAAATCTGCCCAACTTTTGTGGTTTTGGTGGCAATATAGGCGGCAAAACTTTGACAGTTCCTTCATAACTCTTTCACTTGGATTGCTCTGTGGGTGGCGTACCGGTGAAAAGCGTACATCTACTTTATGTTCTGACAATTTCTTCTTCCAATTTGGAGACCTAAATTGACTACCATTATCAGAAAGGATCACCTTGGGTTTGATTATGTCTTCAAAATATCTATTCATTAATTTATTTAGACATGCCTTAGTTGTTGCGGCTTTAAGTGGGTACAGTTTTACATGTTTGGAGAAGACGTCATAACACACGAGAATATATTTCACTCCTGCGCGGGATGTAGGTAGGCTACCGTATAAGTCAATAGCACATAGGTCCCCAGGTTTCATCGGAAGATGGTGTCTCTCTTCGACATTATATGACTGAGTTGGATGCTTAGCCCGTTGGCAGAGATCGCAGCAAGAGATAAACTTACGGATTTTCCTGCCAAGGTGTTTCACATGCAGTGACTGTACAATTTGATTCATGCACTTGTCCACCCCTAAGTGACCTAGACTGCTGTGTGTGTATTCAATGACTTTTTGTTCTAAACATGACGGAATCATTGCCTTCCAGTTTTCTGTGCTGTCCTCTCTACAGAACAAGACGTTTCCTTCCAACTTAAACTTCGCTTCAGGGGGCCTGTTGTTTCCATCGAGTCTGTCCTTTATGGCCTTCAGTCTTGTGTCTGTGTCCTGTAACATGGCTAGGTTCTTCAGGTTTTTACAGATGCTGTTGTCGACTTTCAAGTCAATGGCATTTGCCATGATGATCCTGGGTCTTGCCAATTCCTTTGTTTCCAATACGCTTAAGTCACTCGGATTACGGCTTAAAACATCAGCTAATACATTATGAGTCCCTTTGATGTGGCAAATTTCGATATCATACTGCTGAATAGCCAGCAGCCACCTTGCCACCCGATTTGAAGTTATTACACAACGGTAAAGGAATGTTAGTGCTTGGCTGTCGGTATACAGTTTAATTTTCCGTCCGTAGACGTAGATCCTGAACTTCTGTAGTGAATGAACTATAGCTAATAGTTCTTGCTCGCATGTGGAGTACCGCTGTTCGGTGGGATTTAGTACTCGCGAAGTTGTGGAAACAATTTTCAAGTTCCCCTCTTTGTCTTCCTGCATTAGCACGCCCGAAATGGCTCTCGCACTTGCGTCAGTATTAATGACGTATCCTAATTTATTATCAGGGTGCACTAACTCAATGCTATGGGCGAATTTGTCACGCAGCGTTTCAAATGGCTGTTGCAGGTCGCTGGTCCATTTCCACTTCTGCCCTTTCTTTAATGGTATGAGCAATGGTGAAACGAAATTTGCGTAATTTGGTATAAACTGCTGGTGAAAATTACATATCCCTAAGAATCTTCTGAGTTGCTTCTGGTTTCGAGGTGGCGGGTAACTGAGAATGGCCTTTATGCGGTCTCTGTCTGGCAGCAAAGCTTCGCTGCTTATCACGTGTCCCAAGAACTTGATTTGCGGTTTACAAAAACTGCACTTATTTGCATTTATTGTGAACCCTGCTGTTGTGAGTTTCCACAGCACTGTATCTAGGTGTCGTAAATGATCTTCAAAGCAGACTGAGTGTACGACTACGTCATCCACATATGCCACAACGTTGCCGCCCAGATCGTCACCTAGTACCATATCTAAAGCTGGGATGAAAGCTGACAAACTATTTTTAAAACCATAAGGCACAAATTCATATTGGTACACTTGATTTCCAAACTGAAAACTGGTCCACTTCCTAGATGATCTGTGTAACGGAATCTGAAGGAAAGCACTGCTGAGGTCAATAGTCGTGATAAACTTAGCTCCATGGAATCTTTGTAGCAGTTCCTTCATGGGATCCACCTTTACTCTATCTGGTATCATAAGTGCATTAACCCTCCGTGCATCTATACAAATCCTAAGGCTTTTTCCTTCTCTTTCAACGATAGTAAGGGGGTTTACATAATCAGAAAAGGATGTTTCCAAGACGTCATCTTTTAGCATTTCATGTATCTGTTCCTTCACCTGAGCTCTAAGTGCAAATGGTATCGGTCTAGAACTTCTTGATTTAGGTATACTTCCTGTCATTTCAAACTTGTATTCAAATTGATTGCACCAACCGGGCCGTCTTGTTAGATGACTCCTATACTTTAACAGTAAGGCGTATAATTGGTCTTTCTGGGAGGCTGATAATTTGTCGTTCTCATCTACTTTAGCTTTCAACTGGTCTGAAGTTGCATCCCTTCTGTCGGATAGATTTGATTTGCATATAGCATCATGCGTGATGTCGTTAGTCTCTGTTCTGGCACAACTGGTGGCAAGACATGACCTGACTTCTTTTAGAGTTTCCAAATTCTTACTCTTTCCCAACTCAATATTGTCACTCATGTGACCCTCGTTTTCTAGCACAATGGCTTTTTCCTTCTTGTTTAATAATTTCTCAGAGTTCTTATACTCCACGAGACAATCATTTACGACATTGCACGCGTCCTGTCGCGCCTGCATACTACAATAGCTACCCTCAACTCTAAGTGTGTGGTTGTCTGCCTGGTTCAGTCTGTCCTTAAATGCACTAACTTCGCCTTCAGTTCCTCTCTGTGGGATATTTATGGCGTGTCCAGTTATCCGACCCTCCTTTTCAGTTGAATGGAGAAAAGCTACAGATGTTAAACTCACATCACCCTTGTTAGTGTAATTTGTAGCGGAGTCACCAAGTGAATTAGCTAAATCTTCACTTCCTTGCAGAAACATGTGTTTTGTTAGCTCATTTTTAACTATCATGGTAAAACAGTTATCTGGGAAGCTGATGGTTACTTTATTTCTGACACAAAAATCAACACCAATTAATACTTGTGTCATTAGTCTTGGAGCTATAAAAAATGTCTGATCGACCGTTTCTTCTCCGATCTTCAAAGTTAGCATTGCCTGTGTTCTCACTTTCCTGGCTTTATCACTGAATGCACTTACCAAATTCATATTTTGCACCGGTAGTTCTAAATTTTTCATTCCGTTGCCTCTTAGCTTGTTGTATAATTCCTGGCTCATCAAGCAAAGCTCGCAGCCCGTATCTAAAATGGAAGTTATTTCCTCATTGCCAATGGTGACCTTTACCTTCGGACATCCTTGTAATTTATCTTCAGCGATAAATAGTGAATACCTCCCTTCATCAATTAATTCTAACTCATTTTCTTCAAAAGGTCGTTCAAAAAATTTTGACACATTAAACTCCTCAATTAGGCTTTTACAATCTTTGCTCTTTTCTGCGCAGTTAATTTGGCAATTTTGGTATTGCGGCTGGTCTAGACGCGAAGTCTCACATGCGAACGCAGGTCGACCATCACTTACGTCCTTTACGCGTTTAAAGCGCCTCCATTTCCGTGATCCTGCCCCCTACCAGATACGTTTGTCACTTCGTCTCTGTTGTTTCTGCGGGGTTCAAAATCCTGAGCCCTTGGATTTAAAGGATGCTGCTCTTGTCGCCTACTTCTCCCCCAGCCGCTTGAATCTCTGTTTCTCCCGAAACGTCGCGGTGACTGACGCCTAGAGTCTCTATGATCTTGCGGACTTCGTATGTATCTCACATTTGTAACTTGCGCATTATATTGACGCTCGCAGTTTGCGTAGCCAAATGCGTTTTCCCGCGGAGGCTTCCTATGTGAATCGCGCTCGTCATAGTCGCGTCGCGGTCTTCTGTTTTGCTCTCGAGTAGATTGTAATGTCTGTATTTTCCCCAAAAACGCCAAGGCGTCCTGAGTCATCTTTAAGTTCCCGCAAATCATGCTGTTTTGTGTCTCTGGCGGAAAATGGTTTATCATAGCTCCGACTAAATCCTCCTCCGACATTGCTGGATTCAGCATTGATGCCATACCTGCATAGCGAATATAGTGCTCTGTACAGGTCTCATTCTTATGTTTATCCCAGCGGTCTTGGTAAATGCTGCACCTAATTTGAGCTTGGCGCGTTTGTCCCCATAACAAGTTTGCGAACGAGGTCTTGAAATTTTCGTACGATCCAATAGTATCTTATACAGTCGCGAACCACTGTTTGGCAAAAGGGTCTTCGATGGCTCTTAAGCAAAGTGGAAGTTTGAGTTCTTTGAGCGTTTTCTTAAGGGTAAAGTACTCGTCTAGTTCCCGTAAGAAATGAACGACTACCTGTTTAGCGTTGTCCTTAAATTTTGGTAAGCTAAGTTCATTTAGGTCAGCACAGTCATTAGGAACTGCCACAGATAACGCATTTACATTGTTGTTACAAGACATATCAGGAACATTATTCACACTTCCATTACAAGCAGATACATTACAGGTATTTACTACACTCATACTTGCTGCACAGCTAGTGTTGTCAATGTGGCTACTTGGTGAAGCAGTTGTGTTATTGTTGCCGTGACCTACATTCTCAACCCTGACAAGCGATGTGTGGTGTGGGGTGTTGCAAACATCTGATTGAATTTGTGTAGTTATCCCTGCAGTGATCTTTGCCTCAATGCGGCTAACAGCTAAATTTGCCTTCTGAAATTCCGAAAAAGTATGTTGTTTCTCAGATTGTAAAGCGGCGGACATTGCCCTAATTTCATTTTCAATGCCTTCTACACTCCTGTCCAATCCTTCCTTTGTCTCTCCCAATTCCTGTCTAATACCTTCTATAGTTATATCAGCCTGTATCTTATGCTCATTTATCTCCTTGGTCAGTGCCTTTGATCTGTCATTTACCTCCCTTGTGTTCCTGCCTAATTCTTTCCTGGTGTTAGTGACATGCGCAGCTACCCTTTCATCCATACCAGTACACACATCATCAATATTCTTACTTATTTTAGCAAACTCAGTTTCAGTATTTTTCCATAATACACTTACTTCTTGTGACCTATTCTGAATTTCTGTTTGTAATCTTAGAGATAGCTCCTGCCTTATTTTCTCGTTATCTGACCTGAATTGGTTTGTTAAACTAGCAGCTAATTTTTCATTCTCTTTTTTCAGCTCCGACTTTAGATTCTCACAAACTGAATTTAACTTTAAATCTAGAGCTGCTGTTTGCAATTCTGTTTGTTTGCTTATCTCAGCCTGAATTGCCTGCTTAACACTAGCTAGGATATCTTGCAACTAAACAGCTGACATGGTTGTCTGTTGACTAGCACTGTCTACTTCTTTGGCTGGTCTATCTCTTATGACATCAACAACTGCGCTTACATGATCTGAGCTAACAATCTGGTTTGTCTGTTCACTGTCAGTAACTAACCTCTCGTCTACAATTGTCACTATCGAATCGTGTTGCTCAATGTCAGCTGTGGCGATACACCGACTACGGAGATATTTCTCTGCCATTTTCCTTTGTACCTATATATTGCACACCTGAACCCAGTAATTGTGCCACTTACTTTAATTTCACGATTGGAGTAGCCAACAGCGATAAACGGGATCTCCGACTGCCTGGATCCTCGATGGCTGCTTCCGTGCGTGCTGCTCCGGTGCTTGCCGCGTCGCTTGGCGCTGATTTTCGTTGGCTTCACCTTCTTCGATCTGGTATTTTCGCAGTCTTCCCCTGTCTACACCGGCCTAGGATGCTGGCTTATCTTCTTCTTCGGTGCGACATTTGCTCTCTGTCTTTTTTTTTTTTGCCGACTTTTCGGAATCGTCGTTAGCACTTATACTCAACTTGGCTGTTTTCTGTTGTATTCTTTCCTTTTTCACCGTAGGCCGTTCGATCGCCCCAGGTTGCAGGCGCCAAAATTCTTGCTGTAACCGACTAGCTGCTGTATAGTCAGCAGAAACACGAGCTCCACTCTAGGGAATCTACGGGGATGCTTCCAGGGGAATTTATACTCGTTCTTGCTATACCTTTCTTTATTTCCTTGTTAACCATACACTCAAATATAATTCACTATTTCTCTACTGAACTAGTTAGTCCAGAACAAAACCGACCATCTCGCCCCAAACTCAAGGACCAACTGACCATCTCCTCTCAACCCAAAGACAAAAAAAACAAAGACTGAATCCTCAAAAGAGGTAGAGCCCCTCAACTCCAGAACTCTGTTTCCCCCATACCACTACTCCAGTTACACCTAACGGACCTGTCACACATATATCTTACAGCTTTGGAAGTCATCTCTTCCCCCATTTCCTGTCCGTACGGTTACAGTCTCTACGAAGACTCTAGCGACCAAAAAAATGGCAAGATTTTTCGCGATTACATCTCGTAAACTATAAATGATAATGTAATGATTTAAATTTTGTTGGATAGAGGGTTGATGTCCGTATCTAAAATGCCGGGTAGTGGGGGTGTGCAGCGGTGCGGAGGGAGGGGTAGCGCTTGCGCGTGAACACTGAAATTGGCGACGCCGCGCGGAGTTTTGGGTAGTGTACCTTTGGATTGCGAAGAGATAGGACGTTGAAATTGGTGTCGATTTGTAGAGAGTAACAGGATCTACAATATTATTTAGCAATAATAACCGATAAAATAAAATTTGTAAAGTTATAAGCCGATAAGTGTGCTGAGGTGAAGAAAATTTTCATAATGTCGAAAAAATTGCAAAGGAAATATGAACAGAAATGTAAGAAACGTATATCATTGGAAATATGAATTCAAAAGGAATCAGAAAAGCCCAAATTGACTAATACCGAACGATGCAGATTGTATAGAGAGCGTAAGAAAGCCGAGCGCGTCAACGCCGGCGCGAGTACTTCGAGTGCGCCGCTATTAAGCCATATGTATCTTACTTCTCCTATCATCGGCCTTTGATAGATAAAATTATACTTCACTTACAACCACCGAGACTTATTCATTTACGTCTTAATCTTCTTCTAATAACACAAAGACTGATTCACGCCTTAAACGATTGCGGTTGTGTCCCCGTAAACAAGCCACGAATTTTCATTGACATAATTCATCCGGCTGCAATATGGCCCTGGGTTTGACACAGCCTATAACAACAATGAGTACCAGGTATATTTCTTGGTGGGGTAAAGGCAGTTGGTTAGTGAGGTTAACAACGCTACCACCTTATGTGCCGATTGTCTTGAAATCTGTGAGCCTCAACCTGCTCGAAGTCGCAGGGCCTTTCCAAGCCTCTACAGGGATTGCCTTTGCTTTACACTCCTTGTCGAGAAGAGAGAGTATCTTCCCGACAACGGATGTAGTAGACCGTACCAACTCACATGTCGATACTGTGTACTAGATGTTAGATATTTAATTACATTTAACGTTGTATGTTCACATGTACACTGTAACACCAACTATTAAGATCGCAATGTGACCTCCCATAATTGATGTTGCAATTATAATTTTAGTTTGATGCATTACAATGGCCTGAGAAAGACCACTTAATAGTTGAAACATGTAGCCGTGTAACTCATTTATGTAACACAATAAATAGTTGTGTTGACGGTAGTTGATAACGATCTTGTAACGTTCACAGCGCAGCGGAATATACAAGGAAGAAACCAAGAATAACATCCTGTTTAAAGTACATTATATTGCGCAACTAGAACACTTTCATTCACATGCTTTTATTGGAGCAGATAACTTAATAAGTGAGCATTGCGTTTGAAGTATCTTTTGGAAGAACGATAAATAAGGTTAGTATAAGAATTTGAAAGGCGACATTTGGGTTTTCAGACCGTGCAGTTTGGTATGTGGTTAACACGTTTTTGTGAGACCTGCTGTCTGTGCCACTATCGGAGTCGGATCCAAGCAGCAACAATCTTCCTTTGAAATGTCGTTAATCATCCATTTTCTGAACTGCGTTAAAGGTAGAAGGTTAGAAGTATTCACTCAGTCATGGCGACCTGATACTGTCTCCCGTCGACTTACCCATGCGGTGGGTCGACTCACCACATACTTTACCAGATGGCGACTCAAAGTAAACATACCCAAGACGGAAGCAATCATCTTCACCCGGAGACGTCCACCACCCCCAGAGCGTATCCGTCTTGCCGGAATGGAGATACCGTGGTCGGTGGAAATCAAATACCTGGGACTCCGGTTGACCGCCACTCTCAACTACTCCGCACGTCAAACGCGCAGCCCATACCGCGCTCGGGAACCTCATGCATCTCTTTCCACTACTGGCGAAGGACTCCACGCTCTCAGTGAACACGAAACTCCGCATTTATAAGGCCTCCATCCGGTCAGCTCTAACCTACGCCGCCCCAGTGTGGTGCTCCATCAGCAACTCGAACTATCAACTTCTCCAAGTAGTGCAGTACAAGTGTTTACGTGTTATCACAAACTCACCTCGAAACACGGCCATCCTCCGTCTCCACACCTCCTTAGGTGTCGACTACATTCATACTTACGTCCACCAGCTCGCCACCAGGTTTTTTACCACGTGCCAGTTCCATCCCAATCCACTAATATGAAACATAGGTCAATACACCCTTACTGAGTTAAATGCCATGTATAGACGTTACAAACACAAGCGGCCAAAACATATCTTGCTCTAACTAGAGCAAGCAAGGAGGTAGTGATTTTTCATAATTTTTCACTACAGTTACTGCTTCTTTCTTCTTTGATTTCTCACGTAGCGGAAGGTGTAGGTGTCTCGTTCCTTTATTCACACAGAAGTTTGTAAATTGGTACAACTTGCAATCTTTATGGCTGATTTATGTATACTGTCAATGGAAATAAAGCTTTAATTTAAAAAAAAGGCTAGAAGTCAGAGATACGAACCGTTGTGTTCGTGAATACGTTACAAGACGCAAGTACAAAGAAAGAAGTGCACGGTCATTAATATGAAGTCTCGAAGCTTTTTATTTCCGACAGGTTATAATTTGTAGTGCTTTCACTTCCAGGTTATTAGTGTTTAAATATTTTCAACCTTGGCCGACATTTATTGAAAACTGCTGACGGTATAGAGCTGGTGTTTATTCACTTAATGCTCTGTATTTAATACACATTATACTTTTGAATAATTTTTTTAAAACTGTGATCGTAATTGTGTTCTGAATGAACTTTCTTTGAGGTTTTAATAATATTTTGAACTATGAGAAAATATTTTTCATCTAAATCAAGTTGATCAGGAAAACATGAAGTCGTTGTGTCAAGAACAAACTTTGATACATTTAACAACGTCCATACCGTGTAATTGCGTGTATTACAACAATTTGTATTAGTACCAACTCCTACACAATGTTGAAACACAATATGCAATCACTTTACACAAACCCTAACAGTTACGGTACACTAATACACCATCTTCAGAGGGGAAAGCATTTAACACTTACAACACACAAGCCCTGTCGTTAAAATGTTCATTAAAAACGCTATAATAAAGCTTTAGTTTCCAATAGCAGTTGTGATATTTTATAGGACGAATCCAATACAGGTCCAAAAAGAGAAACCTGATACTTGTATCAGCAACGCTGCATTTTGCGACATGTTACTTAGTAGTGAGCAATAATCTTCAAGGCACCAACAACTATACAAGACATACTTCAACATATTGGGGCACGCGGTGGTGCAGTTGGTTGAGGCCCTGCGCTACAAGCCGGAAGGTCGCGGGTTCGATTCCCGTTTGCGTCATTGGAATTTTTCATTGACATATACTTTCCGGTTGCACTATGACCCTGGGGTCGACTCAGCGGAGTTGCGCAGGGCTGATAACCTTACCACATTCATGTGTCGATTGTCTAGAAATATTAGAGCCTCAACCTCCTGGAAACCTAAGGGCCTGTCCAGGCCTGTAATGGGATTGCTTTACATTTAAATTCAACATACTGCGTCAACTTATGGTGGTTCAAATAATAACGGCTTTTAATGAACATTTAACAACTAGTCTTGTGTGTTTCAAGTTATTAAATGTGTTCCCCCCTGATGATGGTATACTAGTGCACCGAAATATGTCTGCTGATGTGTAAAGTGATTGCTTATTTGTTTTAACATTCTGTACGAGTTGGTACTTTTATATATTATTGTAATGTTTTGATACTCTTGTTCATAACTTAAACTTTTCCCCTCGAAATGCTGACATAAATGTAGCGTTGTCATGAGGGACATTACCCAGAAAGTTCCAAGGCTTTTAACTCATTTGTCCGTACTGGCCAGCCTTCTTTTCTTAACTATTCAATACGTTTATTTTGAAACTATTTCTCTTGTTCATATCTGCGCCTGATTTCAATTTCATTGTGCTCGTCACTGTTTCTTTGATCCGTCCATTTCTGTTTCCATTCCGCTGCTTCCGTTGCCTCACTAGGAACGTTGAAGGCAATAAGACAGCATGACGTGCTTAAAGATGAGAAGTGCAACAAAGGCTCATATCTCACATTTAAAGTGGGACAAAAACGTTTAAATAACGAACGAAGCGTTACGTGAAGAAAGAGAGAACAAAGTTGTGGTAGCACACATTTAGTTTCTTGATATGTTTTCGCATTTTGAACTGCCAATTTTACACGCTGGCTCCTAGTGGCTGAAGAACATTTATATTCAAACCATAAATGCCTTGATGACCCCTATAAATTTCTATCGAACATGCAGCAAATTCCAGAAACTGACTGTGCTGTAATGTAGTGCCATGGAATTAATTCGTATATATAGGAGGAGAGTGCATTTACCACACCGAAGTTTCATACCCAGGTTGTGTTCACTAACATCCATACAGTGTGCAAGCAAGAAGTCTCCTGACTTGGACCATGTAACAGTAGTAGACTTACCTTAGTTGCAGGTCGATATTTTCCGCCGCATTTTGTCCTGTTCTCAATTTGTACACAGATCCCAGTGCTTTTCCTTCTGCTGTATGCATCTCTGTAATTTCGTTTCGTGAATCTTTCTACCACGGCCTGCGAATCTGCTTGAATTCGAGCAATATTCGCCAATCTTTCCTCAGTAGTGTGTAATAACTATTTCCACAAATTTGATACGTTGTTACATTAAAAATGAGATTTTTATTTTATTTTGCTTTACATCAGATGTCTTTCCACAGAGAAAGTTGGTCGACTTTCAGCGTATGCGGTACAAAATTGTCAGCAGCGGCCTCGTGTACAGATGTTCCGTTAAAGTAGGTGGCATATACCGCATGATAGCCTACAATGCTGTGAATTTCGGTAATCGTCCTTCGTCTGCATTTGTCGATGGCATGGACCATTTTTTTCACTATGTCGTCAGTCGGATCTGACAACGGGCGACTTGAACGTACAAAATACACAACGGAAGTTTAGCCATCTTTAAAAGAGGAATCAAATTCAAAGGCTTGTGTTATAGTCATGACAATGTTAGGATAGCCTGTTTCATGCGCTTCATTAGTTGCAGAAACTAATGTGAACACTTAGAGTGAGTCAGTGTGACAGTCGACCATACATCTAGACTAGAAATAAACAAATTCTTATGATGAATATGAAGTTACACTACAGATAATTGGAAATGATTTTTATCTATGAGTATACGCAAAAGTATAATAAAGCCAATGACTGTTTATCTGAAAACAAAGCGGTGAATATTTGTGCTAACAAACATTATGTAAGGACATGATAAATAGGAGTTCAATGGTGTTTATAAACAGGAACACAAATTGTTGTCTTCACAAATCAAGACATCACTTCATAAGTCAACACTGGCAGAGGTTGTGCAATGGAAAGTTAAAATAGCAGGGAGTAGATAAATTAAAGAATGGACGGGTGACACAAACCGTCTGGCTTTCGTGTAATAAGGATGTGGAAAATCTGAAAGCGATATATTAGGCGCTCAAAAGAATGGAATATTTCCAAATATAGTAGGCCACAACTGTCAGTTTACAAAATGGCGACTTGGAACGAGAGGAAATTAGCAAAAAGAAAATAAGAATTATTCCTTTTTATTGTTTCATTTTGTGCGTATTAATTATGTTCATTTATTAGAATACTGACCTTAAAATGTGTTCAATATTCTGAATTCACTGTTAAATGTTTGAACGCAGTAGATGACCGTTATTTGCTCTCGCCTGACTTCTGCAATTAAGTGACTATTTAAGACCAAGAAATAAAATTTGTTTGATTCACTGGGCTACGTATAAAGACCTGTTTTAGATTCTTGTGCACACGGTAGTGAACCTTACGTTTCCATGTAATGCGTCGAATATCTTGTCTAGCTGAGCAGCTATTACTGTGTGGACAGAAGTTGTTAAATGCACAAATTGAATTAGTCTGATTAGAATCAGGAAGAATCACTTAATAGTGGGAGTGATTCAGTGTACATTTGTATAAGAAAGACGGTAAAACTGAGTGTAATAATTATCGAGGCTTAAGTGGTATGAACTACATACACAATTCTATCCAATACTCTTCTGTCGAGGTTAACTGCATATGAAGAATAAATTGTTTGAAATTATGAGTATGAATTTCGACGTAACTAAAGTAAAGACGTGAAGGCCAACAATCGCAAAAACCTTTCTGTTATATTGTTACATGCGTTTAATGCAACGTATTTCGGATTAAGTTCAAAATGCCACCATCAGGCGAAATTAGAGTATTAAACGCTATAGGTTACATTACACAATTTTTAATGTCGGTAAATATAGCTGAGATCTCACCTTTACATTTTTTCATAAGATAAGAGAAGCCGAATTGATTATCCTTTTTAAAGTAATAAAATTACGGGTCTAAAATTTTAAAATCAATGTGTAGTACTTCTGGGTGAAGGTGAAGATTCTGTAATATGTTGCTGGGGCTCGAGGGAGACGTCCTGTAATTTTGTGGTAAACTGAATTATGTTCCGAATTAGAGGTTTTCTGACTGTTAAGTCATTCCTTATTTTATTTTTCTTTATTATTTGTTCTTCATAATATTGCGTAAGGTAAATGTAAGCAAGAAGTTCTGAACCCGTCGTTGGACAGTTGTTATGTAGGCCTCCTTCCACTAACTCTGTAAGGGATGTTTAGGAGAGTTACTGTAACAATATCTCGGGCGGTGTTATAATGACGGTGGTCGACATAATTTGGGCGACCTTTGTTTACTGCACTAGTTTCCTTGCACAGGAATTGAAAATGTAAGTACTAAAAATATAAAATATCATCAATGTCTTATATGACATACTTAGGATGTCATGAAATGTTTAAAGTGATGGTTTTGTTTTATGACCAAATAATTGTGGAACTCTAAGGTAACAAAATCCGTATGTAGCCGTAAAAGTGGAAAGTGGGATGAATATTTCGCATGATTATTATCTAGGTTACCATGAAATGTTTAATCGTGCTTCCTCTTTTGACAAAGGAACTCACTAGAGAAGGCAGGAGACTAGAGTAAAATCCTAATTGCTTAAAGGTAGCTCTGGTAGTCTAATGTTTTGAGGTTCCTCTTCAATGTGTACGTAATATACGGTAAGGTCTCTTTGCGAAATCATTATGTAATGAACTCCGGAATGGAACTTTTCAAGATGGACATCTTTTAGAAAGCCTATGATTCGGAATTGATGGCAATCTGCTTTTTTTTTCATTAATTCCTTTTGAACAAAATTTCTTCAACAAAAAGGGCTACTGTCCTGCGTTCAGTAGAGGTATGGCGGCTGTATTGCATGGTAAGCTTGCTTCTTCCCATATGTCACGTGGGTTTGTGATGCTGTGGGAGCGGTAAAGAGTAGCTTTTATTTAATAAGGGATTAAAATTTGTTTTTTAACGTCTGCAATATGTAACGTGTCATAACCTTCACTACATTTCTTATTCACTCTCAATTCGCAGATCATTTCAGATGAAGTATGTGGAGATATATGTGAATACAGCGCTTTTATAAATGATCTGAACAAAGTATAATTAGGACTAAGTCAGGGGGCGTTGTACAACAATGTCTTCTATATCATAAAAGCAAAATCCTATAGTACTGATACTCATTTATTGACGACGAATGTGAAAAACATTGATTTTTATACACGTCAGTACAATAAGCCAATTTAACTCTATTCTTTTGGTATAATATTTTGAGGACATTGTTTACTCCCCACCACCAAACGAAATTAAAATTCGCATTCGAGATCGTTCACTATCTACTGATATGCATGTATTGTGCAACGTTTGGAGTAAAATTATTATTGTGTTGACAGATATAGTAACAAGTAGGATTCAAATGTGAAATGGGATAAGTGGCAGTCAAAACTATTAAACTTATTTGGGATAAAAGTGTGTCTTTATAGTTTGATCCTGTAAAGGTTCTTCCTTTTAGAAGTCATTAAATACAAGTTGTCTTATTCGTGCTGTGTAAGAAATTGCATTGTAGAAATTTGAATTTTGAAATGTTGTGTTACGAACGTTCTTATAATATAGCAAGTAAAAAATGCATTAAGGGAATCACATAACTACAAACTCATGTTATGTTTTATTGTATTTTATTCATTTGTTATCTCCAAGGAACAGACATTCCTGAGGACCGAATATTCGCTCAATTTGTAAATAGGCTTTGGTGCCATTAATTTAATATGTGCGAAGGCATCTGAGATAAATAATTAGCATAGACAACTACGCTTATACCCTGGACATGTTACCTGAAATACTACCTTTTACAGACTCATTCAAAATATTTTTTAAACCACAGTTTCTACTGACAAGTGGATTCCAGATGTATAATTCTCATGATGCTTCGCTAATACTAAAACCGACATGTAGAAGACATGAAACTTTCCTTCACACCTGTCTTGTACCTTAATACTTTGATCCTTAGGCGCAAGTGTAATCATCTTTCAGGTCAAGTATTTGTCAACGAGCAAGCTGACGTAGCAGGAATTCTTTACACTTGTATTCGGAATTATGTGGGTTAAAAACTGAAACTTGAAAAGACGAGTTTAGCCAAATAAATCGCACAATTTTATTCCAATTACAAATTCTCAGAAAATTGTGACATTTAGAGAGGAGTTGCACATTACTTAATACGTACTGAATATTCTGTAATATATAATAAGCACTTATTTATCTTTTGGAGGAAGGTAGACAATCACTATAAGAATGTGTAGATTTTGAAATTTTATGTGATATTCAGACACCAAATAAGATGTGACTCTAATATTAAACTATTAATTTGTTTATGGTTAATACGTTAGTTTAAGTTGCACTTCACAGATGCTTTGTTTAATATAATTACAAGTGAGTGGAGCTCTAAACATCACCGAGTGTTAAGATTTATTCTGTCGTCTAAATCATTAGCCCTTTTTCGTTTCCTCATTCTTGTCTTTCATTTGAAGCAGAAACATGAAGAAGGACAGCGTCTCTTGCATTATCTGCGACAGACAAATACTTAGTTAGAGACATGTGCATGTATATTTGCAAGACGACAATGTAAGATTAAAAAATAAACGGAAACTGTGCTATTATAATTTTTCAGAGAAGAATGCAGGAATATCTGTTAATGAATGAGACTTTAGGACCAGTAATTTTGCCACCGGTTTTTGGAGTCTTTGTAGTTTCTTCGTTTCGTTTAGACATGATTATTCTCGATATTATTGCAGTTCATTTATTTTCACTGTTTTCATCAAGTTGAAAGAATTAAGAAATTTAATTACGACTATTTTTTTAATGCACACTTCGTCTGGCATCGAATGTTTCTTTAAGAAAATGAAAAAGGTTTATGAGAGAATTGAAGCCTGGTAATAAAAACGGTATATCTCTGTTAACTTACATTGCAATTTCAAGAGACAAAATTATGACCAAGTAAAAACCCGAAAATATTTCAAAATATGTAGCCCTCGCAATAGACATACAGCATATTATTAATACGGAAACGTAAGTGGTACAAGTAAAAATAAGAGCAATTTTGACCACCTCAAAATCATTCAGAAATTATAGAAACAGCATAGGTGCAAAGAAAGTCATCAAGGAACTACAGAAAGCGGGAATATTGGGAAAGGCCCCCATACCTCGGATGGAGAAGAAAATTACCCCAAAAACCATATAAAGTATATTCCAAATCTACCAGAATTCAGAATGCCGGATGTCATGGAAAATCCACGATTACATTTGTTATGTACTTATTATATTCAAATTATTAATTTTTACATATTCTAAGTTGTTGATAGAAATTTTCATGTACGAAATATATGTTTCTTGCTCTGGGGCAGACTAATAATTTGTTGCCACTTAAAACCGATATTCTTTAAACATTTCCATCCTAGGACGGGACTGGCGAATATTTATTACAGCGCGTGTCAAAATTACGGATAATTATCTGTGAATATTTTCGCCTGTTGAAACTCGAGTTTACTAGCACCACATTTCCGATTATTATATTGATGTCTTAGTGCCCCTTACCGGTTGGTGATCCGGACAGCTGCGCGCCTGTTCTGCTCCTTAGGTACGCCTTGGCCGTATCGGATGTTTATACTTTCTTAATAACACACTCGATGTATTATAATACTATAATATACCAATAAAGCATACATTTAACGAGTTATTGATTGAAGATACAAAATGTTTCGGCGAGTCGCAGTCATAAGGATTGTAATGAGTACAAATGGCGGCAAGCCGAAACACGTTGGATATTAAACATATATACGTATATATGTATGTTTATAATTGCGTAACTTGTTGGTGTTTTATAGTATTATTCATTCATTCACGATTGTGATGGATTACAAAACGCTTGAGGTAATTTGGCTTCGTTCAAATATAAGGTGACATTAACCATGACTTTGTGCCTAATAACCGAGGACACTCTTGTCAGTGTGGTTAGTAACAGGCAGTTTTATTCTAGTACATACATTCATCATGGTCACATTTGACACCGGAACAAACTTTCCCGCTGTTAGTTGGAACTGCTTGTTAGCTGTAGCTATGATGAACATCAGACATCTTTGTAATGGTATAGGAGTTCCGACCCAGTCACACCCGAATGCCGCGTCTCTCACACTCTCCGCCTGAAACATTTCGCAATTAACGTTTTAAGCCCCTTTGAGCAGTGAGGCCGTACATTGAATATAGCAGCTGCCTGGCAAGAAGCGAGTGTTGCCGGATGTTTAGGTTCCCGAAAGCAGTGATTTCGTGACTTAATGTGGAGGCATATAATCATAAAAAGATGGTTTGCCCTCCATTCACGGCTTTAAGTATTTCTTTCTCGTGCCAATGATTCTTTTAAGTGAGGTTTTTCTTAGTTCTGAAGGAGCATGTCGTGCCATCCTTTGTAAGTTCTGAAGCTGTTATCACCATCTAGGTAATATTCAACCTATATCTTGCTTAAGCGTTGCGTGATATCCTAGCTGCTATTCGTGAAGAAGGAATGCTCGTTTGTGTTGTTAACTGCTAACGACGCGTTTGTTTTTATTAGGGATTTAAGGTATCGGTTTATGAAAGCGACATCTAGAAGGTCAGAGACAGTTTACTGGTGACTAAGGCAGATTTCATTTTGCCGACTTTCTTTCGATTCTGTAGTTTCTATGACATTAGAAATGTAAAATCCTTAATTGTGAGGCCACAATGTTCATTAATCCTCCATCCGCATCCTCCAATACCATTACGTTTTAAGGTCACAATCCCATCATTAATGATATTACGGAAGGGATAGTGTTTGTAATGATAGTGTCAGTGGAATCTAAATTAGTGTTTTTTACCCATACGTTTTTCTTCGACCGTAATTAAAAATAACTGCATTGTTGGATATAAAAATTTAATATTTTGGCTGACTGACAACAATTTGTGTCCAAAACATGTCCAATCTTACTCAGAAATATGTGTTTGCTAGAAAATGAAAATTGATAGCCATGTTTGGGTTACTGACTCATAGTATACTATAAAATCCTTGATTTCGTGTTTTTTCTTTCTGGCGAAGCAATTATTTTTGCCCTAATACAAAATAAATATTTGACTTGGTACGAAAAGCAAAATGGTATTCATATTTGCATGATTAACACCTGTAATATCAGGAAGTTCCTGAAATATTCTTTTCAATTATTTACCAAAAGGAATTTGCTGCTGACGGGTGGATATTGCACAAAAAGACGCATGGATCAAAACAGCTGTAGCTCCCTAATATGGTAGATGCTCGTCGGCATATTGTACCTAATAATTCAATTCAATTCAATGGGTATTTATTAACGTGCAGACTTAACAGCACAAGTGCCAATTACAAAGCCAGCACAAAAGCACTAATAAAACACAAAACAGTACAAATACACAAGACAATACACTAAAGGAACAAAATAAATATATAATAAAACAATGTAAATAAGTACTGGGGCAGAAATCCAATACCCTGACAGAACATAGATGACTTCATTTATTACTAATTCAATTCAATTCAATTCAATGGGTATTTATTAACGTGCAGACTTAACAGCAACAAGAGCCAATAACAAAGCCAGCACTAAAGCACAACACAAAACAGTACAAATACACAAGACAATACACTAAAGGAACAAAATAAATATATAATAAAACAATGTAAATAAGTACTGGGGCAGAAATCCAATACCCTGACAGAACATAGATGACTTCATTTATTACTAATTCAATTCAATTCAATGGGTATTTATTAACGTGCAGACTTAACAGCAACAAGAGCCAATAACAAAGCCAGCACTAAAGCACAACACAAAACAGTACAAATACACAAGACAAACACTAAGGTAACAAAACAAATATGAAGTAAAACCATGTAAAAGAAGTACTGGATCCAATACCTGACCGAACATAGCTGACATGTTATAAGAATGTCGCATGGACCGAAACTACAGCGTCTAAATCAATATTTACATTGATAACAAGTCATTAATCAAAACTGGCCTATCATTGAATATACAAATATCCCCACTGATGGCATTAGCCGAGGATGTGCATCTTGCGGATGGGCAGTTTCGACAGTTTAAATTAACATAAAACAGTTTAAAATCTCTAAAATTTCGATTAGGCACACGATGGCCAACAGTTTCCAAAAGAGTAGGGCAAATTTTTAAACCATTATAAACATTAAGTAAAAAAAGGGCGTCTAAGTAGCACCGACGATCACTTAAAGTATGTAAGTCCAAGTAATTTAAAGCATTAGCATAACTGTAGGGTAAGTGACTAAAAAAACGACGATGACAGAGAAACACAAACTTGCGCTGGATGCGCTCAAGCTTTCTGGCATCAGTGGAAGTAATCGAGTTCCACGTAACAGAGGCATATTCTAACTTAGGCCTAACTAATGTGCTATATAGCATCAAGAGGCTCTGCAGAGTGGAAAAGGAAAAAGTTACTGACCGAATTAACCCCAGTAACCTAATTGATTGAGAAAAGATATAATCCACATGACTGTGAAAGTGTAGCTTGGAGTCAATTTGCACTCCCAGATCTTTGATGCATTCGGTTCGAGTAATCAAGGAATCACATAACTTGTAATCAAAAAGGAGCAAATTCGTTTTCCTAGAAAATGAAATAACTCTAGTCTTGTTGATGTTGAGCTTCATAAAATTAGAAATGCACCATCCACGAACACGATTTATATCAGATTGTAGTAACAAACTGTCGCGAGGGGACTTTACTTCGCAAAAAATTTGATGTCATCCGCAAAGAGAAGGCAATTAGAATACTTGACCACACCTAACAAATCGTTGATAAAAATGTTGAAAAAGAGTGGTCCCAAAACAGATCCTTGAGGCACACCAGATAGCACTGCATATGACGTGGAAAGCGCTCCACAGTAACGAACAGAAGATGTTCTGCTGGTTAAGTAACTACGGAACCAGCTAACGTAACCGGCAGACAGTCCGAAGTCACTTAATTTTCGAAGTAGCATCTCATGCGAAACGAGATCAAACGCGTTACTGAAGTCAAAATAAATGGAATCGACCTGTCTCTGGGAATGAAACAGCGGAGCAATAAAGTCTAAATAGGCAACAAGATTTGTAGCAGTGGATTTGGATTTCATAAAACCGTGCTGCGAAGGATTAAATTTGGACTTAACATAGTGAAAAACCTGTTCATAAATAACAAATTCAAATATTTTGGAAAATGTATTAAGTATAGAAATAGGCCTGTAATTATTCACTGAAGCTCTGTTTCCTTTTTTAAAAACTGGGATAACGGCAGTCTGTTTCCAAAGGGTAGGGAAACTTCGCTGACATAAGCTAAGGTTGAAAATAAATTTAAGAACAGGTACAAAAATATCCGAACAACCCTTTATAATAAATGCAGGTATGTTGTCAATTCCAACAGATTTTGAAGGTCGTAAGCGCTTGATGGCCTTGCAGATGTCGAAGTCAGAGACTGGTGCTAGAGATAGAGAATTAAAGGACTGAAAAGCAGTAGAGGGGTCACGTAGGTAGGGGTTTTTGAAGACACTTTTAAAGTAGTCAGTAAAAGCCTCAGAAACTTCTCGTGGTTGGGACAGATGGGTTCCATTTACCTCAAGATCAATTGAATTGTTATCACTTTTCCTGAATGAAGAAACATATTTTCAAAAATGCACAGGATTTGTCTTGAGGTTATTATCAATACTTTTAAGCCACTGAAGCTTGTCAGACTTTATGGTAGCTTTGACAAGTCTACGGTATGCGGAAAATTTGTCATAAAATAATTACACTTATATTTCTTAAAACGCATGTAAAAGTAATTCTTTTTCCTAATATACAATTTTAATTCATTGGAAAACCATACGGGGAATTTGCACCTCTTTACGCACCTAGTAGGAATAGCCTTTTCAATTGCATGAGTAACAGCAACTGTGAGTCTATCGACAGCAGCGTCAACAGAGGTTTCATTGTAGAGAGAAGACCAGTCGTGTGTAGACAGAGTGTTATATAACACTAAGTAATCCCCAGAAGAATACTTTCTAAAAGAAATATTAGGCAATAAATTTGTCCTTCTAGTAGGCAGCAATAATTCGGCCACAAAAGGAGGATGGAAAACGCCCGGGTGCACAAGATAGTGCGCGTCATAGCTAATGGAAAAATCAGAGAAGTTGGTGAAAAGAAGGTCGAGCAGGTTTCCATTGTTGCAAGAATAATTCTGCTGAGATAAGCCGAGTAAACACGTGGAGGTGTATATGGCTTCACCCTTTAATTTGTTATAGTAGTGTGAACTACTAGAAGATACTCCAAGTTTCCAGTCAAAACCAGGTACATTGAAGTCTCCAATAACGAGAACTCGAAAATTATGGGTGTCTAATATATTTTCTAAACTGCAAAAATACTGCTTTATAGTGTCCACAGCTGTGTCCGGCGCAAAGTAATGGTTGCCAATAAGTAAATTAATGCCATCCATGGTAGGTATTTCAACCCACACGCATTCCTCTACCAGTTCTAGGTCAGCTCTACGTACAACGCCTGAGACGTTATCGGATATGGCAATTAAGGCACCTCCTACACGAGATTTCACCGTACTGACTCTGTCAGCTCTGCACACTAAGTAAATTCCAGGAAAGAGATTTTGATTGTAACACAAACCATTGAGCCAGGTTTCGGTCAAACAGATAACAGGGAAATCAGATGAGTGGACATTAGCAAATAGTTCCGAAGCCTTTGTCCTAAGACCACGAACGTTCTGGTAGTAAATGTCTAAATGTGTGTGTAAGATAGATGGGCTATCACCAAAACCATTTGCGAGAGAGTTGTCCATTATTCGCTGGGGCAAGTGCCTCCTCCTTCGGCCCTAACGGTATCAATGGGGACAATGGCATCCGGTGTAAACTTACGACTGGAGGGTGATGCCGGTGCTTGGGTCTCAGTGGCTTTGTCGGGACATTCCAAGACGTATACCTGCTCAGGACTAAGCCGCCCGTAAAACGGTGCAATTAAGCAGCCATTTGGCCAGGCTGCACTGTCATTAACCAGGAGAAAATCGTCTTCCATAACTGACACATGAAAAGATGAATAAGAATTAAATTTGGTTTTCAACTTAGTGCAAGTAAGAGAGGCCAACTTTAAATGGCCCTGCAAGTAAGTTTCAACATCTGATGCCGAAGCATCAGGACCAAGGCGCGATATGAAAAGTGATTTTAATTTCGGTTTTTTAGTTGTTACAGGGAGGCAGGAGGAGTTTCTGGCCCCTACCATAGCTGGCTTATTTTTATGTGTCCCAGAAATAGGAAGACCATCCGGTTTATTCCATCTTCTTCTTGACTACCGCAGTGAAGCCTTCGTCGCAGTTCTCAGCTTGTGGAACCAGAAACTTATTAGATGTCGCTTGTACTCGTCCAGGGTTATCAGGATTAGCCGGAGTTTGGCTACGAGATGTGCAGCCAGTAGTTAGAACGTCTCTGTAGGATTTGACCGTTTTTGCTTCTGGAACAGCAGATGGGGGGGCTTCACGACAAGTCTCCCCCAGACTAAGGGACACACGACAGCGACACTCTGCAGCTGCAATGTGATCCAGTTTGACGTTAAGATTTTCATTATCCTTTCTCAGTATCTTTACCTCATCAGATAATTTTTGCACAATGTCGACCAAGTTTTCAATCACTTTGTTGGCGCTCTCACCGTTTGAACGAATAGCTTCAAGCTGGGCACCAAGTAGGTCGATGTCATGGTCGTTGCGAGCGATATGATCACCATCATAAGGCACCCTCGGGGTAGGACGAAGAGGAGTATCGTCACTCCTGCCAGCACGTTGTTTCAGCCTACAGGAATCACACTGATAGGTGGACTCACCATTCACAAAGTAGACAGAGTACTCACTATCACTCAGCCGAAGGCAAGCTTGGTGAAATCGCGAAGCACATGGCCCACAACAACGTAAAGATTTCTGTTTGCCATAAAAGGCCTTTTTACACACGCCACACTGATCTTTGCTCGCCGTCATTTCGCCGGCAAGGCAGGAGAGTCGACCGGCTGGCAGATCACTCACTGGCACTCACCGATACTAGCAACACTGGCGCACCAGGAGGGAGCACTGAATAGACACGTCCGTACTGGTCGAAGGCCACCGTAATAATAATAATAATAATAATAATAATAATAAGCCGTTTTCACTTACGTGCTGTGTCAGCTGATCTCCAAACCAGCAGATCAGTAGAACGTCGATACAGAACGTCATGTAAACTCCAACTGCTTGACTCATGTCCGCATAATCTCCCCACCTCTGCAACACAAATATTTCGTAATAATATTGAGACACCACGAGATCCTTTAAAATCTGCGTACAGAAAAATGAGCGTACATTAAAATTAATTATTCCGGATCTGTATTTTATTTTTCTCGGTGTTTTCATTATATGACACTGCATAGGTTCGGCGAAAGATTCCCTTGCTAAACCTGTTACGGTATTCGAGAAACAGCGAGCATTTCAGCACGCTAGTAACTGCGAATATTGAGTTTTCTTTTATCATTATCCCGTTGTGTATATAAGCGCCTATTTCACTCTTTGTCAACCTAAACACAATACTTTTCAAACGCACTGTTTATTCTCTCTACAACATATTTCGGCTCGTACGCCGGCCATCATCTGGTAGAAGGTAAAAATCATGAAATTAAAGGCACATGTTAAGGTGGAAGCCTCCCCTTTACAGTTAAAGTATATGATACCATAGATTTACCTATTGTTGCCTATAAGGAATAATACATATTTGCATAGATTTTAATACTTAAAATTGTCAAAATATAATTACTAAAAACATCGGGATGGAAATATCTCTGTTTCTTATACAATTTAGTGGATTAGTACAGTTACAGGCGGTGTTTTGGCCCAATCTTGTTATTGCTCCGTTGTTTAATGTGTACTGTGTAGCGATCTTTGCTGGCGGAAGCGTTCTTGGTAGGTTTTTTTATTGATATAACAACCTGTGTTCAAGTGAATTTTGCACGTCTCTATGGTATGTATGTTAAATATAGAGATCTGTGTATTTCTCCTCTCAGTGCAGTAGAACTGCAGTTATGTGTGTACAGCGTGTAGAATTGTATATGCGCCTACAGATGTTTACGATTACGAGTTCCGTCAACAGTGCATTTGAAAGAATTGTGTCTACTCCGACAAAGAATGACATAGTCGAACATCGAAAATTTATCGTCACTACTCGATGTTACCTCGGCAGTTCTTTTGACGGAAAACGTCTTACTCCGCGGGTACGGGATGGGGGGAAACTATGCGAAAGTCGATGTTACGATTTTGTGTATACCACACAAATCTTAATACCTTTAAAACTATAACGCATATCCAAATAAGCAATACACGGTTTAAAAGAGCAAGGATGAAAGAATGTTACGCGACATTAACCTTGAGCGCATGACGTCACACGCCGCCACAAGATGGTCGCCAATTTGGAGTGAAAAATTACCTGTTCGCCGCGCGGCAAAATTAGTATAGCTCTGGAAAGCTTACGTGTAGGACGTTGTGTGAGGTGTCGTTTAACAGAGCTCGACGATTATTGTGCCGCAAGGTTCGATCCTCCGAATCTCCCTACTGATTCGAACGATCGTTCCCTGGGGCGTATTTAGCTTAGAACCGGGCGTCAGGACTTAGAGTCCCGAAACCTGATCCGGTAGCGTGCCACCACCTCCCGTATATGTATTTAATAATAAAAGGACGCAGAGGCCGCGGGAGGTCAGTCTCTACGATTATATTCTCGGGTTTCGGAGCGAATGGGGTTCTTAAGGGGGTAGAGAGTAGTATGCTGTCTATATCAATTTACTACAACAATAGTATTAATTATAAAGAGTTACATTAATTTCGATTAATAAGGACGATGCGACTCAAAGGCATATTTGCTTCAGTTCCACATATTAACCAACCAAACCACCAGGGACCTTAATGTCTCGAAAAGTAAACCGTCCAACCTTGCGAGGTCAAAATGATGCTTGATACCAGTAGTGCTGTGCTGAACTCCATTTCTGGACCAGTATGTCCCCCTGGACGATGTGGTCACCTCGTGAATCGTAACCGAGGTACACCTCGGACTTGACAGCCAACAGAACGACGACGGTCGACGAAGAACGATGGACGAAGGACCCCCTCCCTAACTTTTGACGGCCCTTTTATATTCATAGTGTTACGTATTTTCGTTGTGTTATTATGTTGCACTCACAGTTGATGTCAGCATTTTGCCGCTTAGCCACCTCGGTTAAAGCGTCGCAATAACCTTCATGTCAGCATAATTACTCCATATAAACTCAACAAGGTTTCTTCACAAACATGCTGGCACATCAACTTGTGCTGTTTCTCGATTTTCACATCGCCCTATTACACATGCATTTCAAAATTTATTTTACTTGGGTGGTTGGTATTCGCATTGCCTTATTACACATGCCATAAATGTTACTACATTATAAAGATTACTATAAAATAAAACACTAGTGAAAGAACTTGAAAAAATATACAGTGAGAAATTGTTGAACTTGGACAAATTTTCCCTACAATTTCAAAAATGTCGAAATATCTTGAAAACAAGAAGGTAAATGCCTATCGTAAACGCTTACAAAGTGAAAAAATAATAAATGAGAAATCCAAAAACGCCCCTGTGACAACAACAGAACGAATGCGGAGGATGAGGCAGCGTCGACAAATTGAGGCGAGCACCAGTCGCGCGGACGCCGCAACGCCTGACGCAAGTTCACAGGCAATGGATGTCGACAGTGAGATAGAATTAGTCAGCATTGTCAGAAATAAATAAAATAAAAGAAATGCAAGTTCCTTGCGCTCATTTCTTTCTTACCAACCTTACAAACACCCCGCCCCGACAACACCGTCTGAGTAAGACGTTTTCCGCCAAAAACCTCAGCGGTAGTGACTCCGACAATAACTACCCCGTTTTTTTCCTTAATTCACAAGTTGTTAGAAATAATGTTCCTCTATTGCAGGCAAATTTTCATACCATCAACATATTAAGATATAATAGAAGAAACACTGTTTTGCAAAATGTATGAAATTCCTCGCGTATTTGTGACATAAACATTGCCTTAAATCGTGGCCCTCAAAAGTAATACGGGTTAAAATATTTGGAACGTGGAGGGATCTGAACGATAACTTCTCCACAACACACTTGTTTTCGGATAATGCAAGCAGAGCATAGTTAGTAGTGTGAGCTGTAACCGTGCCATGAATAAAGTTGCTTCTTACTTTCACTTTTAATTTTTTGGAAAGAGTCTAATTATCAAGTTTTTAAAGCGGTCGATATTTATGTCTTTAATTAAAATATTTTTCCAGATTATTCTGTTTCAGGTAACAGGATGCCAGACATCAAAGTTATTTTTATGAAGAGAATGTTCATGCAACTGTAGTGCATTTTCTGAACTCCTGTATAGACTATTCTGCTTCTCTACACACCCGCCTAAACATGGCCATGCTTCGAACATAAATGGTTTAACATTTCCAACATGCTCGGATCGCAACAACTAATTGCTACAAATAACCCTAGAAGAAATCAGGATTTCATATCCTTAATTATTAGTCAGTTGAAGATGCACAGATATATACGTCGCCTATCACCATGTTCTTTGTAGTACGCAGTATTAGTATCTATTTTTTTAAAATGATAATTAACAATTAACCCCTAAATATAACAGCCAGATCTACAGATACAAATTCATACATGCCACGCTGTCTTAAAAGTTCGGCATCTTCATCGTCACATCCTAAAACACTCATACCACACTTTGTAAGATTACTTCTCTCTTCTTGTTCGCATGTTTCCTGTTTTACTCATGTTGTTACTATAATTTGCAAAGCTATACAGGCCTATAATGATCTTTATACAAATAATTGAATTCAGCAGTATCATCCATCATTAATATTAGTCAATTTCACAGGCACAAAATGTTAGTTTAAAGAGGACGAAACATTTAGAGTGCTTACATTTTTCTCATATGTAAGACTACTGAAACATAAACCCATTGCATCGTTCTAAACTAACATTGTTATATCTTTCTCTGTTCTTACGTTTGTCCATATAAAATAATAATTGTAATATTAATCATTATTAAAATTATAATTGATTTCTTCTAGTCGCTTAAATGCAGGACTGACCAACATAACGCAAGTACGGAAGTCACATGCATAGTCCACGAAGATGAGCCCAATTTTCGCGGCCCCCCTTGTTACATCGAAGACATTCAAACAGGTGGTTAGCGAATGACTCCAAAAGATTTTGCACTGTTCCTCTTCTGCCTCAGTCGCTGTTTTTTCTTTCCACAGAATATTTCTGCATTGTGTTTGTCGTCTGGATATTCGCTTGAATTTTCTTTAGTCTTTTTCTTTACCTTTAATTTCTTAATAGCCAGTTTCTCTCTCCAGCTCATTTTTGAACATGTTTTCAGCAAATATTTAAATTTCTGATTTTCCTTTCTTTTTTTAGGTTTGTTATTTTCTACCTGCCACCAGGAAGTCGGGTTATTTTTGTCAGAGTCCTCCCGTATAATGGTCAGTGCTTTTTGCTCGTATACATACTAGTCCCTTCATCTTGGCAGTTATGACCCCTGTAGGCTGAGGAATGTCTGTGAGTTGTAAAGGCGATTGAAGTCATTAGTTTTATTAATTCTGCATTTCACAATCATAACTGAGAATGTCTGCTCATGAACTGATAACTGTTTTTGTTATTAGACTTATCGTAAATATACAATTCCTTCGGTGAGTAATATGCCAGCTTCAATTTTCCCTTTCTTGAAAGGTATTAAATATATGCCAAGTTCTATAACATGACCAATTGTCCCTCCATTTATTCCGAAAGATTATTTTCAATCGTGCCTAACTTAAAAATAAGAAATCCAAAAGTGGGCTTCTAGACGCATTATTATATTTATTGTACATAGTGTATTATGGGACTTTGAAGATGTACTGTTTCATCTGGAATATGTGAATAAATAACGTAAATTGTACGGTTCTACCAGCTTTGTAACTGTCTGGTGTACCGGAATTTAAAACCCGAAAAATTTTGTTTCTTTAAAAAATGGCATTTGATATACGTCGATAAATATTACAGACTCTGTTGAACTTTTTTTCAGCGTATTAAACACGGAATTATTTACGGTGATTACATATTTAGGACACAGAGAGCTCCGAAACACAAGAGAAATCATATGAACAAGCCCGTGTCATCAAATTGTGACTGATATACGGTTTCCCACGTGACACAATAAAACTAGTGACTCGGTCTGAGGTCGAACAACGAATTTCAGAACTGTCACAAAGAATGCTTCATCACTAATCGCAACTAATGTCTACTTCCATGTCCCCCTTTTTAAAGAATTTGCTAGTATAGAATACGTTGAAAATCATATCAATCAAAATCGTAAATTTGAAGCCGATAAGCACTTATGTGCAGTGTTGATTTACATGCCAAAAAAGGATAGTATTCCAGTTGACTGAATGTTTATAAATCAGAAAATGACAAGGATAAATTGAGGAAACTTATGTTATTCGTCCCATATATATTTAATTGTTAAAGTCCTATCCGAACCATGTACAATTTATTTTTCGTGTAATTTGTTTTTGAAGTTTCTATATTGATAAATTTATTTTGTCTGTCTGGCGTTAATAATCTTCATGTTATTCGTACCGTACATTTTTCATTGTTTAAGTTCTATCCGACAAATGTGCAATTTTATTTTGTTTTATTTTTTAAGTGTGTAACCCAACATGTACCTTTGAAGAAGGGCTGGTGTAAATTAAAACAGATGTCCCTGAAGATGAACCTCATATAAGGTTCGAAAAATGTTAGACCATCTTCAATGAAATGTATGTACGGAAGAGAAAATAAAAGTGTACATTTGTCGGATAGAGACTTAAACTAGATCAACTGATGGTATCAGACAGAAGTCGTTTGTATGGTACACCTCAGTACAGGCCTGAAGCTGTTAGCACAGAAGGCAGATCTATAAGGAAGAGAGCTACGTGTACACTGAGTTGTCTAAAACAACTTAAGAGTAATCTACACTTGCACTTTACTTAGTGCTTTATATTCTCTTTATCTTCCCGGTGTATTGCATGTGGCCGCTGTGTCAGACACTTAAAATGCTGAAATTAGCACATAACGCTGCAAGACGTGTAACTTTATTTAGACCGTAGTGTTAGGTAACGTATGTGTAAATAAAAATGTCAAATTTTATTAAACCTGAAGAACAAGATATGTATTATATCAATCGATTTAATGTCAGAATTGTTGGCATTTTAGATCTTCAAAATTCAACATTTTTACACGCATTCCCCTACAACTGCCAGTAACAAATCTATCTGACCTACCGCAATAGAGAACATTTTAGGGCTGCTGTTGGCTGGCGTGCTTAAGAAATGAGCACTACTATCTCTTATGACGAATTGATTAACACAAATTTTTATTAAAGGTGACAAGGGATATGTTGCGTAATCTTGATACTAGTGTTCAGGAACTGATGGTGTAATTGCATGTTTGGATCGTGTAAGGAGAGTTGCCAGACGGGATCAGGTGATCGGGCAAGAGAAACCATGTTGTCGGTCGTGCTGGTGTGGTTCTAATTGGGAGCAAATGTGACCGTTGATGTAATGTCGAGTTTTACATGATAGTAGCTAGTCCTGTTTTAATTTGCATTGTTCATTATGGTACTATGAATCATTATATGTCGTTAGTATATTATGGAATGAATCTACGCTAACCCTCAAAACCATACAGTCAACTAAGCACCAAGGCGAACAACTACGAAGGAGTCAAGAAGTGAACACACAGTCTGTTGTTTGCGGTTCGAATATTCGATCTACGAATAAAGCAGCTTGTCATGTAAAATATTTGTATGTAACTTACAAAGGGCCTGTCTTTGCTTTTTAGGAGCGTTCGTAAAATTGCGAAAAGCGACTATTAGCTCCGTCATGTCTGTCTGTCAGTCCGTCCGTCCGTCTGCATGGAACAACCCGGCCTCCACTGGACCGATTTTGATGACATTTGACGAGTAGTTTTAGAAGATCTGTCAAGAAGCTTCAAGTTTCATTGAAATCTGACAAAAACAAGTGTACTCTACATAAAGACTTATGTACATTTATGATTATATCTCACCCAATTCTTCTTGGAATGAGAAATGTTTCAGACAGATGTATAGAGATTATCACAAAATACATTTTATGTTCAATAACGTTATTTTCCGAAAATCGTGCCGTTCATGAGATGATGTGGAATAGTGCTGTGAATCCCGCAGAGGCCACAGATGACAGTATAATATGGCGTGCGCTTTGCATGCTCGATATCTGAGAATATGTAATAATTACTGCTCTTGCACGGCAAAAATGGTTGCACGAACATTGCGTTATACGCAGATTGCCTTTTTCTTTTGCCTGTGTTGTTAAGTTTGCTAGCAGTATAGTGGGGTACGAGGTGGCGCAGTTGGTTGAGGCACTGTGCTACAAGCAGGAAAGGTGCGGGTTCGATTTCCGATGGGGTCATTTGTCGACTCAATGAGTACCAGATATGTCTGCTGGGGATAAGGTCGTTCCATTCGTAGGGCTGACAAACTTGACATCTTCGGGCAAGTCAGTTTCCTTCCACAGTTAATCCCATATCCTTCCCCAGGAAAAAGGTCATATCCATTTTCGTTCAGGACCAACATGTCTAATATTCTTTTTCGTCCTCGGCTCATAACTCGTGAATTAGCATGATGCAGTTTCGGAAGACATTTGTTCCGGGTGGTAGAAGATTGTTTGAAATAAATTTTCCCTAATTTAATGAGAAATACTTTATTAAAACAATGTACTAATACAATATAATAATTTTTTATCAAGCTATTTAGACTTAGTTTAACGCAATTCGTAAATAAGTATAATTACAGCAAGCACTAAAATATAGAATGGGCAGCCTTTATTCATCGTTTTGATTTACGTAGTAATCTGGTGCCCCTCGAGAGTAGATTCAACTAATTGTGGTATAGATTTCAGCTAGGGATGCCATGTAGTAAACATGGATTAGTCATCGGCTGTACACCGTACGTTCGCCGTAGAGAAGTTTTTAATAAATAAAGACTCTGTGATACCAACGCAACAAATATTCAAACATTTTAACATTGGGAGACACGGAACGTTTCCTGATCGCAACATCATGAAGAAATGAGTACAGAAGTTTTGAACCACGGCTTCTGCAACAAATAAAATATCTTAAGGCACAGTCAGAACTGTGCGGACACCGGAAAACATTGAAAGAGCAAGAGCCGCTATCGGTCGTAGCCCCAAACGATCAGCACGTAGACATTCAGTTGCCCTCAACATATCGAGCAGATCGCTCTGACGGATACTTCATTCTGGTTTACTTTTTCATCCCTACCAATTACACATTGTGCGAGAACTGCTTCAAGAAGTGCATTTTGTGAGCAATTTGTTACCTTAGTGAACGAACATTCAGATGTTATTCTTCAGGTGATAATGTCAGATGAAGCTCACGTTGAACTGCCTGGTTGTGTGAATAAACAAAACAGGAGCTGAGCTAATCCAAATGAATTGCTTGTGTAACCACTTCACAGTCAGAGAGGAACAGTGTGACGTGACTTTTTATGTTGGTCACTGTAGCAGGCAAATTAAGAGTTCACAATTTCACGTAAATCATATTTTGATATTCTGTTAACTTAAATATGAATAAGTTGATGTCGGGGTGAGGATGGTAAAAGCATTTCGATAAGTGTAGTGAGAAGACTCACAGGCATGCATTGTAAACCTCAGACTACAGCTGACAAAATATCCAGTTATTTAAATATTACGATACAGCGGTGATCTCGTTGGCGCCAAATTGGGACATGAAGTGGTGACCTCTGAACACCGACAACACAGTGCATGAAGAAGTGAAGGGCGAGATGATCCTCTTACGTATTTGCATATCGCTGTCAGAATAAGAACAATGAAAGCTACGAACTGTGAGCGAAGAAGGTAAGAGCAGGGATCAGTCAGAAGCAGTAATCGAAATGGATTGGCTAAAGAAAATAAGTAATTAACATGTTAATCGAAACTAATTGGCCGAATATGTTGGTCGATATAGGTGAAAAATAAAGGTTACTTAATTCAAGCCGACCAAGTATGAATTGGACTCTTCGTATTGTTTTCATTGAAGTTGATATTTTATTCCATGGCGCGACAGCCCATAGTGGCCCAAGGCCTCATCATTGTCGAGGCTTCACGATCACACTCAGACACACCGCAAATGATAGCAGTCCTCTGGACGAGTGAACAGTCCGACGCAGAGGCAGCTATCTATACAACACACAACACTCTCAAAAGACAGACTTCAAAACCTCCGGCGGGATTCGAAGCCGCAATCTCAGCAAGCGAGCGGCCAGAGACCCACGCCTTAGACCGTGCGGCCACTGGGATCGGCACCGTTGAGGGGAATGCAAACATGAAAAATAGCCGTGGACGAAAACGGATATGATTTTGAAACCTTCGACTGACCGTGGACGAAAACTGACATCCCCCCACCTTCTTGCGCCAATTGTCTAGAAATTCCGGGATCCTGAAACTCCTGGAGCCCTAAGGGCCAGCCCAGGCCTGTGTAGGGAAAAATGTACCTAGCATGTTAGTAATTTTTGAAAAGGAATTTCAGTACCAATATTCGGGCTTTCATTGCTACGCATTTCTATATTTAAAAATGTCTGACACAAGGATGGTAATGTTAACAGGCAATTACTTAACTGATAATGATCTTTCAATTGAGTCTACTGTCTTCTGAGATGTGACGCCGTGTTTAATACTGAAATTTTAATGTTGCTCAGTGAGATTTGCAGTTCTCACGGCCGTGCCGGAAGATAAATGAACGAAGGTCTAAACCGATAATGGAGGCAGCAGGCTGATACATATCTGCCCGACCACACAGTCCCACATATCATAAAACTGTTATGTCCATTGTTTCAATCACAAAAATTCCTTATACTGTACCGTAACTACAGAAAAAGCGCTGAAGCACATTGTGGCCAGTGAACTCACAAAGTGGCCGCACACAGCAACATTCAGTGCATCTTCCACTTGCTGCATGAACCTGCAAATAAGGAAAGGTGTACTGAAATTGCTGGAAGATGTGTTACAGAGTTTAATCTATATTTTATTTACAAGGCTGTAGAATATATGTTTGCAGCCATCAGAAATACTATCAGGGCGACCGAATTCATAAGGGCTTCTTTATTAGACGACATTTAAATACGTTTTTCGCATTTACAGTTACGTGAATATTTTACTTACGCTATTATTTCTTGATGATGTCGAATGCACGCATTTAACTTAGCTTGCAAGTCACAATTTGCAATTGTATTAACTTGTTCATCTTCCTGTGCATGATGCGAGATATGTTCCTGTCTGATGTCCGATATGGCCGACTTTAACTTTTGGACCTGAGCACAGGCCACGGCGTTCAATATCATACTCAGAGATGTGAAACCGCTGAATACACCCAATAGCTGGAGTGTTGTAATGCACTGTGAAGAAGGTAAAGGAAATAACTTAGATTTGTGATAAAATTAGGGCATTAAGGAATGCTGATAAATTAATTCAAGTGTAAACTAAAGTCCTTGTAAGATGATAGCTTTGTACAAAGACTTTTGTTCTGAATTTCACCATCCTCAACTTCTCCTTTTCGTTTATAACCTGCAAATTCACACTTAGTCAATAAAAGCTTAATTTGAGATGTAATTGCATTTGAAAATGCCTGGAATCGAAAGGAAAACATGTTGTAAATATTTTGAGATTTATTTCCTGTGTCAGTACCTTTAGAAATATAATTACATTAACATAATGTTCCTCTTTCAGTAGGTATTAGTTTTAGTATTAGTATTAGTAGGTGAAGTTTGTAAGAATGACAGCAGGATATGTTTGACACACTCGCCATCAGTTAATCCCACAATGGCGTGTTGGGTATAAAAATGAGTTTATAAAGCTGAAATAAATAATAACCTGCAGATACATTTGTTCCAAAACATCAAATTATATCGTTCATTCACATGCGTCACAGCGAGTCTCCCTGTTGTTTGTTACTTGTATACTTTTGTGGTTTAGCAAACAGATCACGCAATGTTCGATATCTGTATTGATGTACGAATGGAGGGGAGTATTAAAATTAAGGGGAGATTTAGAAAAGTGCTCTGTAACATGTGACGATCCAGTGTCGTATTTTTGGACGAGATTATTTTAAATATTTACTGATGTCTTGATCTAATGCAAAATACTTCCTTTCACGTCTGTCTGGACTCACCATTGAAAGTTATCGTTGCACATTTTATTCGATACCCACATTAAATCAGCAAATAATACAGCCAATCAATCCAATGGTTTGTACTGCGGCAGAGCTATACGCTTGTATTCGGCAGATGCCGATCAGAACACCGGCTATAATGACTGTTTTGTTTGTTTACCTTATTCTATCGGAACAAATTTCTTAGCATTCCACCGATTAATTGAAGAGCGATTCATTCTAAACGTTTACAGTTGCTTATTTTTGTCCATCCCTTCATTCACCGCTGCTGATTCTGACAGATTAACACACAGTGGAAGAACAAGGAAGAACGAAAATTTTCTGGTAACTCAGAGGTTTAAATTAAGAGAAATATAAGAAGATTTTCGAAAAGAATTGTATTTTTCTAAGTGAAAGAATGTGTTACTTGCGAGATGTTGACCAATTCGTAGAACGGTGAAATAGTCCAGTCGAAAGGATACCACGCAGTGAACAACGTTTCGTGACTTGTCAAGATGCGTATTGTTGATTGGGTGAAATGAAATGTTATGAGCCCCAGAGATATCCTCGTACTGAAGAACTTAATACGCCGGATCCATCCTGCCGCTGTTAAATATCCAGTGTCGGCGTCTCTGGTCGGCAGATCTTCCCACGTGAAGCTGTCTGTTAGGTCCAGTGCCAGTTCAATACTTTGTTGTTGCAGTCTGAGACAAAGAAATCACATCAGGTTATAAAGTTCGAGAATTGTGGAAAACTGGTCTAAGAACATCTTGATGAATATCACTCCTTGTGCTTTAAATAACTAACAAATAAACAGTCAAATTACCGTCTGAAACACAACCGTATTTTATATTTTTATATGTAGGCTACTTGTGTCAGTCCCCTTGGAACATAATTAGGTTTTATATAACAATATTTAAAATAGAGGTAGAAGCCTAAACATGAATATACTCTGTGTTGTGAGATCACACAATTACATGTCATCCATTGAAATTTCCTCCTATTTTTGTTAATAATTATATTAATATTATAATATAACAGACAGACAGAGATATTTAGGTGGATAGATAGATAGATAGTTAGATAGATAGACAGAGAAATCGATTATGAATAAACCTAAAAATTGTCTCGGAAATATTGTTTGTAAGTCAACAATTGCACAGCTAAACTTCTGACTTACAGTGATACATCTAAAAACACACCCACACAATGAACGTAGATGTATAAACAGTAATAGGAACACAAGCTTCAGATTGATGCACGGAATTCGTTGTTATTTTATAATGATATGTGATCTGTCACAGTAATGCCGTAATGTAGTCTTCTTATTGTGTCATGTTCGTATGTAGAGTGTCCTCACAAGCGCACTGCACGATCGAGTATTCTCCGATTCTTTCAAACTTCTTGAGGAAATCAATTCCTGGCAAAAAAATACTGACCAATCAACACGAATTTCATATTCATATTTTGCAGACAAAATGGAGAAAGAATTGTTCTTTCTGTCATATCATTAACATCAGTGTTCTTGTCGCGGTATTTGTCAGTGATCTGGGGAGTAAAGTGACGGTTTTGAAACAAGAAGTTTGGCCTTTGTTGTTTTGGTACTACTCTCATAATACTTTATAAATCTTAAATTTTCTCTTAATAAATATATAAATTATCTTATTATTCAATTTATTTTCCATTATGTAACAACACAGTTTTCATACTGTGTCACTTTCGTTTGCGGATTGATTCTCATAACGAATGGAGTGCACGATTGATTTTTCTCATATTCGTTTAAACCTTTTTGAGAATGAACACTTTCTAACAGAGCAAATTAAAATAAGCAATACCACCCCAGTGAAAAATTGCAAACAAAATCGACAGAGTAGTTTTCTCTATTCCTGACCAATATCTTTTGTCTATTACTGCTAGGCTTCTACGTGGCCTAGGGGTTAATTTGGAGGATTTGTAATTAGAAGGTTGCGGGTTGGGGTTTCGTTCTCGCAAATTTTATAGGTGCGTAAGAAAAATTGCGAAATGCAGCTATTAGCTTCGTCATGTCTGTCTGTCTGTCTGTCTGTCTCTGTCCTTCCGTCCGCATGGAACGAGTCGGCTCTCTCTTGACCGATTTTCATGAAATTTGACATTTAAGTCCTTTTCGAAAATCTGTCTAAATAATTCAAGTATCATTAAAATCTGACAAAATCAAAGGGTACTTTACATGCATTCCTATGTACATTTATGATAATATATCGCTCGATTTTTCTTAGTATGAGAACCTTTTCAGATAAAATTTGTAGAGAAAATCAAAACACACATTTTGTATTCAGGAATTGTTTTCTGAAATTTGTGCCGTTTATAAGACAATTTGGAATAGTGTGGTGGAGCCAGACAAAACACAGATGACAAAATAATTTGGCGCATGAGCTTTCCATGCCGGATAATTAAGCCTACAATCACAAAACATTTGGAATATGTGATACTTAATACTTTTCCACGGCAACAATGGTTACACGAATGCGCCTCAGTGTTACTTTTATACGGAGAGAGCCTCTATTATTTTGTATCAAACAACGAATTTGTTGCTTGTTTAGATATTAATTCGGATCTCTAATAATAGTAAACTGGAATCCTTTATTTGGACACCTTTCAAATAAAATATTTCAGCAACGAATCAATCATATGTATACAATGACTAAAACTGTTATAATAAAAAAGAAAATTGTAAATGTTGCATTTACAGTAGATCCGATTAGCATAAAACGAAATGGTTTAACAATTTATAATATTAGGAGACAGTAAAAAGCACACAAGCTGATTCAAATAACTTCTATAATCTTAAATTAAAAATCCTTAAAAAGTGTATTGTGATTTTTTCATATGAAACATTCCAGTTTAGTATTGTTACAGATCCAGAGTTATATATGCAGTAAAGTAAAACTTCGTCATCGTTACAGAAAAATAAAGCAACGAAGAAATAAGTACGCTTTTCACGTCTTACAACTTTGAAACACACAAAATTTAACAAACAAAACCGATACAAACAACTGTACCCCAAAGCATTTTAACTTGTTATTCTAAAACTGATGATTTATTAAAAAACACTACAAACCCAACGGTTATGAATGGCTAATTGAAGGTTTCAATAAATGTTGGAGAAACAATTGTAATGCGTGAAATGTCAGGGTGAGATTTCACAAAGTGTATAATGTTATTTACGCTTTTACCTTCCTTGTAGAAATGTTTATACACAAGCCTAATGATGGTAGAGGATGACCGAAACATGTAGCATACTTAAAGTAATACAAAAGTACAGATTTTTAAATGGTAAATTGTCTTTTTATTAAAAAAGCATCACGAATAATTTTATGTTCTTCTCTCAAATACAGAACAACAAATTTCGTAGCATCAATTTTATATTGCTTTCACCGTGCATTTTCACTTAGTATTCAGTAACCAACAAATGCACAAACATAAACTACTTTATAGTTTTTATTAATATCGATGCTTTCCCCTACACGTGTTTCGGTCCGTAGACCATCTTCAGGGGGTAACAAGCTACTAGACTTCACGTCGCATGTTTAATGTGCCGAAGAACACACACACAGAATCATGGTATTGTGTATGCTGGTGATTATAAGCGTGTTGTTACGCGTGCTGTTGTGTGGAGTTGTACAAACTGAATGTTGTCTGGTGGACTTTGTCACTTACTCCTAAGACAAGTGTGTTCTTCGGCACATTAAACATGCGATGTGAAGTGTAGTAGCTTGTTACCCCCTGAAGATGGTCTACGGACCGAAACACGTGTAGGGGAAAGCATCTATATTAATAAAAACTATAAAGTACTTTATGTTTGTGCATTTGTTGGTTACTGAATACTTCGTAGCATCAGTTTACAGGAAGCCAAATTCTAACACGTGTCACCGGTGTGTAGTATAAAAATATGTAATTTTTCAATATTGCAGTACTCATACCGACTCAGAAATTTTGTCACTGCTACCAAAATCTAGCGTTTGAACAACATATTTGTAGTATGAAAAAGCATCAAAATATCAGTACGTAAGAGCCTCCTATCAACTTTAGCCTAACTTAACACATTCGATTGCTGTGTATTTTGTTACACTGACGTCTCGCTGCAGAGTTCTATCGGCTGTCAGCAATAGACATGCTGGTTTCCATAGATTCTCTTTCAATACTTTCCTTCAACGCATTCGCATGGAAAATACGACAATTCGAAAAAATAAATGGCTGATGGTTGACTTACAGAACATTTTAAAGTATTATTTCTTAAATATATAGGACTTAGTTATTAAACATTGCTCTAAAAGTGATACTGTATTTAATGTACAGTATATGTGAAGCAGCAACTATGATGGCTAGTGTTGTGACTTACCTGCAGGAAAAATAAATCCATTCAATATCCACAATCCCAAACAACACACGAATATTCGTCATGACGTGTCCCAAATCATCCCTATGTACGTACACATCGACAAACATCCCTAAAACTGTACAGCAAGCACAGAAATCCACTGTTATCATATAGATAGCGTAAATAATCGATATTTTCTTCATCTTAAACGGAATTCCAGCTAATCTTAAAAAGAAAATAATCGAGCTGAAACGACCCTCCGAGAGTCCCTTTACTTCTGATTCTTCGCTTTCCATGTAGATATGCGACTGAAACAATGATACTTCAAAGTCTAAAATGTTGCTGTATATTGTAGGCAGTCCGCGACCACTTAGAATTGATCACCTTCGCAGTGCTTCTGTGAGCGTCTGAAAGTCAGAACATTACGCATGACACTGAGCGCTGGAAGCGTGGTTACGATTTTTCCTGACCGAAATTGATCAATACCGTTGTAAATTGCATTATTAATGGGAGATGGAAGTTAGTATTTCAGAATCGTTAATTTGGTAATTTCTAGATAATTGGAGATAACTACGTCACTTTTAAGTTTGAGCCATCATATTCTGAAAACTTCGTAAAAGGACCGAGACTACTTTATTGGTGTCATTGATTAATTCACGATGTAGAAAACTCTTAACTGCTTAAGGAAAATATATTGCATTTTCCATTTATTAACATTCCAGAAACTTAAGTAACGAAAGATCAGCTATAATTTAGTGTGTTCATAATCAGAGGTTTCAACTATCAAGTAAATATTTTAACATAACTTTATTTAAAACCGGCGTAAAATTTGTTGGTGTAAATATTCTGGATTTGGTCCAGAACCTATTATCAATTCTCTTATATTTCGAACTGAGTCCATCTTTAAACTTATTACAAAACAATTCTATTTATTATGATCAGTTGCACTACTTACTTGTGAAGCATCGATTCATAAAAAGTAGGAAGGATGTGGAGTCACTCTCTGAGGCAGATATTTACTCTGACCACAACTCACTGGTTGCAAAGAGCTGCAATAGGTTGAAGAAGATAATAAAGTTACAGAAGAGAAAACCAAGATGGATCTGGAGATGTTATATGTCCAGTAACAGAAAGTGCTTGGCAGCGTCTGGAAACAAACCACAGAAACTTGAATTATTCTTCGCTCCGATAAGCATTTATAGTGTAAAGCTCAAGGTGCCAGAAGAAACCCATGTAAATCGTTCCCTATTTTTATCTGATGTGAATTCAATTTCAGTTATTTGACAGGTTTTAGTAAAATTCCGCAGCGTTTCTCGTTATGTAACACGCGGACACACGTGGCCATGTTAACGGGAGCAATGTTGTAAAATTTCATTGCGATATCACCACAAATGCGAAGTCATTAACACCTAAAGTTCTGCAGTTTTATTAAACATGCAGACTGCGTATATTAAGTACTACTGACTCTTTCTTATGCCATCGGATATAAATAAACGTAAATAGCTGTAATTCTCTGCGGTCCCATAAACATTTATCGCGTAACCCTGAAGATGGGACAAGAAAAGCATTTAAAACTTTCTTTATTGTTGCCTGATGTGAATTTAGTTTCGCTTTGTTAAGAGGTTTCAATAAAAGCCCTCAGCGGCTCTCTACATATTACATATGAGCCTACAATTTGCGTAAACTGAAAGCAAGATGACAGAACCAAGCAGCAATTAAATTAAATTAAAATATGAGAAAAATAAGCAGTTTTAATATTCATTTATGGTAGAAAATTTAATGAGGAACCAAGGAACAAAACAATCGGTAGAAAGAGACCTGTATGGAAACCTAAAAGAAAATGGACTGAGGCAGTGGAGGAGGAGTCCAAGAAGACACCGAGCTTAAGGTGTATGAAGAGAGAATGTAGGAATGAAAGTGTTGAGAGGCCATACACAGAAGGCCAAGGCCTGATATCGGTTCTTTGCTACATGGAACAAGAAGAAGAAGAAGAAGAAGAATTTAATAACTGAGCAATAAGTTGAAAGGGGGAAGTAGAAGGTCAGCAGGTGAATTTGGAATGCGACTCATTTGAAGACATCTTGTAGTCTCTTACGGTGCTGCCATATTTCGGGTATGAATTCGAGCATCCTCCATTATCAGACGATGATTGAAAGAGGAACTGTCTCTCTTTGGAAAGTCACTAGCCTACACAGTGTTAAAAGCCACAGGAGAGCAAATTAATTCTTGACTGTCGTCAAGAATTCAAAGGGCACGTACAGAAATGAAGAAGTGGACAGCCCTGAATATGAAGTCTCAAGGCTCTGAGTTTTCTATGAGTTGTAATTTGTAATACCTAAGCTTCGAAATGTCTGTGTTTATCAGACATTCTTGCACTTTGGATGAAAGGTGCTAACGGTAGAATTTTGGTGTCAGTATTCTTACAGCTGTATGTTATATACAGATATGCAAGTGACATGTGTTTTTGAAACTGTAATTGACCTGTCGCCAGAAGGAAAAGCCTTTGTACTTTGGTGTGAGAATTTCGAGACTGAGAGAGGACTTTCTATTAATTAATTCGATAAAAACAAGAAACATATCATTATGTAAAGAGTAAAATGTGACACATTTGTTCAGAACTTGATATTTTTCTGCTTGATATGTTGACATGAGCGTAGAGAAATTTTAAGCAACTGCCTTTGTTACGAGAGGCGTTACACAGACAATGTGAGACTATTGCCGCAGTTGCTCGTAGTCGCCACTGAAGAAGAAGCAGTGCCAGTACTTACTTCTCTAAACAAGTTAGGCTGTTGAATGTGAAACCTGTTGTCTTCTGCAGCACCGCACCTGAGTTTAACCATAGATTGCTCATACAGGATCTTAACATCAGCCCATTTATTTTCTTCCACTCCGCGTCCGTTAAGTTCAATAAAATATTAGAATAAATATGTTAACTTGTCATATCGGGATTTAAAATGTAAGAGAGTAGGTCATTCTTACAATAAATAGAATACAGGAACTTGTATAACGAGTCAAAATTTCTGTAAACGAGGAGTGAAGAAAACTTCGACAGCAAAACCCTTGTTAGTAGAGACTTACCGTTTAATACGATTTACACAATTGGACCTGCCCATTTGACACCTCGGATTTTAATTACCCAAGAAGGTTCATACTGAACCTATAACCATGTGTAATGCCGTCGCACACAAACGATCCATCGTAACGTTATTTGTTGCCACGGACCGCATTGATTTCATAGCCCTATCAATCATTTTTCAGCAACAGACTGTCTTTTTATGTCATTAAGATTCAGGCTCTCTGCTTCGCTTCAGACTTTTCTGAAATCTTGTTCCCCAAAATATTTGTAGGAACAGGGAACACTCTTTTGTTTACATATAAACATTCAACAGTTACAATTTTGGATATCAAACCCAATAACGAAATTGTTATCATTTACCATAAACACAACTATATATTATGTTATATACATGAGTTACACGGCTAGTTGTTTCGACCACTAAGTGGTTTTCCTCAGGCCATCAAAACATTCATTCAGTTGGCTGCCTTACGACAGGTCGATAACCTGTTCCAAAGCGAGTTCTCCAGACAGAGCGATCTAGTGCTTCCTCTTTCAATTTCCAGTATTTTGTCTTTTACTTGAGGTCATCCAGTAGCTGCTTACCTCTTCTTTCTCATCTTCTATTACTTCTATCCTTCCGTCTATCTTTCCATATAAAACGTGTTTTAGAAGGTAGTTCCTACGCAAGATGTAACCAATCAATTTATCTTTCCGTGTTTTTAATGTTTGTAGGATATTCCTCTCCTCCTTGACTCTTTGTAATACTTCTTCATTCCTTATAGTATCGGTCCAACTGATCTTCTCCATCCTTCTCCAACACCGCAGTTTAAATTTTCAGGTATATCTTCTCTGCTTTCCGAAGCGTACGAATGCACGCTGCTTTTACCATGGCAATCCTGGATGTAATTTCACGTCTCATTTTGCATTCCTTGTTATCATTCTACCCAAATATTTGAAATATTCCACATTCTCCATTTGTGTTTGATCTGTAAGAATCTATTGGTGATGGCTGCCTTGAGTATTTCATTACCTTAGTTTTTTCCACAATCATTTCCATTCCTTACAATCCTCCAATGTCAGTTAGTCTATCAGTCATGCCCTGTAACACCGCTTCTTCCTTAGCCAGTAGCAGAAGATCAATTGCATATTTCACAGTGCGAATTACATAACCTCTTATTTTGAAGTCTCCAAACCCTTCAAGAGCTTCCGTGGAAACGTTTTCATAAAAATAAAATTACAATTGCCACTTCAGTTACTGGAGCCCAGATTGGGATCTCAATCTATAATGTCACAAAGTGAATGTGAATATAAAATTGTAAAGCTAATAAAATATATGAGAATCAAATTAAATGTAAAATATATCGGCGATTGAGGGGATGCGGTCTATTAAATCCGTTACGTAAGATATTTAGTTCAGCTTGTTGCTTATCGTCCCATAGACTGCGGCCTGTTTACTGCGTGATGTGCGCTAGTATGTGGGGTGTATTTGTTGATAACTGCATTTGGTGTGTTGGAGCCGGTCTTATTGATCTGTGTACACTCCTTATCGGGAGGCACTGCGCTACAATCCGGATGCTAGGGGATGCGATTCCCAATGGTGCAATTGGTATTTTTGACGTGAATACGTCTTTAAATTCGGTCCGGTGTACGGTGGTCTCTACGAAAACTCTAGCGACCAAAAAAAATGGCAAGATTTGTCGCGCTTATATCTCGTAAACTATAAATGATAATGTAATGATTTAAATTTTGTTGGATAGAGGGTTGATGTCCGTATCTAAAATGCTGGGTAATGGGGGTGTGCAGCGGTGCGGAGGGAGGGGTAGCGCTTGCGCGTAAACACTGAATATGGCGACGCCGCGAGGTGTTTGGGTAGTGTACCTTTGGATTACGAAGAGATAGGACGTTGAAATTGGTGTCAATGTGTAGAGAATAACGGGATCTACAATATTATTTAGCAATTATAACCGATAAAATAAAATTTGTAAAGTTATAAGCCGATAAGTGTGCTGAGGTGAAGAAAATGTTCATATTGTCGAGAAAATTGCAAAGGAAATATAAACAGAAATGTAAGAAACGTATATCATTGGAAACAAGAATTCAAAAGGAATCAGAAAAGCTCAAATTGACTAATAACGAACGATGCAGATTGTATAGAGAGCGTAAAAATCCGAGCGCGTCAACGCCGGCGCGAGTACTTTGGGTGCGCCGCTATTAAGCCATATGTTTCTTACTTCTCCTATCATCGGCCTTTGATAAATAAAATTATACTTCACTTATAACCACCGAGACTTTATTCATTTACGTCTTACCCCTCCTCTAATAACACAAAGTCTGATTCACGCCTTAAACGATTGCGGTTGTGTCCCCGTACACAAGCCACGAATTTTCATTGACATAATCCTTCCGGCTGCAATATGGCCCTGAGTTTGACACAGCCTATAACAACAATGAGTACCAGGTATATTTCTTGGTGGGGTAAAGGCAGTTGGTTAGTGAGGTTAACAACGTTACCACTTTATGTGCCGATTGTCTTGTTATCTGGGAGCCTCAACCTGCTCGAAGTCGCAGGGCTTTTCCAGGCCTCTACAGGGATTGCCTTTGCTTTACACTCCTTGTCGAGAAGAGAGAGTCTCTTCCCGACAACGGATGTAATAGACCGCACTAACTCATACGTCGATACTGTGTACTAGTTGTTAGATATTTAATTACATTTAACGTTGTATGTTCACATGTACACTGTAACAACAACTATTAAGATCGCAATGTTACCTCCCATAATTGATGTTGCAATTATAATTTTAGTTTTATACGTTACAATGGCCTGAGGAAGACCACTTAATAGTTGAAAAATGTAGCAGTGTAAATCCTCTATGTAACACAATAAATAGTTATGTTGACGGTAGTTGATAACGATCTTGTAACGTACACAGCACAGCGGAATGTACAAGGAAGAAACCAAGAACAAAATCCTATTTAAAGTACATTATATTGCGCAACTAGAACACTTTTATTCACAGGCTTGTATTGGAGCAGATAATTTAATAAGTGAGCATTGCGTTTGAAGTATCTTTTGGAAGAACGCTAAATAAGGTTAGTATAAGAAAATGAAAGGCGACATTTGGGTTTTCAGACCGTGCAGTTTGGTATGTGGTTAACACGTTTTTGTGAGACCTGCAGTCTGTGCCACTATCCGAGTCGGATTCAAGCAGCAACAATCTTCCTTTGAAATGTCGTTAATTATCAATTGTCTGCACTGCGTTAAAGGCTAGAAGTATTTACTCAGTCATGGCGACCTGATACTATCTCCCGTCGACTCACCCATGCGGTGTGTCGACTCACCACATACTTTACCAAATGGCGACTCAAAGTAAACATACCCAAGACGGAAGCAATCATCTTCACCCTGAGACGTCCACCACCCCCAGAGCGTATCCGTCTTGCCGGAGTGGAGATACCGTGGTCGGTGGAAATCAAATACCTGGGACTCCGGTTGACCGCCACTCTCAACTACTCCGCACATGTCAAACGCGCAGCCCAAACCGCGCTCGGGAACCTCATGCATCTCTTTCCACTACTGGCGAAGGACTCCACGCTCTCAGTGAACACGAAACTCCGCATTTATAAGGCCTCCATCCGGTCAGCTCTAACCTACGCCACCCCAGTGTGGTGCTCCATCAGCAACTCGAACTATCAACTTCTCCAAGTAGTGCAGTACAAGTGTTTACGTGTTATCACAAACCCACCTCGAAACACGCCCATCCTCCGTCTCCACACCTCCTTAGGTGTCGACTACATTCATACTTACGTCCGCCAGCTCGCCACCAGGTTTTTTACCACGTGCCAGTTCCATCCCAATCCACTAATAGGAAACATAGGTCAATACACCCTTACTGAGTTAAATACCATGTATAGACGTTACAAACACAAGCGGCCAAAACATATCTTGCTCTAACTAGAGCAAGCAAGGAGGTAGTGTTTTTTTCATAATTTTTCACTACAGTTACTGCTTCTTTATTGTTTGATTTCTCACGTAGCGGAATGTGCGGGTGTCTCGTTCTTTTATTCACACAGAAGTTGGTAAATTGGTACAACTTGCAATCTTTATGGCTTTATGTATACTGTCAATGGAAATAAAGCTTTAATTAAAAAAAAAAAGGCTAGAAGTCAGAGATACGAACCGTTGTGTTCGTGAATACGTTACAAGACGCAAGTACAAAGAAAGAAGTGCACGGTCATTAATATGAAGTCTCGAAGCTTTTTATTTCCGACAGGTTAAAATTTGTAGTGCTTTCACTTCCAGGTTATTAGTGTTTAAATATTTTCAACCTTGGCCGACATTTATTGAAAACTGCTGACGGTATAGAGCTGGTGTTTATTCACTTAATGCTCTGTATTTAATAAACATTATACTTCGAATAATTTTTTAAAACTGTGATCGTAATTGTGTTCTGAATGAACTTTCTTTGAGATTTTAATAATATTTTGAACTATGAGAAAATATTTTCCATCTAAATCATGTTGATCAGGAAAACAAGAAGTCGTTGTGTGAAGAACAAACTTTGATACATTTAACAACATCCATACCGTGTAATTGCGTGTATTACAATAATTTGTATTAGTACCAACTCCTACACAATGTTGAAACACAATATGCAATCACTTTACACAAACCCTAACAGTTTCGGTACACTAATACACCATCTTCAGGGGGGAAAGCATTTAACACTTAAACACACAAGCCCTTTCGTTAAAATGTTCATTAAAAACGCTATAATAAACCTTTAGTTTCTTATAGTAGTTGTAATATTTTGTAGGACGAATCCAATACAGGTCCAAAAAGTGAAATCTGATACTTGAATCCGCTACGCTGCATTTTGCGACATGTTACTTAGTAGTGAGCAATAATCTTCAAGGCTCCATCAACTATTCAAGACTTACTTCAACATATTGTGGCACGCGGTATCGCAGTTTAGTCTCTTGATATGTTTTCGCATTTTGAACTGCCAATTTTACACGTTGGCTCCTAATGGCTAATGAACATTCATATTCAAACCATAAATGCCTTGATGGCCCCTACACATTTCTATCGAAATGCAGCAAATTCCAGGAACTGACTGTGCTCTAATGTAGTGCCATGGAATTAATTCCACGCTCTTTCAAGCCGTGGGTTCACTTTCTGTAATTTAACGGATGTACGTCCTACGCTTCGCGATGGCCTCTCCTGATCCTCTTTTATCATCGTCATCATCATCATCATTATAATCATTGAGGTGATTAAGGTTTAGTTTCTAGTAACTGTTCCTTGAAAGTTTGAGGTTTTCTTGGGTTTTTCATTTTTGTCAAGTTCGTTTTGATCTGGTCGTCCCTTGGGCTGGTATTGAAGTGACAATCTTGGTATTCAATACGTGTCTATTCGTGTCAGCTGATCCAACCAGTCTTTCTGATGTGCTTTCAAATCTTGTATTTTCAGTCTTTTTCGAATGTTAGAAAATCCTTAAGCGGTCCAGTAATTTAAGCCCCTTCAGTGGTCTTAAAATTCTCATATGTCCTGCTCTCATTTCTAGGTCATCAATCTTGTTTATGGTCCAGTTTTGCTACCACAAAACAAAGGTGCATTCGAAGTCATGTTATTTTTTTTAGTCGTCCTCTCCTACCTACTCCGGATTCCCGTTTCAGTGTCGAGGCGAAGACATGCTATGCAGTATTAATTTCGTGGTCTTGCCATATAGTTCCCAAAATTTCGTTGTGATTGTCCCCTTCATGTCTCCTATTATATTTAAGTCTTATATTAATATAATTTCTTCTCCAGATATTATATTTCCCAAATAATTAGGATTAGTTTCTTGTTCCACGATGGTTACTTCAATTTTTAATTTGACCCATCTTATGTTTATAAGAAGAATCACATTGCTTTTGTTTTAAAACGAGACATTTTCATTTCTTATTTTTTTAAATTATTTTTAATTCATTATCTCTTTTTGTAATTTGTCTTCAGAATATGCTCTGATTTCTTGTGCATAAAAAACTATAAAATAAAAGTGAACACACTCGTGTTTACAGAAAATGTCTTAGAAGTACAAAACACTCTGAAATAAATCATGTATCAAAATGAACTTGACATGTAAAATAACTCGTTGTTTCTCAAATAAAAAACAGAAAAATAAAAAACTACTACGATAGCAAACTGTCAACTGTTCTGTATGTAACTACATCGATGGAGCAGTCCTTTTTGAAAAAGTAACGCTCTGTCAGAAAAGAATTACTCCACATTGTGTGCAACCCGAATTCTCATTCAGTGTTCACAAGAGCCAACCACTTACCTGGAACCTATTCCCGATAAATCCAGTCCGTACCATACCATCCTGTTTTTTGAAGATTCAATTTCATATTTTCCTACCACATTGTCTATTCTTTCAGATTCTCTGCTCTATTCAGGTGTATTTCCATCAAAGACCGAAATACATTTTTTTAAATCTTATCCTATGATTGAAAACAACATTATATTTTATTGTGATTTTCTTAAAGTGTCTTCCGCATTTACGGACTTACCTGCATAGGTGGCATCGAAACATTAAGGATTTACTACGGTGTGTTACTCACATGATGGAATTTTACATTTTAATCGCCTCAGTATTTAAACCGTTGACACGTGAAATGTTACAACTACATTGCGCATTCTGCGTGTTGACGTAATCACAGGATTGTCTTTGACTGTGGGGTGTGAAGATGCAAGTTTAAAGTGAGAGAGTGAGAGGGAGAGATAGCGATCAATTTAATGTTGTTGTTGTACAGGACGAAACCTATTCGTATATATAGGAGGAGAGTGCATTTACCACACATATGTTTCATACCCAGGTTCTGTTCCCTAACATCCATACAGTGTGCAAGCATGAAGTTTCCTGATTGGGACCATGTAACAGTAGTAGACTTACCTTAGTTGCAGGTCGATATTCTCCGCCGCATTTTGTCCTGTTCTGATTTGTACACAGATCCCAGCGCTTTTCCTTCTGCTCTAAGCATCTCTGTAATTTCGTTTCGTGAATCTTTCTGCCACGGCCTGCGAATCTGCTTGAATTCGAGCAATATCCGCCAAAATTTCCTCAGTAGTGTGTAATAATTATTTCCACAAATTTGATACGTTGTTACATTAAAAATGAGATTTTTATTTTATTTTGCTTTACATTACATGTTCTTCCACAGAGAAAGTTGGTCGACTTTCAGCGTATAGGGTACAAAATTTTCAGCAGCGGCCTCTTGTACAGATGTTCCTTTAAAGTAGGTGGCATATACCGCATGATAGCCTACAATGCTGTGAATATCGGTAATCGTCCTTCTTCTGCATTTGTCGATGGCATGGACCAATTTTTTCACTCTGTTGTCAGTCGGATCTGACGACGGGCGACTTGAACGTACAAAATACACAACGGAAGTTTGGCCATCTTTAAAAGAGGAATCAAATTCAAAGGCTTGTGTTATAGTCATGACAATGTTAGGATAGCCTCTTTCATGCGCTTCATTAGTTGCAGAAACTAATGTGAACATTTAGAGTGAGCCATGTGACAGTCGACCATACATCTAGACTAGAAATAAACAAATTCTTATGATGAATATGACGTTATACTGCAGATAATTGAAAATGATTTTTATCTATGAATATACGCAAAAGTATAATGAAGCCAATGACTGTTTATCTGAAAACAAAGCGGTGAATATTTGTGCTAACAAACATTATGTAAGGACATGATAAATAGGAGTTCAATGGTGTTTATAAACAGGAACACAAATTGTTGTCTTCAAAAATTAAGACATCACTTCATAAGTCAACACTAGCAGAGGTTTTGGAATGGAAAGTTAATATGACAGAGAGTAGGTAAATAAAGGAATGGACGGGTGACACAAACTGTCTGTCCTTCGAGTAATAAGGATTTGGAAAATCTGAAATCGATATATTAGGCGCTCAAAAGAATGGATAATTTCCAAATATAGTAGGCCATAACTGTCATTTTACAAGATGGCGACTTGGAGCGAGAGAAAATTAGCAAATGAAAATAATAATTATTCCTTTTTATTGGTTTAATTTGTGCGTATTAATCATGTTCATTTATTAGAATACTGACTTTAAAATGTGTTCAATTTTCCGAATTCACTGTTAAATGTTTGAACGCAGTAGAGGACCGTTATTTGCTCTCGCCTGACTTCAGCAATTAAGTGACTATTTAAGACCAAGAAATAAAATTGGTTTGACTCACTGGGCCAGGCATAAGGACCAGTTTCAGATTCTTGTGCACACGGTAGTGAACCTTACTTTTCCATGTAATGCGTCGAATAACTTGTCTAGCTGAGCAGCTATTACTGTGTGGACAAAAGTTGTTAAATGCACAAATTGATTTAATCTGTTTAGAATCAGAAAGAATCCCTTAATAGTGGGAGTGATTTAGTGTACATTTGTATAAGAAAGATGGTAAAACTGAGTGTAATGATTATCGAGGCTTAAGTGGTATGTACTACATACACAATTGTATCAAATACTCTTCTGTCCAGGTTAACTACATATGTAGAATAGATTGTTTGAAATTAAGGGTAAGGATTTCGACGTAACTAAAGTAACGAGGTGAAGGCCAACAATCACATAAAGCTTTTCTGTTATATTGTTACGTAAGTTTAATGCAACACAATTCGGATTAAGGTCTAATAGTCATCATCAGGCGAAATTGGAGTATTAAACGTTATAAGTTACATTAAACAATTTTTATTGTCGGTAAATATAGCTAATATCTCACTTCACCATTTTTTATAAAATATGAGAAGCCGAATTGATTATCCTATATAAAGTAATAAAATAACGGGTCAAAAATTTTACAATCAATGTGTAGTACTTCTGGGTGAAGGTGCAGATTCTGTAATATTTTGCTCGGGCTCGAGGAAGACGTCCTGTAATTTTGTGGTAAACTGAATTATGTACCGAATTAGAGGTTTTTCTGACTGTTAAGTCCTTATTTTATTTTTCTTTATTATTTGTTCTTCATAATATTGCGTAAGGTAAATGTAAGCAAGAAGTTCTGAACCCGTCGTTGGACAGTTGTTATGTAGGCCTCCTTCCACTAACTCTGTAAGGGATGTTTAGGAGAGTTACTGTTACAATATCTCGGGCGGTGTTGTGATGACGTTAGTCGACCTACTTTGGGCGACCTTTGATTTACTGCTCTAGTTTCCTTGCACAGGAATTGAAAACGTAAGTACCAGAAATATAAAATACCATCAATGTCTTATATGACATACTTAGGATGTCATGAAATGTTTAAAGTGATGGTTTTGGTTAATGACCAAATAATTGTGAAACTCTAAGTTAACAAAATCCGTATGTAGTCATAAAAGTGGAAAGTGGGATGAATATTTCGCATGACTATTATCTAGGATACCATGAAATGTTTAATCGTGCTTCCTCTTTTGACAATGGAACTCACTAGAGAAGGCAGGAGACTAGAGTAAAATCCTAACTGCTTAAAGGTAGCTCTGGTAGCCTAATGTTTTGTGGTTCCTCTTCAATGTGTACGTAATATACGGTAAGATCTCTTTGCGAAATCATTATGTAATGAACTCCGGAATGGGACATTTCAAGATGGACTTTTTTTAGAAAGCCTGTGATTCGGAATTGATGGCAATCTGCTTTGTTTTCATTAATTCCTTTTGAACAAAATTTCTTCAACAAAAAAGGGCTACTGTCCTGCGTTCAGTAGAGGTATGGCGGCTGTATTGCATGGTAAGCTTGCTTCTTCCCATATGTCACGTGGGTTTGTGATGCTGTGGGAGCGGTAAAGAGAAGCATTTTATTTAATAAGGGATTAAAATTTGTTTTTTAATGTCTGCAGTATGTAAGGTGTCGTAACCTTCTTCATTACATTTCATAATCACTCTCAATTCGCAGATCATTTCAGATGAAGTATATGGAGATATATGTGAATACAGTGCTTTTATAAGTGATCTGAACAAAGTATAATTAGGACTTATTCAGGGGGCGTTGTACAGCAATATCTTCTATATCATAAAAGCAAAATCCTATAGTACTGATACTCATTTATTGACGACGAATGTGAAAAACATTGATTTTTATACACGTCAGTACAGTAAGCCAATTTCACTCTATTCTTTTTGGTATAATATTTTGAGGACTGTGTTTACTCCCCAACACAAAACAAAATTAAAATTCGCATTCGAGATCTTTCAGAATCTACTGCTATGCATGTATTGTGCAACGTTTGGAGTAAAATTATTATTTTGTTGACAGATATAGTAACAAGTAGGATTCAAATGTGAAATGGGATAAGTGGCAGTCAAAACTACTAAACTTATTTGGGATAAAAGTGTGTCTTTACAGTGTGATCATATAAAGGTTCTTCCTTTTAGAAGTCATTAAATACAAGTTGTCTTATTCGTGCTGTGTAAGAAATTGCATTGTAGAAATCTGAATTTTGATATGTTGTGTTACGAACCTTCTAATTATATAGCAAGTAACAAATGCATTAAGGGAATCACATAACGACAAACTCATGTTATGTTTTACTGTATTTTATTCATTTGTTATCTCCAAGGAACAGACATTCTTGAGGACCGAATAGTCGCTCAATTTGTAAATAGGCTTTTGGTGCCATTAATTTAATATGTGCGAAAGCATCTGAGACAAATAATTAGCATAGACAACTACGCTTATACCCTGGAAATGTTACCTGAAATTCTACCTTTTACAGACTCATCCAAAATATTTTTTAAACCCACAGTTTCTACTGACAAGTGAATTCCAGATGTATAATTCTCATGATGCTTCGCTAACACTAAAGCCGACATGTAGAAGACATGAAGCTTTCCTTCACACCCGTCTTGTACCTTAATAATTTGATCCTTAGGCGCAAGTGTAATCATCTTTCAGGTCAAGTATTTGTGAACGAGCAAGCTGACGTAGCAGGAATTCTTTACACTTGTATTCGGAATTATGTGGGTTAAAAACTGAAACTTGAAAAGACGAGTTTAGCCAAATAAATCGCACACTTTTATTCCAATTACAAATTCTCAGAAAATTGTGACATTTAGAGAGGAGTTGCACATTACTTAATACGTACTGAATATTCTGTAATATATATATTATGTATTTATTTATTTTTTGGACGAATGTAGAGAATCACTCTAAGAATGTCTAGATTTTGAAATTTTATGTGATATTGAGACACCAAATAAGATGTGACTCTAATATTAAACTATTAATTTGTGTATGGTTAATACGTTAGGTTAAGTTGCACTTCACAGATGCTTTGTTTAATATAATTACAAGGGAGTGGATCTCTAAACATCACCGAGTGTTAAGATTTGTTCTGTCGTCTAAGTCATTAGCCCTGTTTCGTTTCCTCATTCTTGTCTTTCATTTGAAGCAGAAACATGAAGAAGGACAGCGTCTCTTGCATTATCTGCGACAGACAAATACTTAGTTAGAGACATGTGCGTGTATATATGCAAGACGACAATGTACGATTAAAAAATAAACGGAAACAGTGCGATTATAACATTTCAGAGAACAGTGCAGGAATATCTGTAATGAATGAGACTTTAGGTCCAGTAATTTTTCCACCGGTTTTTGAAGTCTTTGTAGTTTCATGATTTAGTTCAGACATGATTATTCTCGATATTATTGCAGTTCATTTATTTTCACTTTTCTCATCGAGTTGAAAGAATTACAAAATTTAATTACGACTATTTTTTAATGCTCACTTCGTCTGGCATCGAATGTTTCTTTAAGTAAATGAAAAAGGTTTATGAGGGAAGTGAACCCTGGTAGTAAAAACGGTATATCTCTGTTAACTTACATTGCAAATTCAAGAGACAAAATTATGACCAAGAGAAATCCCGAAAATATTTCAAAATATGTAGCCCTCGCAATAGACATACAGCATATTATTAATACGGAAACGTAAGTGGTACAAGTAACAATAAGGAAATTTTGACCATCTCAAAATTATTCAGAAATTATAGAAACAGCATAGGTGCATAGAACATCATCAAGGAACTACAGAAAGCGGGAATATTGGGAAAGGCCCCCATACCTCGGATGGAGAAGAAAATTACCCCAAAAACCATATAAAGTCTATTCCAAATCTACCAGAATTCAGAATGCCGGATGTCACGGAAAATCCACGATTACATTTGTTATGTACTTATTATATTCAAATTATTAATTTTTACATATTCTAAGTTGTTGATTGAAATTTTCATGTACGAAGTATATGTTTCTTGCTCTGGGGCAGACTAATAATTTATTTCCAATTAAAACCGATATTCTTTAAACATTTCCATCCTAGGACGGGACTGGCGAATATTTATTACAGCGCGTGTCAAAATTACGGAACTGTGAATATTTTCACCTGTTGAAACTCGAGTTTACTAGCACCATACTTCCGAGTAATCCATTGATGTCTTAGTGCCCCTTACCGGTTGGTGACCCGGAGAGCTGCGCGCCTGGCCTGCTCCTTAGGTACGCCTTGGCCTTATCGGATGGTTATACTTTCTTAATAACACACTCCATGTATTATAATAGTATAATATACCAATAAAGCATACATTTAACGAGTTATTGATTGAAGATACAAAATGTTTCGGCGAGTCGCAGTCATAAGGATTCTAATGAGTACAAATGGCGGCAAGCCGAATAAACGTTGGATATTAAACATATATACGTATATATGTACGTTTATAATTGCGTAACTTGTTGGTATTTTATAGTATTATTCATTCATTCACGATTGTGATGGATTACAAAACGCTTGAGGTAATTTGGCTTCGTTCGAATATAAGGTGACATTAACCATGTCTTTCTGCCTAATAACCGAGGACACTGTTGTCACTGTGGTTAGTAACAGGCAGTTTTATTCTAGTACATACATTCATCATGGTCACATTTGACACCGGAACAAACTTTCCCGCTGTCAGTTGGAACTGCTTGTTAGCTGTAGCGATGATGAACATCAGACATCGCTGAAATGGTATAGGAGTTCCGACCCAGTCACACCCGAATGCCGCGTCTCCCACACTCTCCGCCTGAAACATTTCGCAATTAACGTTTTAAGCCCCTTTGAGCAGTGAGGCCGTACATTGAATATAGCAGCTGCCTGGCAAGGCGCGCGTATTGCAGAATATTTAGGATCCCGAAAGCAGTGATTTTGTGACATAATGTGGAGGCATATAATCATACTAAGATGGGTTGCCCTCCATTCACGGCTTTAAGTATTTCTTTCTCGTGCCGATAATTCTTTTAAGTGAGGTTTTTCTTAGTTCTGAAAGAGCATGTCGTGCCATCCTTTGTAAGTTCTGAAGCTGTTGTCGCCATCTAGGTAATATTCAACCTATAGCTTGCTTAATCGTTGTGTGATATCCTAGCTGCTCATCGTGAAGAAGGAATGCTCGTTTGTGTTGTTAACTGTTAACGACGCGTTTGTTTTTAGTAGGGATTTAAGGTATCGGTTTATGAAAGTGACATCTAGAAGGTCAGAGACAGTTTACTGGTGACTAAATTCGATTTCATTTTGCCGACTTTCTTTCGATTATGTAGTTTCTTTGACATTAGAAATGTAAAAATCCTTAATTCTCAGGCCACAATGTTCATTATTCCTCCATCCGCATCCTCCAAGACCATTACGTTTTAAGGTAACAATCTCATCATTAATGATATTACGGAATGGATAGTGTTTGTAATGATAGTGTCAGTGGAACCTAAATTAGTGTTTTTTACCCATACGTTTTTCTTCGACCGTAATTAAAAATAACTGCATGGTTGGATACAAACATTTAATATTTTGGCTGACTGACAACAATTTGTGTCCAAAACATGTCCAATCTTACTCAGAAATATGTGTTTGCTAGGAAATGAAAATTGATAGCCATGTTTGAGTTACTGACTCATAGTATACTATAAAATCCTGGATTTCGTGTTTTTACTTTCTGGCGAAGCAATTCTTTTTGCCCTAATACAAAATAAATATTTGACTTGGTACATAAAGCAAAATGTTATTCATATTTGCATGATTAAAACCTGTAATATCAGGAAGTTCCTGAAATATTCTTTTCAATTATTTACCAAAAGAAATTTGCTGCTGACGGGCGGAGATTGCACAAAAAGACGCATGGATCAAAACAGCTGTAGCTCCCTAATATGGTAGATGCTCGTCGGCATATTGTACCTAATAATAATAATAATAATAATAATAATAATAATAATAAGCCGTTTTCACTTACGTGCTGTGTCAGCTGATCTCCAAACCAGCAGATCAGTAGCACGTCGATACAGCTCATCATGTAAACTGCCACTGCTTGACTCATGTCCGCATAATTTCCCCACCTCTGCAACACAAATATTTCGTAATAATATTGAGACACCACGAGATCCTTTAAAATCTGCGTACAGAAAAATGTGCGCACATTAAAATTAATTATTCCGGATCTGTATTTTATTTTTCTCGGTGTTTTCATTATATGACACTGCATAGGTTCGGCGAAAGATTCCCTTGCTAAACCAGTTACGGTATTCGAGAAACAGCAAGCATTTCAGCACGCTAGAAACTGCGAATATTGAGTTCTCTTTTATCATTATCCCGTTGTGTATATAAGCGCCTATTTCACTCTTTGTCAACCTAAACACAATACTTTTCAAACGCACTGTTTATTCTCTCTACAACATATTTCGGCTCGTACGCCTGCCATCATCTGGTAGAAGGTTAAAATCATGAAATTAAAGGCACATGTTGAGGTGGAGGCCTCCCCTTTACAGTTAAAGTATATAATACCATAGATTTACCTATTGTTGCCTATAAGGAATAATACATATTTGCATAGATTTTAATACTTAAAATTGTCAAAACATAATTACTAAAACATCGGGATGGAAATATCTCTGTTTCTTATACAATTTAGTGGATTAGTACAGTTACAGGCGGTGTTTTGGCCCAATCTTATTATTGTTCCTTTGTTTAATGTGTACTGTGTAGCGATCTTTGCTGGCGGAAGCGTTCTTGGAAGGCATTTTTATTGATATAACAACCTGTGTTCAAGTGAATGTTGCACGTCTCTATGGTATGTATGTTAAATATAGAGATCTGTGTATTTCTCCTGTCAGTGCAGTAGAACTTGCAGTTATGTGTGTACAGCGTGTAGAATTGTGTATGCGCCTACAGATATTTACGATTACGAGTTCAGTCAACAGTGCATTTGAAAGAATTGTGTCTACTCTCACAAAGAATGATATAGTCGAACATCGAAAATTTATCGTCACTACTCGATGTTACCTCGGCAGTTCTTTTGACGGAAAACGTCTTACTCCGCGGGTCCGGTATGGGGGGAAACTATGCGAAAGTCGATGTTACGATTTTGTGTATACTACACAAATCTTAGTACCTTTAAAACTATAACGCATATCCAAATAAGCAATACACGGTTTAAAAGAGCAAGGATGAAAGAATGTTACGCGACATTAACCTTGAGCGCGTGACGTCACACGCCGCCACAAGATGGTCGCCAATTTGGAGTGGAAAATTACCTGTTCGCCGCGCGGCAAAATTAGTATAGCTCGGGAACGCTTACGTGTAGGACGTTGTGTGAGGTGTCGTTTAACACAGCTCGACGATTACTATTAAATAAAAGACTAGTGAAAGAACTTGAAAAAATATACAGTGAGAAATTGTTGAACTTGGACAAATTTTCCCTACAATTTTAAAAATGTCGAAATATCTTGAAAACAAGAAGGTAAATGCCTATCGTAAACGCTTACAAAGTGAAAGAAGAATAAATGAGGAATCCAAAAACGCCCCTATGACAGCAGCAGAACGAATGCGGAGGATGAGGCAGCGTCGACAAGTTGAGGCGAGCACCAGTCGCGCGGACGCCGCAACGCCTGACGCAAGTTCACAGGCAATGGATGTCGACAGTGAGATAGAATTAGTCAGCATTGTCAGAAATAAATAAAATAAAATGAATGCAAGTTCCTTGCGCTCATTTCTTTCTTACCAACCCTACAAACACCCCGCCCCGACAACACCGCCTGGGTAAGACGTTTTCAGCCAAAAACCTCAGCGGTAGTGACTCCGACACTAACTACCCCGTTTTTTTCCTTAAATCACAAGTTGTTAGAAATAATGTTCCTCTATTGCAGGCAAATTTTCATACCATCAACATATTAAGATATAATAGAAGAAACACTGTTTTGCAAAATGTATGAAATTCTTCGCGTATTTGTGACACATTGCCTTAAACCTTGGCCCTCAAAAGTAATACGGGTTAAAATATTTTGAACGTGGAGGGATCTGAACGAAAACTTCTCCACAACACACTTGTTTTCGGATAATGCAAGCAGAGCATGTTTAGTAGTGTGAGCTGTAACCGTGCCATGAATAAAGTTGCTTCTTACTTTCACTTTTAATTTTTTGGAAAGAGTCTAATTATCAAGTTTTTAAAGCGGTCGATATTTATGTCTTTAATTAAAATATTTTTCCAGATTATTCTGTTTCAGGTAACAGGATGCCAGATATCAAAGTTATTTTTATGAAGAGAATGTTCATGCAACTGTTATGCTATTAATGAACTCCTGTATAGACTATTCTGCTTCTCTACACACCCGCTTAAACATGGCCATGCTTCCCACTTAAATGGTTTAACATTTCCAACATGCTCGGATCGCAACAACTAATTGCTACAACTAACCATAGAAAGAATCAGGATTTCATATCCCTAATTATTAGTCAGTTGAAGATGCACAGATGTATACGTCGCCTATCACCATGTTCTTTGTAGTACGTAGTATTAGTATCTATTTTTTGAAATGATAGTTAATAATTAACAACCTAAATATACCAGCCAGATCTACTGATACAAATTCATACATGCCACGCTGTCTTAAATGTTCGGCATCTTCATCGTCACATCCTAAAACACTCATACCAAACTTTGTAAGATTACTTCTCTCTTCTTGTTCGCATGTGCCCTGTTTTACTCATGTTGTTACTATAATTTCAAAGCTATACAGGCCTATAATAATCTTTCTAGAAATATTTGAATTCAGCAGTATAATCCATATTTAATATTAGTCAATTTCACAGGCACACAATGTTAGTTTAAAGAGGACGAAACATTTAGAGTGCTTACATTTTTCTCATATGTAAGACTACTGAAACCCAAACCCATTGCATCATTCTAAACTAACATTGTTCTGTCTTTCTCTGTTCTTACGTTTGTCCATATAAAATAATAATTGTAATATTAATCATTATTAAAATTATAATTGATTTCTTCTAGTCGCTTAAATGCAGGACTGACGTACACAACGCAAGTACGGAAGTCACATGCATAGTCCACGAAGATCAGCCCAATTTTCGCGGCCCCCCTTGTTACATCGAAGACATTCAAACAGGTGGTTAGAAAACGACTCCAAAAGATTTTGCACTGTTCCTCTTCTGCCTCAGTCGCTGTTTTTTCTTTCCACAGAATATTTCTGCATTGTGTTTTTCGTCTGGATATTCGCTTGACTTTTTCTTTAGTCTCTCTCTTTACCTTTCATTTCTTAATAGATAGTTTTTCTTTCCAGCTCATTCTTGAACATGTTTCTGGCAAATGTTTAAATTTCTGATTTTCCTTTCTTTTTTTAGGTTTGTTATTTTCTACCTGCCACCAGGAAGTCGGGTTATTTTGGTCAGAGTCCTCCCGTATAATGGTCAGTGCTTGTTGACCTCGTATACATACTAGTCCCTTCATCTTGGCAGTTCTGACGCCTGTTGGCTGAGGAATGTCCGTGAGTTGTAAAGGCGATTGAAGTCATTATTTTTATTAATTCTGCACTTCACAATCATAACTGAGGATGTCTGCTCATGAACTGATAACTGTTTTTGTTATTAGATTTATCGTAAATATACAATTCCTTCGGTGAGTAATATGCCTGCTTCAATTTTCCCTTTCTTGAAAGGTATTAAATATATGCCAAGTTCTATAACATAACCAATTGTCCCTCCATTTATTCCGAAAGATTATTTTCAATCGTACCCTCCCATGGAACACAGCCTTAACGAAGCACTGTCCGTGCGGGCGGTGAGGGTTTGTGTGCCCCAAAGAAGCTGGGGGCTAAACCGGCAGTAGCTTAGCTACTGGTAGGGTCTCCCAAGCCGGGCAGGCCTTAGCGGAGGGGCCAGACAAAGTGTGTTCCACAACGACCTGTCAGAACCAATAACCTATCCAAAACATCCTACCTATATTCCTATGAGTCACCAAAGCTAAGGTGTGAGGCATCGTGCCGAGAGCTGCATGGCACTGGGGTGGTAAAACAGCAGTGTTGCTAAACGATCCCCTCGGGGAACCGGGCAGCACCCCGTTGTATCTATGCCTTCCACCCGTAAGGGGCTCTGCGGGTGGTGACTGTTATTTCCCCATTACTCGTGGGAACAAAATGGACACGAAAAATTTAAAACCTAAACAAGGAGCAGATTTGGCTGCAGACTTGTCAAAAGAAGACTCCTATATGGAGGCTGAAAGTGAATCCGTTGCTGTCTCTTCAGAGGAGGACAGACTAGCTGCAGGCGTCTCTACGATCAAACTGCAGACTCGGCGTCTCTCTGGAGCGCAGCGAAGGAAACTAAATAAAAACAGGAAAATGAAGGAGGGCACCTGGACGGTTGAAAAACCTAAAGGTAGAATTCCCTCATCTAAGGAGAAGAAGGTGAAGGAAAACAGTGGGGGTGTGAAAAGACCCTACTCTGACTCAAGTACTCCTCGACAACGAAGCCACCTAAGAAGCCCAGGAACACGCAAGTGCAGACAGAGTCTTACAAGGAAGCTGTAGTTGGAATTAGAATGGCGGTTATCTTCAGACGCTATCCGGAAGAAAAACTAAATGAGGCTCAGGTCGACCTCATTCAGATAAAACTTTTGGAGGCTGTGGATGCGTGTTCCGAGGGGGAGATGCCTCCACAGTTTCTAAATACCAGATTTACACAGGGAGCACTATGGATGAACTGTGCAAATGAACACTCGAGGGTCTGGCTAATGCGGACTATAAATGGACTTGGGGAGCTTTGGGAGGGGTTGGAGCTGACAGTTGTCGACTCCAAAGACCTCCCGAAGAGACCCAAGGTGCTTGTCCGCATACCAAACACCTCAGAGGTTACCACTGTCATAACGCGTCTTAGGATCCAGAATCCAGGACTGAATACGGCGGATTGGACACTAATGAGCCGTAAGGTAATTGAGAAGGAACAAACTTTGGCCTTCTGTATAGACTCAGACTCATACAAAGTACTGGTTAAAACCAACTTCAAGGCCTTCTGGGGACTAGGAAGAGTCATCTTCAGGACCCTGAAGGATGAAGAGGAAATAAAAGAAAAACCAGTAGATGAGGGTGCTGCAGGTAAATCTTCATCACAGTAGGGCGGCTTCAGCAGCCCTCTGTGTTGCAATGAGGAACTGTGATGTAGCCCTCATACAAGAACCATGGATCTACATGGGAGCTGTCAAAAGTTTAAAAGAGGTAGGTGGAGAACTAATTTATAGTAGATCCAATCTAAATCCAAGAACCTGTATTTTAGTCAAGAAAGACTTTAAGATACTGCCGATGATGCAATATTGTTCTAGAGACCTCACGGTAGTCAAAATCAGGGGTTCATGTGACAAGGGGCCGAGGGAGATTATTCTAGGATCGGCCTACCTGCCATATGATGAACCTGAACCCCCACCCCATAAGGAGTTAGAAAAGCTGGTAGCAGGATGTAAAGCAATAGGATCACACCTTGTCATCGGCTGTGATTCAAATGCGCATCACACATCCTGGGGAAGCACAAACATCAACACCAGAGGTGAGTATATGTTAAACTTCATTATGGTAAATAATTTAGACATAATGAATAAGGGTAACAGACCTACTTTTGTTACGTGTAACAGGCAGGAAGTTATTGACATCACTATTGCCACCTTCTATGCTGGCAATTTTGTTAAAGTTTGGTTTGTATCTGAGGAGGTAAGTTGTTCGGACCACAGATACATACGATTTAACATTACGGGAATCAACCGTTCAGTTGAATTCTATCGCAATCCACGCAGGACTGACTGGGAGTCCTTTAGAACTGACCTGGAAAGCCACCTGTGTGGAGTGAAGGATAGGATTACCAATTACATTGACCTGGAGATTGCTGCAAAGCAATTTCAGGATGCTATTAACATGGCATACCATGATAACTGTCCTTCTGTGGCAAGGCAGAACAGCAGGAATATATCTTGGTGGAACAAGGACCTTGCGGACAGAAGGAGGAAAGTTCGCAGATATTTAATGCTGCGAAAAAGTCAGGGAATTGGACTGACTATAAGAACAGCTTGACTGATTATAATAAGACACTTAGACAGGCCAAGAGAGAATACTGGAGGAGACACTGTGAGGAGACAGAAAAGGCTCCTGAATGTGCAAGACTCCAGAAGATTCTCTCGAAGGATGGGCAAAGTGTAATTAGCTCTCTCCAGTTAGAAAACGGAGAATATACTAACACAGAGAACGAGACTCTGGAGGAATTACTCAGGGTTCATTTCCCTGGTTCAAAAATACTTAATGAACCTTCAGGTGGATGGGACGGTATTGAACTGGAGTCTCCTGAATGGAAGGCATCCAGGAGTGACTGGGCATCCTCCAGAAGGGTCGTAAGTTTTGGAAAATTGAAATGGGCTGTTCACTCATTTCAACCATATAAAACCCCAGGTATGCCCATCATGCTACAGCAGGGTTTTGAACTGCTAGGGGGAAAATTATTAAAATTACTAAGAGCCAGTCTGGCCTTAGGATATATCCCGATGAGCTGGAGGCATATCAGGGTGGTGTTTATTCCAAAACCTGGGAGAACTTTGACCCAGGCAAAGTCTCTGAGACCTATCAGCCTCATGTCTTTTATACTCAAAATACTTGAGAAATTAATCTATGCACACATCAGGGATGGTGTTTTGGTTGAAAAACCACTTCACCAATACCAGTATGCCTATAGGGCAGGTGTGTCCACAGAAACTATACTTCTCCAGGTGGTAAGCAGACTGGAAAGATCTTTGACAAATAAGGAGGTTGCGCTGGGTGCCTTCTTGGACATTGAGGGGGCATTCGACAATACCTCATTTAATGCAATTACTACAGCTGCCAGAGAACGTGGACTTGAGGAAACATGTTGTAGATGGATCAGGTCCATGCTTGAAGGCAGACTGGTACATACTTCCCTCATGGGCAGCAATCTTACTGCCCAAGTAGTAGGGGGTGTCCACAGGGGGGAGTTTTGTCTCCCCTTTTGTGGAATCTAGTAGTAGATAGGCTTCTGGTAATAACCAATGACCTAGGATTCAGAACCTTCGGATATGCTGACGATATTGTCATCATAGTGCAAGGTAAATTTGAACACACTGTCAGGGAACTCATGCAAAGTGCCCTGGATACAGTGGTAAATTGGGTTGTCAAAGAGGGTCTGAATATAAACCCTCACAAAGCAACCATAGTTTCTTTTACCAATAGAAGGATAGTGAGGGATTCAAGACCGATAACACTTCTAGGTAAAGAACTTGTGATGTTGGGGGAGGTTAAGTACTTGGGAGTGATTCTAGATTCCAAACTTAACTGGAACCAACATCTACAGAAAGTAATTAGGAAATCAATGACCACCTTTACGGTGGTCAGACGAATGTATGGTAAGAGATGGGGACTTAGACCTAGTATGTTGCATTGGCTCTACACTAGGATAATCAGACCATCTATTCTCTATGCTGCCTTGGTCTGGTGGCCAAAGGTTAAGCAAAAGAGTACCAAAAACCAATTAGGCAGGATTCAAAGAATGGCCTGCCTAGCTATTACAGGGGCTATGAAATCGACCCCTACTGCAGCAATGGAGGTGCTTCTGAATCTGACTCCGCTAGATCTATTGATTATAGCGGAGGCGAGGATGGCACTCTATAGACTGAATATAACTGAGCAACCAAATATTCCCAAAACGGAAACAGGGTTGCTGAATATCTGAAGGAAGGTGGGTGACCCTGTACTTGACATGCGGTCAGACCACATTACACCAGCATACTACTACACCAAAAACTACATGGTCAATATTGACCAGGAGATTTGGAGGAATAAAGATCCAAGGCTTCCCAGAGACGCCCTAATCTGGTTTACAGACGGATCAAGGGATGGCTCAGGGACAGGATCTGGGATTCAAGGCATAAGACCAGAGAAAGGCCTCAGTTTCTCTCTGGGTAAATTTGCCACAGTTTTTCAAACCGAAATACATGCCATTCTTCAATGTGCATGTGTGAATATAAGTAGGGCTTATCGTAATAAGCGGATCCTTATTTTCTCTGACAGCCAGGCGGCACTTAAGGCACTCAACAGCCCAAAAGTAACGTCGAGACTAGTTGTAGAATGCATGGATGCTCTATCTGAACTGGCAGAACGCAATGAGGTAACCCTCCTGTGGGTGCCTGGGCGTAGTGGCATCCTTGGTAATGAAAAAGCAGATGAACTTGCAAGGCAAGGTGCAGCTAAGCCATTACTTGGCCCAGAGCCGGCTCTTGGAATACCAAAGTGTTCAGCAAGAGAAGCAATCAAGAACTGAACTGAGTGTCAACATTTAACTACCTGGAAAAGTATACCAGGTCACAAATATGGCAAACTTTTTATCAATGGACCATGCAAGAAGAAAGCTGACGGCCTGATTAAATTGAGCAGGAATCAACTTAGATCAGTAGTAGCATTCCTCACAGGACATGCACCTGTGAGAAAGCACTTAAACATTATGGGCATCTTCGAAGGAGATCCGACCTGCAGATTTTGTGGGTCGGAGACTGAAACTGTGCACCATATTGTTTGTGGTTGCGAGGCAATGGCTCGACAACGTTATAAGTTCTTTGGGAAGATGTTCACTGAACCAAGAGATATAAGCTTGGCTTCACTAAAAGACCTGTGTCTCTTTATTAGTAGCACAGGGCTAATGAACCAATGCTGAAAGAAAGACTAAGGGTGAGCACAATAAGCCTAAGGCTGCGGTGCATCCGGAGCGAATGCCGACGGGCCCATAGAAAAAAGAAGAAGAAGAATAAATAACGTAAATTGTACGGTTCTATCGGCTTTATAACTGTCTGGTGTACCGGAATTTAAAATCCGAAAAATTTTGTTTCTTTAAAAAATGGCATTTGATATACGTCGATAAATATTACAGTCTCTGTTGAACTTCTTTTTAGCCTATTAAACACAGAATTATTCACGGTGATTACATATTCAGGACACAGAGAGCTCCGAAACACAAGAGAAATCATATGAACAAGCCTGTGTCATCAAATTGTGACTGTTATACGGTTTCCCACGTGACACAATAAAACTAGTGACTCGGTCTGAGGTCGAACAACGAATTTCAGAACTGTCACAAAGAATGCTTCATCACTAACCGCAACTAATGTCTACTTCCATTTCCCCTTTTTAAAGAATTTGCTAGTATAGAATGTGTTGAAAATCATATCAATCAAAATCGTAAATTTGAACGCCGATAAGCACTTATGTGCAGTGGTGATTTAAATGCCAAGAAAGGATAGTATTCAAGTTGACTGAATGTTTATAAATCAGAAAATGACAAGGAAAAATTGAGGAAACTTATGTTATTCGTCCCATATATATTTAATTGATTAAGTCCTATCCGACAAATGTACACTTTTATTTTTCGTGAAATTTGATTTTGATGTTTCTATATTGATAAATTTCTTTTGTCTGTCTGGCGTTAATAATCCTCATGTTATTCGTACCGTACATTTTTCATTGTTTAAGTTGTATCCGACAAATGTGCAATTTTATTTTGTTTTATTTTTTAAGCGTGTAACCCAACATGTACCTTTGAAGAAGGGCTGTTGTAAATTAAAACAGATGTCCTTGAAGATGAACCTCATATAAGGTTCGAAACATGTTGGACCATCTTCAATGAAATGTATGTACTGAATAGAAAATAAAAGTGTACATTTGTCGGATAGAGCTTAAACAAGATAAACTGATGGTATCAGACAGAAGTCGTTTTGTATGGTACACCTCAGTACAGGCCTGAAGCTGTTAGCACAGAAGGCAGATCAATAAGGAAGAGAGCTACGTGTACACTGAGTTGTCTAAAACAACTTAAGTGTAATTTACACTTGCACTTTACTTAGTGCTTTATATTCTCTTTACCTTCCCGGTGTATTGCATGTGGCTGCTGTGGTAGACACTTAAAATGCTAAAATTAGCACATATACCTGCAAGACGTGTAACTATATTTAAACCGTAGTGTTAGGTACCGTATGTGTAAATAAAAATATGAACTTTTATTAAACCTGAAGAACAAGATGTGTATTATATCAATCTATTTAATGTCAGAATTGTTGGCATTTTATATCTTCAAAATTTAATATTTTTACACGCATTCTCCTGCAACTGCCAGTAACAAATCTATCTGACCTACCGCAATAGAGAACATTGTAGGGCTGCTGTTGGCTGGCGTACTTAACAAATGAGCACTACTATCTCTTATGACGAATTGATTAACACAATTTTTTATTAAAGGTGACAAGGGATATGTTGCGTAATCTTGATACTAGTGTTCAGGAACTGATGGTGTAATTGCATGTTTGGATCGTGTAAGGAGAGTTGCCAGACGGGATCAGCTGATCGGGCAAGAGAAACCATGTTGTCGGTCGTGCTGGTGTGGTTCTAATTGGGAGCAAATGTGACCGTTGATGTAACGTTGAGTTTTATATGATAGTAGTAAGTCTTATTTTAATTTGAATTGTTCATTATGGTACTATGAATCATTATATGTCGTTAGTATATTATGGAATGAATCTATGCTAACCCTCAAAACCATACAGTCAACTAAGCATCGAGCGAGCGGCCAGAGACCCACGCCTTAGACCGTGCGGCCACTGGGATCGGCACCGTTGAGGGGGATGCAAACATGAAAAATAGCCGTGGACGAAAACGGATATGATTTTGAAGCCTTCGACTGACCGTGGACGAAAACTGACATCTCCCCACCTTCTTGCTCCAATTGTCTAGAAATTCCGGGATCCTCAAACTCCTGGAGCCCTAAGGGCCAGCCCAGGCCTGTGTAGGGAAAAATGTACCTAGCATCTTAGTAATTTTTGAAAAGGAATTTCAGTACCAATATACGGGCTTTAATTGCTACGCATTTCTATATTTAAAAATGTCTGACACAAGGATGGTAATGTTGACAGGCAATTACTTAACTGATAATGATCTTTCAATTGAGTCTACTGTCTTCTGAGATGTGACGCCGTGTTTAATACTGAAATTTTAATGTTGCTCAGTGAGATTTGCAGTTCTCACGGCCGTGCCGGAAGATAAACGAACGAAGGTCTAAACCGATAATGGAGGCAGCAGGCTGATACATATCTGCCCGACCACACAGTCCCACATATCATAAAACTGTTATGTACATTGTTTGAATCACAAAAATTCCTTATACTGTACCGTAACTACAGAAAAAGCGCTGAAGCACATTGTGGCCAGTGAACTCACAAAGTGGCCGCACACAGCAACATTCAGTGCATCTTCCAGTTGCTGCATGAACCTGCAAATAAGGAAAGGTGTACTGAAATTGCTGGAAGATGTGTTACAGAATTTAATCTATATTTTATTTACAAGGCTGTAGAATATATTTTTGCAGCCATCAGAAATACTATCAGGGCGACCGAATTCATAAGGGTTTCTTTATTAAACGACATTTAAATAATTTTTTCGCATTTGCAGTCACGTGAATATTTTACTTACGCTATTATTTCTTGATGATGTCGAATGCACGCATTTAACTTAGCTTTCAAGTCACAATTTGCAATTGTATTAACTTGTTCATCTTCCTGCACGTGATGATGCGTGATATATTCCTGTCTGATGTCCGATATGGCCGACTTTAACTTTTGGACCTGAGCACAGGCCACGGCGTTCAATATCATACTCAGAGAATTGAAACCGATGAATATACCCAGTATCTGGAGAGTTGTGAAGCACTGTGAATAAGTTAAAGGAAATGAACTGAGATTTGTGATAAAATTAGGACATTAAGGAATGCTGATAAATTAATTCAAGTCTAAACTAAAGTCCGTGTAAGGATGATAGCTTTTTACAAAGACTTTTGTTCTGAATTTCACCATCTTCAAATTCTCCTTTTCCTTTATAAACTTCAAATCCACACCTAGTCAATAAAAGCTTAATTTGAGATGTAATTGCATTTGAAAATGCCTGGAATCGAAAGGAAAACATGTTGTGAATGTTTTGAGATTTATTTCCTGTGTCAGTACCTTTAGAAATATAATTACATTAACATCATTTTCCTCTTTCAGTAGGTATTAGTTTTAGTATTAGTATTAGTAGGTGAAGTTTGTAAGTGTGACAGCAGAATATGTTTGACACACTCGCCATCAGTTAATCCCACAATGGTGTGTTGGGTATAAAAATGAGTTTATAAAGCTGAAAGATACCTGCAGATACATTTGTTCCAAAACATCAAATTATATCACTTCATTCACATGCGTCACAGCAAGTCTCCCTGTTGTTTGTTCCTTTTATACTTTTGTGGTTTATCAAACAGATCACGCAATGTTCGATATCTGTATTGATGTACGAATGGAGGGGAGTATTAAAATTAAGGGGAGATTTAGAAAAGTGCTCTGTAACATGTGACAATTCAGTGTCGCACTTTTAGACGATATTATTTTAAATGTTCCCCGGTTCCTTGATCTAATGCAAAATACTTCCTTTCACGTCTGTCTGGACTCACCATTGATAGTTATCGTTGCACATTTCATTAGATACCCACATTAAATCAGCAAATAATACAGCCAATAAATCCAACGGTTTGTACTGCGGCTGCGATATACGCTTCTATTCAGCAGATGCCGATCAGAACTTCGTCTATACTGACTGTTTTGTTTGTTTACCTTAGTCTAACGGAAAAAATTTCTTGATAATTCACCGATTAATTGAAGAGCGCTTCATTCCAAATTTTTACAGTTGCTTATTTTCACCCATCCCATTATTCACAGTTGTTGATTCTGATAAATTAACACAGTGGAAGAACAATGAAAAACGAAAGTTTTCTGTTAACTCAGAGATTTATATTAAGTGAAATCTAAGAAGAAATTCGAAAAGAATTGTATTTTTCTAAGTTAAAGAAAATGTTACCTGCGAGATGTTAACCAATTCGTAGAACGGTGAAATTGTCCAGTCGAAAGGATACCACGCAGTATACATCGTTTCGTGACTTGTCAAGATGCGGATTGTTGATTGGGTGAAGTGAAATGTTACGAGCCCTATAGCTACTTTGATGCTGAAAAACTTAATACGCCGGATCCATCCTGCCGCTGTTAAATATCCAGTGTCGGCGTCTCTGGTCGGCAGATCTTCCCACGTGAAGCTGTCTGTTAGGTCCAGTGCCAGTTCGATACTTTCTTGTTGCAGTCTGAGACAAAGAAACCACATCAGGATATAAAGTTCGAGAATTGTGGGAAACTGGTCTAAGAACATCTTGATGAAAGTTATCCCTTGTGCTTTAAATAACTAACAAATAAACTGTCAAAATACCGTCTATAACACAACCGTATTTTATATTTTTATATGTAGGCTACTTGTGTTAGTCCCCTTGGAACATAATGAGGTTTTATATAACAATATTTAAAATAGAGGTAAAAGCCTAAACATGAATATACTCTTTGTTGTGAGATCACACAATTACATGTCATCCATTGAAATTTCCTCCTATTTTTGTTAATAATTATATTAATATTTTTAAGACAGACAGACAGAAAGATATTTAGGTAGATAGATAGATAGATAGATAGATAGATCGATAGATAGATAGTTAGATAGATAGACAGAGAAATCAATTATGAATATACCTAAAAATTGTCTCGGAAATATTGTTTGTAAGTCAACAATTGCACAGCTAAACTTCTGACTTACAGTGATACATCTAAAAAACACACCCACACAATGAACGTAGATGTATAAACAGTAATAGGAACACAAGCTTCAGTTTGCTGCACGGAATTCGTTGTTATTTTATAACGATATGTGATCTGTCACAGTAATGCAGTGATGTAGTCTTCTTGCTGTGACATGTTCTTATGTAGATTGTCCTCACAAGCGCACTGCACGATCGAGTATTCTCCGATTCTTTCAAACTTCTTGAGGAAAACAATTCCTGGCAAAAAAAAACTGACCAATCAACACGAATTTCGTATTCATATTTTGCAGAAGAAATGGAGAGAAAATTGTTCTTTCTGTCATATCATTAACATCAATGTTATTGTCGCGGTATTTATCCGTGATCTGGGGAGTAATTTGGCGGTTTTGAAACAGGAAGGTTGGCCTTTGCTGTTTTGGTACTACTCTAATAATACTTTTTAAATTTTAAATTTTTTCTTCATAAATATATAACTTTTCTTATTATTTAACTTATTTTTCATTATGTAACAACACAGTTTTCGTACTGTGTGACTTTCGTTTGCGGATTGATTCTCCTAACGAATGTAGTGCACGATTGATTTTTCTCTTATTCGTTTAAACCTTTTTGAGAATGAACACTTTCTAACAGAGCAAATTAAATAAGCAATACCACCGCAGTGAAAAATTGCAAACAAAATCGACAGAGTAGTTTTCTCTATTCCTGACCAATATCTTTAGTCCATTACTGCTAGGCTTCTACGTGGCCTAGGAGTTAATTTGGAGGGTTTGTAATTAGAAGGTTGCGGGTTGGGGTTTCGTTGTCGCAAAATTTTATAGGTGCGTAAGAAAAATTGCGAAATACAGCTATTAGCTTCGTCATGTCTGTCTCTGTCCTTCCATCCGCATGGAACGAGTCGGCTCTCTCTTGACCGATTTTCATGAATTTTGACATTTAAGTCCTTTTCGAAAATAAGTAATTAAATTATCATTAAAATCTGACAAAATCAAAGGGTACTTTACATGCATTCCTATGTACATTTATGTTAATATCTTGCTCGATTCTTCTTAGTATGAGAACCTTTTCAGATAAAATTTGTAGAGAAAATCAAAACACACATTTTGTATTCAGGAATTTTTTTCTGAAATTTGTGCCGTTTATAAGACAATTTGGAATAGTGTGGTGGAGCCAGACAAAACACAGATGACAAAATAATTTGGCGCATGCGCTTTGCATGCCGGATAACTAAGCCTACAAACACAAAACATTTGGAATATGTGATACTTAATAATTTTCCACGGCAACAATGGTTACACGAATGCGCCTCAGTGTTACTTTTATACGGAGAGAGCCTCTCTTATTTTGTATCAAACAACGAATTTGTTGCTTGTTTAGATATTAATTTGGATCTCTAATAATAGTAAACTGTAATCCTTTATTTGGACACCTTTCAAATAAAATATTTCAGCAACGAATCAATCATATTTATACAATGACTAAAACTGGTATAATAAAAAAGAAAATTGTAAATGTTGTATTTACAGTAGATCCGATTAGCATAAAACGAAATGGTTTAACAATTTATAATATTAGGAGACAGTAAAAAACACACAAGCTGATTCAAATAACTTCTATAATCTTAAATTAAAAATCCTTAAAAAGTATAATGTGATTTTTTCATACGAAACATTCCAGTTTAGTATTGTTACAGATCCAGAGTTATATATGCAGTAAAGTAAAACTTCGTCATTGTTATAGAAAAATAAAGCAACGAAGAAATAAGTGCACTTTTCACGGCTTACAACTTTGAAACACATAAAATTTAACAAACAAAACCGATACAAACAACTGTACCCCAAAGCATTTTAACTTGTTATTCTAATAACTGATGATTTATTAAAAAACACTACAAACCCAACGGTTATGAATCGCTAATTGAAGGTATCAATAAAGGTTGGAGAAACAATTGTAATGCGTGAAATGGCAGGGTGAGATTTCACAAAGTGTAAATGATATTTACGCTTTTACCTTTCTTGTAGAAATGTTTATACACAAGCCTAATGATGGTAGAGGATGACCGAAACATGTAGCATACTTAAAGTAATACAAAAGTACAGATTTTTATACGGAAAATAGTCTTTTCATTACAAAAAGCATCACGAATAATTTTATGTTTTTCTCTCAAATACAGAACAACAAATTTCGTAGCATCAATTTTATATTCATTTCACCGTGCATTTTCACTTAGTATTCAGTAACCAACAAATGCACAAACATAAACTACTTTATAGTTTTTATTAATATCGATGCATTCCCCTAAACGGGTTTCGGTCCGTAGACCATCTTCAGAGGGTAACAAGCTACTAGACTTCAAATCGCATGTTTAATGTGCGGAAGAACACACACAGAATCGTGGTATTGTGTATGGAGGTGATTTTAAGCGTGTTGTTACGCGTGCAGTTGTGTGGAGTTGTACAAACTGAATGTTGTCTGGTGGACTTTGTCACTTACTTCTAAGACAAGTGTGTTCTTCGGCACATTAAACATGCGATGTGAAGTCTAGTAGCTTGTTACCCCCTGAAGATGGTCTACGGACCGAAACACGTGTAGGGGAAAGCATCGATATTAATAAAAACTATAAAGTAGTTTATGTTTGTGCGTATGTTGGTTACTGAATACTTCGTAGCATCAGTTTACCGGAAGCCAAATTCTAACAAGTGTCACAGGTGTGTAGTATAAAAATATATATATTTTTTCAATATTGCTGTACTCATACCGACTCAGAAATTTTGTCACTGCTACCAAAATCTAGCGTTTGAAAAACACATTTATAGTATGGAGAAGCATCAAAATATCAGTAAGTAAGAGCCTCCTATCAATTTTAGCCTAACTTAACACATTCGGTTGCTATGTATTTGCTTACACTGACGTCTTGCTGCAGAGTTCTATCGGCTGTCAGCAATAGATATGCTGGTTTCCATAGATTCTATTACAATAATTTCCTTCAACGCATTCGCATGGAAAATACGAAAATTCGGTAAAAATAAATGGCTGATGGTTGACTTACAGAATATTTTAAAGTATTATTTCTTAAATATATAGGACTTAGTTATTAAACATTGCTCTAAAAGTGATGCTGTATTTAATGTACAGTATATGTGATGCTGCAACTATGATGGCTAGTGTTGTGACTTACCTGCAGGAAAAATAAAGCCATACAACATCCACACTCACAAACAACACACGAATATTTGTCATGACGTGTCCCAAATCATCCCTATGTATGTACACATCGACAATCATCCCTAAAACTGTAGAGCAAGCACAGAAGTTCACTGTTATCATATAGATAGCGTAAATTATTGACATATTCTTCATCTTAAACGGAATTCCAGCTAATCTTAAAAAGAAAATAATCGAGCTGAAACGACCCTCCGAGAGTACCTTTACTTCTGATTCTTTGCTTTCCATGTAGAGATGCGACTGAAACAATGATACTTCAAAGTCTAAAATGTTGCTGTATATTGTAGGCAGTCCGCGACCATTTAGAATTGATCCCGTTCGCAGTGCTTCTGTGTGCGTCTGAAAGTCAGAACACTACGCATGACACTGAGGGCTGGAAGGGTGGTTACGATTTTTCCTGACCGAAATTGATCAATACCGTTTTAAATTGCATTATTAATGGGAGATGGAAGTTAGTATTTCAGAATCGTTAATTTGGTAATTTCTAGATAATTGGAGATAACTACGTGACTTCTAAGTTTGAGCTATCATATTCTGAAAACTTCGTAGAAGGAACGAGACTACTTTATTGGTGCCATTGATTAATTCACGATGTAGAAAACTTTTTCTGCTTAAGGAAAATATATTGCATTTTCCATTTATTAACATTCCAGAAACTTAAGTAACGAAAGATCAGCTATAATTTAGTGTGTTTATAATCAGATGTTTCAACTATCAAGTGAATTTTTTAACGTAACTTGAAACAACATCGGCGTCAAATTAGTTGGTTTAAATATTCTAGATTTGTTCCAGAACCTATTAACAATTCTCTTATATTTCGAACTGAGTCCATCGTTAAACTTATTACAAAACAATTCTATTTATTATGATCAGTTGGACTACATACTTGTGAAGCATCGATTCATAAAATGTAGGAAGGATTTGGAGTCACTCTCTGAGGCAGATATTTACTCTGACCACAACTCACTGGTTGCAAAGATCTGCACTAGGTTGAAGAAGATAATAAAGTTACAGAAGAGAAAACCAAAATGGATCTGGAGAAGTTATACTCGTATGTCCAATAACAGAAAGTGCTTGGCAGCGTCTGGAAACAAACCACAGAAACTTGAAGTATTCTTCGCTCCGATAAGCATTTATAAGCTCAAGGTGCCAGAAAAAATCCATGTAAATCGTTCCCTATTTTTATCTGATGTGAATTCAATTTCAGTTATTTGACAGGGTTTAGTAAAATTCCGCAGCGTTTGTCGTTATGTCACACGCGGACACACGTGGCGAGGTTAACGGGAGCAATGTTGTAAAATTTCATTGCGATATCACCACAAATGCGAAACCATTCAACCCAAAAGTTCTGCATTTTTATTGAACATACAGACTGCGTATATTAAGTACTACTGACGCTTTCTTATGGCATCGGCTATAAATAAACATAAATAGCTGTAATTCTCTGCGGTCCGATAAACATTGATCGCGTAACACTGAAGATGGGACAAGAAAAGCATTTAAAACTTCCTTTATTGTTGCCCGATGTGAATTCAGTTTTGCTTTGTTAAAAGGTTTCAATAAAAGCCCTCAGCGGCTCTCTACATATTACATATGACCTTACAATTTGCGTAAACTGAAAGCAAGATGACAGAACCAAGCAGCAAATAAATTAAATTAAAATATGAGAAAAATAAGCAGTTTTAATATTCATTTATGGTAGAAAATTTAATGAGGAACCAAGGAACAAAACAATCAGTAGAAAGAGACCTGTAAGCAAACCTAAAAGAAGATGGACTGAGGCAGTGGAGGAGGAGTCCAAGAAGACACCGATCATAAGGTCAACGAAAAGGGAATGTAGGAATGAAAGTGTTGAGAGGCCATACACAGAAGGTCAAGGCTTGATATCGGTTCTTTGCTACATGGAACAAGAAGAAGAAGAAGAAGAATTTAATAACTGAGCAATAACTTGGAAGGGGGAAGTAGAAGGTCAGCAGGTGAATTTGGAATGCGACTCATTTGAGGACATATTGTAGTCTCTTACGGTGCTGCCATATTTCTGGTATGAATTCGAGCATCCTCCATTATCAGATGACGATTGAAAGAGGAACTGTCTCTCTTTGGAAAGTCATTGCCTACACAGTGTTAAAAGCCACAGGAGAGCAAATTAATTCTTGATTTTCGTCAAGAATTCAAAGGGCACGTACAGAAATGAAGAAGTGGACAGCCCTGAATATGAAGTCTCAAGGATCTGAGTTTTCTATGAGTTGTAATTTGTAATACCTAAGCTTCTGTGTTCTTCAGACATTCTTGCACTTTGGATGAAAGGTGCTAACGGTAGAATTTTGGTGTCAGTATTCTTACAGCTTTATGTTATATACAGATATGCAAGTGACATGAGTTTTTGAAACGGTAATTGACCTGTCGCCAGAAGGAAAAGCCTTTGTACTTTGGTGTGAGAATTTCGAGACTGAGAGAGGACTTTCTATTAATTAATTCGATAAAAACAAGTATCACATCATTATGTAAAGAGTAAAATGTGACACATTTGTTCAGAACTTGATATTTTTCTGCTTGATATGTTGACATGAGCGTAGCGAAATTTTAAGCAACTGTCTTTGTTACGAGAGGCGTTACACAGACAATGTGAGACTATTGCCGCAGTTGCTCGTAGTCGCCACTGAAGAAGAAGCAGTGCCAGTACTTACTTCTCTAAACAAGTTAGGCTGTTGAATGTGAAACCTGTTGTCTTCTGCAGCACCGCACCTGAGTTTAACCATATATTGCTCATACAGGATCTTAACATCAGCCCATTTATTTTCTTCCACTCCGCGTCCGTTAATTTCAATAAAATATTAGAATCAATATGTGAACTTATCATATCGGGAGTTAACAAGTAAGAGAGTTTTTAATTCTTACAATAAATAGAATACAGGTACTTGTATAACGAGACAAACTTCCTGTAAACGAGAAGTGAAGAAAACTTCGACAGCAAAACCCTTGTTAGTAGAGGCTTACCATTTAATAAGATTTACACAATTGGACCTGCCCATTTGACACCTCGGATTTTAATTACCCAAGAAGGTTCATACTGAACCTATAACCATGTGTAATGCCGTCGCACACAAACGATCCATCGTAACGTTATTTGTTGCCATGGACTGCATTGATTTCATAGCCCTATCAATTATTTTTCAGCAAAAGTCTGTCTTTTTATGTCATTAAGATTCAGGCTCTCTGCGTCGCTTCAGACTTTTCTGAAATCTTGTTCCCCAAAATATTTGTACAGAACAGGGAACACTCTTTTGTTTACATATAAACATTCAACAGTTAAAATTTTGGATATCAAACCCAATAACGATATATTTATCATTTACCATCAACTCAGCTATATATTATGTTATATACATGAGTTACACGACTAGTTGTTTCGACCACGAAGTGGTTTTCCTTACGCCATCAAAACATTCATTCAGTTGGCTGCCTTACGGCAGGTCGATAACCTGTTCCAAAGCGAGTTCTCCAGACAGAGCGATCTAGTGCTTCCTCTTTCAATTTCCAGTATTTTGTCTTTTACTTGAGGTCATCCAGTAGCTGCTTACGTCTTCTTTCTCATCTTCTATTACTTCTATCCTTCCGTCTATCTTTCCTTATATAACGTATTTTAGAAGGCAGTTCCTACGCAAGATGTAACCAATCAATTTATCTTTCCGTATTCTTATTGTTTGTAGGATATTCCTCTCCTCCTTGACTCTTTGTAATACTTCTTCATTTCTTATAATATCGGTCCAACTGATCTTCTCCATCCTTCTCCAGCACCGCAGTTTAAATTTTCAGGTATATCTTCTCTGCTTTCCGAAGCGTACGAATGCACGCTGCTTTTGTCATGGCAATCTTGGATGTAATTTCAAGTCTCATTTTGCATTCCTTGTTATCATTCTACCCAAATATTTGAAATATTCCACATTCTCCATTTGTGTTTGATCTGTAAGAATCTATTGGTGATGGCTGCCTTGAGTATTTCATTACCTTAGTTTTTTCCACAATCATTTCCATTCCTTAGAATCCTCCAATGTCAGTTAGTCTACCAGTCATGCCCTGTAACACCGCTTCTTCCTTAGCCAGTAGCAGAAGATCAATTGCATATTTCACAGTGCGAATTACATAACCTCTTATTTTGAAGTCTCCAAACACTTCAAGAGGTTCCGTGGAAAAGTTTTCATAAGAATAAAACTACAATTGCCACTTCAGTTACTTCAGCCCAGATTGGAATCTCAATCTATGATGTCACAAAGTGAATGTGAATACAAAATTGTAAGGCTAATAAAATATATGAGAATCAAATTAAATGTAAAATATATCGGCCTTTGAGGGGATGCGGTCTATTAAATCCGTTCCGTAAGATATTTAGTTCAGCTTGTTGCTTGTCGTCCCATAGACTGCGGCCTGTTTTGTACGTGGTGTGCGCTAGTATGTGGGGTGTATTTGTTGATAACTGCATTTGGTGTTTTGGAGCTGGACTTATTGATCTGTGCACACTCCTTATCGGGAGGCACTGCGCTACAATCCTGAAGCTAGGAGATGCGATTTCCAATGGTGCATTTGGTATTTTTGACGTAAATACGTCTTTAAATTCAGTCCGGTGTATGGGGGTCTCTACGAAAACTCTAGCGACCAAAAATATGGCAAGATTTGTCGCGCTTATATCTCGTAAACTATAAACGATAATGTAATGATTTAAATTTTGTTGGATAAAGGGTTGATGTCCGTATCTAAAATGCCGGGTAGTGGGGATGTGCAGCGGTGCGGAGGGACGGGTAGCGCTTGCGCGTGAATACTGAAAATGGCGACGCCGCGCGGGGTTTGGGCAGTGTACCTTTGGATTGCGAAGAGATAGGATGTTTAAATTGGTGTCGATGTGTAGAGAATAACAGGATCTACGATATTATTTAGCAATAATAACCGATAACATAAAATTTGTAAAGTTATAAGCCGATAAGTGTGCTGAGGTGAAGAAAATTTTCATAATGTCGAAAAAATTGCAAAGGAAATATGAACAGAAATGTAAGAAACGCATATCATTGGAAATAAGAATTCAAAAGGAATCAGAAAAGCCCAAATTGACTAATACCGAACGATGCAGATTGTATAGAGAGCGTAAGAAAGCCGAGGGCGTCAACGCCGGCGCGAGTACTTCGAGTGCGCCGCTATTAAGCCATATGTATCTTACTTCTCCTATCATCGGCCTTTGATAAATGAAATTATACACTACTTATAAACACCAAGACTTTATTCATTTACGTCTTAACCTTCCTCTAATAACACAAAGTCTGATTCACGCCTTAAACGATTGCTGTTGTGTCCCCGTACACAAGCCACGAATTTTCATTGACATAATCCTTCCGGCTGCAATATGGCCCTGGGTTTGACACAGCCTATAACAACAATGAGTACCAGGTATATTTCTTGGTGGGGTAAAGGCAGTTGGTTAGTGAGGTTAACAACGTTACCACTTTATGTGCCGATTGTCTTGAAATCTGTGAGCCTCAACCTGCTCCAAGTCGCAGGGCCTTTCCAGGCTTCTACAGGGATTGCCTTTGCTTTACACTCCTTGACGAGAAGAGAGAGTCTCTTCCCGACAACGGATGTAATAGACCGCACCAACTCTCATGTCGATACTGTGTACTAGTTGTCAGATATTTAATTACATTTAGCGTTGTATGTTCACATGTACACTGTAACACCCACTATTAAGATCGCAATGTGACCTCCCATAATTGATGTTGCAATTATAATTTTAGTTTTATACATTACAATGGCCTGAGGAAGACCACTTAATAGTTGAAACTTGTAGCCGTGTAACTCCTCTATGTAACACAATAAATAGTTATGTTGACGGTAGTTGATAACGATCTTGTAACGTACACAGCACAGCGGAATGTACAAGGAAGAAACCAAGAACAAAATCCTGTTTAAAGTACATTATATTGCGCAACTAGAACACTTTTATTCACATGCTTTTATTGGAGCAGATAACTTAATAAGTGAGCATTGCTTTTGAAGTATCTTTTGGAAGAACGCTAAATAAGGTTAGTATAAGAATTTGAAAGGCGACATTTGGGTTTTCAGACCGTGCAGTTTGGTATGTGGTTAACATGCTTTTTTGAGACCTGCAGTCTGTGTCACTATCCGAGTCGGATCCAAGCAGCAACAATCTTCCTTTGAAATGTCGTTAATCATCAATTGTCTGCACTGCGTTAAAGGATAGAAGTATTCACTCAGTCATGGCGACCTGATACTAACTCCCGTCGACTCACCCATGCGGTGGGTCGACTCACCACATACTTTACCAGATGGCGACTCAAAGTAAACATACCCAAGACGGAAGCAATCATCTTTACCCGGAGACGTCCACCACCCCCAGAGCTTATCCGTCTTGCCGGAATGGAGATACCGTTGTCGGTGGAAATACCTGGGACTCCGGTTGACCGCCACTCTCAACTACTCCGCACATGTCAAACGCGCAGCCCAAACCGCGCTCGGAAAACTCATGCATCTCTTTCCACTACTGGCTAAGGACTCCAAGATCTCAGTGAACAAGAAACTCCGCATTTATAAGGCCTCCATCCGGTCAGCTCTAACCTACGCCGCCCCAGTGTGGTGCTCCATCAGCAACTCGAACTATCAACTTCTCCAAGTAGTGCAGTACAAGTGTTTACGTGTTATCACAAAGTCACCTCGAAACAAAGCCCATCCTACGTCTCCACACCTCCTTAGGTGTCGACTACATTCATACTTACGTCCGCCAGCTCGCCACCAGGTTTTTACCACGTGCCAGTTCCATTCCAATCCACTAATAGGAAACATAGGTCAATACACCCTTACTGAGTTAAATGCCATGTATAGACGTTACAAACACAAGCGGCCAAAACATATCTTGCTCTAACTAGAGCAAGCAAGGTGGTAGTGTTTTTTCATAATTTTTTACTACAGTTACTGCTTCTTTCTTCTTTGATTTCTCACGTAGCGGAAGGTGCGGGTGTCTCGTTCTTTTATTCACACAGAAGTTGGTAAATTGGTACAACTTGCAATCTTTATGGCTGATTTATGTATACTGTCAATGGAAATAAAGCTTTAATTTAAAAAAAAGGCTAGAAGTCAGAGATACGAACCGTTGTGTTCGTGAATACGTTACAAGACGCAAGTACAAAGAAAGAAGTGCACGGTCATTAATATGAAGTCTCGAAGGTATTTATTTCCGACAGGTTATAATTTGTAGTGCTTTCACTTCCAGGTTATTAGTGTTTAAATATTTTCAACCTTGGCCGACATTTATTAAAACTGCTGACGGTATAGAGCTGGTGTTTATTCACTTAATGCTCTGTATTTAATACACATTATACTTTGAATAATTTTTTAAAACTGTGATCGTAATTGTGTTCTGAATGAACTTTCTTTGAGGTTTTAATAATATTTTGAACTATGAGAAAATATTTTCCATCTAAATCAAGTTGATCAGGAAAACAAGAAGCCGTTGTGTCAAGAACAAACTTTGATACATTTAACAACATCCATACCGTGTAAGTGCGTGTATTACAATAATTTGTATTAGTACCAACTCCTACACAATGTTGAAACACAATATGCAATCACTTTACACAAACCCTAACATTTCGGTACACTAATACACACTAGAAACATTTAACACTAACACCAACCCTGTCGTTAAATGTCATAAACGCATAATAAGCTTAGTTTCTATAGTATTTATATAAGAAGCAATACAGTCAACGTGAACCTGATATTGAAAGCTACTGTTCACTGTTACAATATATCTCGCACTCAATTAGTGGCATAACTCTTGTCCTCAATACTGTACTTCAACATATTTGCACGCTGCGCATTTAGTCCTTGATAGCTTCGACATTTTGAACTGCCAATTTTACACGTTGGCCCTAATGGCATGCATTCATATTCAACTATGCCTTGACCATACACTTCTATGAATGCAGCAGAATTACAATGATGCCTTGTAGTGCCATGGAATTAATTCCACGCTCTTTCAAGCCGTGGGTTCACTTTCTGTAATTTAACGGATGTACGTCCTACGCTTCGCGATGGCCTCTCCTGATCCTCTTTTATCATCGTCATCATCATCATCATCATAATCATTGAGGTGATTAAGGTTTAGGTTCTAGTAACTGTTCCTTGAAAGTTTGAGGTTTTCTTGGGTTTTCCATTTTTGTCAAGGTCGTTTTGATCTGGTCGTCCCTTGGGCTGGTATTGAAGTGACAATCTTGGTATTCAATACGTGTCTATTCGTGTCATCTGATCCAACCAGTCTTTCTGATGTGCTTTCAAATCTTGTATTTTCAGTCTTTTTCGAATGTTAGAAAATCCTTAAGCGGTCCAGTAATTTAAGCCCCTTCAGTGGTCTTAAAATTCTCATATGTCCTGCTCTCATTTCTAGGGCATCAATCTTGTTTATGGTCCACGTTTTGCTACCACAAAACAAAGGTGCATTCGAAGTCATGTTATTTTTTTTAGTCGTCCTCTCCTACCTACTCCGGTTTCCCGTTTCAGTGTCGAGGCGAAGACATGCTATGCAGTATTAATTTCGTGGTCTTGCCATATAGTTCCCAAAATTTCGTTTGATTGTCCCCTTCATGTCTCCTATTATATTTAAGTCTTATATTTATATATTTTCTTCTCCAGATATTATATTTCCCAAATAATTAGGATTAGTTTCTTGTTCCACGATGGTTACTTCAGTTTTTAATTTGACCCATCTTATGTTTATAAGAAGAATCACATTGCTTTTGTTTTAAAACGAGACATTTTCAGGTCTTATTTTTTTTAATTATTTTTAATTCATTATCTCTTTTTGTAATTTGTGATCAGAATATGCTCTGATTTCTTTTGCATAAAAAACTATAAAATAAAAGTGAACACACTTGTGTTTACAGAAAATGTCTTAGAAGTACAAAACACTCTGAAATAAATCATGTATCAAAATGAACTTGGCATGTAAAATAACTCGTTGTTTCTCAAATAAAAAACAGAAAAAAAAAACTACTACGATAGCAAACTGTCAACTGCTCTGTATGTAACTACATCGATGGAGCAGTCCTTTTTGAAAAAGTAACGCTCTGTCAGAAAAGAATTACTCCACATTGTGTGCAACCCGAATGCTCATTCCGTGTTCACAAGAGCCAACCACTTACCTGGAAACTATTCCCGATGAATCCAGTCCACACACTACCATTCTGTTTCTTGAAGATTTAATTTCATATTTTCCTCCCACATTGTCTATTCTTTCAGATTCTGTGCTCTATTCAGGTGTATTTCCATCAAAGACCGAAATACATTTTTTTAAATCTTATCCTATGATTGAAAAGAACATTATATTTTATTGTGATTTTCTTAAAGTGTCTTCCGCATTTACGGACTTACCTGCATAGGTGGCATCGAAACATTAAGGATTTACTACGGTGTGTTGCTCACATGATGGAATTTTACATTTTAATCGCCTCAGTATTTAAACCGTTGACACGTGAAATGTTACAACTGCATTGCGCATTCTGCGTGTTGACGTCATCACAGGATTGTCTTTGACTGTGGGGTGTGAAGATGCAAGTTTAAAGTGAGAGAGTGAGAGGGAGAGATAGCGATCAATTTAATGTTGTTGTTGTACAGGGCGAAAACTATTCGTATATATAGGAGGAGAGTGCATTTACCACACATATGTTTCATACTCAGCTTGTGTTCTGTAACATGCATATAGTGTGCAAGCATGAAGTTTCCTGATTGGGACCATGTAACAGCAGTAGACTTACCTTAGTTGCAGGTCGATATTTTCCGCCGCATTTTGTCCTGTTCTCAATTTGTACACAGATCCCAGTGCTTTTCCTTCTGCTCTAAGCATCTCTGTAATTTCGTTTCGTGAATCTTTCTACCACGGCCTGCGAATCTGCTTGAATTCGAGCAATATCCGCCAAAATTTCCTCAGTAGTGTGTAATAAATATTTCCACAAATTTGATACGTTGTTAAATTAAAAATGAGATTTTTATTTTATTTTGCTTTACATTACATGTTCTTCCACAGAGAAAGTTGGTCGACTTTCAGCGTATGCGGTACAAAATTTTCAGCAGCGGCCTCTTGTACAGATGTTCCTTTAAAGTAGGTGGCATATACCGCATGATAGCCTACAATGCTGTGAATATCGGTAATCGTCCTTCGTCTGCATTTGTCGATGGCATGGACCATTTTTTTCACTCTGTCGTCAGTCGGATCTGACGACGGGCGACTTGAACGTACAAAATACACAACCGAAGTTTAGCCATCTTTAAAAGAGGAATCAAATTCAAAGGCTTGTGTTATAGTCATGACAATGTTAGGATAGCCTGTTTCATGCGCTTCATTATTTGCAGATACTAATGTGAACACTTAGAGTGAGTCAGTGTGACAGTCGACCATACATATAGACTAGAAATAAACAAACTCTTATGATGAATATGACGTTATACTGCAGATAATTGGAAATGATTTTTATCTATGAGTATACGCAAAAGTATAATGAAGCCAATGACTGTTTATCTGAAAACAAAACGGTGAATATTTGTGCTAACAAACATTATGTAAGGACATGATAAATAGGAGTTCAGTGGTGTCTATAAACATGAACACAAATTGTTGTCTTCACAAATTAAGACATCACTTCATAAGTCAACACTAGCAGAGGTTTTGGAATGGAAAGTTAATATGACAGAGAGTAGGTAAATAAAGGAATGGACGGGTGACACAAACTGTCTGTCCTGCGAGCAATAAGGATTTGGAAAATCTGAAAGCGATATATTAGGCGCTCAAAAGAATGGATAATTTCCAAATATAGTAGGCCATAACTGTCATTTTACAAGATGGCGACTTGGAGCGAGAAAATTAGCAAATGAAAATAATAATTATTCCTTTTTATTGGTTTATTTTGTGGGTATTAATCATGTTCATTTATTAGAATATGACTTTAAAATGTGTTCAATTTTCCGAATTCACTGTTAAATGTTTGAACGCAGTAGAGGACCGTTATTTGCTCTCTCCTGACTTCAGCAATTAAGTGACTATTTAAGACCAAGAAATAAAATTGGTTTGATTCACTGGGCTAGGCATAAGGACCAGTTTCAGATTCTTGTGCACACGGTAGTGAACCTTACGTTTCCATGTAATGCGTCGAATATCTTTTCTAACTGAGCAGCCATTACTGTGTGGACAAAAGTTGTTAAATGCACAAATTGATTTAGTCTGTTTAGAATCAGGAAGAATCCCTTAATAGTGGGAGTGATTCAGTGTACATTTGTATAAGAAAGATGGTAAAACTGAGTGTAATAATTATCGAGGATTTACGTAGTATGAACTAGATACACAATTCTATCCAATACTCTTCTGTCGAGGTTAACTGCATATGAAGAATAAATTGTTTGAAATTAAGAGTATGGATTTCGACGTAACTAAAGTAAAGAGGTGAAGGCCAACAATCACATAAAGTCTTTCTGTTATATTGTTACGTAAGTTTAATGCAACACAATTCGGATTAAGGTCTAATAGCTATAATCAGGCGAAATTAGATATTAAACGTTATAAGTTGCATTAAACAATTTTTAATGTCGGTAAATATAGCTCATATCTCACTTCACAATTTTTTATAAAATATGAGAAGCCGAATTGATTATCCTTTTTAAAGTAATAAAATTACGGGTCTAAAATTTTACAATCAATGTGTAGTACTTCTGGGTGAAGGTGAAGATTCTGTAATAAGTTGCTGGGGCTCGAGGAAGACGTCCTGTAATTTTGTGTTAAACTGAATTATGTTGGACAGTTGTTATGTAGGCCTCCTTCCACTACCTCTGTAAGGGATGTTTAGGAGAGTTACTGTTACAATATCTCGGGCGGTGTTGTGATGACGTTGGTCGACCTACTTTGGGCGATCTTTGATTTACTGCACTAGTTTCCTTGCACAGGAATTGAAAACGCAAGTACTAAAATATAAAATATCATCAATGTCTTATATGTCCTACTTAGGATGTCATGAAATGTTTAAAGTGATGGTTTTGGTTTATGACCAAATAATTGTGGAACTCTAAGTTAACAAAATCCGTATGTAGCCATAAAAGTGGAAAGTGGGATGAATATTTCGCATGATTATTATCTAGGATACCATGAAATGTTTAATCGTTCTTCCTCTTTTGACGATTGAATTCACTAGAGAAGGCAGGAGACTAGAGTAAAATCCTAACTGCTTAAAGGTAGCTCTGGTAGCCTAATGTTTTGTGGTTCCTCCATATTGTGTACGTAATATACGGTAAGGTATCTTTGCGAAATCATTATGTAATGAACTCCGGAATGGAACTTTTCAAGATGGACTTTTTTTAGAAAGCCTGTGATTCGGAATTGATGGCAATCTGCTTTGTTTTCATTAATTCCTTTTGAACGAAATTTCTTCAACAAAAAGGGCTACTGTCCTGCTTTCAGTAGAGGTATGGCGGCTTTATTGCATGCTAAGCTTGCTTCTTCCCATATGTCACGTGGGTTTGTGGTGCTGTGGGAGCGGTAAAGAGTAGCATTTTATTTAATAAGGGATTAAAATTTGTTTTTTAACGTCTGCAGTATATAAGGTGTCGTAACCTTCTTCATTACATTTCATAATCACTCTCAATTCGCAGATCATTTCAGATGAAGTATGTGGAGGTATATGTGAATACAGTGCTTTTATAAATGATCTGAACAAAGTATAATTAGGACTAAGTCAGGGGGCGTTGTACAACAATGTCTTCTATATCATAAAAGCAAAATCCTATAGTACTGATACTCATTTATTGACGACGAATGTGAAAAACATTGATTTTTATACACGTCAGAACAATAAGCCAATTTAACTCTATTCTTTTTGGTATAATATTTTGAGGACTGTGTTTACTCCCCACCACCAAACGAAATTAAAATTCGCATTCGCGATCTTTCAGAATCTACTGATGTGCATATATTGTGCAACGTTTCGAGTAAAATTATTATTGTGTTGACAGATATATTAACAAGTAGGATTCAAATGTGAAATGGGATAAGTGGCAGTCAAAACTATTAAACTTATTTGGGATAAAAGTGTGTCTTTATAGTGTGATCCTATAAAGATTCTTCCTTTTAGAAGTCATTAAATACAAGTTGTCTTATTCGTGCTGTGTAAGAAATTGCATTGTAGAAATTTGAATTTTGATATGTTGTGTTACGAACCTTCTTATTATATAGCAAGTAACAAATGCATTAAGGGAATCACATAACGACAAACTCATGTTATGTTTTATTGTATTTTATTAATTTGTTATCTCCAAGGAACAGACATTCCTGAGGACCGAATATTCGCTCAATTTGTAAATAGGCCTTTGGTGCCATTAATTTAATACGTGCGAAAGCATCTGAGATAAATAATTAGCATAGACAAATACGCTTATACCCTGGAAATGTTACCTGAAATTCTACCTTTTACAGACTCATCCAAAATATTTTTAAACCCACAGTTTCTACTGACAAGCGGATTACAGATGTATAATTCTCATGATGCTTCGCTAACACTAAAACCGACATGTAGAAGACATGAAACTTTCCTTCACACCCGTCTTGTACCCTAATACTTTGATCCTTAGGCGCAAGTGTAATCATCTTTCAGGTCAAGTATTTGTCAACGAGCAAGCTGACGTAGCAGGAATTCTTTACACTTGTATTCGGAATTATGTGGGTTAAAAACTGAAACTTGAAAAGACGAGTTTAGCCAAATAAATCGCACAATTTCATTCCAATTACAAATTCTCAGAAAATTGTGACACTTAGAGAGGAGTTGCACATTACTTAATACGTACTGAATATCCTGTAATATATATTATGTATTTATTTATTTTTTGGACGAATGTAGAGAATCACTATAAGAATGTGTGGATTTTGGATTTTTATGTGATATTCAGACACCAAATAAGATGTGATTCTAATATTAAACTATTAATTTGTGTATGGTTAATACGTTAGGCTAAGTTGCATTTCACAGGTGCTTTGTTTAATATAATTACAAGGGAGTGGAGCTCTAAACATCACCGAGTGTTAAGATTTGTTCTGTCGTCTAAATCATTAGCCCCTTTTCGTTTCCTCATTCTTGTCTTTCATTTGAAGCAGAAACATGAAGAAGGACAGCGTCTCTTGCATTATCTGTGACAGACAAATACTTAGTTAGAGACATGTGCGTGTATATTTGCAAGACGACAATGTACGATTAAAAAATAAACAGAAACTGTGCGATTATAATTTTTCAGAGAAGAGTGCAGGAATATCTGGTAATGAATGAGATTTTAGGACCAGTAATTTTGCCACCGGTTTTTGGAGTCTTTGTAGTTTCATCATTTCGTTTAGACATGATTATTCTCGATATTATTGCAGTTCATTTATTTTCACTTTTTTCATCGAGTTGAAAGAATTACAAAATTTAATTACGACGATTTTTTTAATGCTCACTTCGTCTGGCATCGAATGTTTCTTTAAGTAAATGAAAAAGGTTTATGAGAGAATTGAAGCCTGGTAGTAAAAACGGTATATCTCTGTTAACTTACATTGCAATTTCAAGAGACAAAATTATAACCAAGAAAAACCCCGAAAATATTTCAAAATATGTAGCCCTCGCAATAGACATACAGCATATTATTAATACGGAAACGTAAGTGATACAAGTAACAATAAGGCAATTTTGACCATCTCAAAATCATTCAGAAATTATAGAAACAGCATAGGTGCAAAGAACATCATCAAGGAACTACAGAAAGCGGGAATATTGGGAAAGGCCACCATAACTCGGATGGAGAAGAAAATTACCCCAAAAACCATATAAAGTCTATTCCAAAACTACCTGAATTCAGGATGCCGGATGTCATGGAAAATCCACGATTACATTTGTTATGTACTTATTATATTCAAATTATTAATTTTTACATATTCTATGTTGTTGATAGAAATTTTCACGTACTAAATATATGTTTCTTGCTCTGGGGCAGACTAATAATTTGTAGCCACTTAAAACCGATATTCTTTAAACATTTCCATCCTAGGACGGGACTGGCGAATATTTATTACAGCGCGTGTCAAAATTACGGATAATTATCTGTGAATATTTTCACCTGTTGAAACTCGAGTTTACTAGCACCATACTTCCGAGTAACCCCTTTGATGTCTTAGTGCCCCTTACGGCTTGGTGACCCGACAGCTGCGTGCCTGGCCTGCTTCTTAGGTATGCCTTGGCCGTATCGGATAGTTATACTTTCTTAATAACACACTCGATGTATTATAATACTATAATATACCAATAAAGCGTACATTTAACGAGTTATTGATTGAAGATACAAAATGTTTCGGCGAGTCGCAGTCATAAGGATTCTAATGAGTACAAATGGCGGCAAGCCGAAACACGTTGGTTATTAAACATATATACATATATATATGTATGTTTATAATTGCGTACCTTGTTGGTATTTTATAGTATTATTCATTCATTCACGATTGTGATGGATTACAAAATGTTTGAGGTAATTTGGCTTCGTTCGAATATAAGGTGACATTAACCATGACTTTCTGCCTAATAACCGAGGACACTGTTGTCAGTGTGGTTAGTAACAGGCAGTTTTATTCTAGTACATACATTCATCATGGTCACATTTGACACCGGAACAAACTTTCCCGCTGTCAGTTGGAACTGCTTGTTAGCTGTAGCGATGATAAACATCAGACATCGCTGAAATGTTATAGGAGTTCCCACCCAGTCACACCCGAATGCCGCGTCTCTCACACTCTCCGCCTGAAACATTTTGCAAAAAACGTTTTAAGCCCCTTTGAGCGGTGAGGCCGTACATTGAATATAGCAGCTGCCTGGCAAGGCGCGAATATTGCAGAATATTTAGGTTCCCGAAAGCAGTGATTTAGTGACATAATGTGGAGGCATATAAACATACTAAAATGGTTTGCCCTCCATTCACGGCATTAAGTATTTCTTTCTCGTGCCAATGATTCTTTTAAGTGAGGTTTTTCTTAGTTCTGAAAGAGCATGTCGTGCCATCCTTTGTAAGTTCTGAAGCTGTTATTGCCATCTAGTTAATATTCAACCTATAGCTTGCTCAAGCGTTGTGTGATATCCTGGCTGCTAATCGTGAAGAAGGAATGCTCGTTTGTGTTGTTAACTGCTAACGACGCGTTTGTTTTTATTAGGGATTTAAGGTATCGGTTTATGAAAGTGATATCTAGAAGGTCAGAGACAGTTTACTGGTGGCTAAGGTCGATTTCATTTTGCCGACTTTCTTTCGATTCTGTAGTTTCTATGACATTAGAAATGTAAAATTCTTAATTCTCAGGCCACAATGTTCATTACTCCTCCATTAGCATCTTCCAAGACCACTAGGTTTTAAGGTCACAATCCCATTATTAATGATATTACGGAAGGCATAGTGTTTGTAATGATAGTGTCAGTGGAATCTAATTTAGTGTTTTTTTTACCCATAAGTTTTTCTTCGACCGTAATTAAAAATAACTGCATTGTTGGATACAAAAATTTAATATTTTGGCTGACTGACAACAATTTGTGTCCAAAACATGTCCAATCTTATTCAGAAATATGTGTTTGCTAGGAAATGAAAATTGATAGCCATGTTTGGGTTACTGACTCATAGTATAATATAAAATCCTGGATTTCGTGTTTTTTCTTTCTGGCGAAGCAATTCTTTTTGCCCTAATACAAAATAAATATTTTACTTGGTACGAAAAGCAAAATGGTATTCATATTTGCATGATTAACACCTGTAATATCAGGAAGTTCCTGAAATATACTTTTCAATTATTTACCAAAAGGAATTTGCTGCTGACGGGCGGAGATTGCTCAAAAAGACGCATGGATCAAAACAGCTGTAGCTCCCTAATATGGTAGATGCTCGTCGGCATATTGTACCTAATAATAATAATAATAATAATAATAAACCGTTTTCACTTACGTGCTGTGTCAGCTGATCTCCAAACCAGCAGATCAGTAGCACGTCGATACACAACGTCATGTAAACTGCCACTGCTTGACTCATGTCCGCATAATCTCCCCACCTCTGCAACACAAATATTTCGTAATAATATTGAGACACCACGAGATCATTTAAAATCTGCGTACAGAAAAATGTGCGCACATTAAAATTAATTATTCCGGATCTGTATTTTATTTTTCTCGGTGTTTTCATTATATGACACTGCATAGGTTCGGCGAAAGATTCCCTTGCTAAACCTGTTACGGTATTCGAGAAACAGCGAGCATTTCAGCACGCTAGTAACTGCGAATATTGAGTTTTCTTTTATCATTATCCCGTTGTGTATATAAGCGCCTATTTCAGTCTTTGTCAACCTAAACACAATATTTTTCAAACGCACTGTTTAGTCTCTCTACAACATATTTCGGCTCGTACGCCGGCCATCATCTGGTAGAAGGTAAAAATCATGAAATTAAAAGCACATGTTGAGGTGGAGGCCTCCCCTTTACAGTTAAAATATATAATACCATAGATTTACCTATTGTTGCCTATAAGGAATAATACATATTTGCATAGATTTTAATACTTAAAATTGTCAAAATATAATTACTAAAACATCGGGATGGAAATATCTCTGTTTCGTATACAATTTAGTGGATTAGTACAGTTACAGGCGGTGTTTTGGCCAAATCTTTTTATTGCTCCTTTGTGTAATGTGTACTGTGTAGCGATCTTTGCTGGCGGAAGCGTTCTTGGAAGGCTTTTTTATTGATATAACAACCTGTGTTCAAGTGAATGTTGCACGTCTCTATGGTATGTATGTTAAATATAGAGATCTGTGTATTTCTCCTGTCAGTGCAGTAGAACTTGCAGTTATGTGTGTACAGCGTGTAGAATTTTGTATGCGCCTACAGATATTTAAGATTGCGTTTTCCGTCAACAGTGCATTTGAAAGAATTGTGTCTACTCTAACAAAGAATGACATAGTCGAACATCGAAAATTTATCGTCACTACTCGATGTTACCTCGGCAGTTCTTTTGACGGAAAACGTCTTACTCCGCGGGTCCGATATGGGGGAAAACTATGTGAAAGTCGATGTTACGATTTTGTGTATACCACACAATTCTTAATACCTTTAAAACTATATATATATATCCAAATAAGCAATACACGGTTTAAAAGAGCAAGGATGAAAGAATGTTACGCGACATTAACCTTGAGCGCGTGACGTCACACGCCGCCACAAGATGGTCGCCAATTTGGAGTGGAAAATTACCTGTTCATCGCGCGGCAAAATTAGTATAGCTCGGGAAGGCTTACGTGTAGGACGTTGTGTGAGGTGTCGTTTAACGAGTACTATACAATGAAATACTAATAGTGACAATAGTGAAAGAACTTGAAAAAAATATACAGTGAGAAAATGTTGAACTTGGACAAATTTTCCCTAAAATTTCAAAAATGTCGAAATATCTTGAAAACAAGAAGCTAAATGCCTATCGTAAACGCTTACAAAGTGAAAGAAGAATAAATGAGGAATCCAAAAACGTCCCTATGAAAGCAGCAGAACGAATGCGGAGGATGAGGCAGCGTCAACAAGTTGAGGCGAGCACCAGTCGCGCGGACGCCGCAACGCCTGACGCAAGTTCACAGGCAATGGATGTCGACAGTGAGATAGAATTAGTCAGCATTGTCAGAAATAAATAAAATAAAAGAAATGCAAGTTCCTTGCGCTCATTTCTTTCTTACCAACCCTACAAACACCCCGCCCCGACAACACCGCCTGGGTAAGACGTTTTCCGCCAAAAACCTCAGCGATAGTGACTCCGACACTAACTACCCCGTTTTTTCCCTTAATTGACAAGTTGTTAGAAATAATGTTCCTCTATTGCAGGCAAATTTTCATACCATCAACATATTAAGATATAATAGTAGAAACACTATTTTGCAAAATGTATGAAATTCCTCGCGTATTTGTGACATAAACATTACCTTAAATCGTGACCCTCAAAAGTAATACGGGTTAAAATATTTTGAACGTGGAGGGATCTGAACGATAACTTCTCCACAACACACTTGTTTTCGGATAATGCAAGCAGAGCATGGTTAGTAGTGTGAGCTGTAACCGTGCCATGAATAAAGTTGCTTCTTACTTTCACTTTTATTTTTTGGAAAGAGTCTAATTATCAAGTTTTTAAAGCGGTCGATATTTATGTCTTTAATTAAAATATTTTTCCAGATTATTCTGTTTCAGGTAACAGGATGCCAGACATCAAAGTTATTTTTATGAAGAGAATGTTCATGCAACTGTAGTGCATTTTCTGAACTCCGGTATAGACTATTCTGCTTCTCTACACACCCGCATAAACATGGCCATGCTTCCCACGTAAATGGTTTAACATTTCCAACATGCTCGGCTCGCAACAACTAATTGCTACAACTATCCCTAGAAGGAATCAGGATTTCATATCCCTAATTATTAGTCAGTTCAACATGCACAGATGTATACGTCGCCTATCACCATGTTCTTTGTAGTACGCAGTATTAGTATCTATTTTTTTAAAATGATAATTAATAATTAACCCCTAAATATAACAGCCAGATCTACAGATACAAATTCATACATGCCACGCTGTCTTAAATGTTCGGCATCTTCATCGTCACATCCTAAAACACTCATACCACACTTTGTAAGATTACTTCTCTCTTCTTGTTCGCATGTGCCCTGTTTTACTCATGTTGTTACTATAATATCAAAGCTATACAGGCCTATAATAATCTTTCTAGAAATATTTGAATTCAGCAGTATAATCCATATTTAATATTAGTCAATTTCACAGGCACACAATGTTAGTTTAAAGAGGACGAAACATTTAGAGTGCTTACAATTTTCTCATATGTAAGACTACTGAAACCCAAACCCATTGCATCATTCTAAACTAACATTGTTCTGTCTTTCTCTGTTCTTACGTTTGTCCATATAAAATAATAATTGTAATATTAATCATTATTAAAATTATAATTGACTTCTTCTAGTCGCTTAAAAGCAGGATTGACGTACACAACGCAAGTACGGAAGTCACATGCGTAGTCCACGAAGATCAGCCCAATTTTCGCGGCCACCCTTGTTACATAGAAGACATTCAAAAAGGTGGTTAGCGAATAACTCCAAAAGATTTTGCACTGTTCCTCTTCTGCCTCAGTCGCTGTTCTTTCTTTCCACAGAATATTTCTGCATTGTGTTTTTCGTCTGGATATTCGCTTGACATTTTCTTTAGTCTCTCTCTTTACCTTTCATTTCTTAATAGCCAGTTTTTCTCTCCAGCTCATTCTTGAACATGTTTCTGGCAAATATTTAAATTTCTGATTTTCCTTTCTTTTTTTAGGTTTGTTATTTTCTACCTGCCACCAGGAAGTCGGGTTATTTTTGTCAGAGTCCTCCCGTATAATGGTCAGTGCTTGTTGACCTCATACATACTAGTCCCTTCATCTTGGCAGTTCTGACCCCTGTAGGCTGAGGAATGTCCGTGAGTTGTAAAGGCGATTGAAGTCATTAGATTTAATTTTGCTTTTCACAATCATAACTGAGGATGTCTGCTCATGAACTGATAACTGTTTTTGTTATTAGATTTATCGTAAATATACAATTCCTTCGGTGAGTAATATGCCAGCTTCAATTTTCCCTTTCTTGAAAGGCATTAAATATATACCAAGTTCTATAACATGACCAATTGTCCCTCCATTTATTCCGAAAGATTATTTTCAATCGTGCCTAACTTAGAAATAAGAAATCCAAAAGTGGGCTTCTAGACGCATTATTATATTTATTGTACATAGTGTATTCTGGGACTTTGAAGATGTACTGTTTCATCTGGAATATGTTAATAAATAACGTAAATTGTACGGTTCTACCAGCTTTGTAACTGTCTGGTGTACCGGAATTTAAAACCCGAAAAAGTTTTTTTCTTTAAAAAATGGCATTTGATATAAGTCGATAAATATTACAGACTCTGTTGAACTTTTTTTCAGCCTATTAAACACAGAATTATTCACGATGATTACATATTTAGTACACAGAGAGCTCCGAAACACAACAGAAATCATATGAACAAGCCCGTGTCATCAAATTGTGACTGATATACGGTTTCCCACGTGACACAATAAAACTAGTGACTCGGTCTGAGGTCGAACAACGAATTTCAGAACTGTCTCAAAGAATGCTTCATCACTAATCGCAACTAATGTCTACTTCCATATCCCCCTTTTTAAAGAATTTGCTAGTATAGAATGTGTTGAAAATCATATCAATCAAAATCGTAAATTTGAAAGCAGATAAGCACATATGTGCAGTGTTTGATTTACATGCCAAAAAAGGATAGTATTCAAGTTGACTGAATGTTTATAAATCTGAAAATGACAAGGATAAATTGAGGAAACTTATGTTATTCGTCCCATAAATATTTAATTGATTAAGTCCTATCCGAAAAATGTACACTTTTATTTTTCGTGTAATTTGATTTTGATGTTTCTATATTGATAAATTTCTTTTGTCTGTCTGGCGTTAATAATCTTCATGTTATTCGTACCGTACATTTTTCATTGTTTAAGTTGTATCCCACAAATGTGCAATTTCATTTTGTTTTATTTTTTAAGTGTGTAACCCAACATGTACCTTTGAAAAAGGGCTGGTGTAAATTAAAACAGATGTCCCTGAAGATGAACCTCACATAAGGTTTGAAACATGTTGGACCATCTTCAATAAAATGTATGTACTGAATAGAAAATAAATGTGTACATTTGTCGGATAGAGCTTAAACATGATAAACTGATGGTATAAGACAGAAGTCGTTTGTATGGTACACCTCAGTACAGGCCTGAAGCTGTTAGCACAGAAGGCAGACCAATAAGGAAGAGCGCTACGTGTACACTGAGTTCTCTAAAACAACTTAAGTGTAATTTACACTTGCACTTTACTGAAGCATTTTGTTTTAAGCTTTATATTCTCTTTACCTTCCCGGTGTATTGCATGTGGCCGCTGTGTCAGACACTTAAAATGCTTAAATTAGCACATAACGCTGCAAGACATGTAACTTTATTTAGACCGTAGTGTTAGGTACCGTATGTGTAAATAAATATGTGAACTTTTATTAAACCTAAAGAACACGATATGTATTATATTAATCGATTTAATGTCAGAATTGTTGGCATTTTAGATCTTCAAAATTTAACATTTTTACACGCATTCCCCTGCAACTGCCAGTAACAAATCTATCTGACCTACCGCAATAGAGAACATTTTAGGGCTGCTGTTGGCTGGCGTACTGAAGAAATGAGCACTACTATCTCTTATGACGAATTGATGAACACAAATTTTTATTAAGGTGACAAGGGATATGTTGCGTAATCTTGATACTAGTGTTCAGGAACTGATGGTGTAATTGCATGTTTGGAGCGTGTAAGGAGAGTTGCCAGACGGGATCAGCTGATCGGGCAAGAGAAGCCATGTTGTCGGTCGTGCTGGTGTGGTTCTAATTGGGAGCAAATGTGACCGTTGATGTAATGTCGAGTTTTACATGATAGTAGTAAGTCTTATTTTAATTTGAATTGTTTATTATGGTACTATGAATCATTATATGTCGTTAGTATATTATGGAATGAATCTATGCTAACCCTCAAAACCATACAGTCAACTAAGCACCAAGGAGAACAACTAGGAAGGAGTCAAGAAGTGAACACGCAGTCTGTTGTTTGCGGTTCGAATGTTCGATCTACGAATAAAGCGGCTTGTCATGTAAAATATCTGTATGTAACTTACAAAGGGCCTGTCTTTGCTTTTTAGGAGCGTTCGTAAAATTGCGGAAAGCGACTATTAGCTCCGTCATGTCTGTCTGTCTTTCAGTCCGTCCGTCCGTCTGCATGGAACAACCCGGCCCCCACTGGACCGATTTTGATGACATTTGACGAGTAGTTTTAGAAGATCTGTCAAGAAAATTCAAGTTTCATTGAAATCTGACAAAAACAAGTGTACTCTACATAAAGACTTATGTACATTTATGATTATATCTCACCCAATTCTTCTCGGAATGAGAAATGTTTCAGACAGATGTATAGAGATTATCACAAAACACATTTTATGTTCAATAACGTTATTTTCCGAAAATCGTGCCGTTCATGAGATGATGTGGAATAGTGCTGTGAATCCCGCAGAGGCCACAGATGACAGTATAATATGGCGTGCGCTTTGCATGCTCGATATCTGAGAATATGTAATAATTACTGCTCTTGCACGGCAAAAATGGTTGCACGAACATTGCGTTATACGCAGATTGCCTTTTTTTTTTTGCCTGTCTTGTTATGTTTGCTAGCAGTATAGTGGGGTAAAAGGTGGCGCAGTTGGTTTAAGTACTGCGCTACAAGCAGGAAATTTGCGGGTTCGATTTCCGATGGGGTAATTTGTCGACTCAATGAGTACCAGAGCTGGGGATAAGGGCGTTCCATTCGTAGGGCTGACAAACTTGCCACCTTCGGGCAAGTCAGTTTTCTTCCACAGTTAATCCCATATCCTTCGCCAGGAAAAAGGACATATCCAATTTCGTTCAGGACCAACATGTCTAATATTCTTTTTCGTCCGCGGCTCATAACTCGTGAATGAGCATGATGCAGTTTCGGAAGACATTTGTTTCGGGTGGTAGAAGATTGTTTGAAATAAATTTGACCTAATTTAATGAGAAATCCTTTATTAAAACAATGTACTAATACAATATAATAATTTTTTATCAAGCAATTTAGACTTAGTTTAACGCAATTCGTAGATAAGTATAATTACAACAAGCACTAAAATACAGAAAGGGCAGCATTTATTCATCATTTTGATTTACGTAGTAATCTGGTGCCCCTCGAGAGTAGATTGAACTAATTGTGGTATAGAGTTAAGCTAGGGACGCCATGTAGTAAACATGGATCAGTCATCGGCTGTACACCGTCACGTTCGCCGTAGAGAAGTTTTTAATAAATAAAGACTCTGTGATACCAACGCAACAAATATTCAGACGACATTTTAACATTGGGAGACACGGAACGTTTCCTCATCAAAACATCATGAAGAAATGAGTACAGCAATTTTGAACCACGACTTCTGCAACAAATAAAATATCTTAAGGCACAGTCAGAACTGTGCGGACACACGGAAAACATTGAAAGAGCACGAGCCGCTATCGGTCGTAGCCCCACACGATCAGCACGTAGACATTCAGTTGCCCTCAACATATCGAGCAGATCGCTCTGACGGATTCTTCATTCTGGTTTACTTTTTCATCCCTACCAATTACACATTGTGCAAGAACTGCTTCAAGAAGTGCATTTTGTGAGCAATTTGTTACCTTAGTGAACGAACATTCAGATGTTATTCTACAGGTGATAATGTCAGATGAAGCTCACGTTGAACTGCCTGGTTGTGTGAATAAACAAAACAGGATTGGAGCTAATCCAAATGAATTGCTTGTGTAAAAACTTTACAGTCAGAGAGGAACAGTGTGACGTGACTTTTTATGTTGGTCACTGTAGCAGGCAAATTAAGACTTCACAATTTTACGTAAATCATATTTTGATATTCTGTTAACTTAAATATGAATAAGTTGATGTCGGGGTGAGAATGGTAAAAGCATTTCGATAAGTGTGAGTGAGAAGAATCACAGGCATTCATTGTCAACCTCAGACTACAGCTGAAAAATATCCAGTTAGTTAAATATTACGATACAGCGGTGATATCGTTGGCGCCAAATTGGGACATGAAGTGGTGACCTCTGAACACCGACGACACAGTGTATGAAGAAGTGAATGGCGAGATGATCCTCTTACTTATTTGCATATCGCTGTCAGAATAAGAACAATGAAAGCTACGAACTGTGAGCGAAGAAGGTAAGAGCAGGGATTAGTCTGAAGCGGTAATCGAAATGGATTGGCTAAAGAAAATAAGTATTTAACATGTTAATTGAAACTAATTGGCCGAATATGTTGGTCGATATGGGTGAAAAATAAAGGTTACTTAATTCAAGCCGACCAAGTATGATTTGGCAAACACATACCTGGACTTCGTATTGTTTTCATTGAAGTTGATATTTTATTCCATGGCGCGACAGCCCATAGTGGGCCAAGGCCTCATCATTGTCGAGGCTTCACGATCACACTCAGACACACCGCAAATGATAGCAGTCCTCTGGACGAGTGAACAGTCCGACGCAGAGGCAGCTATCTATACAACACACAATCTCACAAAAGACAGACTTCAAAACCCCTGGCGGGATTCGAAGCCGCAATCTAGCAAGCGAGCGGCAGAGACCACGCCTTAGACCGTGCGGGCCACTGGGATCGGCACCGTTGAGGGGATGCAAAATAAAAATAGCCGTGGACGAAAACGGATATGATTTTGAAAGCCTTCGACTGACCGTGGACGAAAACTGACATCCCCCACCTTCTTGCGCCAATTGTCTAGAAATTCCGGGATCCTCAAACTCCTGGAGCCCTAAGGGCCAGCCCAGGCCTGTGTAGGGAAAAATGTACCTAGCAGCTTAGTAATTTTTGAAAAGGAATTTCAGTACCAATATTCGGGCTTTCATTGCTACGCATTTCTATATTTAAAAATGTCTGACACAAGGATGGTAATGTTGACAGGCAATTACTTAACTGATAATGATCTTTCAATTGAGTCTACTGTCTTCTGAGATGTGACGCCGTGTTTAATACTGAAATTTTAATGTTGCTCAGTGAGATTTGCAGTTCTCACGGCCGTGCCGGAAGATAAACGAACGAAGTCTAAACCGATAATGGAGGCAGCAGGCTGATACATATCTGCCCGACCACACAGTCCCACATATCATAAAACTGTTATGTCCATTGTTTGAATCACAAAAATTCCTTATACTGTACCGTAACTACAGAAAAAGCGCTGAAGCACATTGTGGCCAGTGAACTCACAAAGTGGCCGCACACAGCAACATTCAGTGCATCTTCCACTTGCTGCATGAACCTGTAAGTAAGGAAAGGTATACTGAAATTGCTGGAAGATGTGTTACAGAGTTTAATCTATATTTTATTTATAAGGCTGTAGAATATATTTTTGCAGCCATCAGAAATCCTTTCAGGGCGACCGACTTCATAAGGGTTTCTTTATTAGACGACACTTAAATACTTTCTTCGCATTTGCAGTCACGTGAATATTTTACTTACGCTATTATTTCTTGATGATGTCGAATACACGCATTTAACTTAGCTTTCAAGTCACAATTTGCAATTGTATTAACTTGTTCATCTTCCTGCACGTGATGATGCGTGATATGTTCCTGTCTGATGTCCGATATGGCCGACTTTAACTTTTGGACCTGAGCACAGGCCACGGCGTTCAATATCATACTCAGAGATTGAAACCGCGAATAAACCCAGTAGCTGGACGTGTTGTGATACACTGTGAAGAAGTTAAAGGAAATAACTGAGATTTGTGATAAAATTAGGGCATTAAGGAATGCTGATAAATTAATTCAAGTCTAAACTAAAGTCCATGTAAGGATGATAGCTTTGTACAAAGACTTTTGTTCTGAATTTCACCATCCTCAACTTCTCCTTTTCGTTTATAACCTGCAAATTCACACCTAGTCAATAAAAGCTTAATTTGAGATTTAATTGCATTTGAAAATGCCTGGAATCGAAAGGAAAACAAGTTGTGAATGTTTTGAGATTTATTTCCTGTGTCAGTACCTTTAGAAATATAATTACATTAACATTATTTTCCTCTTTCCCGTAGGTATTAGTTTTAGTATTAGTATTAGTAGGTGAAGTTTGTAAGAATGACAGCAGGATATGTTTGACACACTCGCCATCAGTTAATCCCACAATGGCGTGTTGGGTATAAGAATGAGTTTATAAAGCTGAAATAAATAATAACCTGCAGATACATTTGTTCCAAAACATCAAATTATATCGCTTCATTCACATGCGTCACAGCAGTCTCCCTGTTGTTTGTTACTTGTATACTTTTGTGGTTTAGCAAACAGATCACGCAATGTTCGATATCTGTATTGATGTACGAATGGAGGGGAGTATTAAAATAAGGGGAGATTTAGAAAAGTGCTCTGTAACATGTGACAATTCAGTGTCGCACTTTTAGACGATATTATTTAAATGTTCCCCGGTTCCTTGATCTAATGCAAAATACTTCCTTTCACGTCGTCTGGACTCACCATTGATAGTTATCGTTGCACATTTCATTCGATACCACATTAAATCAGCAAATAATACAGTCAATAAATCCAACGGTTTGTACTGCGGCTGCGATATACGCTTCTATTCAGCAGATGCCGATCAGAACCACGCTATACTGACTTTTTGTTTGTTTACCTTAGTCTATCGGAAAAAATTTCTTGAATTTCACCGATTAATTGAAGAGCGCTTCATTCTAAATTTTTACAGTTGCTTATTTTCGTCCTTCCCATATTTCACAGCTGCTGATTCTGAAGATTAACACAGTGGAAGAACAAGGAAAAAACGAAATTTTCTGGTAACTCAGAGGTTTAAATTAAGAGAAAATAAGAACAGTTTCGAAAAGATTGTATTTTTCCTAAGTGAAAGAATGTGTTACCTGCGAGATGTGACCAATTCGTAGAACGGTGAAATAGTCCAGTCGAAAGGATACCACGCAATGTACAACGTTTCGTGACTTGTCAAGATGCGGATTGTTGATTGGGTGAAGTGAAATGTTATGATCCCCAGAGTATTCTCGTACTGAAGAACTTAATACGCGGATCCATCCTGCCGCTGTTAAATATCCAGTGTCGGCGTCTCTGGTCGGCATATCTTCCCACGTGAAGCTGTCTGTTAGGTCCAGTGCACGTTCAATACTTTGTTGTTGCAGTCTGAGACAAAGAAACCACATCAGGATATAAAGTTCAAGAATTGTGGGAAACTGATCTAAGAACATCTTGATGAATGTCACCATTGTGCTTTAAATAACTAACAAATAAACAGTCAAAATACCGTCTATAACACAACCGTATTTTATATTTTTTATGTAGGCTACTTGTGTCAGTCCCCTTGGAACATAATGAGGTTTTATATAACAATATTTAAAATAGAGGTAAAACCTAAACATGAATATTCTCTTTGTTTTGAGATCACACAATTACATGTCATCCATTGAAATTTCCTCCTATTTTTGTTAATAATTATATTAACATTTTTAAGACAGACAGAGAGATATTTAGGTAGATAGATAGATAGATAGATAGACAGATAGATAGACAGAGAAATCAATTATGAATATACCTAAAAATTGTCTCGGAAATATTGTTTGTAAGTCAACAATTGCACAGCTAAACTTCTGACTTACAGTGATACATAAAAAACACACCCACACAATGAACGTAGATGTATAAACAGTAATAGGAACACAAGTTTCAGTTTGCTGCACGGAATTCGTTGTTATTTTATAATGATATGTGATCTGTCACAGTAATGCAGGAATGTAGTCTTCTTGCTGTGTCATGTTCTTATGTAGAGTGTCCTCACAAGCGCACTGCACGATCGAGTATTCTCCGATTCTTTCAAACTTCTTGAGGAAAAACAATTCCTGGCAAAAAAAAAAACTGACCAATCAACACGAATTTCATATTCATATTTTGCAGACGAAATGGAGAGAGAATTGTTCTTTCTGTCATATCATTAACATCAATGTTCTTGTCGCGGTATTTGTCAGTGATCTGGGGAGTAAAGTGGCGGTTTTGAAACAGGAAGGTTGGCCTTAGCTGTTTTGGTACTACTCTCATAATACTTTATAAGTTTTAAATTCTTTCTTCATAAAGATATAAATTTTCTTATTATTCAATTTATTTCTCATTATGTAACAACACAGTTTTGTACTGTGTCACTTTCGTTTGCGGATTGATTCTCCTAACGAATGTAGTGCACGATTGATTTTTCTCTTATTCGTTTAAACCTTTTTGAGAATGAAACACTTTCTAACAGAGCAAATTAACTAAGCAATACCACCGCAGTGAAAAATTGCAAACAAAATCGACAGAGTAGTTTTCTCTATTCCTGACCAATATCTTTTGTCCATTACTGCTAGGCTTCTACGTGGCCTAGGGGTTAATTTGGAGGGTTTGTAATTAGAAGGTTGTGGGTTGGGGTTTCGTTGTCGCAAAATTTTATAGGTGCTAAGAAAAATTGCGAAATGCAGCTATTAACTTCGTCATGTCTGTCTCTGTCCTTCCATCGGCATGGAACGAGTCGGCTCTCTCTTGACCGATTTTCATGAAATTTGACATTTAAGTCTTTTTCGAAAATCTGTCTAAATATTTCAAGTATCATTAAAATCTGACAAAATCAAAGGGTACTTTACATGCATTCCTATGTTCATTTATGTTAATATCTCGCTCGATTCTTCTTAGTATGAGAACCTTTTCAGATAAAATTTTTAGAGAAAATCAAAACACACATTTTGTATTCAGGAATTTTTTCTGAAATATGTGCCGTTTATAAGACAATTTTGAATACTGTGGTGGAGCCAGACAAAACACAGATGACAAAATTAAATTTGGCGCATGCGCTTTGCATGCCGGATAACTAAGACTACAAGCACAAAACCTTTGGAATATGTGATACTTAATACTCTTCCACGGTAACAATGGTTACACGAATGCGCCTCAGTGTTACTTTTATACGGAGAGAGCCTCTCTTATTTTGTATCAAACAACGAATTTGTTGCTTGTTTAATATTAATTTGGATCTCTAATAATAGTAAACTTGAATCCTTTATTTGGACACCTTTCAAATAAAATATTTCAGCAACGAATCAATCATATTTATACAATGACTAAAACTGGTATAATAAAAAGAAAATTGTAAATGTTGTATTTACAGTAGATCCGATTAGCATAAAACGAAATGGTTTAACAATTTATAAATATTAGGAGACAGTAAAAAAAACACAAGCTGATTCAAATAACTTCTATAATCTTAAATTAAAAATCCTTAAAAGTATAATGTGATTTTTTCATAGAAACATTCCAGTTTAGTATTTTACAGATCCAGAGTTATATATGCAGTAAAAGTAAAACTTCGTCAGCGTTACAGAAAAATAAAGCAAGAGAAATAAATACGCTTTTCACGTCTTACAACTTTGAAACACACAAAATTTGACAAACAAAACCGATACAAACAACTGTACCCCAAAGCATTTAATCTTGTTTTTCTAATAACTCATGATTTATTAAAAAACACTACAAACCCAACGGTTATGAATGGCTAATTGAAGGTATCAATAAAGGTTGGAGAAATAATTGTAATGCGTGAAATGACAGGGTGAGATTTCACAAAGTGTATAATGTTATTTACGCTTTTACCTTTCTTGTAGAAATGTTTATACACAAGCCTAATGTTGGTAGAGGATGACCGAAACATGTAGCATACTTAAAGTAATACAAAAGTACAGATTTTTAGAAGGTAAATTGTCTTTTCATTAAAAAAAGCATCACGAATCATTTGATGTTCTTCTCTCAAATACAGAACAACAAATTTCGTAGCATCAATTTTATATTCCTTTCACCGTGCATTTTCACTTAGTATTCAGTAATCAACAAATGCACAAACATAAACTACTTTATAGTTTTTATTAATATCGATGCATTCCCCTACACGTGTTTCGGTCCGTAGACCATCTTCAGGGGGTAACAAGCTACTAGACTTCACATCGCATGTTTAATGTGCCGAAGAACACACCTGTCTTAGAAGTAAGTGATTAAAACACATTTTAATTTGTAAAATATGTAAAACTGTGTAGCATCTTTTAATTTTATCATATAAGCTAAAGTCAAAAGTTAAAATAGCAATGTTTTCACTTGATGCACAGAATCGTGGTATTGTGTATGCTGGTGAATATAAGCGTGTTGTTACGCGTGCTGTTGTGTGGAGTGGTACAAGCTGAATGTTGTCTGGTGGACTTTGTCACTTACTTCTAAGACAAGTGTGTTCTTCGGCACATTAAACACGCGATGTGAAGTGTAGTAGCTTGTTACCCCATGAAGATGGTCTACGGACCGAAACACGTGTAGGGAAAGCATCGATATTAATAAAAACTATAAAGTAGTTTATGTTTGTGCATTGTTGGTTACTGAATACTTCGTAGCATCAGTTTACCGGAAGCCAAATTCTAACACGTGTCACCATTGTGTAGTATAAAAATATATAATTTTTCAATATTGCAGTACTCATACCGACTCAGAAATTTTGTCACTGCTACCAAAATCTAGCGTTTGAACAACACATTTGTAGTACGAAGAAGCATCAAAATATCAGTACGTAAGAGCCTCCTATCAATTTTAGCCTAACTTAACACATTCGGTTGCTATGTATTTTCTTACACTGACGTCTTGCTGCAGAGTTCTATCGGCTGTCAGCAATAGATATGCTGGTTTCCATAGATTCTATTTCAATACTTTCCTTCAACGCATTCGCATGGAAAATACGAAAATTCGGAAAAAATAAATGGCTGATGGTTGACTTACAGAATATTTTAAAGTATTATTTCTTAAATATATAAGACTTAGTTATTAAACATTGCTCTAAAAGTGATGCTGTATTTAATGTACAGTATATGTGATGCTGCAACTATGATGGCTAGTGTTGTGACTTACCTGCAGGAAAAATAAATCCATAAATTATCCACAATCCCAAACAACACACGAATATTCGTCATGACGTGTCCCAAATCATCCCTATGTACGTACACATCGACAAACATCCCTAAAACTGTACAGCAAGCACAGAAATTCACTGTTATCACATAGATAGCGTAAATAATCGACATTTTCTTTATCTTAAACGGAATTCCAGCTAATCTTAATAAGAAAATAATCGAGCTGAAACGACCCTCGGAGAGGCCCTTTACTTCTGATTCTTCGATTTCCATGTAGAGATGCTACTGAAACAATGATACTTCGAAGTCTAAAATGTTGCTGTGTATTGTAGGCAGTCAGCGACCGTTTAGATTCAGTCACGTTCGCAGTGCTTCTGTGTGCGTCTGAAAGTCAGAACATTACGCACGACACTGAGCGCTGGAAGGGTGGTTACGATTTTTCCTGACCGAAATTGATCAATACCGTTGTAAATTGCATTATTAATGAGAGATGGAAGTTAGTATTTCAGAATCGTTAATTTGGTAATTTCTAGATAATTGGAGATAACTACGTGACTTCTAAGTTTGAGCCATCATATTCTGAAAACTTCGTAGAAGGAACGAGACTACTTTATTGGTGTCATTGATTAATTCACGATGTAGAAAACTCTTAACTGCTTAAGGAAAATATATTGAATTTTCCATTTATTAACATTCCAGAAACTTAAGTAACGAAAGATCAGCTATAATTTAGTGTGTTTATAATCAGAGGTTTCAACTATCAAGTAAATGTTTTAACATAACTTTATTTAAAACCGGCGTAAAATTTGTTGGTGTAAATATTCTGGATTTGTTCCAGAACCTATTAACAATTCTCTTATATTTCGAACTGAGTCCATCGTTAAACTTATTACAAAACAATTCTATTTATTATGATCAGTTGGACTACATACTTGTGAAGCATCGATTCATAAAATGTAGGAAGGATGTGGAGTCACTGTCTGAGGCAGATATTTACTCTGACCACAACTCACTGGTTACAAAGATCTGCACTAGGTTGAAGAAGATAATAAAGTTACAGAAGAGAAAACCAAAATGGATCTGGAGAAGTTATACTCGTATGTCCAATAACAGAAAGTGCTTGGCAGCGTCTGGAAACAAACTACAGAAACTTGAAATATCCTTCGCTCCGATAAGCATTTATAGTGTAAAGCTCAAGGTGCCAGAAGAAACCCATGTAATTCGTTCCCTATTTTTATCTAATGTGAATTCAATTTCAGTTATTTGACAGGTTTTAGTAAAATTCCGCAACCTTTCTGGTTATGTCAAACGCGGACACACGTGGCCATGTTAACGGGAGTAATGTTGTAAAATTTCATTGCGATAGCACCACAAATGCGAAGTCATTAACACCTAAAGTTCAGCAGTTTTATTAAACATGCAGACTGCGTATATTAAGTACTACTGACTCTTTCTTATCGCATCGGCTATAAATAAACTTAAATAGCTGTAATTCTCTTCGGTCCCATAAACATTGATCGCGTAACCCTGAAGATGGGACAAGAAAAGCATTTCAAACTTTCTTTATTGTTGCCCGATGTGAATTCAGTTTTGCTTTGTTAAAAGGTTTCAATAAAAGCCCTCAACGGCTCTCTACATATTACATATGAGCCTACAATTTGCGTAAACTGAAAGCAAGATGACAGAACCAAGCAGCAATTAAATTAAATTAAAATATGAGAAAAATAAGCAGTTTTAATATTCATTTATGGTAGAAAATTTAATGAGGAACCAAGGAACAAACAATCAGTAGAAAGAGACCTGTAAGCAAACCTAATAGAAGATGGACTGAGGCAGTTGAGGAGGAGTCCAAGAAGACACCGAGCATAAGGTCAACGAAAAGAGAATTAGCAATGAAAGTGTTGAGAGGCCATACACAGAAGGCCAAGGCTTGATATCGGTTCTTTGCTACATGGAACAAGAAGAAGAAGAAGAAGAATTTAATAACTAAGCTATAAGTTGGAAGGGGGAAGTAGAAGGTCAGCAGGTGAATTTGGAATGCGACTCATTTGAGGACGTCTTGTTGTCTCTTACGGTGCTGCCATATTTCGTGTATGAATTCGAGCATCCTCCGTTATCAGATGATGATTGAAAGAGAAACTGTCTCTCTTGGGAAAGTCACTAGCCTACACAGTGTTAAAAGCCACAGGAGAGCAAATTAATTCTTTACTTTCGTCAAGAATTCAAAGGGCACGTACAGAAATGAAGAAGTGGACAGCCCTGAATATGAAGTCTCAAGGCTCTGAGTTTTCTATGAGTTGTAATTTGTAATACCTAAGCTTCGAAATGTCTGTGTTTTTCAGACATTCTTGCACTTTGGATGAAAGGTGCTAACGGTAGAATTTTGGTGTCAGTATACTTACAGTTTTATGTTATATAAGGTTATGCAAGTGACATGTGTTTTTGAACTCTAATTGACCTGTCGTCAGAAGAGAAAGCCTTTGTACTTTGGAGTTAGAATTTCGAGACTGAGAAAGGACTTTCTATTAATTAATTCGATGAAAACAAGAATCACATCATTATGTAAAGAGTAAAATGTGACACATTTGTTCAGAACTTGATATTTTTCTGCTTGATAACTTGACATGAGCGTAGCGAAATTTTAAGCAACTGTCTTTGATACGAGAGGCGTTACACAGACAATGTGAGACTATTGCCGCAGTTGCTCGTAGTCGCCACTGAAGAAGAAGCTGTGCCATTACTTACTTCTCTAAACAAGTTAGGCTGTTCAATGTGAAACCTGTTGTCTTCTGCAGCACCGCACCTGAGTTTAACCATAGATTGCTCATACAGGATCTTAACATCAGCCCATTTATTTTCTTCCACTCCGCGTCCGTTAAGTTCAATAAAATATTAGAATCAATATGTGAACTTGTCATATCGGGAGTTAACAAGTAAGAGTGTAGGTCATTCTCACAATAAATAGAATACAGGAACTTGTATAACAAGTCAAACTTTCTGTAAACGAGGAGTGAAGAAAATTTCGACAGCAAAACCCTTGTTAGTAGAGACTTACAGTTTAATACGATTTACACAATTGGACCTGCCCATTTGACACCTCGGATTTTAATTAGCCAATAAGGTTTATACTGAACCTATAACCATTTGTAATGCCGTCGCACACAAACGATCCATCGTAACGTTATTTGTTGCAATGGACTGCATTGATTTCATAGCCCTATCAATAATTTTTCAGCAACAGACTGTCTTTTTATGTCATTAAGATTCAGGCTCTCTGCTTCGCTTCAGACTTTTCTGCAATCTTGTTCTCCAAAATATTTGTACGAACAGGGAACACTCTTTTGTTGCATATAAACATTCAACAGTTAAAATTTTGGATATCAAACCCAATAACGAAATTGTTATCATTTACCATCAACATAACTATATATTATGTTATATACATGAGTTACACGGCAGTTGTTTCGACTAATAAGTGGTTTTCCTCAGGCCATCAAAACATTCATTCAGTTGGCTGCCTTACGACAGGCAGATAACCTGTTCCAAAGCGAGTTCTCCAGACAGAGCGATCTAGTGCTTCCTCTTTCAATTTCCAGTATTTTGTCTTTTACTTGAGGTCATCCAGTAGCTGCTTACGTCTTCTTTCTCATCTTCTATTACTTCTATCCTTCCGTCTATCTTTCCTTATATAACGTGTTTTAGAAGGTAGTTCCTACGCAAGATGTAACCAATCAATTTATCTTTCCGTGTTTTTAATGTTTGTAGGATATTCCTCTCCTCCCTGACTCTTTGTAATACTTCTTCATTCCTTATAGTATCGGTCCAACTGATCTTCTCCATCCTTCTCCAGCACCGCAGTTTAAATTTTCAGGTATATCTTCTCTGCTTTCCGAAGCGTACGAATGCACGCTGCTTTTACCATGGCAATCCTGGATGTAATTTCAAGTCTCATTTTGCATTCCTTGTTATCATTCTACCCAAATATTTAAAATATTCCACATTCTCCATTTGTATTTGATCTGTAAGAATCTATTGGTGATGGCTGCCTTGAGTATTTCATTGCCTTAGTTTTTTCCACAATCATTTCCATTCCTTAGAATCCTCCAATGTCAGTTAGTCTATCAGTCATGCCCTGTAACACCGCTTCTTCCTTAGCCAGTAGCAGAAGATCAATTGCATATTTCACAATGCGAATTACATAAACTCTTATTTTGAAGTCTCCAAACCCTTCAAGAGCTTCCGTGGAAACGTTTTCATAAAAATAAAATTACAATTGCCACTTCAGTTACTGGAGCCCAGATTGGGAATTCAATCTATGATGACACAAAGTGAATGTGAATATAAAATTGTAAAGCTAATAAAATATATGAGAATCAAATTAAATGTAAAATATATCGGCGTTTGAGGGGATGCGGTCTATTAAATCCGTTCCGTAAGATATTTAGTTCAGCTTGTTGCTTGTCGTCCCATGGACTGCGGCCAGTTTACTACGTGGTGTGCGCTAGTATGTGGGGCGTGTTTGTTGATAACTGCATTTGGTGTGTTGGAGCTGGTCTTATTGATCTGTGTACACTCCTTATCGGGAGGCACTGCGCTACAATCCGGATGCTAGGGGATGCGATTCCCAATGGTGCAATTGGTATTTTTGACTTGAATACGTCTCGGTCCGGTTTATGGGGGTCTCTACGAAAACTCTAGCGACCAAAAAATGGCAAGAATTTTCGCGCTTATATCTCGTAAATTATAAATGATAATGTAATGATTTAAATTTTGTTGGATAGAGGGTTGATGTCCGTATCTAAAATGCTGGGTAGTGGTGGTGTGCAGCGGTGCGGAGGGAGGGGTAGCGGTTGCGCGTGAACACTGAAAATGGCGACGCCGCGCGGCTTTTGGGTAGTGTACCTTTGGATTGCGAAGAGATAGGACGTTGAAATTGGTGTCGATGTGTAGAGAATAACAGGATCTACAATATTATTTAGCAATAATAACCGATAAAATAAAATTTGTAAAGTTATAAGCCGATAAGTTTGCTGAGGTGAAGAAAATTTTCATAATGTCGAAAAAATTGCAAAGGAAATATAAACAGAAATGTAAGAAACGTATATCATTGGAAATAAGAATTCAAAAGGAATGAGAAAAGCCCAAATTGACTAATAACGAACGATGCAGATTGTATAGAGAGCGTAAGAAAACCGAGCGCGTCAACGCCGGCGCGAGTACTTTGGGTGCGCCGCTATTAAGCCATATGTTTCTTACTTCTCCTATCATCGGCCTTTGATAAATAAAATTATACTTCACTTATAACCACCGAGACTTTATTCATTTACGTCTTACCCCTCCTCTAATAACACAAAGACTGATTCACGCCTTAAACGATTGCGGTTGTGTCCCCGTACACAAGCCACGAATTTTCATTGACATAATCCTTCCGGCTGCAATATGGCCCTGGGTTTGACACAGCCTATAACAACAATGAGTACCAGGTATATTTCTTGGTGGGGTAAAGGCAGTCGGTTAGTGAGGTTAACAACGTTACCACTTTATGTGCCGATTGTCTTGATATCTGGGAGCCTCAACCTGCTCGAAGTCGCAGGGCCTTTCCAGGCCTCTACAGGGATTGCCTTTGCTTTACACTGCTTGTCGAGAAGAGAGAGTCTCTTCCCGACAACGGATGTAATAGACCGCACCAACTCATACGTCGATACTGTGTACTAGTTGTTAGATATTTAATTACATTTAACGTTGTATGTTCACATGTACACTGTAACACCAACTATTAAGATCGCAATGTGACCTCCCATAATTGATGTTGCAATTATAATTTTAGTTTTATACATTACAATGGCCTGAGGAAGACCACTTAATAGTTGAAACATGTAGCCATGTAACTCCTCTATGTAACACAATAAATAGTTTTGTTGACGGTAGTTGATAACGATCTTGTAACGTACACAGCACAGCGGAATGTACAAGGAAGAAACCAAGAACAAAATCCTATTTAAAGTACATTATATTGCGCAACTAGAACACTTTTATTCACAGGCTTATATTGGAGCAGATAATTTAATAAGTGAGCATTGCGTTTGAAGTATCTTTTGGAAGAACGCTAAATAAGGTTAGTATAAGAATTTGAAAGGCGACATTTGGGTTTTCAGACCGTGCATTTTGGTATGTGGTTAACATGCCTTTGTGAGACCTGCAGTCTGTGCCACTATCCGAGTCGGATTCAAGCAGCAACAATCTTCCTTTGAAATGTCGTTAATCATCCTTTGTCTGAATTGCGTTAAAGGCTAGAAGTATTCACTCAGTCATGGCGACCTGATACTATCTCCCGTCGACTCACCCATGCGGTGGGTCGACTCACCACATGCTTTACCAGATGGCGACTCAAAGTAAACATACCCAAGACGGAAGCAATCATCTTCACCCGGAGACGTCCACCACCCCCAGAGCGTATCTGTCTTGCCGGAATGGAGATACTGTGGTCGGTGGAAATCAAATACCTGGGACTCCGGTTGACCGCCACTCTCAACTACTCCGCACATGTCAAACGCGCAGCCCATAACCGCGCTCGGGAACCTCTTGCATCTCTTTCCACTACTGGCGAAGGACTCCACGCTCTCAGTGAACAAGAAACTCCGCATTTATAAGGCCTCCATCCGGTCAGCTCTAACCTACGCCGCCCCAGTGTGGTGCTCCATCAGCAACTCGAACTATCAACTTCTCCAAGTAGTGCAGTACAAGTGTTTACGTGTTATCACAAACTCACCTCGAAACACGCCCATCCTCCGTCTCCACACCTCCTTAGGTATCGACTACATTCATACTTACGTCCACCAGCTCGCCACCAGGATTTTTTACCACGTGCCAGTTCCATCCCAATCCACTAATAGGAAACATAGGTCAATACACCCTTACTGAGTTAAATGCCATGTATAGACGTTACAAACACAAGCGGCCAAAACATATCTTGCTCTAACTAGAGCAAGCAAGGAGGTAGTGTTTTTTCTTAATTTTTCACTACAGTTACTGCTTCTTTATTCTTTGATTTCTCACGTAGCGGAAGGTGCGGGTGTCTCGTTCTTTTATTCACACAGAAGTTGGTAAATTGGTACAACTTGCAATCTTTATGGCTGATTTATGTATACTGTCAATGGAAATAAAGCTTTAATTAAAAAAAAAGGCTAGAAGTCAGAGATACGAACCGTTGAGTTCGTGAATACATTACAAGACGCAAGTACAAAGAAAGAAGTGCACGGTCATTAATATGAAGTCTCGAAGCTTTTTATTTCCGACAGGTTATAATTCGTAGTGCTTTCACTTCCAGGTTATTAGTGTTTAAATATTTTCAACCTTGACCGACATTTATTGAAAATTGCTGACGGTATAGAGCTGGTGTTTATTCACTTAATGCTCTGTATTTAATACACATTACACTTTGAATAATTTTTTTAAAACTGTGATCGTAATTGTGTTCTGAATGAACTTTCTTTGAGGTTTTAATAATATTTTAAACTATGAGAAAATATTTTTCATCTAAATCAAGTTGATCAGGAAAACAAGAAGTCGTTGTGTCAAGAACAAACTTTGATACATTTAACAACATCCATACCGTGTAATTGCGTGTATTACAATAATTGGTATTAGTACCAACTCCTACACAATCTTGAAACACAATATGCAATCACTTTACACAAACCCTAACAGTTACGGTACACTAATACACCATCTTCAGAGGGGAAAGCATTTAACACTTACAACACACAAGCTCTGTCGTTAAAATGTTCATTAAAAACGCTATAATAAAGCTTTAGTTTCCAATAGCAGTTGTGATATTTTATAGGACGAATCCAATACAGGTCCAAGAAGAGAAACCTGATACTTGTATCAGCAACGCTGCATTTTGCGACATGTTACTTAGTAGTGAGCAATAATCTTCAATGCACCAACAACTATACAAGACATACTTCAACATATTGTGGCACGCGGTGGCGCAGTTGGTTGAGGCACTGCGCTACAAGCCGGAAGGTCGCGGGTTCGATTCCCGATTGCGTCATTGGAATTTTTCATTGACATAAACTTTCCGGTTGCACTATGACCCTGGGGTCGACTCAGTGGAGTTGCGTAGGGCTGACAACCTTACCACATTCATGAGCCGATTGTCTAGAAATCTGAGAGCCTCAACCTCCTGGAACCCTAAGGGCCTGTCCAGGCCTGTAATGGGATTGCTTTACATTTTACTTCAACTTACTACGTCAACTTATTTTGGTTCAAATAATAACGGCTTTTAATAAACATTTTAACAACTAGTCTTTTGTGTTTCAAGTTATTAAATGTGTTCCCCCCTGATGATGGTATACTAGTGCACCGAGATATGTCTGCTGATGTGTAAAGTGATTGCTTATTTGTTAAAACATTCTGTACGAGTTGGTAATTAGATACATATTATTGTAATATTTTGATACTTTTGTTCATAACTTAAACTATTCCCCTCGAAATGCTGACATAAATGTAGCGTTGTCATGAGGGACATTACCCAGAAAGTTCCAAGGCTTTTACCCCATTTGTCCGTACTGGCCAGCCTTCTTTTCTTAACTATTCAATACGTTTATTTTGAAACTCTTTGTCTTGTTCATATCTGCGCCTGATTTCAATTTTAGTGTGCTCCTCCCTGTCTCTTTGATCCGTCCATTTCTGTTTCCGTTCCGCTGCTTCCGTTGCCTGATTACGAACGTTGAAGGCAATAAGACAGCTTGTCGTGCTCAAAGATGAGAAGTGCAACAAAGGCACATATCTCACATTGAAAGTGGGACAAAAACGTTTAAATAACTAACGAAGCGTTACGTTAACAAAGAGAGAACAAAGTTGTGGTAGCAAACATTTAGTTTCTTGATATGTTTTCGCATTTTGAACTGCCAATTTTACACGTTGGCTCCTAATGGCTGATGAACATTCATATTCAAACCATAAATGCCTTGATGGCCCCTATACAATTATATCGAAATGCAGCAAATTCCAGGAACTGACTGTGCTGTAATGTAGTGCCATGTAATTAATTCCACGCTCTTTCAAGCCGTGGGTTCAGTTTCTGTAATTTAACGGATTTACGTCCTACGCTTCGCGATGGCCTCTCCTGATCCTCTTTTATCATCGTCATCATCATAATCATTGAGGTGATTAAGGTTTAGGTTCTAGTAACTGTTCCTTGAAAGTTTGAGGTTTTCTTGGGTTTTCCATTTTTGTCAAGGTCGTTTTGATCTGGTCGTCCCTTGGGCTGGTATTGAAGTGACAATCTTGGTATTCAATACGTGTCTATTCGTGTCAGCTGATCCAACCAGTCTTTCTGGTGTGCTTTCAAATCTTGTATTTTCAGTCTTTTTTGAATGTTAGAATATCCTTAAGCAGTCCAGTAATTTAAGCCCCTTCAGTGGTCTTAAAAATCTCATATGTCCTGCTCTCATTTCTAGGGCATCAATCTTGTTTATGGTCCACGGTTTGCTACCACAAAACAAAGGTGCATTCGAAGTCATGTTATTTTTTTTAGTCGTCCTCTCCTACCTACTCCGGTTTCCCGTTTCAGTGTCGAGGCGAAGTCATGCTATGCAGTATAATTTCGTGGTCTTGCCATATAGTTCCAAAAATTTCGATTGATTGTCCCCTTCATGTCTCCTACTATATTTAAGTCTTATATTAATAAATTTCTTCTCCAGATATTACATTTCCCAAATAATTAGGATTAGGTTCTTGTTCCACGATGGTTACTTCAGTTTTTAATATGACCCTTCTTATGTTTATAAGAAGAATCCCATTCTTTTTTTTTAAACGAGATATTTTCATTTCTTATTTTTTTTTTGCAATTATTTTTAATTCATTTTCTCATTTTGTAATTTGTTGTCAGAATATGCTATGATTTCTTGTGCATAAGAAACGATAAAATAAAAGTCAACACCCTCGTGTTTACAGAAAATGTCTTAGAAGTAGACAAATATCTGAAATAAGTCATATATCAAAATGAACTTGACATGTAAAATAACTCGTTGTTTCTCAAATAAAAAACAGAAAAGAAAAAACTACTACGATAGCAAACTGTCAACTGTTTTGTATGTAACTACATCGTTGGAGCAGAGTCCTTTTTCAAAAAGTAACGCTAAGTCAGAAAAGAATTACTCCACACTGTGTGCAACCCGAATGCTCATTCCGTGTTCACAAGAGCCAACCACTTACCTGGAACCTATTCACGATGAATCCAGTCCACACACTACCATCCTGTTTCTTGAAGATTCATTTTCATATTTTCCTCCCACATTGTCAATTCTTTCAGATTCTCTGCTCTATTCAGTTGTATTCCCATCAAAGAACGGAATAAATTTTTTCTTTCAATCTTATCCTATGACTAAAAAGAACATTAAATTTTATTGTGATTTTCTTAACGTGTCTTCCCCATTTACGGATTTACATGCATAGGTGGCATCGAAACATTAAGGATTTACTACGGTGTGTTGCACACATGATGGAATTTTACACTGTACTCGCCTCAGTATTTAAACCATTGACACGTGAAATGTTACAACTGCATTGCGCAGTCTGCGTGTTGACGTCATCACAGGATTGCCTTTGACTGTGGGGTGTGAAGATGCAAGTTTAAAGTGAGAGAGTGAGAGGGAGAGATAGCGATCAATTTAATGTTGTTGTTGTACAGGACGAAACCTATTCGTATATATAGGAGGAGAGTTCATTTACCACACCTATGTTTCATACCCACGTTGTGTTCTCTAACATCCATACAGTGTGCAAGCAAGAAGAGGAAGCAAAAGTGGAAAGCGGGATGAATATTTCGCATGATTATTATCTAGGATAACATGAAATGTTTACTCGTGCTTCCTCTTTTGACAAAGGAACTCACTAGAGAAGGCAGGAGACCAGAGTAAAATCCTAACTGATTAAAGGTAGCTCTGGTAGCCTGATGTTTTGAGGTTCCTCCTCAATGTGTACGTAATATACGGTAAGGTCTCTTTGCGAAATCATTATGTAATGAACTTCGTAATGGAACTTTTCAAGATGGACATTTTTTAGAAAGCCTATGATTCGGAATTGATGGCAATCTGCTTTGTTTTCATTAATTCCTTTTGAACAAAATTTCTTCAACAAAAAAGGCTACTGTCCTGCGTTCAGTAGAGGTATGGCGGCTGTATTGCATGGTAAGCTTGCTTCTTCCCATATGTCACGTGGGTTTGTGATGCTGTGGGAGCGGTAAAGAGTAGCATTTTATTTAATAAGGGATTAAAATTTGTTTTTTAAAGTCTGCAGTATGCAAGGTGTCGTAACCTTCTTCATCACATTTCATAATCACTCTCAATTCGCAGATAATTTCAGATGAAGTATGTGTAGATATATGTGAATACAGTGCTTTTATAAGTGATCTGAACAAAGTATAATTAGGACTAAGTCAGGGGGCGTTGTACAGCAATGTCTTCTATATCATAAAAGCAAAATCCTATAGTACTGATACTCATTTATTGACGACGAATGTGAAAAACATTGATTTTTATACACGTCAGTACAATAAGCCAATTTCACTCTATTCTTTTTGGTATAATATTTTGAGGACTGTGTTTACTCCCCACCACCAAACGAAATTAAAATTCGCATTCGAGATCTTTCAGAATCTACTGATATGCATATATTGTGCAACGTTTGGAGTAAAATTATTATTTTGTTGACAGATATAGTAACAAGTAGGATTCAAATGTGAAATGGGATAAGTGGCAGTCAAAACTATTAAACTTATTTGGGATAAAAGTGTGTCTTTATAGTGTCATCATATAAAGGTTCTTCCTTTTAGAAGTCATTAAATACAAGTTGTCTTATTCGTGCTGTGTAAGAAATTGCATTGTAGAAATTTTAATTTTGATATGTTGTGTTACGAACGTTCTTATAATATAGCAAGTAACAAATGCATTAAGGGAATCACATAACGACAAACTCATGTTATGTTTTATTGTATTTTATTCATTTGTTATTTCCAAGGAACAGACATTCTTGGGGACCGAATATTCGCTCAATTTGTAAATAGGCTTTTGGTGCCATTAATTTAATATGTGCGAAAACATCTGAGATAAATAATTAGCATAGACAACTAAGCTTATACACTGGAAATGTTACCTGAAATTCTACCTTTTACAGACTCTTCCAAAATATTTTTTAAACCCACAGTTTCTACTGACAAGTGGATTCCAGATGTATAATTCTCATGATGCTTCGCTAACACTAAAACCGACATGTAGAAGACATGAAGCTTTCCTTCACACCCGTCTTGTACCTTAATAATCTGATCCTTAGGCGCAAGTGTAATCATCTTTCAGGTCAAGTATTTGTCAACGAGCAAGCTGACGTAGCAGGAATACTTTAAACTTGTATTAGGAATTAAGTGGGTTAAAACTGAAACTTGAAAAGAGGAGTTTAGCCAAATAAATCGCACAATTTCATTCCAATTACATATTCTCAGAAAATTGTGACACTTAGAGAGGAGTTGCACATTACTTAATACGTACTGAATATTCTGTAATTTATATTATGTATTTATTTATTTTTTGGACGAATGTAGAGAATCACTCTAAGAATGTGTAGATTTTGAATTTTTATGTGATATTCAGACACCAAATAAGATGTGACTCTAATATTAAACTATGAATTTGTGTACGGTTAATACGTTAGGTTAAGTTGCACTTCACAGATGCTTTGTTTAATATAGTTACAAGGGAGTGGAGCTCTAAACATCACCGAGTGTTAAGATTTATTCTGTAGTCTAAATCATTAGCCCTTTTTCGTTTCCTCATTCTTGTCTTTCAGTTGAAGCAGAAACATGAAGAAGGACAGCGTCTCTTGCATTATCTGCGACAGACAAATACTTAGTTAGAGACATGTGCGTGTATATTTGCAAGACGACAATGTACGATTAAAAAATAAACGGAAACTGTGCTATTATAATTTTTCAGAGAAGAGTGCAGGAATATCTGGTAATGAATGATTCTTTAGGACTAGTAATTTTGCCACCGGTTTTTGGAGTCTTTGTAGTTTCATCATTTCGTTTAGACATGATTATTCTCGATATTATTGCAGTTCATTTATTTTCACTGTTTTCATCAAGTTGAAAGAAATACAAAATTTAATTACGACTATTCTTTTAATGCTCACTTCGTCTGGCATCGAATGTTTCTTTAAGTAAATGAAAAAGGTTTATGAGAGAATTGAAGCCTGGTAATAAAAACGGTATATCTCTGTTAACTTACATTGCAATTTCAAGAGACAAAATTATGACCAAGAAAAATCCCCGAAAATATTTCAAAATATGTAGCCCTCGTAATAGACATACAGCATATAATTAATACGGAAACGTAAGTGGTACAAGTAACAATAAGGCAAATTTGACCATCTCAAAATCATTCAGAAATTATAGAAACAGCATAGGTGCAAAGAAAGTCATCAAGGAACCACAGAAAGCGGGAATATTGGGAAAGGCCCCCATACCTCGGATGGAGAAGAAAATTACCCCAAAAACCATATAAAGTCTATTCCAAATCTACCAGAATTCAAAATGCCGGATGTCATGGAAAATCCACGATTACATTTGTTATGTACTTATTATATTCAAATTATTAATTTTTACATATTCTAAGTTGTCGATAGAAATTTTCACGTACTAAATATATGTTTCTTGCTATGGGGCAGACTAATAATTTATTTCCACGTAAAACCGATATTCTTTAAACATTTCCATCCTAGGACGGGACTGGCGAATATTTATTACAGCGCGTGTCAAAATTACGGATAATTATCTGTGAATATTTTCGCCTGTTGAAACTCGAGTTTACTAGCACCATACTTCCGAGTAATCCATTGATGTCTTAATGCCCCTTACCGGTTGGTGACCCGGACGGCTGCGCGCCTGGCCTGCCCCTTAGGTACGCCTTGGCCGTATCGGATGGTTATACTTTCTTAAGAACACACTCGATGTATCATAATACTATAATATACCAATAAAGCATACATTTAACGTGTTATTGATTGAAGATAAAAAATGTTTCGGCGAGTCGCAGTCATAAGGATTCTAATGAGTACAAATGGCGGCAAGCCGAAACACGTTGGATATTAAACAGATATACGCATATATGTATGTTTATAATTGCGTACCTTGTTGGTGGTTTATAGTATTATTCATTCGTTCACGATTGTGATGGATTACAAAACGCTTGAAGTAATTTGGCTTCGTTCGAATATAAGGTGACATTAACCATGACTTTCTGCCTAATAACCGAGGATACTGTTGTCAGTGTGGTTAGTAACAGGCAGTATTATTCTAGTACATACATTCATCATGGTCACATTTGACACCGGAACAAACTTTCCCGCTGTCAGTTGGAACTGCTTGTTAGCTGTAGCGATGATGAACATCAGACATCTCTGAAATGTTATAGGAGTTCCGACCCAGTCACATCCGAATGCCGCGTCTCTCACACTCTCCGCCTGAAACATTTCGCAATTAACGTTTTAAGCCCCTTTGAGCGGTGAGGCCGTACATTGAATATAGCAGCTGCCTGGCAAGGCGCGCATATTGCCGGATATTTAGGTTCCCGAAAGCAGTGATTTCGTGACTTAATGTGGAGGCATATAATCATAAAAAGATGGTTTGCCCTCCATTCACGGCTTTAAGTATTTCTTTCTCGTGCCGATGATTCTTTTAAGTGAGGTTTTTCTTAGTTCTTAGCATGTCGTGCCATCCTTTGTAAGTTCTGAAGCTGTTATCACCACCTAAGTAATATTCAACCTATAGCTTGCTTAAGCGTTGTGTAATATCCTAGCTGCTATTCCTGAAGAAGGAATGCTCGTTGGTGTTGTTAAATGCTAACGACGCGTTTGTATTTATTAGGGATTTAAGGTATCGGTTTATGAATGTGACATCTAGAAGGTCAGAGACAGTTTACTGGTGACAAAAGTCGATTGCATTTTGCGGACTTTTTTTTCGATTCTGTAGTTTCTATGACATTAGGAGCGTAAAATCCTTAATTCTGAGGCCACAATGTTCATTACTCCTCCATCCGCATCCTCCAAGACCATTACGTTTTAGGGTCACAATCCCATCATTAATGATATTACGGAAGGGATCTTGTTTGTAATGACAGTGTCAGTGGAATCTAAATTAGTGTTTTTTACCCATACGTGTTTCTTCGACCGTAATTAAAAATAACTGCATTGTTGGATACAAAAATTTAATATTTTGGCTGACTGACAACAATTTGTGTCCAAAACATGTCCAATCTTACTCAGAAATATGTGTTTGCTAGGAAATGAAAATTGATAGCCATGTTTGAGTTACTGACTCATAGTATACTATAAAATCCTGGATTTCGTGTTTTTTCTTTCTGGCGAAGAAATTATTTTTGCCCTAATACAAAATAAATATTTGATTTGGTACGAAAAGAAAAATGTTATTCATATTTGCATGATTAACACCTGTAATATCAGGAAGTTCCTGAAATATTCTTTTCAATTATTTACCAAAAGGAATTTGCTGCTGAAGGGCGGAGATTGCACAAAAAGACGCATGGATCAAAACAGCTGTAGCTCCCTAATATGGTAGATGCTCGTCGGCATATTGTACCTAATAATAATAATAATAATATTAATAAGCCGTTTTCACTTACGTGCTGTGTCAGCTGATCTCCAAACCAGCAGATCAGTAGCACGTCGATACAGAACGTCATGTAAACTGCCACAGCTTGACTCATGTCCGCATAATCTCCCCACCTCTGCAACACAAATATTTCGTAATAATATTGAGACACCACGAGATCCTTTAAAATCTGCGTACAGAAAAATGTGCGTAAATTAAAATTAATTATTCCGTATCTGTATTTTATTTTTCTCGGTGTTTTCATTATATGACACCGCATAGGTTCGGCGAAAGATTCCCTTGCTAAACCTGTTACGGTATTCGAGAAACAGCGAGCAATTCAGCACGCTAGTAACTGCGAATATTGAGTTTTCTATTCAGTCTATTTCAGTCTTTGTCAACCTAGACACAATACTTTTCAAACGCACTGTTTATTCTCTCTACAACATATTTCGGCTCGTACGCCGGCCATCATCTGGTAGAAGGTAAAAATCATAAAATTAAAGGCACATGTTGAGGTGGAGGCCTCCCCTTTACAGTTAAAGTATATAATACCATAGATTTACCTATTGTTGCCTATAAGGAATAATACATATTTGCATAGATTTTAATACTTAAAATTGTCAAAATATAATTACTAAAACAACGGGATTGAAATATCTGTTTCTTATACAATTTAGTGGATTAGTACAGTTACAAGCGGTGTTTTGGCCCAATCTTGTTATTGCTCCTTTGTTTAATGTGTACTGTGTAGCGATCTTTGCTGGCGGAAGCGTTCTTGGAAGGCTTTTTTATTGATATAACAACCTGTGTTCAAGTGAATGTTGCACGTCTCTATGGTATGTATGTTAAATATAGAGATCTGTGTATTTCTCCTGTCAGTGCAGTAGAACTTGCAGTTATGTGTGTACAGCGTGTAGAATTGTGTATGCGCCTACAGATATTTAAGATTGCGAGTTCAGTCAACAGTGCATTTGAAAGAATTGTGTCTACTCTGAAAAAGAATGACATAGTCGAACATCGAAAATTTATCGTCACTACTCGATGTTACCTCGGCAGTTCTTTTGACGGAAAACGTCTTACTCCGCCGGTCCGGTATGGGGGGAAACTATGCGAAAGTCGATGTTACGATTTTGTGTATACCACACAAATCTTAATACCTTTAAAACTATATATATATATCCAAATAAGCAATACACGGTTTAAAAGAGCATGGATGAAAGAATGTTACGCGACATTAACCTTGAGCGCGTGACGTCACACGCCGCCACAAGATGGTCGCCAATTTGGAGTGGAAAATTACCTGTTCGCCGCGCGGCAAAATTGGTATAGCTCGGGAACGCGTACGTGTAGGACGTTGTGTGAGGTGTCGCTTAACAGAGCTCGACGATTACTATAAAATAAAACACTAGTGAAAGAACTTGACAAAAATATACAGTGAGAAATTGTTGAACTTGGACAAATTTTCCCTACAATTTCAAAAATGTCGAAATATCTTGAAAACAAGAAGGTAAATGCCTATCGTAAACGCTTACAAAGTGAAAAAATAATAAATGAGAAATCCAAAAACGCCCCTGTGACAACAACAGAACGAATGCGGAGGATGAGGCAGCGTCGACAAATTGAGGCGAGCACCAGTCGCGCGGACGCCGCAACGCCTGACGCAAGTTCACAGGCAATGGATGTCGACAGTGAGATAGAATTAGTCAGCATTGTCAGAAATAAATAAAATAAAAGAAATGCAAGTTCCTTGCGCTCAATTCTTTCTTACCAACCCTACAAACACCCCGCCCCGACAACACCGTCTGAGTAAGACGTTTTCCGCCAAAAACCTCAGCGGTAGTGACTCCGACACTAACTACCCCGTTTTTTTTCCTTAATTCACAAGTTGTTAGAAATAATGTTCCTCTATTGCAGGCAAATTTTCATACCATCAACATATTAAGATATAATAGAAGAAACACTGTTTTGCAAAATGTATGAAATTCCTCGCGTATTTGTGACACATTGCCTTAAATCGTGGCTCTCAAAAGTAATACGGGTTAAAATATTTTGAACGTGGAGGGATCTGAACGAAAACTTCTCCACAACACACTTGTTTTCGGATAATGCAAGCAGCGCATGGTTAGTAGTGTGAGCTGTAACCGTGCCATGAATAAAGTTGCTTCTTACTTTCACTTTTTATTTTTTGGAAAGAGTCTAATTATCAAGTTTTTAAAGCGGTCGATATTTATGTCTTTAATTAAAATATTTTTCCAGATTATTCTGTTTCAGGTAACAGGATGCCAGACATCAAAGTTATTTTTATGAAGAGAATGTTCATGCAACTGTAGTGCATTTTCTGAACTCCTGTATAGACTATTCTGCGTCTCTACACACCCGCTTAAACATGGCCATGCTTCGCACATAAATGGTTTAACATTTCCAACATGCTCGGATCGCAACAACTAATTGCTACAACTAACCCTAGAAGGAATCAGGATTTCATATCCCTAATTATTAGTCAGTTGACGATTCACAGATGTATACGTCGCCTATCACCATGTTCTTTGTAGTACGCAGTATTAGTATCTATTTTTTTTAAATGATAGTTAATAATTAACCCCTAAATATACCAGCCAGATCTACTGATACAAATTCATACATGCCTCACTGTCTTAAAATTTCGGCATCTTCATCGTCACATCCTAAAACACTCATACCACACTTTGTAAGATTACTTCTCTCTTCTTGTTCGCATGTGCCCTGTTTTACTCATGGTGTTACTATAGTTTCAAAGCTATACAGGCCTATAATAATCTTTCTAGAAATATTTGAATTCAGCAGTATAATCCATATTTAATATTAGTCAATTTCACAGGCACACAATGTTAGTTTAAAGAGGACAAAACATTTAGAGTACTTACATTTTTCTCATATGTAAGACTACTGAAACCCAAACCCATTGCATCATTTTAAACTAATATTGTTCTATCTTTCTCTGTTCTTACGTTTGTCCATATAAAATAATAATTGTAATATTAATCATTATTAAAATTATAATTGATTTCTTCTAGACGCTTAAATGCAGGACTTACGTAAACAATGCAAGTACGGAAGTCACATGCATAGTCACATGCATAGTCCATGAAGATCAGCCCAATTTTCGCGGCCCCCCTTGTTACATCGAATACATTCAAACAGGTGGTTAGCGAATGACTCCAAAAGATTTTGCACTGTTCCTCTTCTGCCTCAGTCGCTGTTTTTTCTTTCCACAGAATATTTCTGCATTGTGATTTTCGTCTGGATATTCGCTTGACTTTTTCTTAAGTCTCTCTCTTTACCTTTCATTTCTTAATAGCCAGTTTTTCTCTCCAGCTCATTCTTGAACATGTTTCTGGCAAATATTTAAATTTCTGATTTTCCTTTCTTTTTTTAGGTTTGTTATTTTCTACCTGCCACCAGGAAGTCCAGAGTCCTCCCCTATAATGTTCAGTGCTTGTTGACCTCGTATACATACTAGTCCCTTCATCTTGGCAGTTCTGACCCCTGTAGGCTGAGGAAAGTCCGTGAGTTGTAAAGGCGATTGAAGTCATTAGTTTTATTAATTCTGCATTTCACAATAATTACTGAGGATGTCTGCTCATGAACTGATAACTGTTTTTGTTATTAGATTTATCGTAAATATACAATTCCTTCGGTGAGTAATATGCCAGCTTCAATTTTCCCTTTCTTGAAAGGCATTAAATATATGCCAAGTTCTATAACATGACCAATTGTCCCTCCATTTATTCCGAAAGGTTATTTTCAATCGTGCCTAATTTAAAAATAAGAAATCCAAAAGTGGGCTTCTAGACGCATTATTATATTTATTGTACATAGTGTATTATGGGACTTTGAAGATGTACTGTTTCATCTGGAATGTGTTAATAAATAACGTAAATTGTACGGTTCTACCAGCTTTGTAACTGTCTGGTGTACCTGAATTTAAAACCCGAAAAATTTTGTTTCTTTAAAAAGTGTCATTTGATATACGTCGATAAATATTATAGACTCTGTTGAACTTTTATTCAGCCTATTAAACACAAAATTATTCACGGTGATTACAAATTTAGGACACAGAGAGCTCCGAAACACAAGAGAAATCATATGAACAAGCCCGTGTCATCAAATTGTGACTGATATACGGTTTCCCACGTGACACAATAAAACTAGTGACTCGGTCTGAGGTCGAACAACGAATTTCATAACTGTCACAAAGAATGCTTCATCACTAATCACAACTAATGTCTACTTCCATTTCCCACTTTTTAAAGAAATTTTCTAGTATAGAATGTGTTGAATATCATATAAATCAAAATCGTAAATTTGAACGCCGATAAGCACTTATGTGCAGTGTTGATTTACATGCCAAAAAAGGATAGTATTCCAGTTGGCTGAATGTTTATAAATCTGAAAATGACAAGGATAAATTGAGGAAACTTATGTTATTCGTCCCATATATATTTAATTGATTAAGTCCTATCCGACAAATGTACACTTTTATTTTTCGTGAAATTTGATTTTGATGTTTCTATATTGATAAATTTATTTTGTCTGTCTGGCGTTAATAATCTTCATGTTATTCGTACCGTACATTTTTCATTGTCTAAGTTCTATCCGACAAATGATCAATTTTATTTTGTTTTATTTTTTAAGTGTGTAACCCAACATGTACCTTTGAAGAAGGGCTGGTGTAAATTAAAACAGATATCCCTGAAGATGAACCTCATATAAGGTTCGAAACATGTTGGACCATCTTCAATGAAATGTATGTACTGAATAGAAAATAAATGTGTACATTTGTCGGATAGAGCTTAAACAAGATAAACTGATGGTAACAGACAGAAGTCGTTTGTATGGTACACCTCAGTACAGGCCTGAAACTGTTAGCACAGAAGGCAGATCAATAAGGAAGAGAGCTACGTGTACACTGAGTTGTCTAAAACAACTTGAGTGTAATTTACACTTGCACTTTACTTAGTGCTTTATATTCTCTTTACCTTCCCGGTGTATTGCATGTGGCTGCTGTGGTAGACACTTAAAATGTTGAAATTAGCACATAACGCTGTAAGACGTGTAACTATATTTAGACCGTAGTGTTAGGTACCGTATGTGTGAATAAAAATGTGAACTTTATTAAACATGAAGAACAAGATGTGTATTATATCAATCGATTTAATGTCAGAATTGTTGGCATTTTAGATCTTCAAAATTCAACATTTTTACACGCATTCTCCTGCAACTGCCAGTAACAAATCTATCTGACCTACCGCAATAAAGAACATTGTAGGGCTGCTGTTGGCAGCCGTACTTAAGAAATGAGCACTACTGACTCTTATGACGAATTGATTAACAAAAATTTTTATTAAAGGTGACAAGGGATATGTTGCGTAATCTTGATACTAGTGTTCAGGAACTGATGGTGTAATTGCATGTTTGGATCGTGTAAGGAGAGTTGCCAGACGGGATCAGCTGATCGGGCAAGAGAAACCATGTTGTCGGTCGTGCTGGTGTGGTTCTAATTGGGAGCAAATGTGACCGTTGATGTAATGTCGAGTTTTACATGATAGTTGTAAGTCTTATTTTAATTTGAATTGTTCATTATGGTACTATGAATCATTATATGTCGTTAGTATATTATGGAATGAATCTATGCTAACCCTCAAAACCATACAGTCAACTAAGCACCAAGGCGAACAACTAGGAAGGAGTCAAGAAGTGAACACGCAGTCTGTTGTTTGCGGTTCGAATGTTCGATCTACGAATAAAAAGGCTTGTCATGTAAAATATCTGTATGTAACTTACAAAGGGCCTGTCTTTGCATTTTAGGAGCGTTCGTAAAATTGCGAATAGCGACTATTAGCTCCGTCATGTCTGTCTGTCAGTCCGTCCTTCCGACCGTCTGCATGGAACAACCTGGCCCCCACTGGAGGGATTTTGATGACATTTGACAAGTAGTTTTAGAAGATCTGTCAAGAAAATTCAAGTTTCATTGAAATCTGACAAAAACAAGTGTACTCTACATAAAGACATGTACATTTATGATTATATCTCACCCAATTCTTCTCGGAATGAGAAATGTTTCAGACAGATGTATAGAGATTATCACAAAACACATTTTATGTTCAATAACATTATTTTCCGAAAATCGTGCCGTTCATGAGATGATGTGGAATAATTCTGTGAATCCCGCAGAGGCCACAGATGACAGTATAAAATGGCTTGCGCTTTGCATTCTCGATATCTAAGGCACACACTGAGAATATGTAATAATTAGTGCTCTTGCACGGCAAAAATGGTTGCACGAACATTGCGTTATACGCAGTTTGCCTTTTTTGTTTGCCTGTCTTGTTATGTTTGCTAGCAGTATAGTGGGGTACGAGGTGGCGCAGTTGGTTGAGGCACTGCGCTACAAGCAGGAAAGTTGCGGGTTCGATTTCCGATGGGGTCATTTGTCGACTCAATGAGTACCAGATATGTCTGCTGGGGATAAGGGCGTTCCATTCGTAGGGCTGACAAACTTGCCACCTTCGGGCAAGTCAGTTCTCTTCCACAGTTAATCCCATATCCTTCGCCAGGAAAAAGGTCATATCCACTTTCGTTCAGGACCAACATGTCTAGTATTCTTTTTCGTCCGCGGCTCATAACTCGTGAATGAGCATGATGCAGTTTCGGAAGATATTTGTTTCGGGTGGTAGAAGATTGTTTGAAATAAATTTGACCTAATTTAATGAGAAATACTTTATTAAAACAATGTACTAATACAATATAATAATTTTTTATCAAGCAATTTAGACCTAGTTTAACGCAATTCGTAAATAAGTATAATTACAACAAGCACTAAAATACAGAATGGGCAGCATTTATTCATCGTTTTGATTTACGAAATAATCTGGTGCCCCTCGAGAGTAGATTGAACTAATTGTGATATAGAGTTCAGCTAGTGACGCCATGTAGTAAACATGGATCTGTCATCGGCTGTACGCCGTACTTTCGCCGTAGAGAAGTTTTTAATAAATAATGACTCTGTGATACTAACGCAACAAATATTCAGACGACATTTTAACATTGGGAGACACGGAACGTTTCCTGATCGCAACATCATGAAGAAATGAGTACAGCAATTTTGAACCACGGCTTCTGCAACAAATAAAATATCTTAAGGCACAGTCAGAACTGTGCGGACACCGGAAAACATTGAAAGGGCACAAGCCGCTATCGGTCGTAGCCCCACACGATCAGCACGTGGACATTCAGTTGCCCTCAACATATCGAGCAGATCGCTCTGACGGATTATTCATTCCGGTTTACTTTTTTATCCCTACCAATTACATATTGTGCAAGAACTGCTTCAAGAAGTGCATTTTGTGAGCAATTTGTTACATTAGTGAACGATCATTCAGATGTTATTCTACAGGTGATAATGTCAGATGAAGCTCACGTTGAACCGCCTGGTTGGTGAACAAACAAAACAGGAGTAGCGCTAATCCAAATGAATTGCTTGTGTAACCACTTCACAGTCAGAGAGGAACAGTGTGACGTGACTTTTCATGTTGGTCACTGTAGCAGGCAAATTAAGACTTCACAATTTTACGTAAATCATATTTTGATATTCTGTTAACTTAAATATGAATAAGTTGATGTCGTGGTGAGGAAGGTAAAAGCATTTCGATAGGTGTGAGTGAGAAGACTCACAGGCATGCATTGTAAACCTCAGACTACAGCTGACAAAATATCCAGTTAGTTAAATATTACCATACAGCGGTGATCTCGTTGGCGCCAAATTGGGACATGAAGTGGTGACCTCTGAACACCGACGACACAGTGCATGAAGAAGTGAAGGGCGAGCTGATTCTCTTACTTATCTGCATATCGCTCTCAGAATAAGAACAATGAAAGCTTCGAACTGTGAGCGAAGAAGGTAAGAGCAGGGTTCAGTCTGAAGCGGTATTCGAAATGGATTGGCTAAAGAAAATAAGTAATTAACATGTTAATCGAAACTAATTGGCCGAATATGTTGGTCGATATGAGTGAAAAATAAAGGTTACTTAATTCAAGCCGACCAAGTACGATTTGGCAACCACATACCTGGACTCTTCGTATTGTTTTCATTGAAGTTGATATTTTATTCCATGGCGCGACAGCCCATAGTGGGCCAAGGCCTCATCATTGTCGAGGCTTCACGATCACACTCAGACACACCGCAAATGATAGCAGTCCTCTGGACGAGTGAACAGTCCGACGCAGAGGCAGCTATCTATACAACACACAACAATCTCAAAAGACAGACTTTAAAACCCCTGGCGGGATTCGAAGCCGCAATCGTAGCAAGCGAGCGGCCAGAGACCCACGCCTTAGACCGTGCGGCCACTGGGATCGGCACCGTTGAGGGGGATGCAAACATAAAAATTAGCCGTGGACGAAAACGGATATGATTTTGAAACCTTCGACTGACCGTGGAAGAAAACTGACATCCCCCCACCTTCTTCCTCCAATTGTTTAGAAATTCCGGGATCCTCAAACTACTGGAGCCCTAAGGGCTAGCCCAGGCCTGTGTAGGGAAAAATGTACCTAGCATCCTAATAATTTTTGAAAAGGAAATTCAGTAACAATATTCGGGTTTTCATTGCTACGCATTTCTATATTTAAAAATGTCTGACACAAGGATGGTAATGTTGACAGGCAATTACTTAACTGATAATGATCTTTCAATTGAGTCTACTGTCTTCTGAGATGTGACGCCATGTTTAATACTGAAATTTTAATGTTGCTCAGCGAGATTTGCAGTTCTCACGGCCGTGCCGGAAGATAAACGAACGAAGGTCTAAACCGATAATGGAGGCAGCAGGCTGATACATATCTGCCCGACCACACAGTCCCACATATCATAAAACTGTTATGTCCATTGTTTCAATCACAAAAATTCCTTATACTGTACCGTAACTACAGAAAAAGCGCTGAAGCACATTGTGGCCAGTGAACTCACAAAGTGGCCGCACACAGCAACATTCAGTGCATCTTCCACTTGCTGCATGAACCTGTAAGTAAGGAAGAGTATACTGAAATTGCTGGAAAATGTGTTACAGAGTTTAATCTACATTTTATATATAAGGCTGTAGAATATATTTTTGCAGCCATTAGAAATCCTTTCAGGGCGACCGACTTCATAAGGGTTTCTTTATTAGACGACATTTAAATACATTTTCGAATTTACAGTCACGTGAATATTTTACTTACGCTATTATTTCTTGATGATGTCGAATGCACGCATTTAACTTAGCTTTCAAGTCACAATTTGCAATTGTATTAACTTGTTCATCTTCCTGCACGTGATGATGCGTGATATATTCCTGTCTGATGTCCGATATGGCCGACTTTAACTTTTGGAACTGAGCACAGGCCACGGCGTTCAATATCATACTCAGAGATGTGAAACCGCTGAATACACCCAGTAGCTGGAGTGTTGTGATGCACTGTGAAGAAGGTAAAGGAAATAACTGAGATTTGTGATAAAATTAGGGCATTAAGGAATGCTGATAAATTAATTCAAGTCTAAACTAAAGTCCGTGTAAGGATGATAGCTTTGTACAAAGACTTTTGTTCTGAATTTCACCATCCTCAACTTCTCCTTTTCGTTTATAATCTTCAAATTTACACCTAGTCAATAAAAGCTTAACTTGAGATGTAATTGCATTTGAAAATGCCTGGAATCGAAAGGAAAACATGTTGTAAATGTTTTGAGATTTATTTCCTGTGTCAGTACCTTTAGAAATATAATTACATTAACATCATTTTCCTCTTTCAGTAGGTATTAGTTTTAGTATTAGTATTAGTAGGTGAAGTTTGTAAGAATGACAGCAGGATATGTTTGACACACTCGCCATCAGTTAATCCCACAATGGCGTGTTGGGTATAAAAATGAGTTTATAAAGCTGAAAGAAATAATAACCTGCAGACACATTTGTTCCAAAACATCAAATTATATCGCTTCATTCACATGCGTCACAGCGAGTCTCCCTGTTGTTTGTTACTTGTATACTTTTGTGCTTTAGCAAACAGACCACGCAATGTTCGATATCTGTATTGATGTACGAATGGAGGGGAGTATTAAAATTAAGGGGAGATATAGAAATGTGCTCTGTAACATGTGACGATTCAGTGTCGCATTTTTGGACGATATTATTTCAAATATTTACTGATGTCTAAGTCTAATGCAAAATACTTCCTTTCACGTCTGTCTGGACTCACCATTGAAAGTTATCGTTGCACATTTCATTTGATACCCACATTAAATCAGCAAATAATACAGTCAATAAATCCAACGGTTTGTACTGCGGCAGAGCTATGCGCTTGTATTCAGCAGATGCCGATCAGAACACCGGCTATAATGACTGTTTTGTTTGTTTACCTTAGTCTATCGGAACAAATTTCTTAGCATTCCACCGATTAATTGAAGAGCGCTTCATTCTAAATGTTTACAGTTGCTTATTTTCGTCCATCCCATCATTCACCGCTGCTGATTCTGACAGATTAGCACACAGTGGAAGAACAAGGAAGAACGAAACTTTTCTGGTAACTCAGAGGTTTAAATTAAGAGAAACATAAGAAGAGTTTCGAAAAGAATTCTATTTTTTTAAGTGAAAGAATGTGTTACCTGCGAGATGTTCACCAATTCGTAGAACGGTGAAACAGTCCAGTCGAAAGGATACCACGCAGTGTACATAGTTTCATGACTTGTGAAAATGCGGATTGTTGATTGGGTGAAATGAAATGTTATGAGCCCCAGAGATATTCTCGTACTGAAGAACTTAATACGCCGGATCCATCCTGCCGCTGTTAAATATCCAGTGTCGGCGTCCCTGGTCGGCAGATCTTCCCACGTGAAGCTGTCTGTTAGGTCAAGTGCCAGTTCGATACTTTGATGTTGCAGTCTGAGACAAAGAAAACACATCAGGATATAAAGTTCGAAAATTGTGGAAAACTGATCTAAGAACATCTTGATGAATGTCACCCCTTGTGCTTTAAATAACTAACAAATAAACAGTCTAAATACCGTCTGAAACACAACCGTATTTTATATTTTTATATATAGGCTACTTGTGTCAGTCCCCTTGGAACATAATGAGGTTTTATATAACAAATTTAAAATATAGGTAAAAGCCTAAACATGAATATACTCTTTGTTGTGAGATCACACAATTACATGTCATCCATTGAAATTTCCTCCTATTTTTGTTAATAATTATATTAATATTTTAAGACGGACAGATAGAGAGATATTTAGGTAGATAGATAGATAGATAGATAGATAGATATTTATATAGATAGACAGAGAAATCAATTATGAATATACCTAAAAATTGTCTCGCAAATATTGTTTGTAAGTCAACAATTGCACAGCTAAACTTCTGACTTACAGTGATACATCTAAAAAACACACCCACACAATGAACGTAGATGTATAAACAGTAATAGGAACACAAGCTTCAGTTTGCTGCACGGAATTCGTTGTTATTTTATAACGATATGTGATCTGTCACATTAATGAAGAAATGTAGTCTTCTTGCTGTGTCATGTTCTTATGTAGATTGTCCTTACAAGCGCACTGCACGATCGAGTATTCTCCGATTCTTTCAAACTTCTTGAGGAAAACAATTCCTGGCAAAAAAAACTGACCAATCAACAAGAATTTCATATTCATATTTTTGCAGACGAAATGGAGAGAGAATTGTTCTTTCTGTCATATCATTAACATCAGTGTTCTTGTCGCGGTATTTGTCAGTGATCTGGGGAGTAAAGAGGCGGCTTTGAAACAGGAAGGTTGGCCTTTTCTCTTTTGGTACTACTCTCATAATACTTCATAAATTTTAAATTTTTTCTTCATAAATATATAACTTTTCTTATTATTCAATTTATTTTCCATTATGTAACAACACAGTTTTCGTACTGTGTGACTTTCGTTTGCGGATTGATTCTCATAACGAGTGGAGTGCACGATTGATTTTTCTCATAATCGTTTAAACCTTTTTGAGAATGAACACTTTCTAAAAGAGCAAATTAACTAAGCAATACCAACCCAGTGAAAAATTGCAAATAAATTCGACAGAGTAGTTTTCTCTATTCCTGACCAATATCTTTTGTCTATTACTGCTAGGCTTCTACGTGGCCTAGGAGTTAATTTGGAGGGTTTTTAATTAGAAGGTTGCGGGTTGGGGTTTCGTTCTCGCAAATTTTATAGGTGCGTAGGAAAAATTGCGAAATACAGCTATTAGCTTCGTCATGTCTGTCTGTCTGTCTCTTTCCTTCCGTCCGCATGGAACGAGTAGGCTCTCTCTTGACCGATTTTCATGAAATTTGACATTTAAGTCCTTTTCGAAAATAAGTAATTAAATTATCATTAAAATCTGACAAAATCAAAGGGTACTTTACATGCATTCCTATGTACATTTATGATAATATCTCGCTCGATTCTTCTTAGTATGAGAACCTTTTCAGATAAAATTTGTAGAGAAAATCAAAACACACATTTTGTATTCAGGAATTGTTTTCTGAAATTTGTGCCATTTATAAGACAATTTGGAATAGTGTGGTGGAGCCAGACAAAACACAGATGACAAAATAATTTGGCGCATGCGCTTTGCATGCCGGATAATTAAGCCTACAAACACAAAACATTTGGAATATGTGATACTTAATACTTTTCCACGGCAACAATGGTTACACGAATGCGCCTCAGTGTTACTTTTATACGGAGAGAGCCTCTCTTATATTGTATGAAACAACGAATTTGTTGCTTGTTTAGATATTAATTTGGATCTCTAATAATAGTAAACTGGAATCCTTTATTTGGACACCTTTCAAATAAAATATTTCAGCAACGAATCAATCATATTTTTACAATGACTAAAACTGGTATAATAAAAAAGAAAATAGTAAATGTTGTATTTACAGTAGATCCGATTAGCATAAAACGAAATGGTTTAACAATTTAAAATATTAGGAGACAGTAAAAAAACACAAGCTGATACAAATAACTTCTATAATCTTAAATTAAAAATCCTTAAAAAGTATAATGTGATTTTTTCATAGGAAACATTCCAGTTTAGTATTTTTACAGATGCAGAGTTATATATGCAGTAAAGTAAAACTTCGTCATCGTTACAGAAAAATAAAGCAACGAAGAAATAAGTACGCTTTTCACGTCTTACAACTTTGAAACACACAAAATTTAACAAACAAAACCGATACAAACAACTGTACCCCAAAGCATTTTAACTTGTTATTCTAATAACTGATGATTTATTAAAAAACACTACAAACCCAACGGTTATGAATGGCTAATTGAAGGTATCAATAAAGGTTGGAGAAACAATTGTAATGCGTGAAATAGCAGGGTGAGATTTCACAAAGTGTAAATGTAATTTACGCTTTTCCCTTTCTTGTAGAAATGTTTATACACAAGCCTAATGATGGTAGAGGATGACCGAAACATGTAGCATATTTAAGTAATACAAAAGTACAGATTTTTATAAGGTAAATTGTCTTTTCATTAAAAAAAAGCATCACGAATCATTTGATGTTCTTCTCCCAAATACAGAACAACAAATTTCGTAGCATCAATTTTATATTCCTTTCACCGTGCATTTTCACTTAGTATTCAGTAACCAACAAATGCACAAACATAAACTACTTTATAGTTTTTATTAACATCGATGTATTCCCCTACACGTGTTTCGGTCCGTAGACCATCTTCAGGGGTAACAAGCTACTAGACTTCACATCGCATGTTTAATGTGCCGAAGAACACACTTGTCTTAGAAGTAAGTGATTAAAACACATTTGAATTTGTAAAATATGTAAAACTGTGTAGCAACTTTATCATATAAGTTAAAGTCAAAAGTTAAAATAGCAGTGTTTTCACTTGCTGCACAGAATCGTGGTATTGTGTAAGCTGGTAATTATAAGCGTGTTGTTACGCGTGCTGTTGTGTGGAGTTGTACAAACTGAATGTTGTCTGGTGGACTTTGTCACTTACTTCTAAGACAAGTGTGTTCTTCGGCACATTAAACATGCGATGTGAAGTGTAGTAGCTTGTTACCCCCTGAAGATGGTCTACGGACCGAAACACGTGTAGGGGAATGCATCTATATTAATATAAACTATAAAGTAGTTTATGTTTGTGCATTTGTTGATTACTGAATACTTCGTAGCATTAGTTTACCGGAAGCCAAATTCTAACACGTCGCGGTGGTGTGTAGTATAAAAATATATAATTTTTCAATATTGCAGTACTCATACCGACTCAGAAATTTTGTCACCGCTACCAAAATCTAGCGTTTGAACAACATATTTGTAGTATGAAGAAGCATCAAAATATCAGTACGTAAGAGCCTCCTATCAATTTTACCCCAAGTAACACATTCGGTTGCTATGTATTTTCTTACACTGACGTCTTGCTGCAGAGTTCAAAAGTCTGTCAGCAATAGATATGCTGGATTCCATAGATTATTTTTCAAAACTTTCCTTCAACGCATTCGCATGGAAAATACGACAATTCGAAAAAATAAATGGCTGGTGGTTGACTTACAGATTATTTTAAGTATTATGTGTTAAATATATAGGACTTAGTTATTAAACATTGCTCTAAAAGTGATGCTGTATTTAATGTACAGTATATGTGATGCAGCAACTATGATGGCTAGTGTTGTGACTTACCTGCAGGAAAAATAAAGCCATACAACATCCACCATCGGAAACAACGCACGAACACTCGTCATGACGTGACCCAAATCATCCCTATGTACGTACACATCGCGAAACATCCCTAAAACTGTACAGCAAGCACAGAAATTCACTGTTATCATATAGATAGCGTAAATTATTGACATATTCTTCATCTTAAACGGAATTCCAGCTAATCTGAAAAAGAAAATAATCGATATAAAACGACCCTCCGAGAGTCCCTTTACTTCTGATTCTTCGCTTTCCATGTAGAAATGTGCCTGAAACAATGATATTTCGAAGTTTAAAATGTTGCCTAATGTCGTAGGCAATCCGCGATCCTTTAGGTTTGTCACGTTCGCAGTGCTTCTGTGTGCGTCTGAAAGTCAGAACACTACGCAAGACACTGAGGGCTGGAAGGGTGGTTACGATTTTTCCTGACAGAAATTGATCAATACCGTTTTGAATTGCATTATTAATGGGAGATGGAAGTTAGTATTTCAGAATCGTTAATTTGGTAATTTCTAGATAATTGGAGATAACTACGTGACTTCTAAGTTTGAGCCATCATATTCTGAAAACCTCGTAGAAGGAACGAGACTACTTTATTGGTGTCATTGATTAATTCACGATGTAGAAAACTCTTAACTGCTTCAGGAACATATGTTGCATTTTCCATTTATTAACATTCCAGAAACTTAAGTAACGAAAGATCAACTATAATTTAGTGTGTTTATAATCAGAGGTTTCAACTTTCTAGTGAATTTTTTAACGTAACTTGAAATAAAACCGGCGTCAAATTTGTTGGTGTAAATATTCTGGATTTGTTCCAGAACCTATTGACAAGTCTCTTTTATTTCGAACTGAGTCCATTATTAAACTTATTGCAAAATAATTTTATTTATGATAATAAGTTGCACTACATACTTGTGAAGCATCGATTCATAAAATGTAGGAAGGATTTGGAGTCACTCTCTGAGGCAGATATTTACTCTCACCACAACTCACTGGTTGCAAAGATCTGCACTAGGTTGAAGAAGATAATAAAGTTACAGAAGAGAAAACCAAGATGGATCTGGAGATGTTATATGTCCAGTAACAGAAAGTGCGTGGCAGCGTCTGGAAACTAACTGTAGATACTTGAAGTACTCTTAGCTCCGATAAGCATTTATAGTGTAAAGCTCAATGTGCCAGAAGAAACCCATGTAAATCGTTCCCTATTTTTATCTGATGTGAATTCAATTTCAGTTATTTGACAGGTTTTAATAAAATTACGCATCGTTTCTCGTAATGTCACACGCGGACACACGTGGCTATGTTAACGGGAGCAATGTTGTAAAATTTCATTGCGATATCACCACAAATGCGAAGTCGTTAACACCTAAAGTTCAGCAGTTTTATTAAACATGCAGACTGCGTATATTAAGTACTACTGACTCTTTCTTATGGCATCGGATATAAATAAACATAAATAGATGAAATACACTGCGGTCCCATAAATATTTATCGCGTAACCCTGAAGATGGGACAAGAAAAGTATTTAAACCTTTCCTTATTGTTGCCCGATGTGAATTCAGATTCGCTTTATTAACAAGTTTCAATAAAATTTCTCAACGGCTCTCTACATATTACGTATGTGCATACAATTTGCGTAAACTAAAAGCAAGATGACAGAACCAAGCAGAAATTAAATTGAATTAAAATATGAGAACAATAAGCAATTTTAATATTCATTTATGGTAGATAATTTAATGAGAAACCAAGGAACAAAACAATCGGTAGAAAGAGACCTGTATGCAAACCTAAAAGAAGAAGGCTGAGGCAGTGTAGGAGGAGTCCAAGAAGACACCGAGCTTAAGGTCAATGAATGTAGGAATACAAGTGCTGAGAGGCCATACACAGAAGGCCAAGGCGTGATATCGGTTCTTTGCTACTTGGAACAAGAAGAAGAAGAAGAAGAAGAAGAAGAATTTAAAAACTGAGCAATAAGTTGGAAGGGGGAAGTAGAAGGTCAGCAGGTGAATTTGGAATGCGACTCATTTGGGGAGGATATCTTGTAGTCTCGTACGGTGCTGTAATATTTCGGGTATGAATTCGAGCCTCCTTTATTATCAGACGATGATTGAAAGAGAAACTGTCTTTCTTGGGAAAGTCACTAGCCTACACAGTGTTAAAAGCCACAGGAGAGCAAATTAATTCTTTACTTTCGTCAAGACTGCAATAGGCACGAACAGAAATGAAGAAGTGGACAGCCCTGAATATGAAGTCTCAAGGCTCTGAGTTTCCTACAAGTTGTAATTTGTAATACCTCAGCTTCGAAATGTCTGTGTTTTTTAGATATTCTTGCACTTTGGATGAATGTTGCTAACGGTAGAATTTTGGTGTCAGTATTCTTACAGCTTTATGTTATGTACAGATATGCAAGTGACATGTGTTTTTGAAACTGTAATTGACCTGTCGTCAGAAGAAAAGCCTTTGTACTTTGGAGTGAGAATTTCGAGACTGGTATAGGCCTTCCTATTAATTAATTCAATAAAAACAAGAATCATATCTTTATGTAAAGAGTAAAATGTGACAAATATGTTCAGAACTTGATATTTTTCTGCTTGATATGTTGACATGAGCGTAGCGAAATTTTAAGCAACTGTCTTTGTTACGAGAGACGTTACACAGACAATGTGAGACTTTTGCCGCAGTTGCTCGTAGTCGCCACTGAAGAAGAAACAGTGCCAGTACCTTCTTCTCTAAACAAGTTAGGCTGTTGAATGTGAAACCTGTTGTCTTCTGCAGCACCGCAACTGAGTTTAACCAAAGCTTGCTCATACAGGAGCTTAACATCAGCGCATTTATTTTCTTTTACTCCACGTCTGTTAAGTTCAAAAAAGTACCAAAACCAATACGTGATCTTGTCATACTGGAAGTAAAGATGTAAATAGTAGGACATACTGACATTAAAATAGAACACAGGAACTTGTAAATCGGCTCAAACTTTCTGTAACCGAGGAGTGAAGAAAACTTCGACAGCAAACCCTTGTTAGTACAGACTTACCGTTTCATATGAATTTCACATTTGGACATCCCATTTGACACCTCGACTTTAAATTACCCAAGAAAGTTCATACTGAACCTATAACCATGTGTAATGCCCTCGCACACAAACGATCCAACGTAACGTCATTTGTTGCCACGGACTGCATTCCTTTCACAGCCCTATCAATTATTTTTCAGCAACAGACTGTCTTTTTATGTCATTAGAATTCAGGCTCTTCGCTTCGGACTTTTCTGAACTCTTATTCGCCAAAGTGTCTGTACAGAACAGGGAACACCCTTTTGTTTACATATAAACATTCAACAGTTAAAATTTTGGATATCAAACACAATAACGAAATAGTTATCATTTACCATCAACACAACTATATATTATGTTAATACGTGAGTTACACGGCTAGTTGTTTCGACCACTAAGTGGTTTTCCTCAGTCCATCAAAACATTCATTCAGTTGGCTGCCTCACGACAGGTCGATAACCTGTTCCAAAGCGAGTTCTCCAGACAGGGCGATGTAGTGCTTCCTCTTTCAATTTCCAGTATTTTCTCTTTTACTTGAGATCATCCAGTAGCATCATGCGCAGAAAGCAGTTTCTGCACCTGATGTGACCTAACCATTTAGCTTTCCGTCTTTTTATTGTTTCTAGGATTTTCCTCTCCTCCTTGACACTTTGCAATACCTCTTCATTTCTTATAATATCGGTCCAACTGATCTTTTCCATCCTTCTCCAGCACCGCAGTTTAAATTTTTAGGTATTGCTTGTCTGCTTTCCGAAGCGTATGTATATCAGCAACATACAAGTCTGTACTCCAAATGTAGCACTTTACTAGTTCTTGCTTAAATTTAAGTCAAATTTTCTGGTGATAAGAGCCTTCTACTTGTGCACGCTGCTTTAGCCATGGCAATCCTGGATGTAATTTCACGTCTCATTTTGCATTCCTTGTTATCATTCTACCCAAATATATGAAATATACCAAGTTCTCTATTCATTTTTAATCTGTAATAACTATTGGTGATGGCTGCCTTGAGTTTTTCATTACCTTAGATTTTCCACAATCATTTCCATTCCTTTGAATCCTCCAATGTCAGTTAGGCTATCAGTCATGCCCTGTAACACCGCTTCTTCCTTAGCCAGTAGCAGAAGATCAATTGCATATTTCACAGTGCGAATTACTTGTCCTCCTATTTTGAAGTCTCCAAACCCTTCAAGAGCTTCCGTGGAAACGTTTCCATAAAAATAAAATTACAATTGCCACTTCAGTTACTGGAGCCCAGATTGGGATCTCAATCTATAATGTCACAAAGTAAATGTGAATATAAAATTGTAAAGCTAATAAGATATATGAGAATCAAATTAATTGCAAAATACACGTATATCGGCGTTTGAGGGGATGCGATCTATTAAATCCGTTCCGTAAGATATTTAGTTCAGCTTGTTGTCTGTCGTCCCATAGACTGCGGCCTGTTTACTACGTGATGTGCGCTAGTATGTGGGACGTGTTTGTTGATAACTGCGTTTGGAGTTTTGGAGCTGGTCTTATTGATCTGTGCACACTTCTTGTCGGGAGGCTGTGCGCTACAATCCAGAAGGTCGGGGGTGCGATTCCCAATGGTGCAATTGGTATTTTTTATTGACACAATCTTTCCGGCTGCAATATGGCCCTGGGTTTGACATAGCGTCTAAAAGCCTTGCATACGAGGAATATTTCCTTGTGGTGTAAAGGCAGTCGGTTAATTAGGTCAACAACGTTACCACCTTATGTGCCGATTGTCCTGAAATCTGGGAGCCTCAAGCTGCTCGAATTCGCAAGGCCTCTACAGGGAATGCGTTTGCTTTACACTCCTTGAGAAGAGAGACTCTCTTCGTAACGTTGTATGTTCACATGTACACTGTAACAACAACTATTAAGATCGCAATGTGAAATCCCATAATAGATGTTGCAATTATAATTTTAGTTTTATACATTACAATGGCCTGAGGAAGACCACTTAATAGTTGAAACATGTAGCCGTGTAACTCATCTATGTAACACAATAAATAGTTTTGTTGACGGTAGTTGATAACGATCTTGTAACGTACACAGCACAGCGGAATGTACAAGGAAGAAACCAAGAACAAAATCCTATTTAAAGTACATTATATTGCGCAACTAGAACACTTTTATTCACATGCTTTTATTGGAGCAGATAAATTAATGAGAGATCATTGCTTTTGAAGTATCTTTTGGAAGAACGCTAAATAAAGTTAGTATAAGAAATTTAAAGGCTACATTTGGGTTTTCAGACCGTGAGGTTTGGTATGTGGTTAACACGTTTTTTTAGACCTGCAGTCTGTGCCTCTATCCGATTCGGATCCAAGCAGCAAAAATCTTCCTTCGAAATGTCGTTAATCATCAATTGTCTGCACTGCGTTAAAGGGTAGAAGCCAGAGATACGAACCGTTGTGTTCGTGAATACGTTACAAGACGGAAGTACAAAAAAAGAAGTGCACGGTCATTAATATGAATTATCGAAGCTCTGTATTTCCGACAGATTATAATTTGTAGTGCTTTAACTTCCAGGTTATTAGTGTTTAAATATTTTGAACCTTCGCCGACACATGCTGAAAACTGCTGACGGTATAGAGCTGGTTCTATTCACTTAATGCTCTGTATTTAATACACATTATATGTTGAATAATTTTTTAAAACTGTGATTGTAATTGTGTTCTAAATGAAATTTCTTTGAGGTTTTCATAATATTTTGAACTATGAGAAAATATTTTTTATCTGAATCAAGTTGATCAGGAAAACAAGAAGTCATTGAGTCAAGAACAAATTTTGATACATTTAACAACGTCCATACCGTGTAAGTGCGTGTATTACAACAATTTGTATTAGTACCAACTCCTACACAATGTTGAAAAACAATATGCAATCACTTTACACAAACCCCAACAGTTTCGGTACACTAATACACCATCTTCAGGGGGGAATACATTTAACACTTACACCACACAAGACCTGTCTTTAAATTGTTCATTAAAAATGCTATTGTAAACCTTTAGTTTCCTATAGCAGTTGTGATATTTTATAGGACGAAGCCCTTAGTAGTCCAGAAAGTGAAACCTGATACTTGTATCAGCAACGCTGCATTTTGCGACATGTTACTTAGTAGTGAGCAATAATCTTCAATGCACCAACAACTTATACAAGACATATATTTCAACATAATGGGGCACGCGGTGGCATAGTTGGTTGAGGCACTGCGCTACAAGCGGGTTCGATTCCCGATTGCGTCATTGGAATGTTTCATAGACATAATCCTTCCGGTTGCAATATGGCCCTGAGGTCGACTCAGGCTCCAACAGAAATGAGTACCAGGGTTATTTCCTGGGGGGGGGGGGGGGGGGGGGTAAAGGCGGTCGGTGTGTAGGGCTGACAACCTTACCACATTCATGTGTCACTTGTCTAGAAATCTGGGAGCCTCAACTCCTTGAACCCTATGGGGCTGTCCAGACCTGTAATGGAATTGCTTTACATTTCACTTCAACATACTGCGTCAACTTATGGTGGTTCAAATAATAACGGCTTTTAATGAACATTTTAACAACTAGTCTTGTGTGTTTCAAGTTTTAAATGTGTTCCCCCCTGATGATGGTATACTAGTGCACCGAAATATGTCTGCGAATGTGTAAAGTGATTGCTTATTTGTTTTAACATTCTGTACGAGTTGGTAATTAGATACATATTATTGTAATATTTTGATACTTTTGTTCATAACTTAAAATTATCCCCTCGAAATGCTGACATAAATGTAGCGTTGTCATGAGGGACATTACCCAGAAAGTTCCAAGGCTTTTACCCCATTTGTCCGTACTGGCCAGCCTTCTTTTCTTAACTATTCAATACGTTCATTTTGAAACTCTTTCTCTTATCCATATCTGCGCCTGATTTCAATTTTAGTGTGTTCGTCCCTGTTTCTTTGATCCGTCCATTTCTGTTTCCGTTCCGCTGATTCCGTTGCCTCATTAAGAACTTTGAAGGCAATAAGACAGCTTGTCGTGCTTGATGATGAGAAGTGCAACAGAGGCTCATATCTCACATTGAAAGTGGGACAAAAACTTTTACATAACGAAGGAAGCTTTACGTGAAGAAAGAGAGAACAAAGTTGTGGTAGCACACTGTTTTCGCATTTTGAACTGCCAATTTTACACGTTGGCTTCTAATGGTCGATGAACATTCATATTCAAACTATAAATGCATTGATGGTTTCTTTACATTTCTATCGAACATGCAGCAAATTCCTGGAACTGACTGTGCTGTAATGTAGTGCCATGTAATTCATTTCACGCTCTCTTGAGACGTGCATTCTCTTTCTGCAATGTAACGGATGTACGTCCTAAGCTGCGCGATGGCCTCTCCTGATTCCCTTTTATCATCATCATCATAATCATTGAGGTGATTAAGGTTTATGTTCTAGTACCTGTTCCTTGAACATTTGAGGTTTTCTTGGATTTTCCATTTTTGTCAAGGTCGTTCTATATCTGGTCGTCCCTTGGGCTGGTATTGGAGTGATATTCTTGGTATTCAATACGTGTCCATTCGTGTCAGCTGATCCAACCACTCTTTCTGATACGCTTTCAAATCTTGTATTTTCAGTCTTTTTCGAATGTTAGAAAATCCTTAAGCGGTCCAGTAATTTAAGCCCCTTCAGTGGTCTTAAAAATCCCAATTTTTCTGCTCTCATTTCTAGCGCATCAATCTTGTTTATGGTCCACGTTTTGCTACCACAAAACAAAGGTGCATTCGAAGTCATTTTATGCAGTATTAATTTTGTGGTCTTGCCATATAGTTCTCAAAATTTCGTTTTATTGTCCCATTCATGTCTCCTATTATTTTTAAGTCTTATATTAATATCATTTCTTCTCCAGATATTACATTTCCCAAATAATTAAGATTAGGCTCTTGTTCCACGATTGTTTTTTTACATGGTGAAGGGCCGCGCAGCAGATGCTACGGACGCACCACAGCCTTAAGGCTTTTTGTGCAACCATATGATGAAGATGAAGATGAGCAGTTTTATTACCAAGTTTTACAATTAATTGGGCACCATTGGAATGAAATTGACAGGGGAAAACCGACAACTCGGAGAAAAACCTGTCCAAATGCCACTTTGACCACCACAAAACCCTCATGGACTGACCCGGGATCGAACCCGGTCCTCCGCAGTGAAAGGCCGGCGACTAAACGCCTGAGCCATGGCACGGCCTGCCCACGATTTTTACTTCAGTTTTTAATTTGACCCTTCTTATGTTTATATGAAGAATCACATTGTTTTTATTTTAAAACGAGATATTTTCATTTCTTTTTTTTATTTTTAATTCATTATCTCATTTTGTAATTCGTCGTCAGAATATGCTCTGATTTCTTGAGCATAAAAAACGATAAAATAAAGGTAAACACCTTCATGTTTACAGAAAATGTCTTAAAAGTAGAAAAATATCTGAAATAAATCATATATCACATTTTTTTCTTTCAATCTTATCCCATGACTGAGAAGAACATTATATTTTATTGTGATTTTCTTAACGTGTCTTCCCCATTTCCGGATTTACCTGCATAGGTGGCATCGAAACATTAAGGATTTACTACGGTGTGTTGCACACATGATGGAATTTTACACTTTACTCGCCTCAGTATTTAAACCGTTGACACGTGAAATGTTACAACTGCATTTCGCAGTCTGCCTGTTGACGTCATCACAGAATTGCCTTTGACTGTGGGATGTGAAGATGCAAGTTTAAGTGAGAGAGTGAGGGCGAGGGATTGCGATTAATTTAATGTTGTTGTTGCACAGGACGAACCCTATTCGTATATTTAGGAGGAGAGTGCATTTACCACACATATGTTTCATACCGAAATTTTGTTCCCTAACATCCATACAGTGTGCAAGCATAAAGTTTCCTGACTTGGACCATGTAACAGTAGTAGACTTACCTTAGTTGCAGGTCGATATTTACAGCCGCATTTAGTTCCGTTCTCAAATTGTACACAGATCCCAGTGCTTTTCCTTCTGCTCTAAGCACCTCTGTAATTCCTTTTCGTGAATCTTTCTACCACGGCCTGCGAATATTCTTGAATTCGAGCAATATCAGCCAAAATTTCCTCAGTAGTGTGTAATAACTATTTCCACAAATTTGATACGTCTTTACGTTAAAAATGAGGTTTTTATTTTATTTTTCTTCACATTACATGTTCTTCCACAGAGAAAGTTGGTCGACTCTCAGCGTATGCTGCACAAAAGTTTCAGCAGCCGCCTCGTGTACAGATGTTCCTTTACAGTAGGTGGCATATACCTCATGATAGCCTACAATGCTATGAATATCGGTAATCGTCCTTCGTCTGCATTTGTCGATGGCATTGACCATTTTTTTCAATTTGTCGTCAGTCGGATCTGACGACGGGCGAGTTGAACGTACAAAATACACAACGGAAGTTTGGCCATCTTTAAAAGATGAATCAAATTCAAAGCCTTGTGTTATAGTCATGACAATGTTAGGATAGCCTGTTTCATGCGCTTCATTAGTTGCAGAAACTAACGTGAAAACTTAGAGTGAGTCAGTGTGACAGTCGACCATACATCTAGACTAGAAATAAACAAACTCTTATGATGAATATGACGTTATACTACAGATAATTGGAAATGATATTTATCTATGAGTATACGCAAAAGGATAATGAAGCCAATGACTGTTTATCTGAAAACAAAGCGGTGAATATTTGTGCTAACAAACATTATGTAAGGACCTGATAAATAGGAGTTCAATGGTGTTTATAAACAGGAACACAAATTGTTGTCTCCAAAAATTAAGACATCACTTCATAAGTCAACACTAGCAGAGGTTTTGGAATGGAAAGTTAAAATGGTAGAGAGTAGCTAAATAAAGGAATGGACGGGTGACACAAACTGTCTGTCCATCGAGTAATAAGGATTTGGAAAATCTGAAAGCGATATATTAGGCGCTCAAAAGAATGGATAATTTCCAAATATAGTAGGCCATAACTGTCAGTTTACAAGATGGCGACTTGGAGCGAGAGGGAATTAGCAAATGAAAATAAGAATTATTCCTTTTTATTGGTTTATTTTATGCGTATTAATCATGTTCATTTATTAGAATACTGACTTTAAAATGTGTTCAATTTTCTGAATTCACTCTTAAATATTTGAACGCAGTAGAGGGCCGTTATTTGCTCTCGCCTGACTTCAGCAATTAAGTGACTATTTAAGACCAAGAAATAACATTTTTTTGATTCACTGAGCTAGGAATAAGGACCAGTTTCAGGTTCTTGTGCACACGGTAGTGAACTTTACGTGTCCATGTAATGCGTCGAATATCTTGTCTAGCAGAACAGTTATTACTGTGTGGACAAAAGTTGTTAAATGCACAAATTGATTTAGTCTGTTTGGAATACGGAAGAATCCCTTAATAGTGGGAGTGATTCAGTGTACATTTGTATAAGAAAGATAGTAAAACTGAGTGTAATAATTATCAAGGCCTTAAGTGGTTTGAACTACATACACAGTTGTATCCAGTACTCTTCTGTCGAGGTTAATTGCCTATGTAGAATAAATTGTTTGGAATTTGGTTATGGATTTCGACGTAATCAAATAACGAGGTGAAGGCCGGCAATGGCAAAAACTTTCTGTTGTATTCTTACGTATGTTTAATGCAACACATTTCGGATTAAGTTCAAAAAGCCACCATCAAGCGAAATTAGAGTATTAAACGTTATAGGTTACATTAAACAATTTTTAATGTCGGTAAATATAGCTGAGATCTCACTTTACAATTTTTCATAAAATATGAAAAGCCGAATTGATTATCCTTCTTAAAGTAATAAAATTACGGGTCTAAAATTTTACAATCAATGTGTAGCACTTCTGGGTGAAGGTGAAGATTCTGTAATAAGTTGCTCGGGCTCGAGGAAGACGTCCTGTAATTTTGTGGTAAACTGAATTACGTTCCGAATTAGAAGTTTTTCTGACTGTTAAGCCATTCCTCATGTTATTCTTTTTATTATTTGTTCTTTATAATGTTGCGTAATGTAAATGTAATCAAGAAGTTCTGAACCCGTCGTTGGACAGTTGTTATGTACGCCTCCTTCCACTAACTGTGTAAGGGACGATTAGGAGATATACTGTACAGTTCTTCACTGGCGATCGTACTGTACGGACGTTAACTGTGCGCTATACGAAACAAGTGAAGTGTAAACAGTGCACTGGATAGTTACTTATCGGGAGCAAACCTGGTAGTGAATCGACAACATACCGTCCCCTGCGTACTCAATCCACCTGACTTACTGGCCACGATGAATCTAAAAGGGGAACAACCCCCAGAATTTCAGCCGGCTCCGAGGCCTAAGAGGAAGAGGATAAGTCAACCAACTATATCCATGGCAAGTACATCCATCGAAACTACAAATTATTTTTCCGTGTTATCGGACAGTGATACGGACACAGACTCCGCAGAATGTCCACCCCCCAATACAAACAAGCCAAAAAAAAGCCTGTATAGATTTTTTGCTAGATCATTATGTAATGAACTCAGGAATGGAAATTTCAAGATGGACTTTTTTTAGAAAGCCTATGATTCGGAATTGATGGCAATCTACTTTGTTTTCATTAATCCCTTCTGAACAAAATGTCTTCAACAAAAAGGGCTAAGGTTAAAAATGTACTGTCCTGCTTTCAGTGGAGGTATGGCTGCTGTATTGCATGGTAAGCTTGCTTCTTCCCATATGTCACGTGGGTTTGTGGTGCTTTTGGAGCGGTAAAGAGTAGCATTTTATTTAATAAGTGATTAAGGTTTGTTTTTTAACGTCTGCAATATGTAAGGTGTCGTAACCTTCTTCGTTATATTTCATAATCACTCTCAATTCGCAGATCATTTCAGATGAAGCATGTGAAGTTATATGTGAATACATTCTTTTATAAATGATTTGAACAAAGTATAATTAGGACTAAGTTAGGGGGTGTTTTACAACAATGTCTTCTGTATCATAAAAGCGAAACAGTATAGTGCTGATACTCATTTATTGATGACGAATGTCAATAATATTGAATTTTATACACTTCAAAACTATAATCTAATTTCACTCTTGGTATAATATTTTGAGGACGGTGCTTACTTCCCACCACCACACGAAATTAAAATTCGCATTCGAGATCTTTCAGAATCTACTGATGTGCATATATTGTGCAACGTTTGGAGTAAAATTATTATTGTGTTGACAGATATAGTAACAAGTAGGATTCAAACGTGAAATGGGATAAGTGGCAGTCAAAACTATTAAACTTATTTGGGATAAAAGTGTGTCTTTATAGTGTGATCTTACAAAGGTTCTTTTTTTTAGAAGTCATTAAATACAAGTTGTTCTATTCGTGCTGTGTAAGAAATTGCATTGTAGAAATTTGAATTTTGATATGTTGTGTTACGAAGCTTCTTATAATATAACAAGTAACAAATGCATTAAGGGAATCACATAACGACTAACTCATGTTATGTTTTATTGTATTTTATTTATTTGTTATCTCCAAGGAACAGACATTCTTGAGGACCGAATTGTTGCTCATTTTGTAAATAGCCTTTTGGTGCCATTAACTTAAAATGAGCGGAAGCATCTGAGTTAAATAATTAGCATAAACAACTACGCTTATTCCCTGGAAATGTTACATGAAATTATACTTTTTACAGAGTCATACAAAATATTTTTAAACCACAGTTTCTACTGACAAGTGGATTCCAGATGTATAATTCTCATGATGCTTCGCTAACACTAAAACCGGCACGTAGAAGACATGTAACTTTCCTTCACACCCGCCTTGTAACTTAATAATTTGATCCTTAGGCGCAAGTGTAATCATCTTTCAGGTCAAGTATTTCTCAACGAGCAATCTGACGTAGCAGGAATTCTTTACACTTGTATTCGGATTTATGTCAGTTAGAAACTAAAACTTGAAAAGACGAGTTTAGCCAAATAAATCGCACACTTTCATTCCAATTACAAATTCTTAGAAAAATGTGACATTTAGAGCGGAGTTGCTGGTATATACACATTACTTAATACGTACTGAATATTCTGTAATATATAATATGTACTTATTCATTTTTTGGACGAAGGTAGAGAATCACTATAAGAATGTGTGGATTTTGAATTTTTATGTGATATTCAGACACCAAACAAGATGTGACTCTAATATTAAACTATTAATTTGTTTATGGTTAATACGATAGGTTATGTTGCACTTCACAGATGCTTTGTTTAATATAATTACAAGAGAGTGGAGCTCTAAACATCACCGAGTGTTAAGATTTGTTCTGTCGTCTAAGTCATTAGCCCTGTTTCGTTTCCTCATTCTTGTCTTTCACTTGAAGCAGAAACATGAAGAAGGACAGCGTCTCTTGCATTATCTGCGACAGACAAATACTTAGTTAGAGACATGTGCATGTATATTTGCAAGACGACAATGTACGATTAAAAAATAAACGGAAACTGTGCGATTATAATTCTTCAGAGAAGCGTGCACTTAATGTCTGGTAATGAATGAGACTTTAGGACCAGTAATTTTGCCACCGGTTTTTGGAATCTTTGTAGTTTCTTCATTTCGTTTAGACATGATTATTCTCGATAATATTGCAGTTCATTTATTTTCACTTCTTTCATCGAGTTGAAAGAAATACGAAATTTAATTACTACTATTTTTTTAATGTTAGCTTTGTCTTGCATCGAAAGTTTCTTTAAGTAAATGAAAACGTTTATGAGATTATTGAACCCTGGTAATGAAAACGGTATATCTCTGTTAACTTACATTGCAATTTCAAGAGACAAAATTATGACCAAGAAAAATCCCGAAAATATTTCAAAATATGTAGCCCTCCCAATAGACATACAGCACATTATTAATATGGAAACGTAAGTGGTACAAGTAACAATAAGGACAATTTGGCCATCTCAAAATCATTCAGAAATTATAGAAACAGCATAGGTGCAAAGAACGGCATCAAGGAACTACAGAAAACGGGAATATTAGGAAAGGCCCCCACACTCGGATGGAGAAGAAAATTACCCCAAAAACCATATAAAGTCTATTCCAAAACTACCAGAATTCAGGATGCCGGATGTCATGGAAAATCCACGATTACAATTGTTATGTATTTATTATATTCAAATTATTAATTTTTACATTTTCTAAGTTGTTGATAGAAATTTTCATGTACGAAATATATGTTTCTTGCTCTGGGGCAGAATAATAATTTGTTGCCACTTAAAACCGATATTCTTTAAACATTTCCATCTTAGGACGGTTCTGGCGAAAATTTATTACAGCGCGTGCCAAAATTACGGATAATTATCTGTGAATATTTTCTCCTGCTGAAACTCGAGTTTACTAGCACCATATTTCCGATTATTATATTGAAGTCTTAGTGCCCCTTACAGGTTGGTGACCCGGACAGCTGCGCGCCTGGCCTGCTCCTTAGGTACGCCTTGGCCGTATCGGACGTTTATACTTTCTTAATAACACACTCGATGTATTATAATACTATAATATACCAATAAAGCATACATTTAACGAGTTATTGATTGAAGATACAAAATGTTTCGGCGAGTTGGATTCATAAGGAATCTAATGAGTAAAAATGGCGGAAAACCGAAACACGTTGGATATTAAACATATATACGTATATATATATATATATGTTTATAATTGCGTACCTTGTTGGTATTTTATAGTATTATTCATTCGTTCACGATTGTGATGGATTACAAAACGCTGGACTTAATTTGGCTTCGTTCGAATATAAGGTGACATTAACCATGACTTTCTGCCTAATAACCGAGGACACTGTTGTTAGTGTGGTTAGTAACAGGCAGTTTTATTCCAGTACATACATTCATCATGGTCACATTTGACACCGGTACAAACTTTCCCGCTGTCAGTTGGAACTGCTTGTTAGCTGTAGCGATGATGAACATCAGACATCGCTGAAATGGTATAGCAGTTCCCACCCAGTCGCAACCGAATGCCGCGTCTCTCACACTGTCTGCCTGAAACATTTCGCAAATAACGTTTTAAGCCCCTTTGAGCAGTGAGGCCGTACATTGAATAAAGCAGCTGCCTGGCAAGGTGCGCGTGTTGCCGGATATTTAGGATCCCGAAGGCAGTGATTTCGTGACATAATGTGGAGGCATATAATTATATTAAGATGGTTTGCCCTCCATTCACGGCTTTAAGTATTTCTTTCTCGTACCAATGATTCTTTTATGTGAGTTTTTTCTTAGTTCCGAAGGAGCATGTCGTGCCATCCTTTGTAAGTTCTGAAACTGTTATCACCATTTAGGTAATATTCAACCTATAGCTTGCTTAAGCGTTGTGTGATATGCTAGCTGCTATTCGTGAAGAAGGAATGTGTTGTTAACTGCTAACGACGCGTTTGTTTTTATTAGGGATTTAAGGTATCGGTTTATGAAAGCGACATCTAGAAGGTCAGAGACAGTTTACTGGTGACTAAGGCCGATTTCATATTGCCGACTTTTCTTTCGATTGTAGTTTCTATGACTTTAGGAGTGTAAAATCCTTAATTGTGAGGCCACAATGTTCAATACTCCTCCATCCGCATCCTCCAAGACCATTACGTTTTATGGTCACAATCCCATAATTAATGATATTACGGAAGGGTTAGTGTTTGTAATGATAGTGTCAGTGGAGTCTAAGTTAGTATTTTTACCCATAAGTTTTTCTTCGACCCTAATAAAATAACTATAATGTTAGGTATAAAAATTCAAAGCACGTTTCATATTTTGGCTAACTAACATCTAGGATATAAAAATATTAAAACATACTTACAATTTGTGTCCAAAACGTGTACAATATTACACAGAAATATGTTGTTTGATACGAAATGAAAATTGATATCCATAGTTTGAGTGACTGACCCGTACTATAACAAAAATGCTGGATTTAATGGTTTTTTGTTTCTGGGAAAGAAATTTGTTATTGCCCTAATTAAAAATAAATATTTGGCTTGATATGAAAAGCAAAATGGTATTCATATTTGCATGACTAACACCAGTCATATCAGGAATTCCTGAAATATACTTTTCAATTTTTGACCAAAAGAAATTTGCTGCTGTATAGTGGAAATTGCACAAGAAGTTGCACGGATCAAATCAGCTGTATCTCCCTAATTTGTTAAATGCTCGTCGGCATTTTGTACCTAACAGTAATAATAATAAAAATAAAAATAACAAGCCATATTCTCTTACGTGCTGTGTCAGCTGATCTCCAAACCAGCACATCAGTAGCACGTTGATACAGAACATCACATAAAGTGCCACTGCTTGACTCATGTCTGCATAATCTCCCCACCTCTGCAAAACAAGTACAGTGTTTTGTAATACTAGTGGGAAACCATGAGCGCCTTTAAAATCTGCGTTCAGGAAAAGTGCATTCATAAAAATTAATTATTCCGGATCTGTATTTTATTTTATCAGTGTTTTCATTATATGACACTGCATAGGTTCGGCGAAAGATTCCCCTACTAAACCTGTGACGGTATTCGAGAAACAGCGAACATTTCAGCACGCTAGTAACTGCGAAAATTGAGCTTTTTTTTTTTTTGAACCATCACCAGTTATGTATATAAGCGACTATTTCAGTTTGTCAGAGTAAACACAACACTTTTCAAAACCACTGTTTATTCTCTCTTCAATATATTTCGGATGCGTACGCCGGTCATCATCTGATAGAACGCAAAAATCCTAAAATTAAAGGCACATGTTGAGGTGGAGGCCTCCGCTTTACAGTTAAAGTATATAATAACATGTAATTACCTATTATTGTCTATGAGGAATAATATGTACTTGCATACATTTTAATGCCAATCCCAGTGGCCGTGCGGTCTAAGGCGTGGATCTGCGGCCGCTCGCTTACTAGGATTGCGGGTTTGAATCCCAACGGGGCATGGATGTCTGTCTCTTTTGAGTGTTGTGTGTTGTCAGGTAGAGGTCTCTGCGATGAGCTGGTCCCTCGTGCAGAGGAGTCCTACCGAATGTGAAGTGTCTAAAATGTGTGATCGTGAATCCCGAAAAAGAGGCGGCCTAGGCCCCCAAGGGGCTGTTGAGCCATTGGGAAAAAAAATATTTTAATAGTTAAAATTGTCAAATTGTAATTTCTAAAACATTAGGATGGAAGAGATCTCTGTTTCTCAGAAAATGCAGTGGATCTTTCAGTAACAGGCGGTGTTTTGGCGCAATCTTGTTTTTGCTACGTTGTTTTTGTGTACGTTGCAATGATCTTTGCTGGCGGAAGCGTTCTTGGAAGGCTTCTTCATTGATGGAACAACCTGTGTTTAAGTGAATGTTGCACGTCTCTATGGTATGTATGTTAAATATAGGGATCTGTGTATTTCTCCCCTCAGTGCAGTAGAACTGCAGTTATGTGTGTACAGCGTGTAGAATTGTGTATGCGCCTACAGATGTTTACGATAGCGAGTTCCATCAACAGTGCATTTGAAGTGTTTTGTCTACTCCGACAAAGAATGTCATAGTCGAACATAGAGTATTTGTCGTCATTACTCGAAGTTACCTAGGCAGTTTTTTTCCTTAAATCACAAGATGTTAGGAATAATGTTCCTCTGTCCCTCTATTTCAGGCAACAGTTCATACCATCAGCATATTAACTTACAATAGATTAAGAACTTCATGCAATGTTTATGAAATGCCTCGCGAATTTTGGCATAAACGTTGCCTTAAGTCGTGGCCCTCAAGGGTAATAGGAGTTTAAATATTTTGAACGTGGAGGCGACTGATCGAAAAATTGTCCACGACACACTTGTTTTTAGATAATGGAAGCAGCGCCCGAATATTTGTGTGATCTGTGACATTACCATGAATAGAGTCACTACTTTCCTTCATTCTTAGTTCTTGGAAACAGTCTAATTATCAAGTTTTAAAAGCGATCGATATTTAGTGTTTATTTAAAATATTTGGCCCAATTATTCTGTTTCAGGTAACGGCATACAAGATATCAACTTTAATTTCATGAAGACAATGTTCATTCAACTGTTGTGCAGTATAGACTATTCTGCGTCTCTACACACCCGCTTAAACATGGTCATGCTTCGCACGTAATGTGTTAACATGTGCAACAAGCACGGATCGCAGCAACTAATTGCTACAAATAACCATAGATGGAATCAGGATTTCATATCCCTAATTATTATTCAGTTCAAGATGTACAGATATATACGTCGCCTATCACCATGTTGTTTGTAGTACGCAGCCTTAATATCTAATTTTTAAAGCAATATTACTTAATAACCAACCAATCAATATAGCAGCCAGATCTACTGATGTAAATTTATGCATGCCACACTGTCTTAAAAGTTCGGCATCTTCATCGTCACATCCTAAACACTCATACCACACTTTGTAAGATTACTTCTCTCTTCTTGTTCTCATGTGTCCTGTTTTATTAGTGTTGTTACTATAATTTCAAAGCTATACAGGCCTATAATAATCTTTCTAGAAATATTTGAATTCAGCAGTATCATTCATCATTAATATTAGTCAATTTCGCAGGCACACAATGTTAGTTTAAAGAGGACGAAACATTTATAGTGCTTACATTTTTCTCATATGTAAGACTACTGAAACCCAAACCCATTGCATCATTCTAAACTAACATTGTTCTATCTTTCTCTGTTCTTACGTTTGTCCATATAAAATAATAATTGTAAAATTAATCATTATTAAATTATAACTGGTTTCTTCTAGTCGTTTAAATGCAGGACTGACGTACACAACGCATGTACGGAAGGCACATGCATAGTTACAGGCATGTCCACGAAGATCAGCCCAATTTTCGTGGGCCCACTTTTTACATCGAAGACATTCAATCAAGTGGTTAGCGAATGACTCCAAAAACATTCGCACTGTTCCTCTTCTGTCTCAGTCGCTGTTTTTTTGTTCCACAGGATTTTCTGCATTGTGTTTGTCGTCTGGCTTTTAGCTTGACTGTTTTTCTTTAGTCTTTCTCTTTCCCTTTCATTTATAATAGCCAGTTTTTCTCTCCAGCTCATTCTTGAAAATGTTTCTGGCAAACATTTAAATTTCTGCGTTGCCTTTCTTTTTTGAAGTTTATTATATTCCACCTTCCACCAGGAAGTCGGGGTATTTTTGCCAGAACTCCTCCCATGTAATGGTCACTGCCTGCTGACTTGTTATACATGTCTGTCCCTTCATCTTGGCAGTTCTGAACTCTGCATGCTGAGGAATGTCCGTGAGTTGAAAAGGAGACTGAAGCCATTAGTCTTGTTAATTCTGCATTTCATAGTCATAACTGGGGATGTCAGTTCATGAACTGATAACAGCTGTTTTTGTTGTTAGATTTATCATAAATATACAAGTCTTTCGGCTAGTCATATGCCAGCTTCAATTATCCCTTTCTTGAAAAGGCATTATATATTTGACTGTTCGTAAGTGGCAGCCGTAGAGGAAGGTTGTGTGTGATACGCGCAGTGTACGAAGAGTGATAGTTGTTGTGTTGAATAGCGACCTTGCCGGCATCAAGCTAGTGATTGCTGGCCGGGAAGGGTTAAATAGTTAGGTAAATCCAGTGAGTGAGTGATAAACAAACATGAATATTACGGGAGTGCAACCACAAGATTTTCGTATGGACTCTAGAACAAAACGAAAACGAATTCAACCACGAGTGGAAAATAAGGCAAGTACGTCCTTTGAATCTCACAATTATTTCTCCGTTCTATCGGACACCGAGTCAGAAACGGAAACTGCAGAACCTACACCGCCCCCCGTGACGCAAAAGGAACGCATAAACCAATAGTGCTTTACAGTTACTTATCAAATCATTCCCAGACCCTAAAAGGATTAAATGACAAACTGTCCAGCCCGGTCGTTGTCAAAACCAAACCAAATAGGCTACTGTTATATACGAAAACAGTATCGGACTATGAACTGCTATTGAGGGAAATAAAAACGGCCAACTTGGCCTATCATACTTATCCCCTTCCGAACAAACATCAACCGAGAGTCACATTAAAGGGGATCCCTCCCAATGTATCACTAGAAGAAATCACTGATGAACTAACTCAGCGAAAATTACAGGTGATAAACATAAGACAGATTACCCGGCGAGACAAAACAACAGACTAGATCATCCAAAAATACCCAATATTTATCATAACATTCCGGGAAGTACCAACCTTAGGGAAGTATATAAGATCAGCAACCTATGCCACTGCATGATACGATGGGAAAAGTACAGAGCAACACGACCGATACAGCAATGTTTCAATTGCCAGCAATTTGGTCATTCCTCGGCGTTTTGCGGTCGGCCAGCACAGTGTGTCAAATGTGATAAACCCCACCAGACACAACAATGTCCTAAGCGACCAACGGATCCGCCAATGTGTGTAAACTGTGGGGGGGGGGGGGAACACCCGGCAAATTACTCGGGGTGCCCCACCATCAAGAAGAATCTTGAAAACAGAAAGCATAAACAACCCACCCACCACAATCCAACCCCACAACAACCTCCCACGCGGGCACAATTTCCGCCCCTGCGATAACCAAGGAAAGTACAGCAACACGAACGTACCTGGGCCCACATAGCGGCCCATACTACGGGACCCCCAGAAGATACATCGCTACCCTCCTTGCTCGGATCCATAAAATCTATCTTGGCATCTCTTAACCTACAAAATATCGGCGTCGCCTTAAGAACGTTAGCAACGCAACTAACCGAAACGAGAGCTCCAATGGATAAGCTGATGCTTATGTTTGAAACCTTACTTACTTGCTTTGTACCATCGCCGTAAGGAAAAACATGCACCTCATGCAATGGAATGCAAATTCCATTACAATACGGAAATATGAATTAGTGCACTTCATACAGGCCAACAGGATTGACATAGCCGCGATATGTGAAACTAAACTATCCCCCCGCCTTAAATTTACGATCCAGGGTATTCCATATACCGGACGGATCGTAACCACCATGGAGGTGGGGTCCTACTACTCATCCGTAACGAAATCCGGCATGACAGCATCCACATAACCGGAACATCAGACATGGAATTGGTATCAGTCATCGTTCACTCCACACAGCAGAAGAGGATCCTGATAGTCGCCGGATACAATCCACCGAATAATACTCTTGAGTGCAAATGACCTCGACCCTATCTTTGGAAAAAACTTACCGACAATAGTACTAGGAGACTTCAATAGTAAACATGTTGCGTGGAACTGTACACACGCAGACAGAAATGGTCACTTTCTTCTGGAATACTGTACCGATCACTACGTTTCCATACACGCACCCATATATCCCACCCACTTTCCTGCTCGGGGTCAGCCCAGTGTTCTTGATATATCCCTGGTAAGAGGATGTTCCCTCTCTTCTCCACAATCCATACCGATCTTATCCTCTGATCATAACCCGGTGGTGTTTAAGCTTCGTTGTAACCCTGCAATGGCAAGCCAACGCCTCCAATACGATTACGACTCTGCTAACTGGGACCAGTATCATCTCATGCTAGACCACTCGCTACGTAGTCAACCACGGATCCAGGACACAAAAAATATCGACAGGGCAATCCACTACTTCACGGCAGCGGTTCAAACGGCTGCTGATACGTCGATACCGAAACGAAACACAACCATACGCCGACTCAAATTTCCTCCAGAGATTTGTACATTAATGAAGACCCGTAACTACTTTCGTCGGCGTTACCAACGAACACGGCATATAGTGTATTATGGAGGACTAACTCTCCTAAACAACGTGATTGCCAACCTCATAGCGAAATACCGCCACACAAAGTGGACAGCATTTTTACGGACGCTGCACCCCAACCATAAACATCTATGGCTACTGACTCGGTATTACACAAAATCGCGGGACCCAATTCCGCCATTATTGCTTCAGGGACGACAATACTATATGGCAGAGGACAAAGCAAGCCTTCTAGCCGAGCGCTTTGAGTCAAACCATAGGCTGACCATCCCTCCGACGAAAACGCATCATGCACGGATAGTGGACAGGCAAGTGAACACCTTCGTACAGCGGAAGGGACAAGAAGGGGAAGAGCCGACTGCTATCACCCAATCAGAACTCATTCGTCTCATTAAGAACCTTAAACGACGAACGGCACCTGGTGAGGACGGGATCCCAAATATACTCATAAGAAGATTCACATCTACTACGATTAATCATTTGACCATCATATTTAACGCAGCGCTTCGCCTTGGGTAATTTTCCGGCACAATGGAAACACGCGATAGTCTTGGCCATCCCAAAACCAAAGAAACAGCAAAACGACCCGGGTTCTTATAGACCAATTAGCCTTCTACCGGCTTTAAGCAAACTGCTAGAGAGAGCGGTGGCAACCCGTATTAAAAGCTTTACCCACCAGACTAGGTTAGTCCCAAATGAACAGTTTGGATTCAGGAAAAGACATTCCACTATAGCGCAACTAGCCAGAATTACGGATACCATAACGCATGGTTACAACAAAAATCAACATACGGGAATGGTCTTGCTTGACATCGAAAAAGCATACGACACCGTCTGGGTGCGGATTTTGATATACAAACTAATCACCTTCAAGTTTCCGGGTTATCTCATATACTTCCTAAATTCCTATCTCACCGACCGGTCTTTTGCTGTAAATATCTCCGGAAGTTATTCCCCTACAAAACTCCTCGCGGCTGGCCTCCCACAAGGGGCGGTACTTTCGCCGATCCTATTTACCATCTATACAGCAGATATGCCACGATCCTCCCATATACACTTAGCCCTATTCGCAGATGACACCGCCATATACGCTCAATCATGGCATACCGACACTATATCACGCCGACTCGCCGACGCAGTGGATCGTCTCATCTCCTACTTTAATCGATGGCGCCTAAAAGTCAACATCTCGAAAACGGACGCAATTTTATTCACTAAACGACGACCGCGAAACCCAACGCCAGTCCAACTAGACGGAATGGACATTCCGTGGTCATCAGAAGTAACCTATTTGGGTCTCCGACTGACTTCTACCCTTAACTACTCAGCATACATCAGGACTGCAGCTCATAAGGCGATTGGAAACCTGGTACAACTCTTTCCCCTTCTGGCCAACGACTCTACTCTCTCAGTGGCCACGAAAATGCATATATATAAGGCAGCGATCCGTTCAACAATGACTTATGCGGCACCGGTATGGTGCTCGATCAGTGACTCGACGTACCAACAGCTTCAAATAGTGCAAAACAAATGTTTGCGAGTCATCACATCCTCTCCGAGATACACGCCCTTAATCCGCCTTCGCACAGGCTTGGGTATCGAAACTATCAAGGCATACGTCCGACGACTAGCAATCCGGTTCTATTCAAACTGTCACTTGCATCCAAATCCCCTCATCGGGGCCATCGGACAATATACTCTCCTAGATTTGAATCAGATGTATAAACGATACAAGCATAAACGTCCGAAGCACAGCTTGCTCTAAGTAGAGCAGTTCGATAGGTAGTGTTTTTTCTGCTTTTCATACTTCTCACTACTCGTACTAAGAACTGACTATCGTGGCCACAAGTGCAGACAGGGAGGGAATCCCTAAGATATGAACAGTATAGAAGCTGGTATAGGGTACAGCTTAAATACAGACCGTGGACATGTGATGTATGTAATGAAAATAGTTAATAAAGCATTCTCGTTTTAAAAAAAATATACATATAAATTTGTGAAGTTCTATAACATGACTAATTGTGCCTCCATTTATTCTGAAAGAATATTTTCAAACGTGCCTAGCTTAAAAAGGAGTTTTGCTTGATTTTCTTTTCGTATTCTTGTCGCGAAATCCAAAGTGGTCTTCTAGACTCATTAGTAATTATAATATCTGTAGTATATTTTGGGACTGTGAAGATGTACCTTCTAGTCTGGAATATGGTAATAAATACACACAAAGTTTCTTCGTTTACAAATTGATAATCACCTAACTTGGAAGATTCATATTGATCAAATGGTTCCTAAGTTATGTGGAGTATGTTATGCAGTTATATCAATTTAACATATCAGCAACATCAACACAATTAAATCAGTTTATTTTGCATACTTACATCCTATTGTAAAGTACGGAATAATTTTTTGGGGTCATTCCTCCAACAGTAAGATATTCACCTTACAAAAGAAAATCTTCAGAATTATGGTCGGTACACAACCAAGAACTCCGTGCAGAAGTCTGTTTAAAAAATTAGAGATTTTACCTACTCCATGTCAATATATATTTTCATTAATGAACTTTATTTTAAACAATCAAGAACATTTTCAAACAAACTCATCTATACACAGTATAGACACCAGGAATAAGCACCACCTGCATAGACCAAATGCCAACCTATCTTGTTTTCAAAAAAGTACATTCTATGCCGGTATCAGAATTTTCAACAAACTCCCTTTCAGTCTCATAAGTCTTAAGAATGAAAAGACAAACTTTAAAGTAGCCTTAAGGAAATACTTAAATACACACTCCTATTACCACCGTTTTAACTGTCTGGTGTACCGGAATTTAAAACCCGAAAATAGTTTGTGTCTTTAAAAAATGATATTTGAAATATATCGATAAATATTACAGACTCTGTTGAATGTTTTTTCAGCTTATTAAACACGGAAATATTCACGGTGATTACATATTTAGGACCCAGAGAGCTCCGAAACATAACAGAAATCTTATGGGCAAGCTCGTGTCATTATCAAATTGTGACTGATATACGGTTTCCCAGACACCTGTCTGTACGTGATACAGTAAAACTAGTGACTCGGTCTGAGGTCGAACAACGAATTTCAGAACTGTCACAAAGAATATTTCATCACTAATCGCAACTAATGTCTACTTCCATTTCCTCATTTTTTTTAGATGTTGCTAGTATAAAATGTGTTGAAAATCATATCAATCAAAGTTTCGTAAATATGAACTCAGATAAACTCTTATGTACAGTGTTGATTTACATGTCAAAATAGGATGGTATTCAAGTTGACTGAATGTTTATAAATCTGAATATAACAAGGATTAATTGAGGTTATCAGACAGAAATGGTGTTTATGGTACTCCTCTTTACATGCCTGAATCTTTGGATTGCATTTTGTTATCACAGAAGGCAGATCAATAAGGAAGTCAGCTACGTGTACACTTAGTTGTGTAAAACAAACTCAAGTTTCGTTAACACTTACACTTTACTTAGTGCTTTATATTGTTTTATCCCACCGGTATATTGCATGTGGCTGTTGTTATACTCGCAGACACCTAAAAAAGCTGAAATTAACACATAATGCTGCAAGACTGTAAGTTTATTGAAGACTGTAATGTTAGGTACCGTATGTGAAAATAAAGATGTCAACTTGTATTAAACATGAAGAGCAAGATGTTTAGTACACCAGTCGATATGAGCAGAATTGCCTTCTGTGAAGAAATAATTAGCACAAATTTGTATGTAACGTTACTAGTGACATATCACGTAGTCTTGATACTATTGATTAGAATTTGGTGTTGTAATTGTATGTTTGGATTGTGTAAGGAATGTTGCCACATGGGGTCAGCTGATCGGGCAAGAGAAGCCATGTGCTGGTGTGGTTCTAATTGGGATCAAATATAACCGTTGATGTAATATTGTTACATAAATTAGTAAGTCTTATTATCATTTGAATTGTTCATTATGTTACTATGAATCATTAAATATAGTTAGTGTTGTTATGGAATTAATCTATGCTAACCCTCAAAACCATACAGTCAAATAAGCACCAAGGCGAACAACTAGGAAGGAGTCAAGAAGTGAACACGCAGTCTGTTGTTTGCGGTTCCAATGTTCGATCTACGAATAAAGCGGCTTGTCACGTAAAATATCTGTATGTAACTTACAAAGGGCCTGTCTTTGCCTTTTAGGAGCTTTCGCAAAATTGTGAAAAGCGACTTTCAGTTCCGTCATGTCTTTCTGTCTGTCCGTCCGTCCGTCCCGTCTGCATGGAAAAACCCGGCTCCCACTGGACGGGTTTTGATGACACTTGATGAGTAGTTTTGGAAGACCTGTTAAGAAAATTCAAGTGTCATTGAAATCTGACAAAGACAAGGGTACTCTAAATGAAGACCTATGTACATTTATGATATCTCGCCCAATTCTTCATAAAATCAGAAATATTTCAGATAAATTTATGGAGAATATCACAAAACACATTTCAAGAACGTTATTTCCCTAAAAACATGCCGTTCATGAGTTAATGTGAAAAAATTCTGTGAAGCTGGAGAGGCCACAGATAACAGTATAATAAGTCGCATGCGCTTGCATGCTCGATATCTAAATCTAAAACACAAACTCCGAATATGTAATAATTACTACTTTTGCACGGCAAAAATGGTTGCACGAAAGCACCTCAGTCTCTCTTTATACGTACATTGCCTGTCTTATTATGTTTGCTAGCATTATAGTGGGATTCGAGGTGGCGAATTTGGTTGGGGGTCTGCCCTACAGGCAGGAATTTCACGATTGTGATTTCCAATGGGGTCATTGGTGACTCAATCTCCAACATAAATAAGTACCAGGGATACTTGCTGGGGGTACAGGCGGTCGTTGCTTAGGGCTTACAATCTTGCCATCTTCTTGTGCCGATATTCTAGAAATTCTGGGAACCTCAAACTACTGGAACCTTAAGGGCCTGCCCAGTCCTGCGTAGGGAAAAATGTACATAGCATCATGGTAATGTTTGAAAAGGAATTTCAGTACCAATATTCGGGCTTTCATTGCTAAACAATGCCATACTTAAAATTTCTGACACAAGAGGATAATGCTAACAGGCAATGGCGTAACTCATAATGATATTTCAATTGAGTCTACTGTATTCTGGGATGTGACGCCGTGTATTGATACTGAAATTCTTATGTTGCTCAGTGAGATTTGCAGTTCTCACGGCCGTGCCTGAAGATAACCGAAGGGTGGTCCACACTGATAATAGAGGCAGCCGGTTGATAAATATCTGCTCGATCACACAGCCCCACATATCATACAATTATTATGTACATTGTTTCAATCACAAAGTTCCTTATACTGTACCGTGACTACAGAGAAAGCGCTGAAGCACAATGTGGCCAGTGAAATCAGAAAGTGGCCGCACAGAGCAAAATTCAGTGCATCTTCCATTTGCTGCATGAACCTGTAAATAAGAAATGGTGTACTGAAATAGCTTGGATATATGTGGTAACGGGATTAATCTACATTTTGTTGTAACACTGTAGACATAACATGTATAACATTGTTATAACAAGTTATAAGGCTGTAGAATATATATATTTATATATTCCTTTCAGGGCTACCGATTTCATAAGGGTTTCTTTATTAGACGACATTTGAATGCGTTTTTCGCATTTGCAGTCACGTGAATATATTACTTACACTATTATTTCCTGATGGTGCCGAATGCACGCATTTAACTTATCTTGCAAGTCACAGTTTGCAACTGTATGAACTTGTTCATTTTCCTGCCGATGGTGAGGCGTGATATGTTCCTGTCTGATATCCAATATGGCTGCCTTTAGCTTTTCGAACTGAGCGCAGGCCACGGCGATCAATATTATACTCAGAGATATGAAACCGCAGATCGTGCCCAATCCAAAGAATGTTGTGAAACACTGTAAATAGTTAAAGGATATAACTGAGATTTGTGATAAAATTAGGGCAATAAGGAATGCTGATAAAACTAATTAGAGTCTAAACTAATGCCAGTGTAATAATGATAGCTTTGTACAAAAATTTTTCTGAATTTCACCATCCTCAAATTCTCTTTTTCATTTATGGGCTACAAATTCACATTTGGCCAAAATAAGCTTTAATTTGGATGTAATTGCAATTGAAATTGCCTGGACTAGAAGTGAAAACTTGTTGTGAATATTTTGTAATGTATTTCCTGTGTCAGTACTTATAGAAATATAACTACATTAATATCGTTTTCCTCATCAGTAAGAGTAAGTATTGGTGATGTGTGAATTCGTGAAATTAACCAAAGAAATAACGTTGGGCAAAGAAGGTGTGGACGTACTTAGATGGGAATTGAGCCCATTCTTCTAAAGAGCATCATAAAATATGCAGTGCATATGAATTTGTGTTGTTGGATACAGTGTGTGGACACAGGATTCGTTTCGAAATCAACATACTGGACAATATTTTATTGACTCTCAATATTTAATTTTAAATTTTAATTTTACAATCCCAAGTTTGTAAGAATGACAGTAGGATATGTTTGACACACTCGCACTCAGTTAATCCCACAATGGCGTTTTGGGTATGCAAATGAGTTTCTAAAGCTGAAGGAACTTAAAAACTGCAGGTACATTTGCTCGAAAACAACAAATTATATCGCTTTTTTCACATGCGTCTCAGCCGTCTCCCTGTTGTTAGTTACTTGTATACTTTTGTGGTTTAGCAAACAGATCGCGCAATGTTCGATATCTGTATTGATGTACGAATGGGGGAGTATTAAAATTAAGGAGAGGTTTAGTAAAGTGATCTGTAACATGTGACGATTCAGTGTCGTATTTTTAGACGCGATTATTTTAAATATTCCCCGGTGTCTTGATCTAATGCATAATAACTTCCTTTCACGTCTGTCTGGACTCACCATTGATAGTTATCGTTGCACATTTAATTCGATACCCACATTAAATCAGCAAATAATACAGCCAATAAATAAAAGGGTTTGTACTACGGCAGCGCTATACGCTTTTATTCAGCAGATTCCGATCAGACCACTGGCTATAATGACTGATTGTTTGTTTACCTTAGTCCCTCGAAACAAACTTCTTGATATTTCACGAATTTATTGAAGGAAGCTTCATTCTTAATCTTTACATGTTGCTTATTTTCACCTATCCCATCATTCAACGCTGCTGATTCTGACAGATTAGCACACAGCGGAAAAACAAGAGAGAATGAAAGTTTTCTGTTAACTCAGAGATTTAAATTAAGTGAAATCTAAAAAGAAATTCGAAAAGAATTGTATTTTTCTAAGTGAAAGAAAATGTTACCTGCGAGATGTTAACCAATTCGTAGAACGGTGAAATTGTCCAGTCGAAAGGATACCACGCAGTAAGAATTGTTTCGTGACTTGTTAAGATGCGGATTGTTGATTGGCTGAAGTGAAATGTTACGAGCCCTATAGCTACTTTGATGCTGAAAAACTTAATACGCCGGATCCATCCTGCCGCTGTTAAATATCCAGTGTCAGCGTCTCTGGTCGGCATATCATCCCACGTGAAGCTGTCTGTCAGGTCCAACGCACGTTCAATACTTTGTTGACGCAGTCTGAGACAAAGAAACCAAATCAGTATGTAAAGTTCGAGAATTGTGGAAAACTGGTCTAAGAACGTCTTGATGAATGTCATCCCTTGTGCTTTAAATAACCGACAAATAAACAGTCAAAATACCGTCTATATCAGAACGGTATTTTATATGTTTATAGGTAGGCTACTTGTGTCAGTCCCCTTGGAACCTAATGAGAATTTTATATAACAATTTTTAAAATACAGGTAAAAGCCTAAACTGAATACAACCTTTGTTATGTTATCACACAATTATATGTCATCCATTAGAATTTCCTCCAATTTTTGTTAATACTTGTCATATCAATATTCATTTAAATTGTAAGAACGGCATTGACTAATAAAAAATGTTTTTAGTATGTTGGGGTCCAATTAATTGTATCGTCTTTTGATTTTGTTAAATGTTTGAGGTTCAATAATGAAACGAGTTAGGGGTGTATCTACTATTTGTTTGCTTTATTTTTGTCGCTTTCGCAAAATTGGGAAAAGTGAATATTTCGTTCGTCATTGTCTGTCTTTCTGTCCTTCCGCATGGAACAACTCGGCTCCCACTGGCAGGATTTTCTTGAAATTTGATATTTAAGTAATTTTCGAAAGTCTGTCGAGGTAATTTAAGTTTCATTTAAATCTGGCAAGAATAACTGATATATATTTACGATAATAGCTCGCTGAATTTTTTTAGAAGCAGAAACGTTTCAAACATAAATTGTACAGTGAGTCGAAACACATATTTAATATTCAATAATATTTTCCCGAATATCGTTCCGTTTAAGAGATAATGTGGAAAGATATGGTACAGCTAGACAGGCCATACATGACAATATAATGCTGCGTAGAGAAATGCGCTTTGCGTGCCAGGGTAATTAAGTTTACAGTCGCTCATTGTTAAAGAATACCATCAGTAAGCGAATATTCTTTTTTTATGTAGTGTTCGTATGTACGAGAGTGCACATTAGATGGAATATAACCTCTTTTAAAAACTAGTACGTACAATTTGCATAATTCTGTTACCTGCTAATTTAAATTGTGAGTAATGGGAGATATTAAGTATAATTATATAAGATTGTATGGTATATTGTGGTTAGTGCATGTAGTTTTATTAATCAACTCGATGTTACTAGGAAACGAACACGGAGTAATACCCGACAGTTGGAAATTTTTAATCGATTCCTCAAGATCTAGATACGGAGATAGAGCGATAGATAATTAGGCAGATAGACAGATATATAGATAGAAATATAGATATTGAAAATAGACAGATAGGTAGGTAGATAGATAGATAAATGCATAGATAGATGGATAGATAGATAGATAGATAGATAGATAGTAGATAGATAGATAGATAGAAAAAAATTTATAAATATACTTGAACATTTTCTCGGAAATATTGTTTGTAAGTCAACAATTGCACCGTTAAACTTCTGAGTTTAGAATGGTACATAAAAAACACACACCCGCACAATCAACGTAGACATATAAATAGTAATAGGAGCACAAGCTTCAGTTTCTTACACGGAATTCTTTGTTATTTTATAATGATATGTGATCTGTCACAGTAATGCAGTAATGTAGTCTTCTTATTGTGTCATGTTCGTATGTAGATTGTCCTCACAAGCGCACTGCACGATCGAGAAATCTCCGACTCTTTCAAACTTCTTGAGGAAAAGATTCCTGGCAAAAAAAAAACTGACCAATCAGTACGAGTTTCATATTTATATTTTCCAGACGAAATGAAGAGAGAATTGTTCTTTCTGTCATATCATTAATATCGGTGTCTTGTGTGCGGTATTTGTCCGTGCCCTAGTGAGTAACGTGGCGGTTTTGAAATAGGAAGGTTGTGCTTTTGCTGTTTTGGTATTACTCTCAAAATACTTTATAAATTTATATCTTTTTCTTAATAAACGTATGTCTTTTCTTATTATTCTATTTATTTTCCATTTTGTAACAACACAGTTTTCGTACTGTGTCACTATCATTTGCGGATTGATTTTCCTAAGAAGGGGAGTGCACGACTGATTTTTCTCATATTCGTTTAAAACTTTGTGAGAATGAACATATTCTGACAAAACAAAAAACTAAGCAATACCACCCCAGTGAAAAATTGCAAACAAAATCTACAGTGAAGTTTTCTCTATTCCTAACCACTATCTTCTGTCCATTACGTGCTACGCTTCTAAGTGGCCTAGGGGTTAATTTGGCGATTTGGGAATTAGAATGTTGCGGATAGGGATTTCGTTGTCGCAAACTTCTATAGGTGCGTAAGAAAAATTGCGAAAAGCAGCTATTAGCTTCGTCATGTCTGTCTGTATTCTGTCTCTGTCCGTGCGTACGTCCGCATGGAACAACTCGGCTCTCTCTGGATCGATTTTCATGAAATTTGACTTTAAGAACTTTTCGAAAATGTGTCGAGATAATCCAAGTTTCATTAAAATCTGACAAGAACATCCGGTACAACATTATATTAATATCCGTCATACCAGACAAATTTCTTTTTCATACATTTTTTTCTAAAAGTTGTGCCGTTTATAAGATATGTGGAAGACTGTGGTGGAGCCAGTCAAAACGCAAATAACAAAATAATTTGCGCGTGCGCTTTGCATGACGGATAACTAAGCCTACAACGAAACACACTCGGAATATGTAATACTTATTGCCTTCCGTCGGTAACAATGGTTACACGAATGCGTCTCAGTGTTACGTTTATACTTACAGTGCGTCTCTTGTTCTGTATCCAAAACGAATTTCCTGCTTATTTTAGACATTAATTTGGATCTCTGATAATAGTAAACTGTAATCCTTTATTTGGACACCTTTCAAAATAAACATGTCAGCAACGAAGCAATCATATTTATACAATGACTAAACAACTGGTAAAATAAAAAAGACATTTGTAAATGTTTTATCTACAGTATATTCGATTAGCATAAAATGAAATAGTTTAAAGAGTTAAAATATTAGGAGACAACAAAAACAAAACATAATTTGATTCAAATAAAGCTTATTATCTTAAATTACAAATCCTTAAAAGGTATATTGTGATATTTTCATATGAAATATTCCAGTTTAGTATTGTTACAGATCCAGATTTTATCTGCAGTAAAGAAACACTTCGTCATCGTTTCAGAAAAATAAAATTAAAGGAGGAATACGTACACTTCTCACGCCCTTCAACTTTGAACCACACAAACTGTAACACAATTACAAGACTGATACAAACAACTGTACCCAAAGTACTGAAACTTTCATTGTAGTAATTGATGTTTTATTTAAAAACACAAAACCCAATGGTTATGAATGGCTACTTTGAAGATATCGATAAAATTTGGAGAAAAAATTGCACTGAGTGAAATGACAGAGTGAGATTTCACAAAGTGTGTAATGTTATTTACGTTTCTAACTTTATTGTAGAAATGTTTATAGAAATGCCTGATACAAAAGTACAGCTGTGTTAGACGGAAACTTGACTCTTTATTAATCGAAAGCAGCACGAATAATTTGACGTATTTTTCTCAAATAATGAACAACAAATTTCGTAAAATCATTTAACGGAAGCCATGTTCTAACACGCCTGGCTGGTGTGTAGTATAAAAAATTCTAATTTTTCAATTTTGCAGTACTTATACAGGCTCAGAACTTTCGTCACTGCTACCAAAATCTAGCGTTTAAACAACATATTTGTAGTATGATAAAGAACCAAATAAGATATGTAAGAGCCCCCGATCAATTGTAGTCTAACTTAATACTCTCGACTGCTGTGTGTTTTCTTACACTGACGTGTTGCTGTAGATTTCTATCGGCTGTCAGCAACAGACATGTTGGATTTCATAAATTCTTTTCAATATTTTTCTTCAACTCATTCGCAAGGAAAATAGGGCAATTCGTAAGAAATAAATGGCTGATGGTTGACTTACAACACATTTTAAAGTATATTTCTTAAATATATAGGACGTAATTATTAAAATTTGCTCTAACAAGTGATGCTGTTTTTAATGTACAGTATATGTGATGCTGCAAATATGATGCAGTGTTGTGACTTACCTACAGGAAAAATAAAGCCATGCAACATCCACTATCGCAAACAACATACGAATATTCGTCATGACGTGACCCAAATCATCCCTATGTACGTACACATCGACAAACATCCCTAAAAATGTACAGAAAGCACAGAAATCCCCTGTTATCATATAGATAGCGTAAATTTCGACATTTTCTTCATCTTAAACTGAATTCCAGCTAAAACTTTGAAGAGAAATAATCGAGCTGAAACGACTCTCCGAGAGTCCCTTTACTTCTGATTCTTCTCTTTCCATTGTAATATGCGACTGAAACAATGATATTTCGAAGTCTAAAATGTTGCTGTATACTGTAGGCAGTCCGCGACCATTTAGAATCTGTCACTTTCGCAGTGCTTCTGTGTGCGTCTGAAAGTCAGAACACTACGCATGACACTGAGGGCTGGAAGGGTGGTTACGATTTTTCCTGACCGAAAATAATCAATACCGTTTTAGATTGCATTATTAATGGGAGATGGAAGTTAGTATTTCAGAATCGTTAATTTGGTAATTTCTAGATAATTGGAGATAACTACGTCACTTCTAAATTTGAGCCATCATATTCTGAAAACTTCGTAAAAGGAACGTGACTACTTTATTGGTGTCATTGATTAATTCACGTGTAGAAAACTTAATGCTAAAACTCTTGTTTAATTATTCCAAAACAAACAATATTTTAATTTGTGTTATAATCAAGTTCAAAATACTTTGAAGATTCGATTCATAAAAGGTAGTGGGAAGGATTTGTGAATACAACTCTTCTGAGGCATGCAAAATATTTAATCTTCTGACTACAACTAACTGTTGCAAAGATGTGAGTCACTGGTTGACAGAAGTACTTACACAACTAGTTCATCGCATAGCTGAAGAAAATATGGATCTGGAGATGTTGATATGTCCATAAGAACAAATGCGTGGCAGCGTCTGGAAAAAACCACAGATACTTGAAGTACTCTTGCTCCGATAAGCATTATAGTGTAAAGCTCAATGTGCCAGAAGAAACGCATAGTAAATCGTTTCCTATTTTTATCTGATGTGAATTCAATTTCAGTTATTTACAGGTTTTAGTAAAATCTCCGCAGCGTTTCTGTTATGTGTATCGCGTTTTATTAGAATTGATATTTAAATAACGCGTAACCTTGGATGCTAAAAATAATATGCATACTGTGGCCCATAACATTATTGAAACCGAAATAAAAGTTTAAAATTTTCCTTATTGTTGTCCGATGTGAATTCATTTTCGCTTTGTTAACAATTTCAAAAAATTCCTCAACGGCTCTCTACATATTACATATGAGCATACAATTTGCGTAAACTGAAAGCAAGATGAAAGAACCAAGCAGCAATTAAATTGAATTAAAGTATGAGAACAATAAGCAGTTTAATATTCATTTATGATAGAATATTTAATAGAGAACCAAGGAACAAAACAATCGTAGAAAGAGACCTGTATGGAAACCTAAAAGAAGATGGCTGAGGCAGTGGAGAGAGTCCAAGAAGACACCGAGCTTAAGGTGTATGAAGAGAGAATGTAGAATACAAGTGTTGAGAGGCCATACACAGAAGGCCAAGGCTTGATATCGGTTCTTTCCTACAAGGAACAATAATAATAATAATAAGAAGAAGAAGAAGATTTTAATGACTGAGCAATACGCTTGAGGTTGTATTTGAAAGGGGGAAGTAGAAGGTCAGCATGTGACTTTGGAATGCGACTCATTTGAGGAGGACATTTTGTAGTGTCTTATATTTTGTGTATGAATTCTAGTCTCCGCGATTGTCAGACGAGGATTGAAAGAGGAACTGTCTCTCTTTGGAAAGTCACTAGACTACACGGTGTTAAAAGCCACAGGATAGCAAACTAATTCTTTATTTCGTCAAGACTGCAAAGGAAGGAACAGAAATGAAAAAGTGAACAGCCCTGAACATGAAGTCTCAAGGCTCTAAGTTCCCTATAAGTTGTAATTTGTAATACCTAAGCTTCCAAATGTCGGTGTTTTAGACATTCTTGCACTTTGGATGAAAGGTGCTAACGGTAGAATTTTGGTGTCAGTATTCTTACAGATTTATGTTATATGCAGTTATGCAAATGACATGTGTTTTTGAACTGTAATTGACCTGTCGTCACGTGGAGTGAGAATTTCAAGACTGAGAAAGGCATTTCTATTAATTAATTCGATAAAAACAAGAATCATATCTTTATGTAAAGAGTAAAGTGTGACACATTTGTTCAGAACTTGATATATTTCTGCTTGATATGTTGACATGAGCGTAGCGAAATTTTAAGCAGCTGCCTTTGTTACGAGAGACGTTACACAGACAATGTGAGACTATTTCCGCAGTTGCTCATAGTCGCCACTGAAGAAACAGCAGTGCCAGTACTTACTTCTCTAAACAAATTAGACTGTTGAATGTGAACCCTGTTGTCTTCTGCAGCACCGCACCTGAGTTTATCCATAAATTTCTCATACCGGAGCTTAACATCAGCCAATTTATTTTATTCTATTCCGCGTCCGTTACGCTCAATAAAACATTAAAATCAATATTCGAACTTGTGTCATATTGGAAGTTAAGAAGTAAACAGTAGGTCATGCTCACAATAAATAGAACACAGGAACTTGTAAATCGGCTCAAACTTTCTGTAACCGAGGAGTGAAGAAAACTTTGACAGCAAACCCTTGTTAGTACAGACTTACCGTTTAATATGAATTTCACAATTTGACCTGCCCATTTTGACCCCTTGGCTTTTAATTGTTCAAGAAGATTCATACTGAACCTATAACCATGTGTAATGCCCTCGTATTAACGTTATTTGCTGCAACGGACTCTATTGCTTTCTTAGCCCTATCAATCATTTTTTCAGCAGCAGACTGTCTTTTTATGTCATTAGGAATCAGGCTCTCTGTATCGCTTCGAACTTTTCTGAACTCTTATGCGCCAAAATATTTGTACGAAACAGGGAACACTCTTTTGTTTACTTATCAACATTCAACAGATACAAATACCCGACATCAATCCCAATAACGAAATAGTAAACAATTACCATTAATACAACTATTTATTACGTTATATACATGAGTTACACGGCTAGTTGTTTCGACCACTAATTGGTTTTCCTCAGGCCATCAAAACATTCACACATTTGTCTGCCTTACGACAGGTCCATAACCTGCTCCAAAGCGAGTTCTCCAGACATTGCGATGTAGTACCTGCTCTTTCAATTACAAGTATTTTCTGTTTTCCTTGAGGTCATACAGTAGCTGCTTACATCTTCTTCTCGTCTCCTTTTACTTCTTCTCTCTTCCTTACATAACGTGTTTAGAAGGCAGTTCCTACGCAACTTGTGACCAATCAATTTAGCCCAAAGTATTTTGATTGTTTGTAGGACGTTCCTCTTCTCCTTGACCCTTTGTAATTATCTTTAAATAACTTCCGTGGCTACGTTTTCATAAAAATAAAATTACTGTGATTTTACAATGTGCATGTGACTATAAAATATTAAAGGTAATAAAATATATGAGAATTATATTAATTTTTAAATGTATTGCCTTTTGAGGGAATGCGATCTATTAAATCCGTTCCGTAAGATATTTAGTTCAGCTTGTTGCCTGTCGTCCCATAGACTGCGGCCTATTTACTGACGTGATGTACGCTAGTATGTGGGACGAATTTGTTGATAACTGCGTTTGGAGTTTGGAGCTGGTCTTATTGATCTGTGCACACTCCTAGTCGGGAGGCTGTGCGCTACAATCCAGAAGGTCGGGGTGCGTTTCCCCAATGGAGTCATTGGGATTTTTCATTCACTTAATCCTTTCGCCGCACAATGGCAATTGTTTGACGAAGCCTCTAACAACAACGACCACAAGCCATATTAACAGGTGGTGTAAAGGCAGTCGGTTATTGAGATTAACAACGTTACACTTTATTTGCCGATTGTCTTGAAATTTGGTAGCCTCAAACCCTGCTCGAATTCGCAGGGCTTTTCCAGGTATGTACAGGATTGCCTTGCTTTACACTCCTTGTCGAGAAGAGATAGTCTTTTCCCGACAACGGATGTAATAGACCGCACCCCTTCAAACGCCGACACTACACAGTATAGTAGTTGTCACAATTCAATTACATTTAACATTTTATATTCATATGAAACTTTGTAACACAATAGATTTAGATCACATTCTGGCCTCCCATAAATGATGTTGCAATTATAATTTTAGATTTATGCGTTTTAAAGACCTGAGAAAAACCACTTAATAGTCGAAACATGTAGCTGTGTAACTCCTCTATGTAACACATTAATTAGTTTTTGATGGTAGTTGATAACGACCTTGTTTGTAATATACACAACAAAATAAATGTACAAGGTAAGAAAAACAAGAACAAAAACATATTTAAAATATTAATATGACGCAAATAGAACTACGTTTATTCACATGTTTTATTTCTTCATTTTAAATGTCACTAACCTTTCCATAGACTATGCTGTGTTAAAGGCTACAAGAAAATTACAAAGCTTTATGTTCGTGAAGACTTTACAAGACGCAAGTGCAAAGGATGTAGTGCACTGCCCTGTATATGAATTCAGGAAGCTTTGTAGTTGTAACAACTTATAATTTGTAGTGCTTTAACTTGCAGGTTATTAGTGTTTAAATGTTTTCAACCTTGGCCGTCTTTTGTTTAAAATTGCTGACGGTATAGAGCTGGTTTCTGTTCACTTATTGCTCTGTATTTAATACACATTATACGTTGAATATTTCTTTAAAACTGTGGTTGTAATTGTGTTGAGAATCAAAATTATTTGAGGTTTTAATAATAGTTTTAACTATGAGAAAATATTTTTCATCTCAATCAAGTGATCAGGAAAACAAGAAGTCATTGTGTGAAGAACAAACTTTGATACATTTAACAACGTCCATACTGTGTAAGTGCGTGTATTACAACAATATGTATTAGTACCAACTCCTACACAATGTTGAAACACAATACGCAATCACTTTACACAAACCCCAACTGTATCGCTACACTAATACACCATCTTCAGGGGGGAACACATTTAACACTTAAAACACACAAGCCCTGTCGTTAAAATGTTCATTAAACGGTATAATAAACCTTTAGTTTCTTATACTAGTTATGATATTTTATAGGCGAAGCCAATACATGTCCAAAAAGTGAAACCTGATATTTGTATCCGCAACGCTGCATTTTGCGACATGTTACTTAGTAGTGAGCAATAATCATCAATGCACCAACAACTTTACAAGACATGCTTCCACATACTGCTTCACCTTGTGGTGGTTCAAATAATAACGGTTTTTAATGAACATGTTAACAACTGGTCTTCTGTGTTTTAAGTGTTACGTGTGTTCCTCCGTGAAGATTGTTTACTAGTGCACCGAAACATGACTGCATACGTGTAAAGTGATTGCTTAATTTGTGTACGAGTTGGTACTATTATATATTATATTTCATGACTTAAAATTTTTCCCTTTAAATTCTGACATAAATGTGGCGTTGTTATGAGGGACATTACCCAGAGAGTTCGAAGGATTTTGCCCCATTTTTCCATACTGGCCAGTTAAGAAAGAAAGAATTACCGGTCCTCATTTTCTTAACTATTCAATATGTTCAATCTGAACTCTTTCTCTTGTTCATATCTGCGCCTGATTTCAATTTTAGTGTGCTCGTTCGGGTTTCTTTGATCCGTCCATTTCTGTTTCCGTTCCGCTGCTTCCGTTCCTCATTAGGAACGTCGAAAGCAATAAGACAGCTTGTCGTGCTTCAAGATGAGACGTGCAACAAAGACTCATGTCTACAATGAAAGTGGAACACACACGTTTACAAAAGGAACCGAACTTTCTGTGACGAACGAGTGAATAAAGTTGTCATAGCACTCATTTAGTACTACAGACATTGGCTCCAAATGGCTGACAAACATTCATATTCAAATCATAAATGCCTTGATGGTCCCTATACATTTCTAACAAAGATGCAGCAAATTCCTGGAACTGACTGTACTGTAATGTAGTGCCATGTAATTCATTCCACGCTCTCTTTATCCGTGCATTCTCTTTCTGTAATGAAATGGATATACGTCCTACGCTTCGCGATGGCCTCTCCTGATTCTCTTTCATCATCATCATCATCATCATAACCATCATCATCATTATCATAATCATAAAGTTGTTTAAGTTTTAAATTCTAGTAACTGTTCCTTGAAAGTTTGAGGTGTTCTTGTTTTTTTCCATTTTTGTCAAAATCGTTCTATATTTGGTCGTCCCTTGGGCTGGTATTGGAGTGACATTCTTGGTATTCAGTACGTGTCCATTCGTTTCAGCTGATCCAATCAGTCTTTCTGATATGCTTTCAAATCTTGTATTTTCAGTATTTTTCGAATGTTAGAAAATTCTTGGCGGTCCAGTACTTTAAGTCCCTTCAGTGGTCATAAAAATCTTACATGTCCTGCTTTCATTTCTAGGGCATCAATCTATAAGTTGAAGGCAATGAAACAGCTTGTCGTGCTTGAAGATAAAAGGAGTAACAGAGGCTCATGTCTCACATTGAAAGTGGGACAAAAACCTTTAAATAAGGAACCAAAATTTTCTGTGTCCAATGAGTGAACAAGTTTGTGGTAGCACACATTTAATTTTCTAACATTAGTTTCGTATTTTGACTTGCCAGTTTCAGACATTGACAACAATTGGCTAAAGAACATTCTTATTCAAACCATAAATGCCTTGATTGCCCCTATACATTTCTATCGAACATGCAGCAAATTTCTGGAAATGACTGTGCTGTACTGTAGTGCCATGCAATTCATTCCACGCTATCTTGAGCCGTGCATTCTCTTTCTGTAATTTAACGGATGTACGTCCTACGCTTCGCGATGGCCTCTCCTGATTCTCTTTTATCATCATCATCCATAATCATTAAGGTGATTAAGGTTTAGGTTTTAGTAACTGTCCCTTGAAAGTTTGAGGAGTTTTTGGGGTTTCCATTTTTGTCAATGTCGTTCTATATTTGGTCGTCCCTTGGGCTCGTATTGAAGTGACAATCTTGGTATTCAATACGTGTCTATTCGTTTCAGCTGATCCAACCAGTCTTTCTGATATGCTTTCAAATCTTGTATTTTCAGTCTTTTTCGAATGTTAGAAAATCATTAGGCGGTCCAGTACGTTAAGTCATATTAGTGGTCTTAAAAATCTCATATGTCCTGCTTTCATTTCTAGGGCGTCAATCTTGTTTATGGTCCACGTTTTGCTACCACAAAACAAAGGTGCATTCAAAGTCATGTTATGCAGTTTTAATTTTGTGGTCTTGCCATATAGTTCCCAAAATTTCGTTTGATTGTCCCATTCATGTTTCCTATTATTTTTAAGTCTTATATTAATATCATTTCTTCTCCAGATATTACATTTCCCAAATAATTAAGATTAGGTTCTTGTTCCACGATTGTTTTTTTTTACATGATGAAGGGCCGCGCAACAGATGCTACGGACGCACCACAGCCTTAAGGCTTTTTGTGCAACCATATGAAGAAGATGAAGATGAGCAGTTTTTTACCAAGTTTTACAATTAATGGAGAACACAGTGGAATGAAATTGACAGGGGAAAACCGACAACTCGGAGAAAAACCTGTCCCAATGCCACTTTGTCCACCACAAAACCCACATGGACTGACCCGGGATCGAACCCGGGCCTCCGAAGTGGAAGGCCGGCGACTAACCGCCTGAGCCATGGCACGGCCTGCCCAAGATTTTTACTTAAGTTTTTAATTTGACCCTTCTTATGTTTATATGAAGAATCACATTGCTTTTCTTTTTAAACGAGATAATTTAAGGTCTTTTTTTTTTTGCAATTATGTTTAATTCATTATCTCTTTTTGTAATTTGTCGTCAGAATATGCTCTGATTTCTTGTACATAAAAAAACGATAAAATAAAAGTGAACACACTCGTGTTTACAGAAAATGTCTTAGAAGTACGAAACATATCTGAAATAAATCATGTATCAAAATGAACTTGACATGTAAAATAACTCGTTGTTTCTCAAATAAAAAACAGAAAAAGAAAAAACTACTACGATAGCAAACTGTCATCTGTTCTGTATGTAACTGCATCAATGGAGCAGAGTCCTTTTTGAAAAAGTATCGCTCTGTCAGAAAAGAATTACTCCACATTGTGTGCAACCCGAATGCTCATTCCGTGTTCACAAGAGCCAACCACTTACCTGGAACCTATTCCCGATAAATCCAGTCCACACACTACCATCCTGTTTCTTGAAGATTCAATTTTATATTTTCCTCCCTCATTGTCTATTCTTTCAGATTCTGTGCTTTATTCAGTTGTATTTCCATCAAAGACCGAAATACATTTTTTTAAATCTTATCCTATGATTGAAAAGAACATTATATTTTTTTGTGATTTCCTTAAAGTGTCTTCCCCATTTACGGACTTACCTGCATAGGTGGCATCGAAACATTAAGGATTTACTACGGTGTGTTGCTCACATGATGGAATTTTACACTGTACTCGCCTCAGTATTTAAACCTTTGACACGTGAAATGTTACAACTGCATTGCCAGTCAGCGGTATGACGTCATCACAGGGTTGTCTTTGACTGTGGGATGTGAGGTTTGAAATTGAAGTTGACAGAATGAGAGGGAGAGATAGCGATCAATTTAATGTTGTTGTTGTACAGGACGAAACCTATTCGTATATATAGGAGGAGAGTGCATTTACCACACTTATGTTCATACCCAGGTTGTGTTCTGTAACATCCATATAGTGTGCAAGCATGAAGTTTCCTGACTTGGACCATGTAACAGTAGTAGACTTACCTTAGTTGCGGGTCGATATTTACAGCCGCATTTTGATCCGTTCTGAATTTGTACAGAGATTCCAGCGCTTTTTCCTTCTGCTCTAAGCATCTCTGTAATTTCGTTTTGTGTCTTTCTACCACGGCCTGCGAATCTGCTTGAATTCGAGCAATATCCGCCAAAATTTTCTCAGTATTGTATAATAACTATTTCCACAAATCTGATTGTTGTTACCTTAAAAATGAGATTTTTATTTTATTTTGCTTCACATTACATGTTCTTCCACAGAGAGAGTTGGTCGACGTTCAGCATTTCAGCATATGCGGTAAAAAAGTTTCAGCAGCCGCCTCTTGTACAGATGTTACGTTAAAGTAGGTGGCATATACCGCATGATAGCCTACAATGCTGTGAATATCGGTAATCGTCCTTCGTCTGCATTTGTCGATGGCATGGACCATTTTTTTCACTCTATCGTCAGTCGGATCTGACAACGGGCGACTTGAACGTACAAAATACACAACGGAAGTTTGGCTATCTTTAAAAGAGGAATCAAATTCAAAGCCTTGTGTTATAGTCATGACAATGTTAGGATAGCCTCTTTCATGCGCTTCATTAGTTGCAGAAACTAATGTGAACACTTAGAGTGAGTCAGTGTGACAGTCGACCATACATCTAGACTAGAAATAAACAAACTCTTATGATGAATATGACGTTATACTGCAGATAATTGGAAATGATTTTTATCTATGAGTATACGCAAAAGGATAATGAAAGCCAATGACTGTTTATCATAAAAAGGAGGTGAATATTCCTGCTAACAAACATTATGTAAGGATCGGCTGGAAAGAAGTTCAGTGGTGTTTATAAACAGGAACACAAATTGTTGTCTTCAAAAATTAAGACATCACTTCATAAGTCAACACTGCAGAGGTTTTGGAATGGAAAGTTAAAGTGGCAGGGAGTAGGTAAATAAAGGAATGGACGGGTGACACAAACTGTCTGGCCTTCATGTAATAAGTATGTAGAAAAACTGAAAGCGATCTATTAGGCGCTCAAAAGAATGGAATATTTCCAAATATAGTAGGCCATAAGTGTCAGTTTAAAAGATGGCGACTTGGAGCGAGAGGAAATTAGCAAAAATAAAATATGGATTTTTCTTTTTTTGTTTTATTTTGTGCGTATTAATCATGTTCTTTTATTAGTATACTGACTTTAATCTGTGTTTAATTCTCTGAATTCTCTGTCAATTGTTTGAACGCGTTAGAGGACCGTTATTTGCTCTCGCCAGGCTTCAGAAAATAAAGTGACTAATTAAGACCAAGAAATAAAATTGGTTTGATTCACTGGCTAGGCATAAAGACCAGTTTCAGGTTCTTGTGCACACGGTAGTGAACCTTACGATGCCATGTAATGCGTCGAATATCTTGTCTAGCAGTTCAGCTTTTATTGTGTGGACAAAAGTTGTTAAATGCGTAAAGTTGTAATGCGTCGAATATCTTGTCTAGCAGAACAGCTATTACTGTGTGGACAAAAGTTGTTAAATGCACAAATTGATTCAGTTGTTTGGAATATGGAAGAATCTCTTAATAGTGGGAGTGATTCAGTGTACATTTGTATAAGAAAGATGGTAAAATTGAATGTAATAATTATCGAGGCTTAAGTGGTATGAAATATATACACAGTTGTATCCAATACTCTTGTGTCGGGGTTAACTGCATATGTAGAATAAATTGTTTGAAATTAAGAGTATGGATTCGACGTAACTAAAGTAAAGAGGTGAAGGCCAACAATCGCAAAAACCTCTCTGTTTTATTGTTACATACGTTTAAAGCAACATATTTCGGATTAAGTTCAAAAAGCCACCATCAGGTGAAATTAGAGTATTAAACGTTATAAGTTACATTAAAGAATTTTTAATGCCGGTTAATATAGCTGAATCTCAACTTTACATTTTTTCATAAGATAAGAAAAGCCGAATTGATTATCCTCTTTTGAGCAGATACATATTCCACATAAAGTAATAAAAGCACTGGTCTAAAATGTTAAAATCAATGTGTAGTACTTCTGGGTGAAGGTGAAGATTTTTAATATGTTGCTGGGGCTCGAGGAAGACGTCCTCTAATTTTTTGATAAACTGAATTATGTTCCGAATTAGAGGTTTCTCTGACTGTTAAGACAATCCTTATTTTATTTTCCATTTTTCTTTATTATTTCTACTCCATAATATTGCGTAAGGTAAATGTAAGCAAGAAGTTTTGAACCCGTCTTGGACAGTTGTTATGTAGGCCTCCTTCCACTAACTCTGTAAGGGACGTTTAGGAGAGTTACTGTAACAATATCTCGGGCGGTGTTGTGATGACGATAGTCGACCTACTTTGGGCGACCTTTGATTTACTGCTTTAGCTTCCTTGCACAGGAATTGAAAACGCAAGTACTAAAAATATAAAATATCATCAATGTCTTATATGTCCTACTTAGGATGTCATGAAATGTTTAAAGTGATGGTTTTGGTTTATGACTAAATAATTGTGGAACTCTAAGTTAACAAAATCCGTATGTAGCCATAAAAGTGAAAATTGGGATGAATATTTCGCATGATTATTATCTAGGATACCATGAAATGTTTAATCGTGCTTCCTCTTTTGACAATGGAACTCACTAGAGAAGGCAGGAGACTAGAGAAAAATTCTCACTGCTTAAAGGTAGATCTGGTAGCCTAATGTGTTGAGGTACCTCCATATTGTGTACGTAATGTACGGTAAGGTCTGCATGCGAAATCATTATGTAATGAACTCCGGAATGGAACTTTTCAATATGGACTTTTTTTAGAAAGCCTATGGTTCGGTATTGATGGCAATCTGCTTTGTTTTCATTAATTCCTTCTGAACAAAATTTCTTCAACAAAAAGGGCTAAGGTTAAAAATTCTACTGTCCTGCGTTCAGTGGAGTTGTGGAGGCTGTATTGCTTGGTAAGATTGCTTCTTCCCGTATGTCACGTGGGTTTGTGGTGCTTTGGAGCGGTAAAGAGTAGCATTTTATTTAATAAGGGTTAAAATTTGTTTTTTAACGTCTGCAATATGTAAGGTGTTGTAACCTTCACTACATTTCATAATCACTTTCAATTCGCAGATCATTTCAGATGAAGTATGTGGAGCTCTATGTGAATACAGTGCTTTTATAAATGATCTGAACAAAGCATAATTAGGACTAAGAAAAGGGGCGTTGTACAACAATGTCTTCTATATCATAAAAGCAAAACAGTATAGTGCTGATACTCATTTATTGATGACGAATGTGAACAAAATTGATTTTTATACACTTCAAAACAATATTCTAATTTCACTCTATTTTTTTGGTATAATATTTTGAGGTCGGTGCTTACTCCCCACCACAACACGAAATTAAAATTCTTATTCGAGATCTTTCAGAATCTCCTGATATGTACATATTGTGCAACGTTTGGAGTAGAATTATTATTGTGTTGACAGATATAGTAACAAGTGGGAATCAAATGTGAAATGGGATGAGAGGCAGTGAAAACTATTAAACTTATTTGGGATAAAAGTGTGTCTTTATAGTGTGATCATATAAAGGTTCTTGCTTTTAGAAGTCATTAAATACAAGTTGTTTTATTCGTGCTGTGTAAGAAATTGAATTGTAGAATTTGGCATTTTGATATGTTGTGTTACGAACGTTCTTATAATATAGCAAGTAACTAACGCATTAAGGGAATCACATAAAGACAAACTCATGTTATGTTTTATTGTATTTTATTCATTTGTTATCTCCAAGGAACAGACATTCTTGAGGACCGAATAGTCTCTCATTTTGTAAATAGCCTTTTGGTGCCATTAATTTAAAATGAGCGGAAGCATCTGAGATAAATAATTAGCATAGACAACTACGCTTATTCCCTGGAAATGTTACTTGATATTCTACCTTTTACAGACTCATACAAAATATATTTAAACCCACATTTTCTACTGACAAGTAAATTCCAGATGTATAATTCTTATGATGCTTCGCTAACACTAAAACCGACATGTAGAAGACATGAAACTTTCCTTCACACCTGTCTTGTACCTAAATACTTTGATACTTAGGCGCAAGTGTAATCATCTTTCATGTCACGTATTTCTCAACGAGCAAGCTGACGTAGCGGGAGTTCTTTACACTGTATTCAGAATTTGTGGGTTAAAAACTGAAACTTGAAAAGACGAGTTTAGCCAAATAAATCGCACACTTTCATTCCATTACAAATACTCAGAAAAATGTAACATTTAGAGCGAAGTTGCTGGTATATACACAATACTTAATACGTACTGAATATTCTGCAATATAGAATATGTACTTATTCATTTTTTGGCGAAGGTAGACAATCACAATAAGAATGTGTAGATTTTGAATTTTTATGTGATATTCAGACACCAAATAAGATGTGACTCTAATATTAAACTATTAATTTGTGTATGGTTAATAAATTAGGTTCAGTTGCATTTCACAGAAGCTTTGTTTAATATAGTTACAAGTGAGTGGAGCTCTAAACATCACCGAGTGTTAAGATTTGTTCTGTCGTCTAAGTCATTAGCCCTGTTTCGTTTTCCTCATTCTTGTCTTTCATTTGAAGCAGAAACATGAAGAAGGACAGCGTCTCTTGCATTATCTGCGACAGACAAATACTTAGTTAGAGACATGTGCGTGTATATATGCAAGACGTCAATGTACGTATAAAAATTAAACGGAAACTTTGCGATTAAGGTTTTTTAGAGAACAGTGCAGGAATATCTGGTAATGTATGAGACTTTAGGTCCAGTAATTTTTCCACCGGTTTTTGGAGTCTTTGTAGTTTCTTCATTTCGTTTAGACATGATTATTATCGATATTATTGCAGTTCATTTACTTTCACTTTTTTCATCGAGTTGAAAGAATTAGAAATTTAATTACGACTATTTTTTAATGCTCATTTCGTCTGGCATCGAATGTTTCTATTAAGTAAATGAAAAAGGTTTATGAGGGGATTGAACCCTGGTAATGAAAACGGTATATCTCTGTTAACTTACATTGCTATTTCAAGAAACAAAATTATGACCAAGAAAAATCCCGAAAATATTTCAATATATATAGCCCTCGCAATAGACATACAGCATATTATTAATATGGAAACGTAAGTGCTACAAGTAATAATAAGGGCAATTTTGACCATCTTAAAATCATTCAGAAAATATAGAAATAGCATAGGTGCAAAGAACGGCATCAAGGAACTACAGAAAACGCGAATATTGGGAACGGCCCCATACCTCGGATGGAGAAGAAAATTACCCCCAAAACCATAGAAATTCTATTCCAAAACTACCATAATTCAGAATGCAGGATGTCATGAAAATCCACGATTACATTTGTTTTGTTGGAGGACCGTTCTTTGACCGTCCGGGAAATTGCTGATGAGGTTGGGATCAGCAGAGGTTCCGCAAACACGATTTTAACTGAGGATGTGGGCATGCGAAGAGTGGCGGCAAAATTTGTGCCCAAGCTGCTTTCGCAGGAGCAGCAACAACTCCGCCTGAGGTCGCGCAGGACATGCTGGAGTGCGCCAACAGGGATCCTGAGTTCCTGAAGACTGTGATTACTGGTGACGAGTCGTGGGTGTACGGATATGACCCGGAAACCAAGGTCCAGTCGTCACAATGGAAGCATCCAACATCCCCGAGGCCCAAAAAAGCACGACACGTTCGGAGCAACGTGAAGGTGATACTGACTGTTTTCTTCGATTACCGGGGTGTTGTGCATCATGAGTACGCACCATTAGGCCAAACTGTTAATAAGGAGTACTACCAAGAAGTCCTCCGTCATCTTCGTGATGCAGTTCGGCGCAAGAGACCGGAGCTGTGGGACGCACGCAACTGGCAGCTGCATCATGACAATGCCCCAGCTCATTCATCACAACTGATCCAGGGTTTCCTGGCTAAGCACGGCATTCCGCAGGTTCGCCAGGCTCCCTACTCTCCTGACATGGCTCCTTGTGATTTCTGGCTGTTCCCGAGATTGAAGACACCGCTAAAAGGCTCTCGTTTTGACAGCCGCGAGTACATCATACAGAACGCGACGGCGCAGCTGCACACCATTCCAAAACAAGCATTCCAGAATTGCTTCCAGCGATGGAAGGACCGCTGGGCTAAGTGTGTGGAGTCACAAGGGGCCTACTTTGAAGGGGATTAGGTATTGTAACCACCCAGATACAGAACTTCTTTTTCCCGGCCCAAGGTCGGATACTTTTTAGACAGACCTCGTATTATATTCAAATTATTAATTTTTACATTTTCTAAGTTGTTGATAGAAATTTTCATGTACGAAGTATATGTTTCTTGCTCTGGGGCAGACTAATAATTTGTTGCCACTTAAAACCGATATTCTTTAAACATTTCCGTCCTAGGACGGGACTGGCGAATATTTATTACAGCGCTTGCCAAAATTACGGATAATTATCTGTGAATATTTTCTGCTGTTGAAACTCGAGTTTACTAGCACCATATTTCCGATTATTCCATTGAAGTCTTAATGCCCCTTACAGTTTGGTGACCCGGACAGCTGCGCGCCTGTTCTGCTCCTTAGGTACGCCTTGGCCGTATCGGATGGTTATACTTTTTTAATAACACGTTCGATATATTATAATACTATAATATACCAATAAAGCATACATTTAACGAGTTATTGATTGAAGATACAAAATGTTTCGGCGAGACGCAGTCATAAGGATACTAATGAGTACAAATGGCGGCAAGCCGAAAAAACGTTGGATATTAAATATATATATATATGTATATATGTATGTTTATAATTGCGTACCTTGTTGGTGTTTTATAGTATTATTCATTCGTTCACGATTGTGATGGATTACATCTCGAGTAATTTGGCTTCGTTCGAATATAAGGTGACATTAACCATGACTTTCTGCCTAATAACCGAGGACACTGTTGTCAGTGTGGTTAGTAACAGGCAGTTTTATTCTAGTACATACATTCATCATGGTCACATTTGACACCGGAACAAACTTTCCCGCTGTTAGTTGGAACTGCTTGTTAGCTGTAGCTATGATGAACATCAGACATCGCTGAACTGGGACAGGAGTTCCCACCCAGTCACACCCGAATGCCGCGTCTCTCACACTCTCCGCCTGAAAAATTTCACAATTAACGTTTTAAGCCCCTTTGAGCGGTGAGTCCGTACATTGAATATAGCAGCTGCCTGGCAAGGCGCGCGTGTTGCCGGATATTTAGGTTCACGAAAGCAGAGATTTCGTGACATAATGTGGAGGCATATATTCATACTAAGATGGTTTGCCCTCCATTCACGGCATTAAGTATTTCTTTCTCCTGCCAATGATTCTTTTAAGTAAGTATTTTCTTAGTTCTGAAGGAGCATGTCGTGCCATCCTTTGTAAGTTCTGAAGCTGTTATCACCATCTAGGTAATATTCAACCTATAGCTTGCTTAAGCGTTGTGTGATATCCTAGCTGCTATTCGTGAAGAAGGAATGCTCGTTTGTGTTGTTAACTGCTAACGACGCGTTTGTTTTTATAGGGATTTAAGGTATCGGTTTATGAAAGTGACATCTAGAAGGTCAGAGACAGTTTACTGGTGGCTAAGTTCGATTTTATTTTGCCGACGTTTCTTTCGATTGTAGTTTCTATGTCATTAGGAGTGTAAAATCCTTAATTCTCAGACCACAAATTTCATTAATCCTCTATCCGCTTCCTCCAAGACCTTTACGTTTTAAGGTCACAATCTCATCATTAATGATATTACGGAAGGCATAGTGTTTGTAATGATAGTGTCAGTGGAATCTAAATTAGTATTTTTACCCATAAGTTTTTCTTCGACCGTAAACAAATTACTATAATGTTAGGTATAAAAATTCAAATTACTTTTCATATTTTGGCTGACTAACATCTAGGATGTAAACATTTTAAATCATACTTACAATGAGTGACCAAAACATATACAATCTTACTCAGAAATATGTTGTTTGATACAAAATGAAAATTTATATCCATATTTCGAGAGACTGACCCGTAGTATAACATAAAATTCTGGATGTAATGGTTTTTGTATCTGGGGAAGAAATTTGTTATTGCCCTAATCAAAAATAAATATTTTGCTTGGTATGAAAAGCAAAATGTTATTCATGTTTGCATGATTATCACCTGTCATATCAGGAATTCCTGAAATATTGTTTTCAGTTTTTGACCAAAAGAAATTTGCTGCTGAAGGGCGGAAACTGCACAAGAAGTTGCACGGATTAAAGCAGCTGTATCTTCCTAATATGTTGGATGGTCGTCGGCATTCCGTACCTAATAATAATAAAAATAAAAATAATAAATATAAAAACAATAAACCATTTTCTCTTACGTGCTGTTCAGCTGATCTCCAAACCAGCAGATCAGTAGCACGTCAATACAGATCGCCACGTAAATTTGCACTGCTTGGCCCATGTCCGCATAATCTCCCCACCTCTGCAATACAATTACAGTGTTTTGTAATAATAGTAGGAAAACATGAGCGCTTTTAAAATCTGCGTACAGGAAAAGTGCATTCATAAAAATTAATTATTCCGGATCTGTAATTTATTTTTATCGGTGTTTTAATTATATAACACTGCATAGGTCTTGCCGAAGATTCCCCTGCTTAAAGTATGGCGGTATTCGAGAAACAGCGAGCATTTGAGCACGCTAATAACAGCGAATATTGAGTTTTTAAATCATAATCACGTTATGTATAAAGCGTCTATTTCAGTCTTTGACAGAGTAAACACAACACATTTCAAATGCACTTTTTATTCTCACTACTACATATTTCGGCCGCGTAGCTGGCCATCATCTTGTAGAAGGTACAAGAAGATGAAATTGAAGGCATGTATTGAGGTGGAGGCCTCCCCTTCACAGTTAAAGTATATAAAACCATATAATAACATATTATTGCCGATCCCAGTGGCCGTGCGGTCTAAGGCGTGGGTCTTCGGCCGCTCGCTTACTAGGATCGTGGGTTCGAATCCAGTTCTGCTTGAGCAGTCGCGCGAGGCGGTTCGATTCAGTGACTACCTATATACTTAACCGTAACCGTAGAGAAGCGACGTTCAATCAAGTGAAACGTGATTAATTGTACAACAATGATTCGTTACGAACGGAAATACAACCTTGCGTGCATGTTTGACAAAAACAGCCCACGTATATCGGCTTATGAAATCCACGAGTGTGTTCACCAGCAATTACAATTGGATCAAGAGGACATTGCAGCTATTCAGATAGAAGGACAATCGAGGCAAGTATTTATTAAGACACTTCAAAGCAAAACTATTGACGATTTAATATACAGTCATAATGGAGAGACTACATACAAACATGACAACGGTGAAATATCGAAAGTACCACTCTGTTTCGCGGGACTTGGGAAACGCAATATTAGAATTGCTAATCTCCCCATAGAATTACCAAATGAGGTCATTAAAACACATCTGTCTAAATACGGTACAGTACACCACATTGTAGATGAAAAATGGTCAAACGCTTACCGTTACAATGTGGGCAATGGCATCCCGGCAGCAACGATGGACATAACAGCACACATCCCGTCACACATCTACATAGAAAGCTATAGGGCCCTAATTTCATATACAGGACAACCGGTAACGTGCTATATATGTAATGCACCAGATCATATGGCACATGAATGTCACAAACGTAAACAAAAACCACCGGTCGATCGGACAGCATCACAACATACGTGGGCAAGCATGTTAGGCAAAGAGGCACATACTAACCCACAAACTACACATTCCACTCACCCTGGTGGAGTACATCCTGAACAAGAACAGATAGATTCCCTGCAAATGGGGCCATGTAGTGAAGATAAGGTGACCATACCTGTCACGCCAACTCTAGTGACAGCGACGACCACCACAACACAGGCGACAGAAAACAAAACACCACACATCCTTACAACGACTGACAACATTGTCGAGCCTATGGATACAGTCGACATAACCGCACCAGAAACAGAAGTCGAACCAACGATACAACAAAGAGAGACAGGAGAACCTCAATCAATAACCCCCCCCCCAAAAACAAGGAGACATAAACAAACAACCAAATCCGGCGGACGTAAACAAAGAACGTACCTACAGCGAATACCCACATGGGAACAAAATACGACATCCTACGGGTAGCACAGGCAAACGTGACCCCCTCACACGATCACGAGAAGAATTTTCCTCACTTACAGCCACTACGGATGACGATCGGGAGACAGGCCGATCACAGTACGTACGAAAAAAGAAACCCCGGACGGAGGCTGAGACATCCGAAGAGAAAAGGGCGGAAGAACTATACGAAACAAGAAACCCTCCACATAAACGACCATACTCACACATTCCACCTTTAAAATAGTCACGTTAAACGTAAATGGCATACGTGAAGTTACGCGCATGGAGATGCTAAACGACTATTGTATTAGCAGCAGAAACATGAGAAATAAAAAAAACACACCAAATAAAGAATCATGCCCCCAATCCACACTCTTAATATTGCGACAATAAATATAAACGGAATTCAATCAGAGACGAGATTGACCATGCTGCACGAGTTTTGTAATCATCATGACATAAATATCCTACTTCTACAAGAAGTTACACACCACAATTTCGACACAATACAACATCGGAACAAATATATCAACGTCGGCATCGAAAGACGAGGAACAGCTATCTTTACAAAAGAATATATCCATTTGACAGATATAAAATACCTCCCCTCGGGAAGAGGCATTGCCGGAAGATATCACGATATGTACATCATCAACGTATACGCACCTTCAAGGACCAGCAAAAAAAGGGAAAGAGACGAATTTTTTATATCAGAACTCCTATATCTACTTCAACCCACGTCCCACGACTGCATAATAGGAGGTGATTTTAATTGTGTATTAAATCAAACAGACTGCACTGGTCCCCCTACAACGTGCAAGCCTCTACAATTGTTCATAAAACGCTGCCAACTCATCGACGCGTGGGATAGTACCAAAAATCAAACAGGCTATACTCATTATACAAGACACGGAGCGTCCCGTATCGACCGAATATACATGACCAAAACAGTGTACCAAAACAAACTTACAGCCACCACTTTGGCAGCGGCCTTCACTGACCACAATGCAGTGAGGGTACAGCTCCGAGAAACACAAACACCGCCCCATTGGGGACGACCTGTGTGGAAACTAAATACAACATTGCTACAGATAGACGGAATCAAAGAGGCGTTTCGACAACAGTGGGAACGGTTGAGATCAAAACAGACGTGGTACGGAACCAAAGGACGATGGTGGGGAACTTGCGCTAAAAGTGGAATAAAAAGATTTTTTCAAATGGAGGGCAGAGAAAGAGCACGGAACAAAAAAGCGCAATTAGAATTTTACTACACGTGCATTTATGACCTGCTACGAACACCGAACAACAGCAGCACCGAGCAGCAGGCAATGCCAGGCGTAGTGATATATGTTTAGTAACCTTAGATTTCACAAAGGCATTTGACAATATCTCACACGAATACCTACAAGGTTTGTTGGAAACATACAACTACGGTACTGGCGTCACGAGAGCGATACTATCATTGTATAAACAGGCGACCTCACGTATAACGATTAATGGACACAATACAAGCGACCTACAAATTAGATGCTCCATTCGACAAGGTTGTCCGCTCAGCTCCGTCCTTTATGCATTAGCTGTCAATCCCTTCCTCCTACTCCTTAATAAACACTTACAAGGTCTTAAAATTGATCACAGTCATAACATTGCATGTGTGGCCTACGCCGACGATGTTACGGTAGTAATTACCAACAAACGAGACATACAGGTATTACATCGCGTCATCTCAATATACGATCAAGCCACGGGTGCGAGAATTAATTGGGGGAAGTCAAAGGGAATCCCAATTGGAAGATGGGATCGAAATCAACTGTTACAAGGAATAAAATATACTAATGTAGCCAAAATATTAGGCATCACCTATGGAGCAGACATCCCTGCATCGATAGAGCATACTTGGACAAGGAAAATACATCAGATTCAAGGTAGTGTACAGGACTACCACACACGGAAATTGGACATTCAGCATCGGATATGGTCTTGTAACACATGGTATCTTTCCAAACTTTGGTATGCCGCACAAGTACTCCCAATTACGACCCAGCACACTCAACAAATCACGACGATCGTAGTCTTTGGATATCTTTGGAAAGGACGGATTTTTAGAGTCCCTATTACTACGTTATACAAAAAGAGAAGGGAAGGTGGGCTAGGTGTAATTCATATAAAGGCGAAATGTGATACACTGTACATTAATAGACTGCAACAACAGAGACACGCCTCCAACAGTATCACAGCTCGTTGGATAACCCAATATAATGACCAATTACAAACAGACAACCCCCCCTATTGGGCGAATATACCACCCACCATAGAATACCTTAGACTGTACTTCCAAGAACAGGCGTATATACGGGAACTACAAAGCTATAACTCCAATCACCAACAACTGCGGATACTCTATGGCATACAGTTTCATAAGCACTGTGCAAGAGCCTCGCCTTTGGAAATTAGGATACAGTCAAAATACCCTCAAGTCAAATGGCCGAAAGTGTGGAGGAATATTAATCTAGAAGTCCTACTACACTATATCAAGACGATATGATATGTAATAATTCATGACATATTACCTACTAAACACAGACTATACAAAATCAACCTACACGCTAATGGCAAGTGCAATTTTTGTCAACAAGACGACACTGTAATCCACAGATACTCGACATGTACGGAAACCCACCCCATCTGGATGTGGACGCGGAAGCATATTGCTTACTACCTACGTACCAATATTAGAGATATACCAGACGAATGGATTTGCGCCCCTGATTTTGAGTTACAACCAATACAGAGACATAATGCAACTATCTGGATACTGGGACAAATGCTATGTTACGTACACAATAACCACAATCTGACAATGAAGGATTATTTGGACTTTCTCAAACGAGCGCGTTGGAAAGAATATTCTCGCCCGCACGGATACCAAACATATGGAACATATTTGGAAGTATTTGACTCCTAATGCGTCCAGATACAAGTACATGTGATCATCTATTCTTCCCAGCATTTACGGCTACACACGGAACTACTGGAAGCACACTCACCAACCATCCATTCGTTATCATATGTGTCAATACAACTATCATCTTTAAATTGTGAGTTATAAATAGGCTATTGTAATTATTTAAGTACAAGGCAAGACTTTGGACGGAACAGATTTAATAATGAAAGTTTGTGCTACCAAATTTCAAGTTACGAGACTGTGATAATGTGTAAAGCAAGATGACAGGTGCTATGTGATCATTGTAATATCTCTGGCTATACAGTGCAGTGTTCCCATTCATGGTTCTACAGAATGTAAAGAAATAGACAAATAATATTTTAGAATACCAAAAAAAAAAGTACTGTGGTCTTCAAGTAAAAAATAAACAAAAACAAAACAAAGAGGTCGTAACAGGATTCATTTAGATCGGGATGGGGACCTTCTTCTTCTTCTTCTTTCTATGGGCCCGTCGGCATTCGCTCCGGATGCACCGCAGCCTTAGGCTTATTGTGCTTACCCTTAGTCTTTCTCAGCGTTGGTTCATTAGCCCTGTGCTACTAATATAGAGACACAGGTCTTTTAGTGAAGCCAAGCTTGTATCTCTTGGTTCAGCGAACATCTTCCCAAAGAACTTATAACGTTGTCGAGCCAGTGCCTCGCAACCACAAACAATATGGTGCACAGTTTCAGTCTCCGACCCACAAAATCTGCAGGTCGGATCTCCTTCGAAGATGCCCATAATGTTTAAGTGCTTCCTCACAGGTGCATGTCCTGTGAGGAATGCTACTACTGATCTAAGTTGATTCCTGCTCAATTTGATCAGGGCGTCAGCTTTCTTCTTACATGGTCCATTGATAAAAAGTTTGCCATGTTTGTGACCTGGTATACTTTTCCAGGTGGTTAAATGTTGACACTCAGTCCAGTTCTTGATTGCTTCTCTTGCTGAACACTTTGGTATTCCAAGAGCCGGCTCTGGGCCAAGTAATGGCTTAGCTGCACCTTGCCTTGCAAGTTCATCAGCTTTTTCATTGCCAAGGATGCCACTATGCCCAGGCACCCACATGAGGGTTACCTCATTGTGTTCTGCCAGTTCAGATAGAGCATCCATGCATTCTACAACTAGTCTCGACGTTGCTTTTGGGCTGCTGAGTGCCCTAAGTGCCGCCTGGCTGTCAGAGAAAATAAGGATCCGCTTATTACGATAAGCCCTTCTTATATTCTCACATGCACATTGAAGAATGGCATGTATTTCAGTTTGAAAAACTGTGGCAAATTTACCCAGAGAGAAACTGATGCCTTTCTCTGGTCTTATGCCTTGAATCCCAGACCCTGTCCCTGAGCCATCCCTTGATCCGTCTGTGAATCAGATTAGGGCGTCTCTGGGAAGCCTTGGGTCTTTTTTCCTCCAAAACTCATGGTCAATTTTGACCATGTAATTTTTGGTGTAGTAGTATACTGGTGTAATGTGGTCTGACTGCATGTCAAGTACCGGGTCACCCACCTTACTCCAGATATTCAGCAACCCTGCTTCCGTTTTGGGAATATTTGGTTGCTCAGTTATATTCAGTCTATAGAGTGCCATCCTCGCCTCCGCTATAATCAATAGATCTAGCGGAGTCAGATTCAGAAGCACCTCCATTGCTGCAGTAGGGGTCGATTTCATAGCCCCAGTAATAGCTAGGCAGGCCATTCTTTGAATCCTGCCTAGTTGGTTTTTGGTACTCTTTTGCTTAACCTTTGGCCACCAGACCAAGGCAGCGTAGAGAATAGATGGTCTGATTACCCTAGTGTAGAGCCAATGCAACATACTAGGTCTAAGACCCCATCTCTTACCATACATTCGTCTGACCACTGTAAAGGTGGTCATTGATTTCCTGATTACTTTCTGTAGATGTTGGTTCCAGTTAAGTTTGGAATCTAGAGTCACTCCCAAGTACTTAACCTCCCCCATCATCACAAGTTCTTTACCTAGAAGTGTGATCGGTCTTAAATCCCTCACTATTCTTCTATTGGTAAAAGAAACTATGGTTGCGGGATGGGGACCAGTTTTGCTCCCTTTTAAAGGAAGGTCATATGTATCTGTGTTCCACAAAACATAAGAAAGTTACTGGATGCTTCGATAATTTGATCCTGAAGAAAGTTTCTTTTCAATGGATTTAGTTATGGATGCTGTATTTTAAAAAATGTTTAAGACCTCTTTATTTTTATATCCAATTACGTTTAAAATAAATTATGTAGCTGATATAGCATCCGTAAGAATAAGAAAAACATATCTGCTCTGAGAAATACAAAGTACAGTAGTTAAATAAAACTCGTCAAAGTCAAAAAAAAAAAATCCCACCGGGGGCATGGATGTCTGTCTCTTGTGAGTGTTGTGTGTTGTCAGATAGAGGTCTCTGCGACGGGCTGGTCACTTGTCCAGAGGAGTCCTACCGCCTGTGGTGTGTCTTAAATGTGTGTGACCATGAAACCTCAACGAGGAGGCCCAGGCCCATATAGGGCTGTCGAGCCATAGGGGAAAAAAAAAGTATTATTGCCTGTAAGGTATAATATGTATTTGCATATATTTTAATAGTTAAAACTGTCAAAGTATAATTACTAAAGCATCAGGATGGAAGAGATCTCTGTATCATAGAAAATGTAGTGGATCTTTCAGTAACAGGCGGTGTTTTGGCGCAATCTTGTTTTTGCTACGTTGTTTTTGTGTACGGTGCAATGATCTTTGCTGGAAGAAGCTTTCTTGGAAGGCTTCTTCATTGATAGAACAACCTGTGTTTAAGTGAATGTTGCACGTCTCTATTGTATGTATGTTAAATTTGTATTTCTACTCTCAGTGCAGTAGAACTGCAGTTATGTGTGTACAGCGTGTAGAATTGTGTATGCGCCTACAGATGTTTACGATTTCGAGTTCCTTCCACAGTTCATATGAAAAGTGACAAAGACTGAAGTAGTCGAACAGCGAGTATTTGACATCATTACTCGATGTTACCTACACATTTCTCTTTTCCATATATCAGAAGATGTTAGAAATAATGTCCCTCTGACGTCTGTTGCTGGCAACTTTTCATACCGTCGCTATATTAGGATATAATAAAGGAAACACTTCATGCAATGTGTATGAAATGCCTCACGAATATTTGACATAATCTTTGCCTTAAATAGTGGCCCTCAAGAGTAATAGGAGATTAAATATTTTGAACGTGGAGGCGACTGATCGAAAAATTGTCCACGACACAATTTTTTTTCGTATAATGCAAGAAGCGCCTGATTATTCTGTGATCTGTGTCATTACCATGAATAGCGTTACCACTTTCCTTCATTTCTTAGTTCTTGGAAAGTGTCTAATTATCAAGTTTTGAAAGCGATCGGTATTAATGTGTTTATTTAAAATATTTGGCCCAATTATTCTGTTTCAGGTAACGGCATACAAGACATCAATTTAATTTCATGAAGACAATGTTCATTCAACTGTTGTGCAGTATAGACTATTCTGGGTCTATACACACCCGCTTAAACATGGTCATGCTTCGCACGTAATGGGTTAACATGTCCAACAAGCACGGATCGCAGCAACTAACTGCTACAACTAACCGTAGAAGGATTCAGGATTTCATATCCCTAATTATTAGTCCAGGCAAGATGTACAGATACATACGTCGCCTATCACCATATTGTTTGTAGTACGCAGCAATAATATCTAATTTTTAAAGCAATATTACTTAATAACTAACCAATCAATATACCAGTCAGATCTACTGATGTAAATTCATACATGCCACGCTGTCTTAAAGGTTCGGCATCTTCATCGTCACATCCTAAACACTCATTCCACACTTTGTAAGATTACTTCTCTCTCCTTGTTCGCATGTGTCCTGTTTTACTAGTGTTGTTACTATAATTTCAAAGCTATACCGGCCTATAATAATCTTTCTACAAATATTTGAATTCAGCAGTATCATCCATCATTAACATTAGTCAAACTCACACGCTCATATTGTTAGTTTAAACAGGACGAATCATTTACAGTGCTTACATTCTTTCTCATATACAAGACTACTTAAATACAAAACCCATTGCATCATTCTAAACTAACATTTTTCTATCTTTCTCTGTTCTTACGTTTGTCCATACAAAATAATAATTGTAATAAATCATTATGATTAATATAATTAATTTCTTCTAGTCGCTTGAATGCAGGACTGACGTACACAACGCATGTACGGAATTCACATGCATAGTTACAGGCAAGTCCACGAAGATCAGCCCAATTTTCGTGGGCCCACTTTTACATCGAAGGCATTCAATCAGGTGGTTAGCGAATGACTCCAAAAATTTCTCACTGTTCCTCTTCCGCCTCGGTCGTTTTTTTTCGTTCCACAATATCCTTCTGCATTGTGTTTGTTGTCTGGTTTTTCGCTTCACTGTTCTCCTTTTGTTTTTCTCTTTCCCTTTCATTTCTTGATAGCCAATTTTTCTCTTCAGTTCATTCTTGAAAATGTTTCTGACAAATACTTAAATTTCTGCGTTGCCTTTTTTCTTTGAGGTTTATTATATTCCACCTTCCACCAGGAAGTCGGGGTATTTTTTCAGAACTCCTCCCTGTAATGGTCAGTGCCTGCTGACTTGTTATACGATGTCTTTCCCTAAATCTTGGCAGTTCTGAACTCTGCAGGCTGAGGAATGTCCGTGGGTTGAGAAGGAGACTGAAGTCATTAGTCTTGTTAGTTCTGCATTTCACAGTCATAACTGGGGATGTCAGTTCATGAAATGATAACAGCTGTTTTTGTTGTTAAATTTATCACAAATATACAAATCCTTCGGCGAGTCATATGCCAGCTTCAATTATCCCTTTCTTGAAAAGGCATTATATTTGTGAAGTTCTATAACATGACTAATTGTGCCTCCATTTATTCTGAAAGAAATTTTCAAACGTGTCCTAGCTTAAAAAGGAATTTTGCTTGATTTTCTTTTCGATTCTTGTCGCGAAATCCAAAAGTGGACTTCTAGACTCATTAGTAGTTTTAATATCTGTAGTATATTCTGGGACTGTGAAGATGTACCGTCTAGTCTGGAATATGGTAATAAATAAACACAAATTTTCTTGGTTTACAAATTGATAATCGCCTAACTTGGAAGAATCATATTGATCAAATGTTTACTAAGATAAGTGGAGAATGTTATGCAGTTATATCAGTTTATCATATCAGTTTATTTTGCATACTTTCATCCTATTTCAACCTAATTTTATGGGGTATTCCTCCAATAGTAAGATATTCACCTTACAAAAGAAAATCATCAGAATTACGGTCGGTACACAACCAAGAACTCCATGCAGAAGTCTGTTTAAAAATTAGAGATTTTACCTACTCCATGTCAATATATATTTTCATTAATGAACTTTATTTTAAACAATCAAGAACATTTTCAAACAAAATCATCTATACACAATACAGACACCAGCAATAAGCACCACCTGCATAGACCAAATGCCAACCTATCTTGTTTTCAAAAAAGTACTTTCTATGCCGGTATCAGAATTTTCAACAGACTCACTCCGAGTCTCATAAGTCTTAAGAATGAAAAGACAAAACTTAAAGTGGCATTAAGAAAATACTTAAATACACACTCCTTTTACTCAGTACATGAATCTTTTTATGTATAAATATGGTTCATAGTGATGTATGTAACACGTTTATAGTGTTTTAGTTTCTAATGTAAAATTATATGGTCTATATAGCTGTGTATTTGTAGGCCCATATTATGACTTATTCCACATCCAGTTGTCACTTCGACAGACTTAGGGATCCATGAAATGTGTGTATGTATGTATTTATGTATGTATGTATGTTAGCTATACGGGGTTACCTGCGATTTAACTGTCCGGTGTAACGGAATTTAAAACCTGAAAAAAGTTTGTGTCTTTAAAAAAATATATTTGAAATATATCGATAAATATTACAGACTCTGTTGAACGTTTTTTCAGCCTATTAAACACGGAAATATTCACGGTGATTACATATTTAGGATCCAGAGAGCTCCGAATCACAACAGAAATCTTATGGGCAAGCTCGTGTCATTATCAAATTGTGACTGATATACGGTTTCCCAGACACCTGTCTGTACGTGATACAGTAAAACTAGTGACTCGGTCTGAGGTCGAACAACGAATTTCAGAACTGTCACAAAGAATATTTCATTACTAATCGCAACTAATGTCAACTTCCATTTCCCCATTTTTGAAGATGTTTCTAGTATAAAATGTGTTCAAAATTATATCAATCAAAGTTTCGTAAATTTGAACTCAGATAAACTCTTATGTACAGTGTTGATTTACATGTCAAAATAGGATGGTATTCAAGTTGACTGAATGTTTATAAATCTGAATATAACAAGGATTAATTGAGGTTATCAGACAGAAATGTGTTTATGGTACTCCTCTTTACATGCCTGAATCTTTGGATTGCATTTTGTTATCACAGAAGGCAGATTAATAAGGAAGTCAGCTACGTGTACACTTAGTTGTGTAAAACAAACACAAGTTTCGTTGACACTTACACTTTACTTAGTGCTTTATATTGTTTTATCCCACCGGTATATTGCATGTGGCTGTTGTTATACTCGCAGACACCTAAAATGCTGAAATTAACACATAATGCTGCAAGACTGTAAGTTTATTGAAGACTGTAATGTTAGGTACCGTATGTGAAAATAAAGATGTCAACTTGTATTAAACATGAAGAGCAAGATGTTTAGTACACCAGTCGATATGAGCAGAATTGCCTTCTATGAAGAAATGATTAGCACAGATTTGTATGTAACGTTACTAGTGACATATTACGTAGTCTTGATACTATTGATTAGAATTTGGTGTTGTAATTGTATGTTTGGATTGCGTAAGGAATGTTGCCACATGGGGTCAGCTGATCGGGCAAGAGAAGCCATGTGCTGGTGTGGTTCTAATTGGGATCAAATATAACCGTTGATGTAATATTGTTACATGAAATTAGTAAGTCTTATTATCATTTGAATTGTTCATTATGTTACTATGAATCATTAAATGTAGTTAGTGTTGTTATGGAATTAATCTATGCTAACCCTCAAAACCATACAGTCAATAAGCACCAAGGCGAAAAATTAGGAAGGGGTCAAGAAGTGAACACACAGTCTGTTGTTTGCGGTTCGAAAGTTCGATCTACGAATAAAGCGGCTCGTTATGTAAAATATCTGTATGTAACTTACAAAGAGCCTGTCTTTGTTTTTAGGAGCGTTCGCAAAATTGAGAAAAGCGACTATTAGCTCCGTCATGTCTGTCTGTCTGTCCGTCGTCCGTCCGTCTGCATGGAACAACCCGGCTCCCACTGGACGGATTTTGATGACACTTGATGAGTAGTTTTAGAAGACTTGTTAAGAAAATTCAAGTGTCATTGAAATCTGACAAAAACAAGGGTACTCTAAATGAAGACGTATGTACATTTATGATATATCGCCAAATTCTTCATAAAATGAGAAATATTTCAGATAAATTTATGGAGAATATCACAAAACACATTTTAATTTCAATTTCCCTAAAAACATGCCGTTCATGAGTTAATGTGAAATAATTCTGTGAAGCTGGAGAGGCCACAGATAAGATAATAATAAGTCGCATGCGCTTGCATGCTCGATATCTAAATCTACAAACACAAACTCCGAATATGTAATAATTACTACTTTTGCACGGCAAAAATGGTTGCACGAAAGCACCTCAGTCTCGCTTTATACGTACATTGCCTGTCTTGTTATGTTTGCTAGCAATATACTGGGATTCGAGGTGGCGAATTTGGTTGAGGGCCTGCCCTACAGGCAGGAATACCACGATTGTGATTTCCGATGAGGTCATTGGTCAACTCAACCTCCAACATAAATAAGTACCAGGGATATTTGCTGGGGGTACAGGCGGTCTTTGCGTAGGGCTTACATACTTGCCACCTTCGTGTGCCGATATTCTAGAAATTCTGGGAACCTCAAACTACTGGAACCTTAAGGGCCTGCCCAGTCCTGCGTAGGGAAAAATGTACCTAGCATTATGGTAATGTTTGAAAAGGAATTTCAGTACCAATATTCGGACTTTCATTGCTACACAGTGCCATATTTAAAATTTCTGACACAAGAGGATAATGCTAACAGGCAATGGCGTAACTGATAATGATATTTCAATTGAGTCTACTGTCTTCTGGGATGTGACGCCTTGTTTTGATACTGAAATTCTTATGTTGCTCAGTGAGATTTGCAGTTCTCACGGCCGTGCCTGAAGATAACCGAAGGGTGGTCCAAGCTGATAATGGAGGCAGCAGGTTGATACATATCTGCCCGACCACACAGCCCCACATATCATAAAACTGTTACGTCCATTGTACAATCACAAAGTTCCTTATACTGTACCGTGACTACAGAGAAAGCGCTGAAGCACAATATGGCCAGTGAAATCAGAAAGTGGCCGCACAGAGCAAAATTCAGTGCATCTTCCATTTGTTGCATGAACCTGTAAATAAGAAATGGTGTACTGAAATAGCTTGAATATATGTGGTAACGGGTTTAATCTACATTTTAGTTAAAACACTGTAGACTATATTTTTTCCAGCCATCAGAAATCCTTTCAGGGTGTCCTATTTCATAAGCATTTCTTTGTTAGACGACATTTGAATACGTTTTTTCCATTTGCAGTCACGTGAATATATTACTTACGCTACTATTTCCTGATGGTGTCGAATGCACGCATTTAGCTTAGCTTGCAAGTTACAGTTTGCAAATGTATGAACCTGTTCATCTTCCTGTCCGTGGTCAGGCGTGATATGTTCCTGTCTGATATCCAGTATGGCTGCCTTTAGCTGTTGGACCTGAGCGCAGGCCACGGCGATCAATGTCATAATCAGAGATGCGAAACCGCAGAATATGCCCAATGGCATGAGTGTTGTGAAACACTGTAAATAGTTAAAGGAGATAACTGAGATTTGTGATAAAATTAGGGCATTCAGGAATGCTGATAAAACTAATTAGAGTCTAAACTAATGCCCGTGTAATAATGATAGTTTTGTACAAAGATTGTTGTTCTGAATTTCACCATCCTCAACTTCTCTTTTTCGTTTATGGGCTACAAATTCACATTTGGTCAAATAAGCTTTAATTTGGATGTACTAGTAATTGCAATTGAAATTGCCTGGACTCGAAGTGAAAACTTGTGAATATATTGTGATGTACTTCCTGTGTCAGTACTTATAGAGATATAACTACATTAATATCGTCTTCCTCATCAGTAAGTATTGGTGATGTGTTAATACGTGAAATTAACCAAAGAAATAACGTTGGGCAAAGGAGGAGTGGACGTACTTAGATGGGAATTGAGCCCATTCTTCTAAATGCAGTGCATATTAATTTGTGTTGTTGGATACAGTGTATGGACACAGGTTTCGTTTTGAAATCAACATACTGGAGAATATGTTATTGAATGTCAATATTTAATTTTAAATTTTAATGTTACAATCCCAAGTTTGTAAGAATGACAGCAGGATATGTTTGCCACACTCGCAATCAGTTAATCCCACAATTGCGTTTTGGATATAAAAATTAGTTTATAAAGCTGAAGGAACTTATATACTGCAGATAAATTTGTTCCAAAACAACAAATTATATCGCTTTATTCACATGCGTCTCAACGCGTCTTTACGTTGTTAGTTACTTGTATACTTTCGAGGTTTAGCAAATAGATCACGCAATATTCGATATCTGTATTGATGTACGAATGGAGGGGAGTATTAAATTAAGGAGAGATTTAGTGAAGTACTCTGTAACATGTGACGATTCAGTGTCGTATTTTTAGACGGGATTATTTTAAATGTTCCCCGGTGTCTTGATCTAATGCATAATAACTTCCTTTCACGTCTGTCTGGACTCACCATTGATAGTTATCGTTGCACATTTAATTCGATACCCACATTAAATCAGCAAATAATACAGCTAATAATTCCAACGGTTTGTACTACGGCAGCGCTATACGCTTGTATTTAGCAGATTCCGATCAGAAAACTGGCTATAATGACTGTTTTGTTTAATTGATTATTTCTACCAACAAATGCACCAAGATAAGATTTGTCACTGTTTTCTTTATTAAAAGAGTGCCCCAAATACGCATTTCGGCAATTATATTGCCATCATCAGGGGTTTTTTAAGTGTTCTGTTACATAGACCAATTCTTAAGTTTACGTCATAACAGTGAGTCAATATTTGTTATTACCACTTCATAAAATGTTTTATATAATTAGTGGTATTGTAATGTTGCTAAAAGTTAATAAAATTAACAGTAAAATCAATTGGTATATATAAACTACTTGCTGTAGTATACTTTATTAATTAATTAATGGCAGCGTGGTCCTATTTTCCGGTGTGTATTCCAGTTATCTGTTAAAATATTCATATAATTAGGGTCATGACAACTATTGTTAATTATATTGTGTACATATACATTCATCAGATTTCAAGTTGAGTGTGGACATACCTGTGTGTGTTTTGCTGTGAGGTAGGACCTCCTTCCTAGGTCCTACCTCACAGCAAAACACATAGGACCACGGTGCCATTAATTAATTAATAAAGTATACTACAGCAAGTAGTTTATACCAATTGATTTTACTGTTAATTTTAATAACTTTTAGCAACTTTACAATACCACTAATTATACAAAAAAATTTATGAAGTGGTAATAACAAACATTGACTCACTGTTATGACGTAAACTTAAGAATTGGTCTATGTAACAGCTCACTTAAAAAACTCCCTGATGATGGCAATATAATTACCGAAATGCGTATTGGGGCACTCTTTCAATAACGAAAACAGTGACAAATCTTGTCTTGGTGCATTTGTTGGTAGAAATAATCAATTACACAAAGATGCACGGTGAAAATAAAGTGAAGCCTGTTTGTTTGTTTACCTTAGTCCCTCGAAACAAACTTCTTGATATTCCACGAATTTATTGAAGAACGCTCCATTCTTAACTCTTTACAGTTGCTTATTTTCACCTATCCCATCATTCAACGCTGCTGATTCTGACAGATTAACACACAGCGGAAAAACAAGGAAGAACGAAAGTTTTCTGTTAACTCAGAGATTTAAATTAAGTGAAATCTAAAAGAAATTCGAAAAGAATTGTATTTTTCTAAGTGAAAGAAAATGTTACCTGCGAGATGTTAACCAATTCGTAGAACGGTGAAATTGTCCAGTCGAAAGGATACCACGCAGTATAAATTGTTTCGTGACTTGTTAAGATGCGGATTGTTGATTGGCTGAAGTGAAATGTTACGAGCCCTATAGCTACTCTGATGCTGAAAAACTTAATACGCCGGATCCATCCTGCCGCTGTTAAATATCCAGTGTCAGCGTCTCTGGTCGGCATATCTTCCCACGTGAAGCTGTCTGTCAGGTCCAAAGCACCTTCAATACTTTGTTGACGCAGTCTGAGACAAAGAAACCAAATCAGTATGTAAAGTTCGAGAATTGTGGAAAACTGGTCTAAGAACATCTTGATGAACGTCATCCCTTGTGCTTTAAATAACGACAAATAAACAGTCAAAATACCGTCTATATCAGAACGGTATTTTATATGTTTATAGGTAGGCTACTTGTGTCAGTCCCTTAATAGTCAGTCCTTAATACAAGCTTTGTTATGTTATCACACAATTATATGTCATCCATTAGAATTTCCTCCAATTTTTGTTAATACTTTCATATCAATATCCATTTAAATTTTAAGAACGGCATTGACTAATAAAAAATGTTTTTATTATGTTGGGGTCCAATTACTTGTATCGTCTTTTGATTGTGTTAAATGTTTGAGGTTCAATAATGAAACGAGTTAGGGGCGTATCTACTATTTGTTTGCTTTATTTTAGTCGCTTTCGCAAAATTGGGAAAATGAATATTTCGTTCGTCAATATCTGTCTTTCTGTCCTTCCGCATGGAACAACTCGGCTCCCACTGGCAGGATTTTCTTGAAATTTGATATGTAAGTAATTTTCGAAAGTCTGTCGAGATAATTTAAGTTTCATTTAAATCTGAAAAGAATAACTGATATATATTTACGATAATAGTTCGCTGAATTTTTTTAGGAGAAACGTTTCAAACATAAATTGTACAGTGAGTCGAAACACATATTTAATATTCAATAATATTTTCCCGAATATCGTTCCGTTTAAGAGATAATGTGGAAAGATATGGTACAGCTAGACAGGCCATACATGACAATACAATTCTGCGTAGAGAAATGCGCTTTGCGTGCCAGGGTAATTAAGTTTACAGTCGCTCATTGTTAAAGAATGCCATCAGCAAGCGAATATTCTTTTGTTTCGATGTAGTGTTCGTATGTACGAAAGTGCACATTAGATGGAATATAACCTCTTTTAAAAACTAGTACGTACAATTTGCATAATTCTGTTACCTGCTAATTTAAATTGTGAGTAAAGGGAGATATTAAGTATAATTATATAAGATTGTACGGTATACTGTGGTTAGTGTATGTAGTTTTATTAATCATCTCGATGTTACTAGGAAACGAACACGGAGTAATTCCGACAGTTGAAAATTTTGAATCGATTCCTCAAGATTTAGATAAGGAGATAGAGAGATAGATAAATAGAGAGATAGACAGATATATAGATAGAAATATAGATAAACAAATAGGTCGGTAGAAAGATAGATAAATGCATAGATAGATGGATAGATAGATAGAGAAAAAATTATAAATATACTTGAAATTTTTTCTCGGAAATGTTGTTTGTAAGTAAACAATTGCACAGTTAAACTTCTGAGTTTAGAATGGTACATAAAAAACACACACTCGCACAATCAACGTAGACGTATAAATAGTAATAGGAACACAAGCTTCAGTTTCTTACACGAAATTCGTTGTTATTTTATAACGATATGTGATCTGTCACAGTAATGCAGTAATGTAGTCTTCTTGCTGTGTCATGTTCGTATGTAGCTTGTCCTCACATGCGCACTGCACGGTCGAGAAATCTCCGACTCTTTCAAACTTCTTGAGGAAAAGAATCCTGGCAAAAAAAAATGACCAATCAGTACGAGTTTCGTATTCATATTTTGCAGACGAAATGGAGAGAGAATTGTTCTTTCTGTCATATCATTAATATCAGTGTTCTTGTGTTCGGTACTTGTCCGTGCCTAGTGAGTAACGTGGCAGTTTTGAAATAAGAAGGTTGTGCTTTTGCAGTTTTGGTACTACACTCATAATAATTTATAAATTTATATCTTTTTCTAAATAAACTTACGATTTTTCTTATTATTCTATTTATTTTCCATTGTGTAGCAACACGGTTTTCGTACTGTGTCACTTTCGTTTGCGGATTGATTTTCCTAAGAAGGAGAGTGAACGACTGATTTTTCTCATATTCGTTTAAAACTTTATGAGAATGAATACATTCTGACAAAACAAAATAACTAAGCAATACCACCCCAGTGAAAAATTACAGAGAAAATCTACAGTGAAGTTTTCTCTATTCCTAACCACTATCTTCTGTCCATTACGTGCTAGGCTTCTACGTGGCCTATGGGTTAATTAGGTGGATTTGTAATTAGAAGTTTGCGGGTTGGTGTTTCGTTGTCGCAAACTTCTATAGATGCGTAAGAAAAATTGCGAAAAGCAGCTATTAGCTTCGTAATGTCTGTCTGTCTGTCTCTGTCCATGCGTCCGTCCGCATGGAAAAACTCGGCTCTCTCTGGACCGATTTTCATGAAATTTGACATTTAAGTACTTTTCGAAAATGTGTCGAGATAATTCAAGTTTCATTAAAATCTTACAAGAACATCCGGTACATTACATGGGGTTCTACGTACATTTATGATGTCTCGCTCGAAATTTCTTAGAATGAAAAATTTTTCAGAAAAACATTTTAGGGAAAATCATAACACATTCTTTTTCAGGATTTTTTTCTAAAAGTTGTGCCGTTTATAAGATTATGTGGATGACTGTGGTGGAGCCAGTCAAAACGCAGATAACAATATAATTTGGCGCGTGCGCTTTGCATGACGGATAACTTAGCCTACACACAAAATACACTCGGAATATGTAATACTTGTTGCCTTTCGTCGGTAACAATGGTTACACGAATGCGTCTCAGTGTTACGTTTATACTTACAGTGCGTCTCTTGTTCTGTATCCAACAAAGAAGTTCCTGCTTATTTTATAGATTAATTTTGGATCTATAATAATAGTAAACTGTAATCCTTTATTTGGACACCTTTCAAATTAAACAAGTCAGCAAAGAAACAATCATATCTATACATTGACTAAACAACTGGTAAACTAAAAAAGACATTTGTAAATGTTTTATCTACAGTATATTCGATTACATAAAATAAATAGTTTAACGATTTAAAATATTAGAGACAACAAAAACAAAACATAATTTGATTCAAATAAAGCTTATTATCTTAAATTACAAATCCTTAAAAGGTATATTGTGATATTTTCATATGAAATATTCCAGTTTAGTATTGTTACAGATCCAGAGTTTTATCTGCAGTAAAGAAACACTTCGTCATCGTTTCAGAAAAATAAATTAAAGGAGGAATACGTACACTTCTCACGCCCTTCAACTTTGAACCACACAAATTTAACACAATTACAAGACTGATACAAACAACTGTACCCCAAAGTACTGAAACTTTTCATTTTAGTAATTGATGTTTTATTTAAAAACACAAAACCCAATGGTTATGAATGGCTACTTTGAAGATATCGATAAAAGTTGGAGAAAAAATTGCACTGAGTGAAATGACAGAGTGAGATTTCACAAAGTGTGTAATGTTATTTACGTTTCTAAACTTTATTGTAGAAATGTTTATAGAAACGCCTGATAAAAAGTACAGCTGTGTTAGACGGAAATTGACTCTTTATTAGTCGAAAGCAGCACGAACAATTTGAGTTCCTTTCTCAAATAACGAACAACAAATTTCGTAACATCAGTTTACCGGAAGCCAAGTTCTAACACGCCTCGCTGGTGTGTAGTACAAAAAATTCTAATTTTTCAATTTTGCAGTACTTATACAGGCTCAGAACTTTCGTCATTGCTACCAAAATTTAGAGTTTAAAAAACATTTTTGTAGTATGATAAAGAACCAAATAAGATATGTAAGAGCCCCCGATCAATTGTAGTCTAACTTAATACTCTCGACTGCTGTGTGTTTTCTTACACTGACGTGTTGCTGTAGAGTTCTATCGGCTGTCAGCAACAGACATGTTGGATTTCATAAATTCTTTTCAATATTTTTCTTCAACTCATTCGCAAGGAAAATAGGGCAATTCGTATGAAATAAATGGCTGATGGTTGACTTACAACACATTTTAAAGTACTATTTCTTAAATATGTAGGACGTAATTATTAAATGATGCTCTAAAGTGATGTGTATTTAATGTACTAGTATATGTGATGCTGCAACTATGATGGCTAGTGTTGTGACTTACCTGCAGAAAAATAAATCCATGCAGCATCCATCATCCCAAACAACATACGAATATTCGTCATGACGTGAGCCAAATCATCCCTATGTAGTACACATCGACAAACATACCTAAAACTGTACAGCAAGCACAGAAATTCACTGTTATCATATAGATAGCGTAAATTGTCGACATTTTCTTCATCTTAAGCGGAATTCCAGCTAATCTGAAGAGGAAGATAATCGAGCTGAAACGACTCTCCGAGAGTAACCTTTACTTCTGATTCTTCTCTTTCCATTTTAAAATGCGCCTGAAACAATGATATTTCGAAGTCTAAAATGTTGCTGTATACTGTAGGCAGTCCGCGAACCATTTAGAATTCTGTCACGTTCGCAGTGCTTCTGTGTGCGTCTGAAAGTCAGAACACTACGCATGACACTGAGGGCTGGAAGGGTGGTTACGATTTTTCCTGACCAAAATGATCAATACCGTTTTGAAATTGCATTATTAATGGGAGATGGAAGTTAGTATTTCAGAATCGTTAATTTGGTAATTTCTAGATAATTGGAGATAACTACGTCACTTCTAAGTTTGAGCCATCATATTCTGAAAACTTCGTAAAAGAACGAGACTACTTTATTGGTGTCATTGATTAATTCACGATGTAGAAAACTCTTAACTGCTTAAGGAAAAAACGTTGATTTTCCATTTATTTACATTCCAGAAACTTAAATATCGGAATATTAGCTAAATTTAGCGTGTTTATAATCAGAAGCTTCAAAAAATAATTGAATTTTTTTAACGTAACTTGAATAAACCGGCGTCAAATTTGTTGGTGTAAATATTCTGGATTTGTTCCAGAACCTATTACAATTCTCTTATATTTCGAACTGAGTCCATCGTTAAACTTATTGCAAAACAATTTTATTAATCATATCGATTGCACTACATACTTGTGAAGCATCGATTCATAAAAAGTAGGAAGGATGTGGAGTCACTTCTGAGGCAGATATTTACTCTTACCACAACTCACTGGTTGCAAAATCTGCAATAGGTTGAAGAAGTTACATAAAGATCTAGGAGAAGTTATATGTCCAATTAAAGAAATGCGTGACAGCGTCTGGAAACAAACCAACAGATACTTGAAGTACTCTTCGCTCCTATAAGCATTTATAGTGTAAAGCTCAAGGTGCCAGAAGAAACGCATATAAATCGTTCCCTATTTTTTATCTGATGTGAATTCAATTTCAGTTATTTGACAGGTTTTAGTAAAACTCCGCAGCGTTTTAAGTTATGTCACAAGCCGACACACGTGGCGAGGTTAACGAGAGCAAAGTTGTAAAAATTCATTACGATATCACCACAAATGAGAAACCATTCACCCCGAAAGTTCTGCAGCTTTATTAAACATGCAGACTGCGTATATTAAGTACTACTGACACTTTCTTATGGCATCGGCTTTAAATAAACATAAATAGCTGCAATACTGTGCGGTCCCATAAACATTTATCGCGTAACCCTGAAGATGGGACAAGAAAAGCGTTTAAAACTTTCCTTATTGTTGTCCGATGTGAATTCAGTTTCGCTTTGTAAACAATTTCAAAAAAAGTCCTCAACGGCTCTCTACATATTACATATGAGCCTACAATTTGCGTAAACTGAAAGCAAGATGACAGAACCAAGCAGCAATTAAATTAAATTAAAGTATGAGAACAATAAGCAGTTTTATATATTTAGTATGATTTAATAAGGAACAACGTCAAAAAATTAATTGAACTTATTTAACGTAACTGTGAATAAACCCGAGCTCAAATGTTGGTGTAATATGGATTTGTTAGAGGCCTATTACCAAGTCCTAAGGTTGAACTGGTCTTTTAAAACATATTGCAAAAAAGAATTTTAATGAATAGGCATACGCTTGTGGCATGTCATTTAAAAAGTAGAAGGAATGTGTTGGAATCACTTATTGAGGACAGAGTATATTTCGTCTGACTACCTCCGCGATTGCAGACTGCAGGTTGAAGAGAACTATCTAAAGTTACAAAACGAGGAAAAGCCACAGATCGATTGAGAGTTTTATTATTTCGTCAATACGCAAGTGGGCAGGAAACAAATCGAAGATACTGAAGTATTCTTCTCATCCTATAAGTTTGTGATTGTAAACTCAAGCTGCCAGAAGTCGTTAAATTCTTCCCTTTTTTACGTGAATTTGGTTCAATTTCAGTTATTTGACAGTTTAGTAAAAGTGCAGCGTTTTTTATGTACATGACCGACACACGTGGAGTGGTTTCAACGGTGAGCAAAGTTGTAAAATTTTCGATTACGATATCATATAGAAATGAGAAGTGTCAATTGTCACACTGAAAGTTTCTGCATTTATGTGACATGCAGCGCTGCGTATTTTAAGCACTGCCTTTTTATGGACGGCTTAAAACAATTAACTAGCTGATAGTTGCGGTCCCATAAAAAATTATATCGCTAACCAATTAGATGGGACATGTGAAACGGTCTTTCAACAATTTTCATGCTTGCTCATACAGGAGCTTAACATCATCCTATTAATTTTTTTCTACCCGCGCTCCGTTACGCTCAATAAAACATTAAATCAATATGCGAACATGTCATATTGAAGTTAAGAAGTAAATATGTAGGTCATGCTCCAATAAATAGAACACAGGAACTTGTAAATCGGCTCAAACTTTCTGTAACCGAGGAGTGAAGAAAACTTTGACAGCAAACCCTTGTTAGTACAGACTTACCGTTTAATATAAATTTCACAATTTGACCTGCCCATTTTGACCCCTTGGCTTTTAATTACTCAAGAAGATTTATTCTGAACCTATAACCATGTGTAATGCCCTCGCATTAACGTTATTTGCTGGCAACGGACTCTATTGCTTTCATAGCCCTATCAATCATTTTTTCAGCAGCTGACTGTCTTTTTATGTCATTAGGAATCAGGCTCTCTGTTTCGCTTCGGCCTTTTCTGAACTCTTATGCGCCAAAATTATTTGTACGAAACAGGGAACACTCTTTTGTTTACTTATCAACATTCAACAGATAAAAATACCCGACAGCAATCCCAATAACGAAATAGTAAACAGTTACCATCAATACAACTATTTATTACGTTATATATGATGAGTTACATGGCTACATGTTTCGGACCACTAAGTGGTCTTCCTCAGGCCATTAAAACATTCACACATTTGTCTGCCTTACGACAGGTCCATAACCTGCTCCAAGCGAGTTCTCCAACAGTGCGATTAGTACATGCTCTTTCAATTACAAGTATTTTCTGTTTTCTTTGATGTCATACAGTAGCTGCTTACATCTTCTTCTCGTCTCCTTTTACTTCTATCCTTCCGTCTATCTTTCCTTACATAACGTGTTTAGAAGCAGTTCCTACGCAACTTGTGACCAATCTATTTAGCCTAAAGTATTTTGATTGTTTGTAGGATGTTTCTTTCTCCTTGACCATTTGTAATTATCTTTAAGTAGCTTCCGGGGCTAGTTTTCTTTAAAAACAAAATTACTGTGATTTTACAATGTGCATGTGACTATAAAATATTAAAGGTAATAAAATATATAGAATTATATTAATTTTTAAAGGTATTGCCTTTTGAGGGAATGCGATCTATTAAATCCGTTCCGTAAGATATTTAGTTCAGCTTGTTGCCTGTCGTCCCATAGACTGCGGCCTGTTTACTGCGTGATGTGCGCTAGTATGGGGGACGTATTTGTTGATAACTGCGTTTGGTGTTTTGAGCTGGTCTTATTGACTGTGCACACTCCTTGTCGGAGGCTCTGCGCTACAATCCGGAACGTCGGGGGTGCGATTCCAAATGGAGTCATTGGGATTTTTCATTCACTTAATCCTTTCGGGCCCCACAATTGCAATGGTTTGACGAAGCCTCTAACAACAATGAGCACAAGCCATATTACCAGGTGGTGTAAAGGCAGTCGGTTAGTGAGAATTAACAAATGATGTACCTCACTTAGTATTCATTGACGGGATTGTCTTGTAATTTGGAGATAGTCTTTTCCGACAAACGGATGTAATAGACCGCACCCCTTCAAACGCCGACACTACACAGTATAGTAATTGTCACATATTCAATTACATTTAACATTTTATATTCACATGTACTTTGTAACACCATAGATTTAATCACATTCTGGCCTCCCATAAATGATGTTGCAATTATAATTTTAGATTTATGCGTTTTAAAGACCTGAGGAAAAACCACTTAATAGTCGAAACATGTAGCTGTGTAACCCTCTATGTAACACAATAATTAGTTTATTGATAGTTGATAACGACCTTGTTTGTAATATACACAACAAAATGAAATGTACAAGGTAAGAAAAACAAGAACAAAAACATATTTAAAATTATATATATGACGCAAATAGAATACGTTTATTCACATGTTTTATTTCTTCATTTTAAAGTCACTAACCATCCACAGTCTATACTGTGTTAAAGGCTACAAGAAAATTACAAAGCTTTATGTTCGTGAAGACTTTACAAGACGCAAGTGCAAAGATGTAGTGCACTGCCCTGTATATGAATTCAGGAAGCTTTGTAGTTGCTACAACTTATAATTTGTAGTGCTTTAACTTGCAGGTTATTAGTGTTTAAATGTTTTCAACCTTGGCCGTCTTTTGTTTAAAACTGCTGACGGTATAGAGCTGGTTTCTGTTCACTTATTGCTCTGTATTTAATACACATTATACGGTGAATATTTCTTTAAAACTGTGGTTGTAATTGTGTTGAGAATCAAAATTATTTGAGGTTTTAATAATAGTTTGATCTATGAGAAAATATTTTTCATCTCAATCAAGTTGATCAGGAAAACAAGAAGTCATTGTGTGAAGAACAAACTTTGATACATTTAACAACGTCCATACCGTGTAATTGCGTGTATTACAATAATTTGTATTAGTACCAACTCCTACACAATGTTGCAGCACAATATGCAATCACTTTACACAAACCCCAACTGTTTCGGTACACTAATACAACATCTTTAGGTGGAACACATTTAACACTTACAACACACAAGCCCTGTCGTTAAAATGTTCATTAAAACGCTATAATAAACCTTTAGTTTCTTATAGTAGTTGTGATATTTTGTAGGCGAAGCCCATAGTAGTTCCAAAAAGTGAAACCTGATACTTGTATCCGCAACGCTGCATTTTGCGACATGTTACTTAGTAGTGAGCAATAATCTTCAATGCACCAACAACTTTTACAAGACATGCTTCCACATACTGCTTCAACTTGTGGTGGTTCAAATAATAACGGTTTTTAATGAACATTTTAACAACTGTTCTTCTGTGTTTTAAGTGTTACGTGTGTTCTTCCGTGAAGATGGTTTACTAGTGCACCGAATCATGACTGCATACGTGTAAATTGATTGTTTAACTTTGTTTACAAGTTGGTACTATTATATATTATTATAATATTTTGATACATTTTTTCATGACTTAAAATTTTTCTCTTTAAATTCTGACATAAATGTGGCGTTGTTATGAGGGACATTACCCAGACAGTTCGAAGGATTTTGCCCCATTTATCCATACTGGCCAGTTAAGAAAGAAGGAATTACCGGTCCTCATTTTCTTAACTATTCAATATGTTCAATTTTAACCCTGTTCGCTGTGCATTTCTGCGCCTGATTTCAATTTTAGTGTGCTAGTCCGGGTTTCTTTGATCCGTCCATTTCTGTTTCCGTTCCGCTGCTTCCGTTACCTCATTAGGAACGTCGAAGGCAATAAGACAGCTTATCGTGCTTGAAGATGAGACGTGCAACAGAGGCTCATATCTCACAATGAAAGTGGAACATACACGTTTACATAAGAAACCGAACTATCTGTAACGAACGAGTGAATAAAGTTGTCATAGCACTCATTTAGTACTACAGACATTGGCTCCAAATGGCTGACAAACATTCATATTCAAACCATAAATGCCTTGATTGCCCCTATACATTTCTAACAAAGATGCAGCAAATTCCTGGAACTGACTGTACTGTAATGTAGTGCCATGTAATTCATTCCACGCTCTCTTGAGCCGTGCATTCTCTTTCTGTAATGAAATGGATATACGTTCTACGCTTCGCGATGGCCTCTCCTGATTCTCTTCCATCATCATCATCATCATCATCATAACCATCATCATCATTATCATAATCATAAAGTTGTTTAAGTTTTAAATTCTAGTAACTGTTCCTTGAAAGTTTGAGGTGTTCTTGTTTTTTCCATTTTTGTCAAAATCGTTCTATATTTGGTCGTCCCTTGGGCTGGTATTGGAGTGACAATCTTGGTATTCAATACGTGTCCATTCGTTTCAGCTGATCCAATCAGTCTTCTGATATGCTTTCAAATCTTGTATTTTCAGTATTTTTCGAATGTTAGAAAATTCTTGGCGGTCCAGTACTTTAAGTCCCTTCAGTGGTCATAAAAATCTTACATGTCCTGCTTTCATTTCTAGGGCATCAATCTATAAGTTGAAGGCAATGAAACAGCTTGTCGTGCTTGCAGATAAAAAGAGTAACAGAGGCTCATGTCTCACATTGAAAGTGGGACAAAAGCGTTTAAATAAGGAACCAAAATTTTCTGTGTCCAATGAGTGAACAAGTTTGTGGTAGCACACATTTAATTTTCTAATATTAGTTTCGTATTTTGACTTGCCAGTTTCGGACATTGGCAACAAATGGCTGAAGAATATTCTAATTCAAACCATAAATGCCTTGATGGCCCCTATGCATTTCTAACGAACATGCAGCAAATTTCTGGAAATGACTGTACTCTAATGTAGTGCCATGCAATTCATTCCACTTTATCTTGAGCCGTGCATTCTCTTTCTACATTGAAATGGATGTACGTCCTACGCTTCGCGATGTACTCTCCTGATTCTAGGCCTCCTCGTTTCGTCGAGGTTTCATGGTCACACACATTGAGACACACCACAGTCGGTAGGACTTCTCTGGAAGAGTGACCAGCCCGTCGCAGAGACCTCTACCTGACATCACACAACACTCACAACAGACAGACATATATGCTCCCGGTGGGATTCGAACCCACGATCCTAGTAAGCGAGCGGCCGAAGACCCACGCCTTAGACCGCACGGCCACTGGGATCGGCGAAAGCCAATGAATGTTTATCATAAAAAAGAGGTGAATATTTATGCTAACAAACATATGTTAGGATCGGCTGGAAAGAAGTTCAATGGTGTTTATAAACAGGAACTCAAATTGTTGTCTTCAAAAATTAAGACATCACTTCATAAGTCAACACTGGCAGACGTTTGGAATGGAAAGTTAAAATGGCAGGTAGTAGATAAATTAAAGAACGGGGGGTGACACAAACCGTCTGGCTTTCGTGTAATAAGGACGTGGAAAATCTGAAAGCGATATATTAAGCGCTCAAAAGAATAAATAATTTCCAAATATAGTAGGCCATAACTGTCAGTTTACAAAATGACGACTTTGAGCGAGAGAAAATTAGCAAAACGAAAATAAGTATTATTCCTTTTTATTGGTTTATTTTGTTAGTATTAATCATGCTCATTTATTAGATTACTGACTTTAAAATGTGTTCAATTTTCGGAATTGTATCCCGAAATTTCGGAGAAGGCCGGTGGGGCGTATCGTGGATGTTGCTCCACCGGAATAGGGTTCGTATAGGTTGTGAGGGATGCTTGAAACAAACTCGTTGTACCAGGTTCCAGGCACTTTAATTGCAATAGGCCGTATTTACAGAAAACAGGCCGGGAAGGCCTCGCAGCAACTTATACAGACTGTCTGGATCAACGGCAGGATCGGGAATGCGCCCTTTTAGGCGTAGAGGTTTTATCAGACAGGCTTGTATGTGGTCTGTGCGTAGGAGTATTCGTTACTCCTCCACATGTGACTGTGCGTCTGCAAGGAGTCACACAGTGGCCTCCATAGTTCCAGGAAGAATAACAAATAAGCAGTTACAAACATTGGGGCAAAGCGAATCCAAAGAGGCGTATGATGAGAAAGTAATAATTAGCAAGTGATAAGGTCCGATGATACGGACAAAGTACAGAAGGTACTGCATCAATGCCATGTCGTTGCCTTAGTTACTATAATATATATTATATATATATATATATATATAATGTAAGATACATCCGTAATATAACAGATATATGCAACACCTCCCCCCGTACAAGAAAGTCCATTTTACACCTAAAATGGGCTGGTCTTATGAGTGCTAAGAACAAGATTTAGCTACCCAGGGTCACAGCGACCTCCTAGGTGGATCAGAGGGAGACAGGGGTGGGTGTTTCAAGCGTATACCCTCGGGCTTATTGCCAAGCTCTTATTACTAGTTCGTATGTGAATATTAACAATGTTTCCAAAACCATGCGCCCCTGCTGGGGTCAGAGCTTGTAGACGAGAGACCTCTTATGATTGGTCAAATACACACATACAAGTTATACGTAATATAAATCACAAAAATACTCAAAAAGCATACACAAAAATAGCATATAAACTGTAACTAACCAAGTAATAATTTTTTTCATTCATGTTCCGTAATGTTTTTCTAAGTCTAATATTTTTTCTGGTATATTTAAAATCATCAAAATAGAAAATAACCCTTTTATAGGGAATGTTTAGGGATGAACTGAAATTAAATGATATCCCTAGCTCTTCGCAACATCCATATGGAAAAGGTATTTAGTTTAGTAAATAAACTCCTCTTCTAGTTACATTGTTCCAATTCTCTAAAGTTCAACATAAAATAATACGGTCAAGCTTTATCAAAATACAACACTGTTTTGTCCACATCTATGTACACAACGTTCCTTTGTTCCACTGCAATGGGTATCGATATCACTTTTAGAACGTCAAAATTATCTTTAATCATTAATGGGAGTGAAATCACATATCCCAGCACTGTATTATGTACATAGATATCAACATCACACACTTGGTACAATCAGTGGGCAAAATCTTTACTCAACGGAGAAGGAAAATGAAGTAGCACTTAGAAAATACAATTTGTAGGAAGGTGATTACAATCAGGCTAGGTGTACCACTAGTGGGTGCAGAATCCCCTTTTGTGCGTCAACAATGCTGTTAACTAAAATACCAAAATTCCTTCGTAGCACAGTTAGGGCATCAAGGACCCTGGCAACATAACTCTCCACTGTAATTTTTAAATCAAAAAAATTAGTAACATTATGAGCTTGCGAAACAACAGCGTATACATAATGCTGAAGTTTCGCCAACCCTTCTCTAAATATATCTTCATTATAAACCATATGAGACAGGGTCTCGTTGAGAACACCTAACCATGATTTCACCACCGTCAATTGCTGCTTTAAAAACAAAATCACATTTTCAAAGTTCCTTTCAGAATACTCTATCTTACTGTTATCTCGACCAATGATATCAGTTGCTAACTGGCCGGTATTCTTTTGCCTGCTGCAATTTGCTGAAGGTAAGATCATCGAGGTGACTGCAAAGAGTCCAACCTTTGAAATCTAAGCTTGTGCATAACTTGTTAATATAATCAGCATATTGTTCAGCCGCAGTCGTTTGCCTCATCGGTTTCAACTGGACGTAAACATTTGCCTTCCATACTGTATCATATAACATAGCCTGTCCTAAGCCTTCAAAGTAGAGACTCTGTGAGTCATCGTAACGTTCCAAGCTATAACCTGCTTCAGGGGTGTACGAAGCTACGGCCGTCTCTAATAATGTCCAAGGCATCCAGAGGACAGTAGTCGATACCATCTGTCACAAAACGAACAACTCATGTTTCCGCGGTAGTTCCCTGCGTCTAGTAAAAATGCTTCAGCCTGTTCTTGTGCACTTTTAGTAGTTTACGTCCCTTCCTAATAGTGACATTCACCTTGTCAACTCCTACTACCTCGTAGGGACCTATCCATTGTGCGCTTAGTTTTCGGGATCTACCCCTTCTGACTGTTTCATCATAAAGCAAGACTTTATCCCCTATTTCGATTTTCATCTCCTCGGTTTTTCTATCGTAGTAGTCCTTGCTGCGATCCTTGTGAGTTATTAGTTTACTTCTCGCCGCCTGATGCGCTGATTGCAACCGGTCTCGTAACTCGGATACGTAGTCGTCATAATTGTACTGGGGACTAGGGGGGCTTTTCAGAGAAGAGGGTAGAGAGGAGGGGTGTCCAAATAACAGCTCGAAAGGTGTGTACCCCGTGGCGGAATGCTCCGTAGTGTTGTATACATAAGTGGCAAAGGGCACCCACTCGTCCCAATTGGTCTGATCCTCTTTTACATAGTGTCGCAGGTATTCAGCTAATACGCGGTGGCTTCGTTCAAGGCCTCCCTGGGATTCTGGGTGAAAAGCCGTAGATTGGATTTTCTTAATCCGAAGCAGCTTACAGTGGCCTTAAATACTTCACTGACAAAGTTAGTGCCCTGGTCAGTTTGCACTATTCTGGGTGTGCCGTATTTCAATATTACATGTAGCACAAACGTCCTAGCCACGGTCTCCGCGTTTTGATCGCTAATGGGGCTTGCTATGACATATTTACTCAAGTCGTCCTGAAAGGTGAGTATGTACTTACTACCCACTTGGCTGACGGGTAGGGGACCCAGAATATCCAGAAAACATTTTTCAAAAGGGTGCTCCGAGGTGGACGTAATTTCCATTGGAGCTTTTCGTTTAGGTTTCAAGGTCTTATTCATCTGACAACTTTCACATTGCTTCACATAGTTCTCTATTTCTCGCCTCATGTTAGGCCAGGTGTACTGGGATTTGATGGCCTTGTATGTTTTGTTCATGCCTCTGTGTCCACCAACTGTTGCATCGTGAAACTCATACAAAATTTGTTTCTTGGTCTCCTCATCAAACCCAGGCTTGCCCTCGCTTTCCTGACTAATCACGCCCATTCTACTCAGGGCATCTGCATTAGTGTTTTGTGATCCCTTTTTATAAATTATTTCTAGACAAACTCTGCCAATGAATCCTCCACCTAAGCAATCTAGATCCCGGATCTTTCACATTCATCACTCAGGTGAGGGGCTTATGGTCGGTCACAACCCTAAAGTGCCTACCATACAGGTACGGTCGGAAGTATTTGGTAGCCCACACGATAGCAAGGAGCTCCTTTTCGCTAGTGGTATAATGAACCTCGGCTTTATTGAGACTCCTACTAGCATAGGCTATAGGTAAATCTTTACCAATGGGGCCCTGTGATAATACAGCTCCCAGTCCGGCGTTACTTGCGTCGGTAGAGAGGGTAAATTCTCTAGAAAAATCTGGGTATTGCAAAATGGGTTGACTAACCAATTTATTTTTAAGATGTCGAAAAGCATGCTCTTGAGCCTCAGTCCGTTCAAATTTGGCATCTTTCTTAAGCAACTTATGAAGGGGGGATGCTATTCCGGCTACAATTTGGAATAAATCGCCTATAGTAACTGACCATCCCGCAAAAAGTTTTTAGTTGCTTTGCCGTAGTAGGTGTCGGGAATTTCTCAATAGCAGCTACCTTTTGGGGGTCCGGCTTCACTCCTAATTCGGTTATTTGGTGGCCCAAGTAATTTACTTCCTTCCGAAGAAATTCACATTTTTCAGGTTTTAATTTTAACCTGTGAGTTCTCAACCATCCAGCACCTCCCGCAATTTGATATTGTGATCTGCTAAAGAGTTAGCGTGGATGACAATGTCCTCAAGGTAAACAAAACAGCGTGTCCCATTTAAACCACTGAAACCGTGTTCATCATTTTTTGAAATGTGGCTGGCGCTGCCTTTAGTCCGAAAGGACAATCTCCTATAATGCTTGCATGGTGCTAAAAGCCGACAAAGGTTTAGCTTCCTCTTCCAGTTCAATCTGGTGATACCCCATGACCATATCCAAGCATGTGAAATATTTGGACTGGCCAAGTTGATTAATATTTCCGTAATATCGGGTAAGGGGTGTGCGTCTCCCACAGTTCTTTCATTCAGTCTCCTAAAATCAACCACAAGACACCATTTTTGTTTACCGTCGACCCCTACTTTCTTTGGGACTACCAGGATGGGGCTGTTCCAAGGAGAGTTACTTTCCTCAATTATCCCTTCCTCTAGTAATTTGGTAACCTGGCTCTCTATCTCGTGTTTTTGACTCTCCGGCAGTCGATAAGGCCGGGTATTTATGGGTACGGTCCCTGGCTCTAAACGGATAGTGTGTTTAGCGGCCGTCGTGCTACTCAGTCGGTCCCCCTGCAAAAAGAACACGTCCTGGTAATCGAAACAAATTGCCCGGAGCGATTCGCGCTCTTCCTATTTAAGTGCTCCGTTCTCAGTTTTTCCATGACCCTTTCGTCCCTGCTAGGTCTCTTTCTACGGGACTTACGGTATTTATTTCTAAGGGTTCCTCTTTCTCTGTCTCCGTAATCCTTATGATGGGTTTAGGTATATCCACCTCGATTTCCGTGGTATTTAGGATACTAGTAATAACACTTCCATCCACGATTCTGACTAGGGATCCCGCCAAGTACAACCCTGGTGCTAGCTCCCTTTTTTCCACCAGTCCTTCAGTCATTACCGATTCTGCTTCGGCTGGTAATTTGACAACTATCTCTGTTCGAGGTGGTAATTTTATTCTACCAATTCCGACCTCTGATTCGTTTAATTCTTCCTCGCGCCAGTCGGGTCTCAAGGTTTGGTTACCATATTCCCCGCGTGATGAAATGTCAAGGTTCGATTCTTATAGCATAACTGGGCTTGCATTTGCTTAAGAAAATCTCTTCCCAATATCCCATCTCCCTTGAGGTCAACCTGTTTACTGACTAATTGAAAGTGGAATGGGATTTCTATGGTACCTTCACGGATTCTGGCCTCTATGCTTCCGTGGGTTTCAATCACTGAACCCTCTATACTCTTCAGTCGCACCCTATCTTCGGGCTCGAATTCCACTTCTCCGCGCAAGTTGCGACTTTTTAGCAAATTAATATCAGCTCCGCTATCAACTAGTAGGTACAGGTTTATCTCTGCTAGCCACATCCAATTCTAGCTGGACATATTACATCTTCCCCTACTGCTGCAGCCTACTGAGTGGTTGAGACGGTCGGGCGGCTGCCCTCCAACCGTCTTACCTCGTTTCCCGGCGGCTTTCCTTGCCCGGTATTCTCCCTTCTCCTGGGCGGTTTGCGACAGTTTCTAGCGAAGTGGCCTTTCTCACCACACCTAAAACAAATGCTATTGCTCTTATTGTCCGAGGGGTTGGTTACCACCGGATTCACTCGTGCTTCCCGTTTGTCTCGCGAGTAACACTTATTAGACGAGTGACCTGCTTTACCACAAAAGCTACACTTACGGACATTACTCCCATCGACCTTAACCGCTCTTGCCTGGATGCTATCGCACTCTCCTCTACTAAGGCTGTTTCCGCTATTTCATCAAAGTTCTGGAAATTTCTGCTTCTCACGATCGTCTGGATGCGGTCTGACGTTAAACCCTGTACAAACAAATGTTACGCAGTCTGTCTGCTAGATCTAATATCCCTTCGCGCGCCCCTTCACTGCAGTTTAGTAAGGCAGACTCGCGAAACTGCGATCCTAGTGTCTGAATCCTCTGAATCCAGTCAGTTATTCTTTCCTCCTTTCCCTGCTTAGCCTTAAAAAGCTGACTAGCATGATAATCAAGCGTTCTTTTCTCAGTATACGAGTTCTTCAAGAACTCTTTTAGCTCCTCCCAGTTATTAAAGTTTCTGTGAATAATCGCGGTCCGAGGTTCTCCACTTATCCGGGTTAGAACAAACTTATACAAAATGTCTTCCTGACTTGGGTTTATTACTGCGAACGCAGTGTCTACGTTCCCAACAAAAGCTAAAACTTCATTCTTATTCCCTTTAAAGGGGGCACCAATTTCAATGCTTCACCTACACTAATGTATTTCCCAGGGGATTCGGCACCTCGGGAATTTGAACTGGCAGGTTCGAAAGACATGGTTAGTTGAGTAAAGACTCACCCTTTTTGATTATGCAGTGTTGCACCCACGTAGATTCTCGCTACCCTCGTCTTGGCACCTCGGCACCTACTCCCTTCGTATCACCATCAATTGCAACCTCGCTCTGCTAGCTGTGGAACCGCCACTGCTCTGCTGGAGTACTCTTCGGCTGGTTCTCGATACGGCGCTGCCTACGATATGTACGGCGTCACGTTTCGCGGCTCCGCTACTAGCTTCAAGCTGCGGCTTCCTTCACACCCGTAGTAGGTTCAAGCTGCGGCCTCCTTCACACCCGTAGTAGGTTCAAGCTGCGGCCTCCTTCACACCGTAGTGGGTTCAGCTGTGGCCTCCTTCACACCCGTAGTAGGTTCAAGCTGCTGCCTCCTTCACACCCACATCTGACACCAGTGTTTTATCCCGATTTCGGAGAGGCGTGGGCTATTGGATATGCTCCACCGGAATAGGGTTCGTATAGGTTGTGAGGGATGCTTGAAACAAACTCGTTGTACCAGGTTCCAGGCACTTTAATTGCAATAGGCCGTATTTACAGAAAACAGGCCGGGAAGGCCTCGCAGCAACTTATCCAGACTTCTGGATCAACGGCAGGATCGGGAATGCGCCCTTTTAGGCGTAGAGGTTTTATCAGACAGGCTTGTGTGTGGTCTGTGCTTAGGAGTATTCGTTACTCCTCCACATGTGACTGTGCGTCTGCTAGGAGTCACACAGTGGCCTCCATAGTTCCAGGAAGAATAACAAATAAGCATTACAAACATTGGGGCAAAGCGAATCCAAAGAGGCGTATGATGAGAAAGTACTAATTAGCAAGTGATAAGGTCCGATGATACGGACAAAGTACAGAAGGTACTGCATCAATGCAATATCGTTGCCTTAGTTACTATAATATATATATATATATATATATATATATAATGTAAGAAACATCCGTAATATAACAGATATATGCAACACACTGTTAAATGTTTGAACGCGTAGAGGAACGTTATTTGCTCTAGCCTGACTTCAGCAATTAAGTGACTAATTAAGATCAAGAAATAAAATTCGTTTGATTCACTGGCTAGGCATAAGGACCAGTTTCAGGATCTTGTGCACACGGTAGAGAAACTTACGTTTCCATGTAATGCGTCGAATATCTTGTCTAGCAGAGCAGCTTTTACTGTGTGGACATAAGTTGTTAAATGCACAAATTGATTTAGTCTGTTTAGAATCAGGAAGAATCCCTTAATATTGGGAGTGATTCAGTGTACATTTTTATACGAAAGATGGTAAAACTGAGTGTAATAATTATCGAGGCTTAAGTGGTATGAATATATACACAGTTGTATCCAATACTCTTCTGTTGGGTTAACTGCATATGTAGAATAAATTGTTTAGAATTAAGAGTATGGATTTCGACGTAACTAAAGTAAAGAGGTGAAGGCCAACAATCGCAAAAATCTCTCCGTTATATTGTTACATACGTTTAATGCAACGTATTTCGGATTAAGTTCAAAAAGCCACCATCTAGCGAAATTAGAGTATTAAACGTTACAAGTTACATTAAACAATTTTTAATGTGGTAAATATAGCTGAGATCACAACTTTACATTTTTTATAAGATAAGTGAAGACGAATTGATTATCCTCTTTTGAGCAGATACATAGTCCACATAAAGTAATAAAATTACCGGACTAAAATTTAAATCAATGTGTAGTACTTCTGGGTGAAGGTGAAGATTCTGTAATATGTTGCTGGGGCTCGAGGAAGACGTCCTGTAATTTTGTGGTAAACTGAATTATGTTCCGAAATTAGAGGTTTTTCTGACTGTTAAGCCATTCCTTATTTTATTTTTCTTTATTATTTTTCTTCATAACATTGCGTAAGGTAAATGTAAGCAAGAAGTTCTGAACCCGTCGTTGGACAGTTGTTATGTAGACCTCTTCCTCTAACTCTATAAGGGACGTTTATGAGATTAATGTTACAATATCTCGGGTGGTGTTGTGATGACGTTGGTCGACCTACTTTGAGCGAACTTTGTTTTACTGCTTTAGTTTCCGTTTGACAGGAATTGAAAACGTAAGTACTAAAAATATAAAATATTATCAATATCGAGTATGACTGACTTAGGATGCCATGAAATGTTTAAACGTGATGGTTTTGGTTTATGACTAAATAATTGTGGAAATCTAAGGAAAAAAATTCTGTATTATCCATAAACGCGGAAAGATGATTCAACATTTCGCATGATTATTATCTAAGATACTATGAAATGTTTAAACCTGCTTTCATTTTTGACAAAGGAACTCACTAGAGAAGGCAGGAGACTAGAGAAAAATTCTCACTGCTTAAAGGTATCTCTGGTAGTCTAATGTGTTGAGGTACCTCCATATTATGTACGTAATGTACGGTAAGGTCTGCTTGCGAAATTATTATGTAATGAACTCCGGAATGGAACTTTTCAAGATGGACTTTTTAGAAAGCCTACGATTCGGAATTGATGGCAATCTGCTTTGTTTTCATTAATCCCTTTTGAACATAATTTCTTCAACAAAAGTGCTAAGGTTAAAAATCTGCTGTCCTGCGTTCAGTGTAGGTATGGCGGCTGTATTGCTTCGTAAGACTGCATCTTCCCATATGTCACGTGGGTTTGTGGTGCTTTTGGAGAGGTAAAGTGTAGCATTTTATTTAATAAGGTATTAAAATTTGTTTTTTAACGTCTGCAATATGTAACGTGTCATAACCTTCACTACATTTCATATTCACTTTCAATTCACAGATCGTTTAAGATGAAGTATGTGGAGCTATATGTGAATACAGTGCTTTTATAAATGATCTGAACAAATTATAATTAGGACTAAGACAAAGGGCGTTGTACAACAATGTATTCAGTATCATAAAAGCAAAACAGTATAGTGCTGATACTCATTTATTGATGACGAATGTGAAGAATATTGATTTTTATACACGTCAAAACAATAATCTAATTTCACTTTATTCTTTTTGGTATAATATTTTGAGGTCGGTACTTACTCCCCACCACCACAACGAAATTAAAATTCGTATTCGAGATCTTTCAGAATCTACTGATGTACATATATTGTGCAACGTTTGGAGTAAAATTATTATTGTGTTGACAGATATAGTAACAAGTGGGACTGAAATGTGAAATGGGATGAGAGGCAGTGAAAACAATTAAACTTATAAAGTGTGTCTTTATAGTGTGATCATATAAAGGTTCTTTCATTTAGAAGTCATTAAATACAAGTTGTTTTATTTGGGCTGTGTAAGAAATTGCATTGTAGAATTTGGCATTTTGATATATTGTGTTACGAACGTTCTTATAATATAACAAGTAACAAATGCTTTAAGGGAATCACATAACGACAAACTCATGTTATGTTTTATTGTATTTTATTCATTTGTTATCTCCAAGGAACAGACATTCTTGAGGACCGAATAGTCGCTCAATTTGTAAATAGCCTTTTGGTGCCATTAATTTAAAATGAGCGGAAGCATCTGAGATAAATAATTAGCATAGACAACTACGCTTATTCCCTGGAAATGTTACCTGAAATTCTACCTTTTACAGACTCATCCAAAACACTTTTTAAACCCACAGTTTCTACTGACAAGTGGATTCCAGATGTATAATTCTCATGATACTTCGCTAACACTAAAACCGACATGTAGAAGACATTAAACTTTCCTTCACACCCGTCTTGTACCTTAATATTTTGATCCTTAGGCGCAAGTGTAATCATCTTTCATGTCAAGTATTTGTCAACGAGCAAGCTGAGTTCTTTACACTTGTTTTCGGAGTTTTGTGGGTTAAAAACTGAAACTTGAAAAGACGAGTTTAGCCAAATAAATCGCACACTTTCATTCCAATTACAAATACTCAGAAAAATGTGACATTTAGAGCGAAGTTGCTGGTATATACACATTACTTAATACGTACTGAATATTCTGTAATATATAATATGTACTTATTTATTTTTTGGACGAAGATAGAGAATCACTATAAGAATGTGTAGATTTTGAAATTTTATGTGATATTCAGACACCAAATAAGATGTGACTGTAATATTAAACTATTAATTTGTGTATGGTTAAAAAATTAGGTTAAGTTGCATTTCACAGAAGCTTTGTTTAATATAGTTAGAAGTGAGTGGATCTCTAAACATCACAGAGTGTTAAGATTTGTTTTGTCGTCTAAGTCATTAGCCCTGTTTCGTTTCCTCATTCTTGTCTTTCATTTGAAGCAGAAACATGAAGAAGGACAGCGTCTTTTGCATTATCTGCGACAGACAAATACTTAGTTAGAGACATGTGCGTGTATATTTGCAAGACGACAATGTAAGATTAAAAAATAAACGGAAACTGTGCGATTATAATTTTTCAGAGAAGAGTGCAGGAATATCTGGTAATGAATGAGACTTTAGGACCAGTAATTTTGCCACCGGTTTTTGGAGTCTTTGTAGTTTCATCATTTCGTTTAGACATGATTATTATCGATATTATTGCAGTTCATTTATATTCACTTTTTTCATTGAGTTTAAAGAATTACAAAATTTAATTACGACTATTTTTTAATGCTCACTTCGTCTGGTATCGAATGTTTCTTTAATTAAATGAAAAAGGTTTATGAGGGAAGTGAACCCTGGTAGTAAAAACGGTATATCTCTGTTAACTTACATTTCAATTTCAAGAGACAAAATTATGACCAAGAAAAATCCCGAAAATATTTCAAAATATGTAGCCCTCGCAATAGACATACAGCATATTATTAATACGGAAACGTAAGTGGTACAAGTAACAATAAGGCAATTTTGACCATCTCAAAATCATTCAGAAATTATAGAAACAGCATACAAAGAACGTCATCAAGGAACTACAGAAAGCGGGAATATTGGGAACGGCCCCCCATACCTCGGATGGAGGAAAATATTACCCCAAAAACCATATAAAGTCTATTCCAAAACTACCTGAATTCAGGATGCCGGATGTCATGGAAAATCCACGATTACATTTGTTATGTACTTATTATATTCAAATTATTAATCTTTACATTTTCTAAGTTGTTGATAGAAATTTTCATGTACGAAATATATGTTTCTAGCTCTGGGGCAGACTAATAATTTGTTGCCACTTAAAACCGATATAGTTTATACATTTTCGTCCTAGGACAGGACTGGCGAATATTTATTACAGCGCGTGTCAAAATTACGGACAATTATCTATGAATAGTTTCTCCTGTTGAAACTCAAGTTTACTAGCACCATATTTCCGATTATTCCATTGAAGTCTTAGTGCCCCTTACAGGTTGGTGACATGGGCAGATTAGCGCCTGGCCTGCCCCTTAGGTACGCCTTGGCCGTATCGGATGGTTATACTTTCTTAATGACACATTCGATGTATTATAATACTATAATATACCAAGGAAGCGTACATTTAAATAGTTGTTTATTGAAGATAAAAATGTTTCGGCGAGTCGCAGTCATAAGAAATCCAATGAGTAAAAATGGCGGCAAGCCGAAACACGTTGGATATTATACATATATGTGTGTGTTTGTAATTGAGTACCTTGTTCGTATTTTATAGTATTATTCATTCGTTCACGATTGTGATGGATTACAAAACGCTCGAGGTAATTTGGTTTCTTTCGAATGTAAGATGTTATTAACCATGACTTTCTGTCTAATACCCGAGGACACTGTTGTCAGTGTGGTTAGTAACAGGCAGTTTTATTCTAGTACATACATTCATCATGGTCACATTTGACACCGGAACAAACTTTCCCGCTGTCAGTTGGAACTGCTTGTTAGCTGTAGCTATGATGAACATCAGACATCTTTGTAATGGTATAGGAGTTCCCACCCAGTGACACCCGAAGCTGCGTCTCTCACACTCTCCGCCTGAAACATTTCGCAATTAACGTTTTAAGCCCCTTTGAGCGGTGAGGCCGTACATTGAATATAGCAGCTGCCTGGCAAGGACCGAGTGTTCCCGGATATTTAGGTTCCCGAAAGCAGTGATTTCGTGACATAATGTGGAGGCATATATTCTTACTAAAATGGTTTGCCCTCCATTCACGGCATTAATTATTTCTTTCTCCTGCCAATGATTCTTTTAAGTGAGTTTTTTCTTAGTTCTGAAGGAGCATGTCGTGCCATCCTTTGTAAGTTCTCAAGCTGTTATCACCATCTAGGTAATATTCAACCTATAGCTTGCTTAAGCGTTGTGTGATATCCTAGCTGCTATTCGTGAAGAAGGAATGCTGGTTTGTGTTGTTAACTGCTAAAACACTGTTTGTTTTTATTAGGGATTTAAGGTATCGGTTTATGAAAGTGACATCTGGAAGGTTAGAGACAGTTTACTGGTGACTAAGGCCGATTTCATTTTGCCGACTTTTCTTTCGATTGTAGTTTCTATGTCATTAGGATGTAAAATTCTTAATTCTGAGGCCACAATGTTCATTACTCCTCCATCCGCATCCTCCAAGACCATTACGATTTAAGGTCACAATCCCATAATTAATTATATTACGGAAGGGATAGTGTTTGTAATGATAGTGTCATTGGAGTCTAAATTAGTATTTTTACCCATAAATTTTTCTTCGACCCTAATAAAATAACTATAATGTTAGGTATAAAAATTCAAAGTACGTTTCATATTTTGGCTGGCTAACATCTAGGATGTAAAAATATTAAATCATACTTACAATTTGTGATCAAAACGTTTACAATATTACTCAGAAATATGTTGTTTGATACGAAATGAAAATTGATATCCATAGTTTGACTGACTGACTCGTAGTATAACAAAAAATCCTGGATTTAATGGTTTTTTGTTTCTGGGGAAGAAATTTGTTATTGCCCTAATTAAAAACAATATTTGGCTTGATATGAAAAGCAAAATGGTATTCATATTTGCATGACTAACACCAGTCATATCAGGAATTCCTGAAATATACTTTTCAATTTTTGACCAAAAGAAATTTGCTGCTGTATAGTGGAAATTGCACAAGACGTTGCACGGATCAAAGCAGCTGTATCTCCCTAATTTGTTAATTGCTCGTCGGCATTTTGTACCTAATAGTAATAATAATAAAAATAATAAGCCATTTTCTCTTACATGCTGTGTCAGCTGATCTCCAAACCAGCACATCAGTAGCACGTTGATAGAAAATGTCACGTAAAATGCCACAGCTTGACTCATGTCCGCATAATCTCCCCACCTCTGCAACACAAATATTTCGTAATAATATTGAGATACCACGAACGCCTTTAAAATCTGCGTACAGAAAAAGTGCGTACATTAAAATAAATTATTCCGGATCTGTATTTTATTTTTCTCGGTGTTTTCATTATACGACACTGCATAGGTTCGGCGGAAGATTCCCCTGCTAAACCTGTGACGGTATTCGAGAAACAGCGAACATTTCAGCACGCTAGTAACTGCGAAAATTGAGCTTTTTTTTTTTTTTAACCATCACCAGTTATGTATATAAGCGACTATTTCAGTTTTGTCAGAGTAAACACAACACTTTTCAAAACCACTGTTTATTCTCTCTTCAATATATTTCGGATGCGTACGCCGGTCATCATCTGGTAGAACGTAAAAATCCTAAAATTAAAGGCACATGTTGAGGTGGAGGCCTCCGCTTTACAGTTAAAGTATATAATAACATGTAATTACCTATTATTGTCTATGAGGAATAATATGTATTTGCATACATTTTAATGCCAATCCTAGTGGCCGTGCGGTCTAAGGCGTGGATCTGCGGCCGCTCGCTTACTAGGATTGCGGGTTTGAATCCCAACGGGGGCATGAATGTCTGTCTCTTTTGAGTGTTGTGTGTTGTCAGGTAGAGGTCTTTGCGATGAGCTGGTCCCTCGTGCAGAGGAGTCCTACCGAATGTGGAGTGTCTAAAATGTGTGATCGTAAAGCCTCGAAAAAGAGGCGGCCTAGGCCCCCAAGGGGCTGTTGAGCCATTGGGAAAAAAATATATTTTAATAGTCAAAATTGTCAAATTGTAATTTCTAAAACATTAGGATGGAAGAGATCTCTGTTTCTCAGAAAATGCAGTGGATCTTTCAGTAACAGGCGGGGTTTTGGCGCAATCTTGTTTTTGCTACGTTGTTTTTGTGTACGTTGCAATGATCTTTGCTGGCGGAAGCGTTCTTGGAAGGCTTCTTCATTGATGGAACAACCTGTGTTTAAGTGAATGTTGCACGTCTCTATGGTATGTATGTTAAATATAGGGATCTGTGTATTTCTCCTCTCAGTGCAGTAGAACTGCAGTTATGTGCGTACAGCGTGTAGAATTGTGTATGCGCCTACAGATATTTACGATTGCGAGTTCCGTCAACAGTGCATGCGAAATGTTGTGTCTACTCCTACAAAGAATGACATAGTCGAACATAGAGTATTTGTCGTCATTACTCGAAGTTATCTAGGCAGTTTTTTTCCTTATAATCACAAGATGCTAGGAATAATGTTACTCTGTCCCTCTATTTCAGGCAACAGTTCATACCATCAGCATATTAACTTACAATAGATTAAGAACTTCATGCAATGTGTATGAAATGCCTCGCGAATTTTGGCATAAACGTTGCCTTAAGTCGTGGCCCTCAAGGGTAATAGGAGTTTAAATATTTTGAACGTGGAGGCGACTGATCGAAAAATTGTCCACGACACACTTGTTTTCAGATAATGGAAGCAGCGCCCGAATATTTGTGTGATCTGTGGCATTACCATGAATAGAGTCACTATTTTCCTTCATTTCCTAATTCTTGGAAACAGTCTAATTATCAAGCTTTCAAAATCCATCGATATTTATGTGTTTATTTAAAATATTTGGCCCAATTATTCTGTTCCAGGTAACGGCATACAAGATATCAACTTTAATTTCATGAAGACAATGTTCATTCAACTGCTGTGCAGTATAGACTATTCTGGTCTCTACACACCCGCTTAAACATGGTCATGCTTCGCACGTAATGGGTTAACATGTGCAACAAGCACGGATCGCAGCAACTAATTGCTACAAATAACATAGATGGAATCAGGATTTCATATCCCAATTATTATTCAGTTCAAGATGTACAGATATATACGTCGCCTATCACCATGTTGTTTGTAGTACCAGCCATAATATCTAATTTTTAAAGCAATATGACTTAATAACCAACCAATCAATATAGCAGCCAGATCTACTGATGTAAATTTATGCATGCCACACTGTCTTAAAGTTCGGCATCTTCATCGTCACATCCTAAACACTCATACCACACTTTGTAAGATTACTTCTCTCTTCTTGTTCTCATGTGTCCTGTTTTATTAGTGTTGTTACTATAATTTCAAAGCTATACAGGCCTATAATAATCTTTCTAGAAATATTTGAATTCAGCTGTGTCATCCATCATTAATATTAGTCAATTTCACAGGCACACAATGTTAGTTTAAAGAGGACGAAACATTTAGAGTGCTTACATTTTTCTCATATGTAGGACTACTGAAACCCAAACCCATTGCATCATTCTAAACTAACATTGTTCTATCTTTCTCTGTTCTTACGTTTGTCCATATAAAATAATAATTGTAAAATTAATCATTATTAAAATTATAACTGGTTTCTTCTAGTCGTTTAAGTGCAGGACTGACGTACCCAACGCATGTACGGAAGGCACATGCATAGTTAAAGGCATGTCCACGAAGATCAGCCCAATTTTCGTGGGCCCACTTTTACATGAAGACATTCAATCAGGTGGTTAGCGAATGACTCCAAAAACATTCGCACTGTTCCTCTTCTGTCTCAGTCGCTGTTTTTTTGTTCCACAGGATTTTCTGCATTGTGTTTGTCGTCTGGCTATTCGCTTGACTGTTTTTCTTTAGTCTTTCTCTTTCACTTTCATTTATAATAGCCAGATTTTTCTCTCCAGCTCATTCTTGAAAATGTTTCTGGCAAATATTTAAATTTCTGCGTTGCCTTTCTTTTTTTGACGTTTATTATATTCCACTTCCACCAGGAAGCGGGGTATTTTTGCCAGAACTCCTCCCATGTAATGGTCAGTGCTTTTTGGCCTGGTATGACATACTAGTTCCTTCATCTTGGCAGTTCTGAACTCTGCAGGCTGAGGAATGTCCGTGGGTTGAGAAGGAGATTGAAGTCATTAGTCTTGTTAGATCTGCATTTCACAGTCATAACTGGGATGTCAGTTCATGAACTGATAACAGCTGTTTTTGTTGTTAAATTTATTACAAATATACAAATCCTTCGGCGAGTCATATGCCAGCTTCAATTATCCCTTTCTTGAAAAGGCATTATATATTTGTGAAGTACTATAACAGGACTAATTGTGCCTCCATTTATTCTGAAAGAATATTTTCAAACGTGCCTAGCTTAAAAAGGAGTTTTGCTTGATTTTTTTTTCGTATTCTTGTCGCGAAATCCAAAGTGGACTTCTAGACTCATTAGTAATTATAATACTGTAGTATATTTTGGGACTGTGAAGATGTACCGTCTAGTCTGGAATATGGTAATAAATAAACACAAAGTTTCTTCGTTTACAAATTGATAATCACCTAACTTGGAAGATTCATATTGATCAAATGGTTCCTAAGTTAAGTGGAGCATGTTAAGCAGTTATATCAATTTAACATATCAGCAACATCAACACAATTAAATCAGTTTATTTTGCATACTTACATCCTATTATAAAGTACGGAATAATTTTTTGGGGTCATTCCTCCAACAGTAAGATATTCACCTTACAAAAGAAAATCATCAGAATTATGGTCGGTACACAACCAAGAACTCCATGCAGAAGTCTGTTTAAAATATTAGAGATTTTACCTACTCCATGTCAATATATATTTTCATTAATGAACTTTATTTTAAACAATCAAGAACATTTTCAAACAAACTCATCTATACACAGTATAGACACCAGGAATAAGCACCACCTGCATAGACCAAATGCCAACCTATCTTGTTTTCAAAAATGTACATTCTATGCCGGTATCAGAATTTTCAACAAACGCCTTTCAGTCTCATAAGTCTTAAGAATGAAAAGACAAACTTTAAAGTAGCCTTAAGGAAATACTTAAATAACACTCCTTTTACCACCGTTTTAACTGTCTGGTGTACCGGAATTTAAAACCCGAAAAAGTATGTGTCTTTAAAAAATGATATTTTAAATATATCGATAAATATTACAGACTCTGTTGAACGATTTTTCAGCCTATTAAACACGGAAATATTCACGGTGATTACATATTTAGGACCCAGAGAGCTCCGAAACACAACAGAAATCTTATGGGCAAGCTCGTGTCATTATCAAATTGTGACTGATATACGGTTTCACAGACACCTGTCTGTACGTGATACAATAAAACTAGTGACTCGGTCTGAGGTCGAACAACGAATTTCAGAACTGTCACAAAGAATATTTCATCACTAATCGCAACTAATGTCTACTTCCATTTCCTCATTTTTGAAGATGTTGCTAGTATAAAATGTGTTCAAAATTTATCAATCAAAGTTTCGTAAATTTGAACTCAGATAAACTCTTATGTACAGTGTTGATTTACATGTCAAAATAGGATGGTATTCAAGTTGACTGAATGTTTATAAATCGAATATAACAAGGTTTAATTGAGGTTATCAGACAGAAATGGTGTTTTGGTACTCCTCTTTACATGCCCTGAATCTTTGGATTGCATTTTGTTATCACAGAAGGCAGATTAATAAGGAAGTCAGCTACGTGTACACTTAGTTGTGTAAAACAAAAACAAGTTTCGTTGACACTTACACTTTACTCAGTGCTTTATATTGTTTTATCCCACCTGTATATTGCATGTGGCTGTTGTTATACTCGCAGACACCTAAAATGCTGAAATTAACACATAATGCTGCAAGACTGTAAGTTTATTGAAGACTGTAATGTTAGGTACCGTATGTGAAAATAAAGATGTCAACTTGTATTAAACATTAAGAGCAAGATGTTTAGTACACCAGTCGATATGAGCAGAATTGCCTTCTATGAAGAAATGATTAGCACAAATTTGTATGTAACGTTACTAGTGACATATTACGTAGTCTTGATACTATTGATTAAATTTGGTGTTGTAATTGTATGCTTGGATTGCGTAAGGAATGTTGCCACATGGGGTCAGCTGATCGGGCAAGAGAAGCCATGTGCTGGTGTGGTTCTAATTGGGATCAAATATAACCGTTGATGTAATATTGTTACATGAAATTAGTAAGTCTTATTATCATTTGAATTGTTCATTATGTTACTATGAATCATTAAATGTAGTTAGTGTTGTTATGGAATTAATCTATGCTAACCCTCAAAACCATACAGTCAAATAAGCACCAAGCGAACATCTAGGAAGGAGTCAAGAAGTGAACACAGCAGTCTGTTGTTTGCGGTTCGAATGTTCGATCTACGAATAAAGCGGCTTGTCAAGTAAAATATCTGTATGTAACTTACAAAGGGCCTGTCTTTGCCTTTTAGGAGCTTTCGCAAAATTGTGAAAAGCGACTTTGAGTTCCGTCATGTCTTTCTGTCTGTCTGTCCGTCCGTCCGTCCGTCTGCATGGAACAACCCGGCTCCCACTGGACGGATTTTGATGACACTTGATGAGTAGTTTTAGAAGACCTGTTAAGAAATTCAAGTGTCATTGAAATCTGACAAAGACAAGGGTACTCTAAATGAAGACGTATGTACATTTATGATATCTCGCCCAATTCTTCATAAAATGAGAAATATTTCAGATAAATTTATGGAGAATATCACAAAACACATTTCAAGAACGTTATTTCCCTAAAAACATGCCGTTCATGAGTTAATGTGAAAAAATTCTGTGAAGCTGGAGAGGCCACAGATAAGAGTATAATAAGTCGCATGCGCTTGCATGCTCGATATCTAAATCTACAAACACAAACTCCGAATATGTAATAATTACTACTTTTGCACGGCAAAAATGTTGCACGAAAGCACCCCAGTCTCGCTTTATACGTACATTGCCTGTCTTGTTATGTTTGCTAGCATTATAGTGGGATTCGAGGTGGCGAATTTGGTTGGGGGCCTGCCCTACAGGCAGGAATTTCACGATTGTGATTTCCGATGGGGTCATTGGTCGACTCAATCTCCAACATAAATAAGTACCAGGGATACTTGCTGGGGGTACAGGCTGTCGTTGCTTAGGGCTTACAATCTTGCCACCTTCTTGTGCCGATATTCTAGAAATTCTGGGAACCTCAAACTACTGGAACCTTAAGGGCCTGCCCAGTCCTGCTTAGGGAAAAATGTACCTAGCATCATGGTAATATTTGAAAAGGAATTTCAGTACCAATATTCGGGCTTTCATTGCTAAACAATGCCATACTTAAAATTTCTGACACAAGAGGATCATGCTAACAGGCAATGGCGTAACTGATAATGATATTTCAATTGAGTCTACTGTATTCTGGGATGTGACGCCGTGTATTGATACTGAAATTCTTATGTTGCTCAGTGAGATTTGCAGTTCTTACTGCCGTGCTTGAAGATAACCGAAGTGTGGTCCACACTGATAATAGAGGCAGCCGGTTGATAATATCTGCTCGATCACACAGCCCCACATATCATACAATTTTTATGTACATTGTTTCAATCACAAAGTTCCTTATACTGTACCGTGACTACAGAGAAAGCGCTGAAGCACAATGTGGCCAGTGAAATCAGAAAGTGGCCGCACAGAGCAAAATTCAGTGCATCTTCCATTTGTTGAATGAACCTGTAAATAAGAAATGGTGTACTGAAATAGCTTGGATATATGTGGTAACGGGATTAATCTACATTTTGTTATAACACTGTAGACATAATATGTATAACATTGTTATAACAAGTTATAAGGCTGTAGAATATATATATTTATATATTCCTTTCAGGGCGACCGATTTCATAAGGGTTTCTTTATTAGATTACATTTGAATGCGTTTTTCGCATTTGCAGTCACATGAATATATTACTTACACTATTATTTCCTGATGGTGCCGAATACACGCATTTAACTTATCTTGCAAGTCACAGTTTGCAAAAGTATGAACTTGTTCATTTTCCTGCCGATGGTGAGGCATGATATGTTCCTGTCTGATATCCAATATGGCTGCCTTTAGCTTTTCGAACTGAGCGCAGGCCACGGCGATCAATGTTATACTCAGAGATATGAAACCGCAGATCGTGCCCATTCCAAAGAATGTTGTGAAACACTGTAAAAAGTTAAAGTAGATAACTGAGATTTGTGATAAAATTAGGGCAATAAGGAATGCTGATAAAACTAATTAGAGTCTAAACTAATGCCAGTGTAATAATGATAGCTTTGTACAAAGATTTTTCTGAATTTCACCATCCTCAAATTCTCTTTTTCATTTATGGGCTACAAATTCACATTTGGCCAAAATAAGCTTTAATTTGGATGTAATTGCAATTGAAATTGCCTGGACTAGAAGTGAAAACTTGTTGTGAATATCTTGTGATGTATTTCCTGTGTCAGTACTTATAGAAATACATTAATAAATTAATATCGTTTTCCTCATCAGTAAGAGTAAGTATTGGTGATGTGTGAATTCGTAAAATTAACCAAAGAAATAACGTTGGGCAAAGAAGGAGTGGACGTACTTAGAGGGAATTGAGCCCATTCTTCTAAAGAGCATCATAAATAATGCAGTGCATATGAATTCGTGTTGTTGGATACAGTGTGTGGACACAGGCTTCATTTTGAAATCAACATACTGGACAAAATTTTATTGACTCTCAATATTTAATTTTAAATTATAATTTTACAATCCCAAGTTTGTAAGAATGACAGTAGGATATGTTTGACACACTCGCACTCAGTTAATCCCACAATGGCGTTTTGGGTACGCAAATGAGTTTCTAAAGCTGAAGGAACTTAAAAACTGCAGATACATTTGCTCGAAAACAACAAATTATATCGCTTTATTCACATGCGTCTCAGCGCTTCTCCCTGTTGTAGTTACTTGTATACTTTTGTGGTTTAGCAAACAGATCACGCAATGTTCGATATCTGTATTTATGTACGAATGGAGTGAGTTTTAAAATTAAGGAGAGGTTTAGTAAAGTGATCTGTAACATGTGACGATTCAGTGTCGTATTTTTAGACGAGATTATTTTAAATATTATATATAATCTAATGCATAATAACTTCCTTTCACGTCTGTCTGGACTCACCATTGATAGTTATCGTTGCACATTTAATTCGATACCCACATTAAATCAGCAAATAATTCAGCCAATAAATGAAACGGTTTGTACTGCGGCAGCGCTATACGCTTTATTCAGCAGATTCCGATCAGACCACTGGCTATAATGCCTGATTGTTTGTTTACCTTAGTCCCTCGAAACAAACTTCTTGATATTTCATAAATTTATTGAAGGAAGCTTCATTCTTAATCTTTACATTTGCTTATTTTCACCTATCCCATCATTCAACGCTGCTGATTCTGACAGATTAACACACAGCGGAAAACAAGTATGAACGAAAGTTTTCTGTTAACTCAGAGATTTAAATTAAGTGAAATCTAAGTAGAAATTCGAAAAGAATTGTATTTTTCTAAGTGAAAGAAAATGTTACCTGCGAGATGTTAACCAATTCGTAGAACGGTGAAATTGTCCAGTCGAAAGGATACCACGCAGTAAACAATGTTTCGTGACTTGTTAAGATGCGGATTGTTGATTGGATGAAGTGAAATGTTACGTGCCCTATAGCTACTTTGATGCTGAAAAACTGAAACAGCCGGATCCATCCTGCCGCTGTTAAATATCCAGTGTCGGCGTCTCTGGTCGGCAGATCTTCCCACGTGAAGCTGTCTGTTAGGTCCAATGCACGTTCAATACTTTGTTGACGCAGTCTGAGACAAAGAAACCAAATCATTATGTAAAGTTCGAGAATTGTGGAAAACTGGTCTAAGAACGCTTTGAAGAATGTCATCCATTGTTCTTTAAATAACTAACAAATAAACAGTCAAATTACTGTCTATATCAGAACCGTATTTTATATTTTTATAGGTAGGCTACTTGTGTCAGTCCCCTTGGAAACTAATGAGGATTTTATATAACAATTTTTAAAATACAGGTAAAAGCTTAAACTCAATACATGCTTTGTTATGATATCACATAATTACATGTCATCCATTAGAATTTCCTCCAATTTTTGTTAATACTTTCATATCAATATTCATTTAAATTGTAAGAACGGCATTGACTAATAAAAAATGTTTTTAGTATGTTGGGGTCCAATTATTTGTATCGTCTTTTGATTTTGTTAAATGTTTAAGGTTCAATAATGAAACGAGTTAGGGGTGTATCTACTATTTGTTTGCTTTATTTTTGTCGCTGTCGCAAAATTCGGAAAAGTGAATATTTCGTTCGTCATTGTCTGTCTTTCTGTCCTTCCGCATGGAACAACTCGGCTCCCACTGGCAGGATTTTGTTGAAATTTGATATTTAAGTAATTTTCGAAAGTCTGTCCAGATAATTTAAGTTTCATTTAAATCTGGCAAGAATAACTGATATATATTTACGATAATAGCTCGCTGAATTTTTTTAGAAGGAGAAACGTTTCAAACATAAATTGTACAGTGAGTCGAAACACATATTTAATATTCAATAATATTTTCCCGAATATCGTTCCGTTTAAGAGATAATGTGGAAAGATATGGTACTGCTAGACAGGCCATACATGACAATATAATGCTGCGTAGAGAAATGCGCTTTGCGTGCCAGGGTAATTAAATTTACAGTCACTCATTGTTAAAGAATGCCATCAGCAAGCGAATATTCTTTTTTTTATGTAGTGTTCGTATGTACGAGAGTGCACATTAGATGGAATATAACCTCTTTTAAAAAGTAGTACGTACAATTTGAATAATTCTGTTACCTGCTAATTTAAATTGTGAGTAAAGGGAGATATTAAGTATAATTATATAAGATTGTATGGTATATTGTGGTTAGTATATGTAGTTTTATTAATCAACTCGATGTTACTAGGAAATGAACACGGAGTAATACCCGAGACTTGGAAATTTTGAATCGATTCCTCAAGAACTAGATATGGAGATAGAGCGATAGATAAATAGACAGATAGACAGATATATAGATAGAAATATAGATATTGTAAATAGACAGATTAGGTAATAGACAGATAGAGTAGATAGATAGATAGATAATGATAGATAGATAGATAGATAGATATAGATAGAGAAAAAATTATAAATATACTTGAAAATTTTCTCGGAAATATTGTTTGTAAGTCAACAATTGCACAGTTAAACTTCTGAGTTTAGAATGGTACATAAAAATCACACACCCGCACAATCAACGTAGACGTATAAATAGTAATAGGAACACAAGCTTCAGTTTCTTACACGGAATTCGTTGTTATTTTATAATGATATGTGATCTGTCACAGTAATGCAGTAATGTAGTCTTCTTGCTGTGTCATGTTCGTATGTAGATTGTCCTCACAAGCGCACTGCACGATCGAGAAATCTCCGACGCTTTCAAACTTCTTGAGGAAAAGATTCCTGGCAAAAAAAAAAAACTGACCAATCAGCACGAGTTTCATATTCATATTTTCCAGACATAATGAAGAGAGAATTGTTCTTTCTGTCATATCATTAATATCAGTGTCTTGTGTGCGGTATTTGTCCGTGTCCTAGTGAGTAACGTGGCGGTTTTGAAATAGGAAGGTTGTGCTTTGCTGTTTAGGTATTACTCTCATAATACTTTACAAATTTATATCTTTTTCTTAATAAAAGTATGTCTTTTCTTATTATTCTATTTATTTTCCATTTTGTAACAACACAGTATTCGTACTGTGTCACTATCGTTTGCGGATTGATTTTCCTAAGAAGGGGAGTGCACGACTGATTTTTCTCATATTCGTTTAAAACTTTGTGAGAATGAACATATTCTGACAAAACAAAGAAACTAAGCAATACCACCCCAGTGAAAAATTGCAAACAAAATCTACAGTGAAGTTTTCTCTATTCCTAACCACTATCTTCTGTCCATTACGTGCTACGCTTCTAAGTGGCCTAGGGGTTAATTTGGCGGATTTGGGAATTAGAATGTTGCGGATAGGGATTTCGTTGTCGCAAACTTCTATAGGTGCGTAAGAAAAATTGCGAAAAGCAGCTATTAGCTTCGTCATGTCTGTCTGTATGTCTGTCTCTGTCCGTGCGTACGTCCGCATGGAACAACTCGGCTCTCTCTGGATCGATTTTCATGAAATTTGACATTTAAGAACTTTTCGAAAATGTGTCGAGATAATCCAAGTTTCATTAAAATCTGACAAGAACATCCGGTACATTACATGGGGTTCTACGTGCATTTATGATATCTCGCTCGATACTTCTTAGTACGAAAATTTTTCAGAGAAAAGTTTTAGGGAAAATCAAACACATCTTTTCAGGATTTTTTTCTAAAAGTTGTGCCGTTTATAAGAATATGTGGAAGACTGTGGTGGAGCCAGTCAAAACGCAAATAACAAAATAATTTGGCGCGTGCGCTTTGCATGACGGATAACTAAGCCTACAGACAAACACACTCGGAATATGTAATACTTATTGCTTTCCGTCGGCAACAATGGTTACACGAATGCGACTCAGTGTTACGTTTATACTTACAGTGCATCTCTTGTTCTGTATCCAAAACGAATTTCCTGCTTATTTTAGACATTAATTTTGGATCTCTGATAATAGTAAACTGTAATCCTTTATTTGGAGACCTTTCAAAATAAACATGTCAGCAACGAAGCAATCATATTTATACAATGACTAAACAACTGGTAAAATAAAAAAGACATTTGTAAATGTTTTATCTACAGTATATTCGATTAGCATAAAATGAAATAGCTTAAGAGTTAAAATATTAGGAGACAACAAAAACAAAACATAATTTGATTAAAATAAGCTTATTATCTTAAATTACAAATCCTTAAAAGGTATATTTTGATATTTTCATATGAAATATTCCAGTTTAGTATTGTTACAGATCCAGAGTTTTATCTGCAGTAAAGAAACACTTCGTCATCATTTCAGAAAAATAAAATTAAAGGATGAATACGTACACTTCTCACGCCCTTCAACTTTGAACCACACAAAATTTTAATACAATTACAAGACTGATACAAACAACTGTACCCCAAAGTACTGAAACTTTTCATTTTAGTAATTGATGTTTTATTTAAAAACACAAAACCCAATGATTATGAATGGCTACTTTGAAGATATCGATAAAAGTTGGAGAAAAAATTGCACTGAGTGAAATGACAGAGTGAGATTTCACAAAGTGTGTAATGTTATTTACGTTTCTAACTTTATTGTAGAAATGTTTATAGAAACGCCTGAATCAAAAGTACAGCTGTGTTAGACGGAAAATTGTCTCTTTATTAATCGAAAGCAGCACGAATAATTTGACGTATTTTTCTCAAATAATGAACAACAAATTTCGTAAAATCAATTTAACGGAAGCCATGTTCTAACACGCCTGGCTGGTGTGTAGTATAAAAAATTCTAATTTTTCAATTTTGCAGTACTTATACAGGCTCAGAACTTTCGTCACTGCTACCAAAATCTAGCGTTTAAACAACATATTTGTAGTATGATAAAGAACCAAATAAGATATGTAAGAGCCCCGATCAATTGTAGTCTAACTTAATACTCTCGACTGCTGTGTGTTTTCTTACACTGACGTGTTGCTGTAGATTTCTATCGGCTGTCAGCAACAGACATGTTGGATTTCATAAATTATTTTTCAATATTTTTCGTCAACTCATTCGCAAGGAAAATAAGGCAATTCGTAAGAAATAAATGGCTGATGGTTGACTTACAACACATTATAAGTACTATTTCTTAAATATGTAGGACGTAATTATTAAATGTTGCTCTAAAAGTGATGCTGTATTTAATGTACAGTATATGTGATGCTGCAACTATGATGGCTAGTGTGTGACTTACCTGCAGGAAAAATAAATCCATGCAGCATCCATCATCCCAAACAACATACGAATATTCGTCATGACGTGAGCCAAATCATCCCTATGTAAGTACACATCGACAAACGTCCCTAAAAATGTATAGCAAGCACAGAAATTCACTGTTATCATATAGATAGCGTAAAAGTTTTGACATGTTCTTCATCTTAAACTGAATTCCAGCAAATCTGAAGAGGAAGATAATCGAGCTGAAACGACTCTCCGAGAGTAACTTTACTTCTGATTCTTCTCTTTCCATTTTAAAATGCGCCTGAAACAATGATATTTCGAAGTCTAAAATGTTGCTGTATACTGTAGGCAGTCCGCGACCATTTAGAATCTGTCACGTTCGCAGTGCTTCTGTGTGCGTCTGAAAGTCAGAACACTACGCATGACACTGAGGGCTGGAAGGATGGTTACGTTTTTTCCTGACCGAAAATAATCAATACCGTTTTAAATTGCATTATTAATGGGAGATGGAAGTTAGTATTTCAGAATCGTTAATTTGGTAATTTCTAGATAATTGGAGATAACTACGTCACTTCTAAGTTTGAGCCATCATATTCTAAAAACTTCGTAAAAGGAACGAGACTACTTTATTGGTGTCATTGATTAATTCACGGTGTAGAAAACTCTTAACTGCTTAAGGAAACTACGTTGCATTTTCCATTTATTTACATTCCAAAAACTTAAGTATCGGAATATTAGCTGTTATTTAGTGTGTTTATAATCAGAGGCTTCAAAAAATATTTGAATTTTTTTAACGTTACTTGAATAAAACCGGCGTCAAATTTGTTGGTGTAAATATCCTGGATTTGTTCCAGAACCTATTAATAATTCTCTTATATTTCGAACTGAGTCCATCGTTAAACTTATTGCAAAACAATTTTATTAATCATTATCGGTTGGACTACATACTTGTGAAGCATCGATTCATAAAAAGTAGGAAGGATGTGGAGTCACTCTCTGAGGCAGATATTTACTCTGACCACAACTCACTGGTTGCAAAATCTGCACTAAGTTGAAGAAAATAATAAAGATCTGGAGAAGTTAAATGTCCATTAAGAGAATATGCGTGGCAGCGTCTGGAAAAAAACCACAGATACTTGAAGTACTCTTCGCTCCGATAAGCATTTATAGTGTAAAGCTCAAGGTGCCAGAAGAAACGCATATAAATCGTTCCCTATTTTTATCTGATGTGAATTCAATTTCAGTTATTTGACAGGTTTTAGTAAAACTCCGCAGCGTTTCTCGTTATGTCACAAGCCGACACACGTGGCGAGGTTAACGAGAGCAAAGTTGTAAAACTTCATTACGATATCACCACAAATGAGAAGTCATTCACCCCGAAAGTTCTGCAGTTTTATTGAACATGCAGACTGCGTATATTAAGTACTACTGACACTTTCTTATGGCATCGGCTATAAATAAACATAAATAGCTGTAATACTGTGCGGTCCCATAAACAATTATCGCGTAACCCTGAAGATGGGACAAGAAAAGCGTTTAAAATTTTCCTTATTGTTGTCCGATGTGAATTCAGTTTCGCTTTGTAAACAAATTTCAAAAAAAGTCCTCAACGGCTCTCTACATATTACATATGAGCCTACAATTTGCGTAAACTGAAAGCAAGATGAAAGAACCAAGCAGCAATTAAATTAAATTAAAGTATGAGAACAATAAGCAGTTTTAATATTCATTTATGATAGAAAATTTAATAAGGAACCAAGGAACAAAACAATCGCTAGAAAGAGACCTGTATGGAAACCTAAAAGAAGATGGACTGAGGCAGTGGAGGAGGAGTCCAAGAAGACACCGAGCTTAAGGTGTATGAAGAGAGAATGTAGAAATACAAGTGTTGAGAGGCCATAAACAGAAGGCCAAGGCTTGATATCGGTTCTTTCCTACAAGGAACAATAATAATAAGAAGAAGAAGAAGAAGAAGATTTTAATGACTGAGCAATACGCTTGAGGCTGTATTTGAAAGGGGGAAGTAGAAGGTCAGCATGTGACTTTGGAATGCGACTCATTTGAGGAGGACATTTTGTAGTGTCTTATATTTTGTGTATGAATTCTAGCCTCCGCGATTGTCAGACGAGGATTGAAAGAGGAACTGTCTCTCTTTGGAAAGTCACTAGACTACACGGTGTTAAAAGCCACAGGATAGAAAATTATTTTTTTAATTTCGTCAAGACTGCAAAGGGCACGAACAGAGATGAAGAACTGAGCAGCCCTGAATATGAAGTCTCAATCCTTATAAGTTGTGATTTGTAATACCTAAGCTTCCAAATGTCGGTGTTTTAGACATTCTTGCACTTTGGATGAAAGGTGCTAACGGTAGAATTTTGGTGTCAGTATACTTACAGATTTATGTTATATACATATATGCAAGTGACATGTGTTTTTGAACTGTAATTGACCTGTCGTCACCTGGAGTGAGAATTTCAAGACTGAGAAAGGCATTTCTATTAATTAATTTGATAAAAACAAGAATCATATCTTTATGTAAAGAGTAAAGTGTGACACATTTGTTCAGAACTTAATATTTTTCTGCTTGATATGTTGACATGAGCGTAGCGAAATTTTAAGCAGCTGCCTTTGTTACGAGAGACGTTACACAGACAATGTGAGACTATTGCCGTAGTTGTTCGTAGTCGCCACTGAAGAAACAGCAGTGCCAGTACTTACTTCTCTAAACAAATTAGACGGTTGAATGTGAACCCTGCTGTCTTCTGCAGCACTGCACCTGAGTTTAACCATAACTTTCTCATACCGGAGCTTAACATCAGCCAATTTATTTTATTCTATTCCGCGTCCGTTACGCTCAATAAAACATAAAATTCAATATGCGAACTTGTCATATTGGAAGTTAAGAAGTAAATAGTAGGTCATGCTCACAATAAATGGAACACAGGAACTTGTAAATCTGCTCAAACTTTCTGTAACCGAGGAGTGAAGAAAACTTCGACAGCAAACCCTTGTTAGTACAGACTTACCGTTTAATATGAATTTCACAATTTGATCTGCCCATTTTGACCCCTTGGCTTTTAATTACTCAAAAAGATTCATTCTGAACCTATAACCATGTGTAATGCCCTCGCATTAACTTTATTTGAGGCCACGAAATCTATTGCTTTCATAGCCCTATCAATCATTTTTTCAGCAGCAGACTGTCTTTTTATGTCATTAGGAATCAGGCTCTCTGTTTCGCTTCGAACTTTTCTGAACTCTTATGCGCCAAAATATTTGTACGAAACAGGGAACACTCTTTTGTTTACTTATCAACATTCAACAGATACAAATACCCGACATCAATCCCAATAACGAAATAGTAAACAATTACCATTAATACAACTATTTATTACGTTATATACATGAGTTACAAGGCTAGTTGTTTCGACCACTAATTGGTTTTCCTCAGGCCATCAAAACATTCATTCAGTTGGCTGCCTTACGACAGGTCCATAACCTGCTCCAAAGCGAGTTCTCCAGACATTGCGATGTAGTACATGCTCTTTCAATTACAAGTATTTTCTGTTTTCCTTGAGGTCATACAGTAGCTGCTTACATCTTCTTCTCGTCTCCTTTTACTTCTTTCTCTTTCCTTACATAACGTGTTTAGAAGGCAGTTCCTACGCAACTTGTGACCAATCAATTTAGCCTAAAGTATTTTGATTGTTTGTAGGACGTTCCTCTTCTCCTTGACCCTTTGTAATTATCTTTAAATAACTTCCGTGGCTACGTTTTCATAAAAATAAAATTACTGTGATTTTACAATGTACATGTGACTATAAAATATTAAAGGTAATAAAATATTAGAGAATTATATTAATTTTTAAATGTATTGCCTTTTGAGGGAATGCGATCTATGAAATCCGTTCCGTAAGATATTTAGTTCAGCTTGTTGCTTGTCGTCCCATAGACTGCGGCCTGTTTACTACGTGATGTGCGATAGTATGTGGGGTGTATTTGTTGATAACTGCGTTTGGTGTTTTGGAGCTGGTCTTATTGATCTGTACACACTCCTAGTCGGGAGGCTCTGCGCTACAATCCAGAAGGTCGAGGGTGCGATTCCCAATGCAGTCATTGGGATTTTTCATTGACTTAATCCTTTCGGCCGCACAATGGCAATGTATTTGACGAAGCCTCTAACAACAATGAGCACAAGCCATATTACCAGGTGGTGTAAAGGCAGTCGGTTAGTGGGATTAACAACGTTACCACTTTATTTGCCGAATGTCTTGAAATTTGGTAGCCTCAACCTGCTCGAATTCGCAGGGCATTTCCAGGTATGTACAGGGATTGCCTTTGCTTTACACTCCTTGTCGAGAAGAGATAGTCTTTTCCCGACAACGGATGTAATAGACCGCACCCCTTCAAATGCCGACACTACACAGTATAGTAATTGTCACATATTCAATTACATTTAACATTTTATATTCACATGTACTTTGTAACACCATAGATTTACATCACATTCTGGCCTCCCATAAATGATGTTGCAATTATAATTTTAGATTTATGCGTTCTAAAACCTGAGAAAAACCACTTAATAGTCGAAACATGTAGCTGTGTAACTCCTCTATGTAACACAATAATTAGTTGTGTTGATGGTAGTTGATAACGACCTTGTTTGTAATATACACAACAAAATGAAATGTACAAGGTAAGAAAAACAAGAACAAAAACATATTTAAAATATATAATATGACGCAAATAGAATACGATTATTCACATGTTTTATTTCTTCATTTTAAATGTCACTAACCATCCACAGACTATACTGTGTTAAAGGCTACAAGAAAATTACAAAGCTTTATGTTCGTGAAGACTTTACAAGACGCAAGTGCAAAGGATGTAGTGCACTGCCCTGTATATGAATTCAGGAAGCTTTGTAGTTGCTACAACTTATAATTTGTAGTGCTTTAACTTGCAGGTTATTAGTGCTTAAATGTTTTCAACCTTGGCCGTCTTTTGTTTAAAGTTGCTGACGGTATAGAGCTGGTTTCTGTTCACTTATTGCTCTGTATTTAATACACATTTTACGTTGAATATTTCTTTAAAATTTGGTTGTAATTGTGTTGAGAATCAAAATTGTTTGAGGTTTTAATAATAGTTTTAACTATGAGAAAATATTTTTCATCTCAATCAAGTAGATCAGGAAAACAAGAAATCATTGTGTCAAGAACAAACTTTGATACATTTAACAACGTCCATACTGTGTAAGTGCGTGTATTACAACAATATGTATTAGTACCAACTCCTACACAATGTTGAAACACAATATGCAATCACTTTACACAAACCCCAACTGCATCGCTACACTAATACACCATCTTCATGGGGGAACACATTTAACACTTACAACACACAAGCCCTGTCGTTAAAATGTTCATTAAAACGGTATAATAAACCTTTAGTTTCTTATACTAGTTGTGATATTTTATAGGCGAAACCAATACATGTCCAAAAAGTGAAACCTGATACTTGTATCCGCAACGCTATATTTTGCGACATATTACTTAGTAGTGAGCAATAATCATCAATGCACCAACAACTTTTACAAGACATGCTTCCACATACTGCTTCAACTTATGGTGGTTCAAATAATAACGGTTTTTAATGAACATGTTAACAACTGGTCTTCTGTGTTTTAAGTGTTACGTGTGTTCCTCCGTGAAGATTGTTTACTAGTGCACCGAAACATGACTGCATACGTGTAAAGTGATTGCTTAACTTTGTGTACGAGTTGGTACTATTATATATTATTGTAATATTTTGATATATCTTTCATGACTTAAAATTTTTCCCTTTAAATTCTGACATAAATGTGGCGTTGTTATGAGGGACATTACCCAGACAGTTCGAAGGATTTTGCCCCATTTTTCCATACTGGCCAGTTAAGAAAGAAAGAATTACCGGTCCTCATTTTCTTAACTATTCAATATGTTAAATTTTAACTCTTTCTCTTGTTCATATCTGCGACTGATTTCAATTTTAGTGTGCTCGTCCGGGTTTCTTTGATCCGTCCATTTCTGTTTCCGTTCCGCTGCTTCCGTTGCCTCATTGGGAACGTCGAAAGCAATAAGACAGCTTGTCGTGCTTCAAGATGAGACGTGCAACAAAGACTCATGTCTCACAATGAAAGTGGAACACACACGTTTACAAAAGGAACCGAACTTTCTGTGACGAACGAGTGAATAAAGTTGTCATAGCACTCATTTAGTACTACAGACATTGGCTCCAAATGGCTGACAAACATTCATATTCAAATCATAAATGCCTTGATGGTCCCTATACATTTCTAACAAAGATGCAGCAAATTCCTGGAATTGACAGTGCTGTAATGTAGTGTCATGTAATTCATTCCACGCTTTCTTGAGCCGTGCATTCTCTTTCTGTAATGAAATGGATGTAATGCCTACGCTTCGCGATGGCCTCTCCTGATTCTGTTTCATCATCATCATCACCATCATCATCATTAATATAATCATAAAGTTGTTTAAGGTTTAAATTCTAGTAACTGTTCCTTGAAAGTTTGAGGTGTTCTGTTTTTTTCCATTTTTGTCAAAATCGTTCTATATTTGGTCGTCCCTTGGGCTGGTATTGGAGTGACATTCTTGGTATTCAATACGTGTCTATTCGTTTCAGCTGATCCAATCAGTCTTTCTGATATGCTTTCAAATCTTCTATTTTCAGTATTTTTCGAATGTTAGAAAATCCTTTTCGGTCCAGTACTTTAAGTCCCTTCAGTGGTCATAAAAATCTTACATGTCCTGCTTTCATTTCTAGGGCATCAATCTATAAGTTGAAGGCAATGAAACAGCTTGTCGTGCTTGAAGATAAAAAGAGTAACAGAGGCTCATGTCTCATATTGAAAGTGGGACAAAAACGTTTAAATAAGGAACCAAAATTTTCTGTGTTCAACGAGTGAACAAGTTTGTGGTAGCACACATTTAATTTTCTAATATTAGTTTCGTATTTTGTCTTGCCAGTTTCAGACAATGACAACAATTGGCTAAAGAACATTCTTATTCAAACCATAAATACCTTGATGACCCCTATACATTTCTATCGAACATGCAGCAAATTTCTGGAAATGACTGTGCTGTACTGTAGTGCCATGCAATTCATTCCACGCTATCTTGAGCCGTGCATTCTCTTTCTGTAATTTAACGGATGTACGTCCTACGCTTCGCGATGGCCTCTCCTGATTCTCTTTTATCATCATCATCATCATCATAATCATTGAGGTGATTAAGGTTTAGGTTTTAGTAACTGTCCCTTGAAAGTTTGAGGAGTTTTTGGGGTTTCCATTTTTGTCAATGTCGTTCTATATCTGGTCGTCCCTTGGGCTGGTATTAGAATGACAATCTTGGTATTCAATACGTGTCCATTCGTTTCAGCTGATCCAACCAGTCTTTCTGATATGCTTTCAAATCTTGTATTTCAGTCTTTTTCGAACGTTAGAAAATCATTAGGCGGTCCAGTACGTTAAGTCACATTAGTGGTCTTAAAAATCTCATATGTCCTGCTTTCATTTCTAGGGCGTCAATCTTGTTTATGGTCCACGTTTTGCTACCACAAAACAAAGGTGCATTCAAAGTAATGTTATGCAGTTTTAATTTTGTGGTCTTGCCCTATAGTTCCCAAAATTTCGTTTGATTGTCCCATTCATGTTTCCCATTATTTTTAAGTCTTATATTAATATCATTTCTTCTCCAGATATTACATTTCCCAAGTAATTAAGATTAGGTTCTTGTTCCACGATTGTTACTTCAGTTTTTAGTTTGATCTTTCTTATGTTTATATGAAGAATCACATTGCTTTTTTTTAACGAGACATCTTAAGGTCTTATTTTTTTTGCAATTATGTTTAATTCATTATATCTTTTTGTAATTCGTCATCATAATATGCTCTGATTTCTTGTGCATAAAAACGATAAAATAAAAGTGAACACCTTCATGTTTACACAAAATGTCTTAGAAGAAGAAAAATATCTGAAATAAATCACATATCAAAATTAAGTTGACATGTAAAATAACTCGTTGTTTCTCAAATAAAAAACAGAAAAGGAAAAAACTACTACGATAGAAAAACTGTCAACTGTTTTTTATGTAACTACATCGATGGAGCAGAGTCCTTTTTGAAAAAATAACGCTCCGTCAGAAAAGAATTACTCCACATTGTGTGCAACCCGAATGCTCATTCCGTGTTCACAAAAACCCACCACTTACCTGGAACCTATTCCCGATGAATCCAGTCCACACACTACCATCCTGCTTCTTGAAGATTCAATTTCATATTCTTCTCCCACATTGTCTATCCTTTTAGATTCTCTGCTCTATTCAGGTGTATTTCCATCAAAGACCGGAATACACTTTTTTCTTTCAATCTTATTCTATGACTGAAAAAACATTAAATTTTATTGTGATTTTCTTAAAGTTTCTTCCCCATTTCCGGATTTACCTGCATAGGTGGCATCGAAACATTAAGGATTTACTACAGTGTGTTGCTCACATGATGGAATTTTACACTGTACTCGCCTCAGTATTTAAACCGTTGACACGTGTAATGTTACAACTGCATTGCGCAGTCTGCATGTTGACCTCATCACAGGTTTGTCTTTGACTGTGGGGTGTGAAGATGCAAGTTTAAACTGAGAGAATGAGAGGGAGAGATTGCGATCAATTTAATGTTGTTGTTGTACAGGACGAACCATATTCGTATATATAGGAGGAGAGTGCATTTACCACACCCATGTTTCATATCCAGGTTGTGTTCTGTAACATCCATACAGTGTGCAAGCATGAAGTTTCCTGACTGGGACCATGTAACAGTAGTAGACTTACCTTAGTTGCGGGTCGATATTTACAGCCTCATTTAGTCCCGTTCTGAATTTGTACAGAGATCCCAGCGCTTTTACATCTGCTCTAAGCATCTCTGTAATTTCGTTTTGTGTGTCTTTCTACCACGGCCTGCAAATCTGCTTGAATTCGAGCAATAGCCGCCAAAATTTCTTCAGTAGTGTGAAATAACTATTTCCACAAATTTGATAAGTTGTTACCTTAAAAATAAGATTTTTTTTATTTTGCTTTACATTACATGTTCTTCCACAGAGAAAGTTGGTCGACTTTCAGCATATGCGGTACAAAATTTTTTCAGCAGCCGCCTCGTGTACAGATGTTCCGTTAAAGTAGGTGGCATATACCGCATGATAGCCTACAATGCTATGAATATCGGTAATCGTCTTTCGTCTGCATTTGTCGATGGCATGGACCATTTTTTTCACTCTGTCGTCAGTCGGATCGGACAACGGGCGACTTGAACTTACAAAATACACAACCGAAGTTTGGCCATTTTTAAAAGAGGAATCCAAATCAAAGCCTTGTGTTATAGTCATGACAATGTTAGGATAGCCTCTTTCATGCGCTTCATTAGTTGCAGAAACTAATGTGAAAACTTAGAGTGAGTCAGTGTGACAGTCGACCATACATCTGGACTAGAAATAAACAAACTCTTATTATGAATATGACGTTATACTGCAGATAAATAGAAATGATTTTTATCTGTGAGTAAAACTTACAAATTTTAATGAAAGCCAATGACTGTTTATCAGAAAACAATGCGGTGAATATTTGTGCTAACAAACATTATGTAAGGACATGATAAATAGGAGTTCAATGGTGTTTATAAACAGGAATACAAATTGTCTTCAAAAATTAAGACATCACTTCATAAGTCAAAACTGGCAGAGGTTGTAGAATGGAAATTAAAATGGCAGGGAGTAGGTAAATAAAGGAATGGACGGGTGACTCAAACTGTCTGGCCTTCGAGTAAGAAGTAATTGGAAAATCTGAAAGCGACATATTAGGCGCTCAAAAGATTGGATAATTTCCAAATGTAGTAGGGCATAACTGTCAGTTTACAAGATGGCGACTTGGTGCGAGAGGAAATTAGCAAAACGAAAATAAGAATTATTTCTTTTTATTGGTTAATTTTTGCGTACTACTCATGTTCATTTTTTAGATTACTGACTATAAAATGTGTTTAATTTTCTGAATTCACTATTAAATGTTTTAACGCAGTAGAGGAACGTTATTTGCTCTCGTCTGACTTCAGCAATTAAATGCCTATTTAAGACCAAGAAATAAAATTGGTTTCATTCACTGGGCTAGGCATAAGGACCAGTTTCAGATTCTTGTGCACACGGTAGTGAAACTTACGTGTCCATGTAATGCGACGAATATCTTGTCTAGCAGAGCAGCTATTACTGTGTGGACAAAAGTTGTTAAATGCACGAATTGATTTAGTCTGTTTAGAATCAGGAAGAATCCCTTAATAGTGGGAGTGATTCAGTGTACATTTGTATAAGAAAGATGGTAAAACTGAGAATAATAATTATCGAGGCTTAAGTGGTATGAATTACATATACAATTATTTCCAACACTCTTCTGTCGAGGTTAACTTCATGTGTAGAATAAATTGTTTGGAATTATGAGTATGGATTTCGACGTAACTAAAGTAAAGAGGTGAAGGCCAACAATCGCAAAAACCTTTCTTTTGTATTGTTACATAAGTTTAATGCAACGTATTTCGGATTAAGTTCAAAAAGTCACCATTAGGCGAAATTAGAGTATTAAATGTTATAAATTACATTAAACAATTTTTAATGTCGGTAAATATAGCTGAGATCTCAACTTTACATTTTTATAAGATAAGAAAAGCCGAATTGATTATCCTCTTTTGAGCAGATACATGTTCCACATAAAGTAATAAAAGCACTGGTCTAAAATGTTAAAATCAATGTGTAGTACTTCTGGGTGAAGGTGAAGATTTTGTAATATGTTGCTGGGGCTCGAGGGAGACGTCCTGTAATTTTGTGGTAATATGAATTATGTTCCGAAATAGAGGTTTTTCTGACTGTTAAGCCATTCTTTATTTTATTATTCTTTATTATTTTTTTTCTTCATAATATTGCGTAGGGTAAATATAAGCAAGAAATTTTGAACCCGTCGTTGGACAGTTGTTATGTAGACCTCCTTCCACTAACTCTGTAAGGGACATTTAGGAGAGTTTCTGTTACAATATCTCGGGCGGTGTTTTGATGAAGATGGTGGATCTACTTTGGGCGAACTTTGTTTCACTTCTTTAGTTTCTTTTGCACAGGAATTGAAAACATAAGTACTAAAAATATAGAATATCATCAATATGGAGTATGACTGACTTAGGATGTCATGAAATGTTCAAAGTGATGGATTTGGTTTATGACCAAATTATTGTAGAACTCTAAGGAACCAAAATCCGTAAGTAGCTATAATCGTGGAAAGTGGGATGAAATATTTCGCATGATTATTATCTAGGATAACATGAAATGATTGAACATGCTTTCATTTTTGAAAAAGAAACTCACTAGAGAAGGCAGGAGACTAGAGAAAAATTCTCACTGCTTAAAGGTATCTCTGGTAGTCTAATGTGTTGAGGTACCTCCATATTATGTACGTAATGTACGGTAAGGTCTGCTTGCGAAATCATTATGTAATGAACTCCGGAATGGAACTTTTCAAGATGGACCTTTTAGAAAGCCTATGATTCGGAATTGATGGCAATCTGCTTTGTTTTCATTAATCCCTTTTGAACATAATTTCTTCAACAAAAAGTGCTAAGGTTAAAAATCTGCTGTCCTGCGTTCAGTGGAGGTATGGGGGCTGTATTGCTTCGTAAGACTGCATCTTCCCATATGTCACGTGGGTTTGTGGTGCTTTTGGAGAGGTAAAGAGTAGCATTTTATTTAATAAGGTATTAAAATTTGTTTTTTAACGTCTGCAATATGTAACGTGTCCTAACCTTCACTACATTTCATATTCACTTTCAATTCACAGATCATTTCAGATGAAGTATGTGGAGTTACATGTGAATACAGTGCTTTTATAAATGATCTGAACAAAGTATAATTAGGACTAAGTCAGGGGGCGTTGTACAACAATGTATTCAGTTTCATAAAAGCAAAACAGTATAGTGCTGATACTCATTTATTGATGACGAATGTGAAGAATATTGATTTTTATACACGTCAAAACAATAATCTAATTTCACTCTATTCTTTTTGGTATAATATTTTGAGGTCGGTACTTACTCCCCACCACCACACGAAATTAAAATTCGCATTCGAGATCTTTCAGAATCTACTGATATGCATATATTGTGCAACGATTGGAGTAAAATTATTATTGTGTTGACAGATATAGTAACAAGTGGGACACGAATGTGAAATGGGATATGTGGCAGTCAAAACTATTTACCTTATTTGGGATAAAAGTGTGTCTTTATAGTGTGATCATATAAAGGTTCTTCCTTTAGAAGTCATTAAATAAAGTTGTTTTTTTCGTGCTGTGTAAGAAAGTGCATTGTAGAATTTGGCAATTTGATATGTTGTGTTACGAACGTTCTTATAATATAGCAAGTAACAAATGCATTAAGGGAATCACATAACGACAAACTCATGTTATGTTTTACTGTATTTTATTAATTTGTTGTCTCCAAGGAACAGACATTCTTGAGGACCGAATAGTTGCTCATTTTGTAAATAGGTTTTTGGTGCCATTAATTTAGCATTAAATTAGCATAGACAACTAAGCTTATTCCCTGGAAAAGTTATCTGAAATTCTACCTTTTACAGACTCATATAAAATATTTTTATACCCACAGTTTCTACTGACGAGTGGATTCCAGATGTATAATTCTCATGATGCTTCGCTAACACTAAAACCGACATGTAGAAGACATGAATCTTTCTTTCACACCCGTATTGTACCTTAATACTTTGATCCTTAGGCGCAATTATAATCATCTTTCAGGTCAAGTATTTGTCACCGAGTTAGCTGACGTAGCGGGAATTCTTTACACTTGTATTGAAAAGACGGGTTTAACCAAATTACTCGTACACTTTCATTCCAATTACAAATTCTCAGAAAAATGTGACATTTAGAGAGGAGTTGCTGGTATATACACATTACTTAATACGTACTGAATATTTTGTAATATATAATATGTATTTATGTATTTTTTGGACGAAGGTGGAGAATCACTATAAGGAGGTGTAGATTTTGAATTTTTATGTGATATTCAGACACCAAATAAGATGTGACTGTAATATCAAACTATTAATTTGTGTATGGTTAATAAGTTAGGTTAAGTTGCACTTCACAGATGCTTTGTTTAATATAGTTACAAGAGAGTGGATCTCTAAACATCACCGAGTGTTAAGAGTTGTTCTGTCGTCTAAGTCATTAGCCCTGTTTAGTTTCCTCATCCTCCTCAACATGAAGAAGGACAGCGTCTCTTGCATTATCTGCGACAGACAAAAACTTAGTTAGAGACATGTGCGTGTATATATGCAAGACGTCAATGTACGTGTGAAATTAAACGGAAACTTTGCGATTATGATTTTTCAGAGACGAGTGCAGGAATGTAGACTAGGACCAGTAATTTTGCCACCGGATTTTGGAGTTCTTGTAATTTCTTCTTTGTTTACACATGATTATACTCGATGTTATTGCACTTCATTTATTTTCACTTTTTACATCGAGTTGAAAGAATTACGAAATTTAATTACGACTATTTTTTTAATGCTCACTTCGTCTGGCATCGAATGTTTCTTTAAGTATATGAAAAAGGTTTATGAGGGAACTTAACCCTGGTAATGATAACGGTATATCTCTGTTAACTTACATTTCAATTTCAAGAGACAAAATTATGACCAAGAAAAATCCCGAAAATATTTCAAAATATGTAGCCCTCGCAATAGACATACAGCATATTATTAATATGGAAAAGTAAATGGTACAAGTATTAATAAGGGCAATTTTAACCTTCTCAAAATCATTCGGAAAATATACAATCAACATAGGTGCAAAGAACGGCATCAAGGAACTACAGAAAACGGGAATATTGGGAACGGCCCCCATACCTCGGGTGGAGAAGATAATTACCCCCAAAACCATAGAAAATTTATTCCAAAACTACCACAATTCAGGATTCCGGATGTCATGGAAAATCCACGATTACATTTGTTATGTACTTATTATATTCAAATTATTAATTTTTACATATTCTATGTTGTTGATAGAAATTTTCATGTACGAAATATATGTTTCTTGCTCTGGGGCAGACTAATAATTTGTTGCAACTTAAAATCGATATTCTTTAAACATTTCCATCCTAGGACGGGACTGGCAAATATTTATTACAGCGCGTGTTAAAATTACGGATAATTATCTGTGAATATTTTGGCCTGTTGAAACTCGAGTTTACTAGCACCATACTTCCGATTATTCTATTGAAGTCTTAGTGCCCCTTACCGGTTGGTGACCCGGGCAGATTAGCGCCTGGCCTGCCCCTTAGGTACGCCTTGGCCGTATCGGATGGTTATACTTTCTTAATAACACATTCGATGTATTATAACACTATAATATACCAATAAAGAATACATTTAAATAGTTGTTTATTGAAGATACAAAATGTTTCGGCGAGTCGCAGTCATAAGGAATCCAATGAGTAAAAATGGCGACAAGCCGAAACACGTTGGATATTATACATATATATGTGTGTTTATAATTGCGTACCTTGTTCGTATTTTATAGTATTATTCAGACGTTCAAGATTGTGATGGATTACAAAACGCTCGAGGTAATTCGGTTTCGTTCGAATATAAGGTGACATTAACCATGACTTTCTGCCTAATAACCGAGGACACTGTTGTCAGTGTGGTTAGTAACAGGCAGTTTTATTCTAGTACATACATTCATCATGGTCACATTTGACACCGGAACAAACTTTCCCGCTGTCAGTTGGAACTGCTTGTTAGCTGTAGCGATGATGAACATCAGACATCTTTGTAATGGTATAGGAGTTCCGACCCAGTCACACCCGAATGCCGCGTCTCTCACACTCTCCGCCTGAAACATTTCGCAATTAACGTTTTAAGCCCCTTTGAGCAGTGATTCCATATATTAAATGCAGCAGCAGCCTGGCAAGGCGCGCGTATTGCCGGATATTTAGTATCCCGAAAACAGAAATCTCCTGACATAATGTGGAGGCATATAAACATACTAAGATGGTTTGCCCTCCATTCACGGCTTTAATTATTTCTTTCTCGTGCCGAAGATTCGTCTAAGTGAGGTTTTCCTTAGTTCTGAAGGAGCATGTCGTGCCATCCTTTGTAAGTTCTGAAGCTGTTATCACCATCTAGGTAATATTCAACCTATAGCTTGCTTAAGCTTTGTGTGATATTCTAGCTGCTATTCCTGAAGAAGGAATGCTCGTTGGTGTTGTTAACTGCTAACGACGCGTTTGTTTTTATTAGGGATTTAAGGTATCGGTTTTTGAAAGTGACATTTAGAAGGTCAGAGACAGTTTACTTGTGACAAAGGTCGATTGCATTTTGTCGACTTGTTTTTCGATTCTGTAGTTTCTATGACATAAGGAGTGTAAAATCCTTAATTCTGAGGCCACAATGTTCATTACTCCTCCATCCGCATCCTCCAAGACCATTACGTTTTAAGGTCACAATCTCATCATTAATGATATTACGGAAGGGATAGTGTTTGTAATGATAGTGTCAGTGGAATCTAAATTAGTATTTTTTACCCATATGCTGTTCTTCGACCGTAATTAAAAGTAAGTGCATTGTTGGATACAAAAATTTCATATTTTGGCTGACTGACAACACTTTGTGGCCAAAACAGATCCAAGCTTACACAGAAGTATGTGTGTGCTAGGAAATGAAAATTGATAACCATGTTTTGAGTGACTGACACATAGTATACTATAGAATCCTGGATTTCGTCTTTTTTGTTTCTAACGAAGAAATGTTTTGCCCTAATACAAAATAAATATTTGACTTGGTATGAACAGCAAAATGGTATTCATATTTGCATGATTAACATCTGTAATATCAGGAATTCCTAAAATATTGTTTTCAATTTTTCACCAAAAGAAATTTGCTGCTGAAAGGCAGAGATTGCACAAAAAGGCGCACGGATCAAAGCAGCTGTATCTCCGTAGTTTGTTGGATGCTTGTCTGCGTTTTGTACCTAATAATAATAATAATAATAATAATTAACCATTTTCTCTTACGTGCTGTGTCAGCTGATCTCCAAACCAGCAGATTAGTAGCACGTCGATACAGAACGTCACGTAAAGTGCCACTGCTTGACTCAAGTCCGCATAATCTCCCCACCTCTGCAAAACAAGTACAGTGTTTTGTAATACTAGTGGGAAACCATGAGCGCCTTTAAAATCTGCGTACAGAAAAAGCGAATTCATATAAATTAATTATTGTCGGTGTCTTCATTATACGACACTGCATAGGTCCGGTAGAAGATTCCCCTTCTAAACCTGTGACGGTATTCGAGAAAGAGCGAACATTTCAGCACGCTAGTAACTGCGAAGATTTACCTTATTTTTTTGAATCATCACCAGTTATGTATATAAGCGACTATTTCAGTCTGTCAGATTAAACACAACACTTTTCGAATGCACTGTTTATTCTCTCTACAACATATTTCGGCTCGTACGCCGGTCATCATCTGGTAGAAGGTACAAAATCATAAAATTAAAGGCACATGTTAAGGTGGAGGTCTCCGCTTTACAGTTAAAGTATATAATACCATATAATTGCCTATTATTGCCTATAAGGAATAATACGTACTTGCATACATTTTAATACTTAAAATTGTCAATGTATAATTACTAAAACAATCGGGACGGAATTAGACAATTTAGTGGATTATTACAGTTACAGGCGGTGTTTTGGCCCAATCTTGTTATTGCTCCGTTGTTTACTGTGTACTGTGTAGCGATCTTTTATTCATATAACAACCTGTGTTCAAGTGAAAATTGCACATCTCTATGGTATGTATGTTAAATTTAGGGATCTGTGTGTTTCTCCTCTCAGTGTAGTAGAACTACTGTTGCTGCGTGTGTACAGCGTGCAGAATTGCTTATGCGCCTACAGATGTTTACGATTGCGATTTCCGTCCACAGTGCATTTGCATAGATTTGTGTCTACTCTGACAAAGACTGAAATAATCGAACATCGAAAATTTATCGTCATTACTAGATGTTACCTCGGCAGTTCTTTTTTCCTTAATTCACAAGTTGTTAGAAATAATGTTCCTCTATTGCAGACAAATTTTCTTACCATCAACATATTAAGAAATAATAGAAGAAACACTTTTTGTAAAATGTATGAAATGCCTCTCGAATTTTTGACATAAACATTGGCTTAAATCGTGGTCCTCAAAAGTAATACGGGTTAAAATATTTTGAACGTGGAGGGATCAGATCAAAAACTTCTCCTCGACACACTTGTTTTCGGATAATGCAAGCAGCGCATGGTTAGTCGTGTGAGTTGTAACCTTGCCATGAATAAAGTTGCTTCTTACCTTCACTTGTTATTTCTTGGAAATAGTCTAATAATCAAGTTTTTAAAGCGGTCGATATTTATGTCTTTATTTAAAATATTTTGCCAGATTATTCTGTTTCAGCTTACAGGATGCCAGACATCAAAGTTAATTTCATGAAGAGAATGTTCATGCAAATGTTCTGCATTTTCTGAACTCCTGTATAGACTATTCTGGGTCTCTAAACACCCGCTTAAATATGTACATGCTTCGCACGTAATGGTTTAACATGTCCAACAAGCAAGGATCGCAACAACTAATTGCTAGAATGAACTCTAGATAGAATCAGGACTTCATATCCCTAATTATTAGTCAAGTCAAGATGCACAGATATATACGTCGCCTATCACCATGTTGTTTGTAGTACGCAGCATTAATATATATATAACTATATATAACTGTCTGGTGTAACGGAATTTAAAACACGAAAAAATGTTGTGGCTTTAAATATAACAGACTCTGTTGAACGCATTTTCAGCTAACTAAACACGGAATTATTCACGGTGATTACATATTTAGGACACAGAGAGCTCGGAAACACAACAGAAATATTATGAACAAGCCCGTGTCATTATCAAATTGTGACTGATATACGGTTTCCCAGACACTTGTCTGTATGTGATACTATAAAACTAGTGACTCGGTCTGAGGTCGAACAACGAATTTCAGAACTGTCACAAAGAATGCTTCGTCACTAATCGCAACTAATGTCTACTTCCATTTCCCCCTTTTTGAAGAAGTTGCTAGTACAAAATGTGTTGAAAATCATATCAATCAAAATCGTAAATTTGAACGCCGATAAGCACATATGTGCAGTGTTGATTTACATGCCAAAAAAGGATAGTATTCAAGTTGACTGAATGTTTATAAATCAGAAAATGACAAGGATAAATTGAGGAACTTTATGTTTTACTTTTTGTTCACCGTGGATTATGGCAATAGATAACAATCATCAACCAACAACTGCAATAATTACTATTAGTGCAGTTGTTGGTGGATGAAATTTATGTTATTCGTCCCATATATATTTAATTGTTTAAGTCCTATCCGACAAATGTACACTTTTATTTTTGTGTAATTTGTTTTTGAAGTTTCTATATTGATAAATTTCTTTTGTCTGCCTGGCGTTAATAAACTTTATGTTATTCGTACCGTACATTTTTCATTGTTTAAGTTCTATCCGACAAATGTGCACTTTCATTTTATTTTATTTTTTAAGTGTGTAACCCAACATGTGCCTTTGAAGAAGGCCTGGTGTAATTTAAAAGAGATGTCCCTGAAGATGAACCTCATATAATGTTCGAAATGTTGGACAATCTTCAATGAAATGTATGTATTGAATGGAAAATAAAAGTGTACATTTGTCGGATATAACTTAAATAAGATAAACTGAGGGTATCAGACAGAAATCGTTTGTATGGTACACCTCAGTACAGGCCTGAAACTTTTGATTGCATTTTGTTATCACAGAAGGCAGATCAATAATGAAGTGAGCTACGTGTACAATGAGTTGTGTAAAACAAACTCAAGTTTCATTAACACTTACGATTTACTTAGCGTTTTAAATTTTTTTATCTTACCTGTATATTGCTTGTGGCTGTTGTTATAGATATGTAAAATGCTGAAATTAACACATAATGCTACATAATGTAAGTTTATTTAAGACTGTAGTGTTAGGTAATATATGTGTAAATAAAAATGTCAACTTGTATTGAACATGAAGAACAAGATGTTTAGTACACAAAGTGATTTAATGCCAGAATTGCAGGCATTGTGACTTAATGCATATGATGACGTTACAAGAGGGAAGGAGATCTTCAAAATTTAACATTTTTACACGTATTCCCCTGCAACTGCCAGTAACAAATCTATCTGACCTACCGCAATAGAGAACATTGTAGGGCTGCTGTTGGCTGGCGTACTTAAAAAATGAGCACTACTGTCTCTTGTGACGAATTGATTAACACAATTTTTATTTAAGGTGACAAGGGATATGTTGCGTAATCTTGATAATAGTGTTTAGGAACTGATGGTGTAATTGCATGTTTGGATCGTGTAAGGAGAGTTGCCAGACGGGATCTGCTGATCGGGCAAGAGAAACCCTGTTGTCGGTCGTGCTGGTGTGGTTCTAATTGGGAGCAAATGTGACCGTTGATATAATGTCGAATTTTACATGATAGTAGCTAGTCTTATTTTCATTTTAATTGTTCATTATGGTACTATGAATCATTATATGTCGTTAGTATATTATGGAATGAATCTATGCTAACCCTCAAAACCATACAGTCAACTAAGCAACAAGGCGAACAACTAGGAAGGAGTCAAGAAGTGAACACATAGTCTGTTGTTTGCGGTTCGAATGTTCGATCTACGAATAAAGCGGCTTGTCATGTAAAATATCTGTATGTAACTTACAAAGGGCCTGTCTTTGCTTTTTAGGAGCGTTCGCAAAATTGCGAAAAGTGACTATTAGCTCCGTTATGTCTGTCTGTCTGTCCGTCCGTCTGTCTGCATGAACCACACGGATCCCACTTGCAGGATTTTGATGACACTTGTTGAGTAGTTTAAAAGATCTGTCAAGAAAATTCAAGTTTCATTAACTCTGACAAAAACAAAGGGTGCTCTACATGAAGACCTATGTACATTTATGTTAATATCTCGCCCAATTCTTCTTAGAATAAGAAATGTTTCAGACAAAGTTTTGGAGAATATCACAAATCGCATTCTATATTCAATACCGTTATTTTCCGAAAAACGTGCCGTTTATGATTTAATTCTGTGAAGCAAGAGAGGCCTCAGATGACAGTATAATATGGCGCATGCCCTTTGTATGCTCGATATCTAAGGCTACAAATACACACTCGGAATATGTAACAATTACTACTTTTACACGGCAAAAATGGTTGCACGAAAGCACCTCAGTCTTGCGTTAAACGTACATTGCCTGTCTTGTTATGTTTGCTAGCATTATAGTGGGGTACGAGGTGGCGCAGTTGGTTGAGGCACTGCGCTACAAGCAGGAACGTTGCGGGTTCGATTTCCGATTGAGTCATTTGTCGGCTCAATGAGTACCAGAGATGTCTGCTGGGGTTAAGGGCGTTCCGTTCGTAGGGCTGACAAACTTGTCATCTTGGGACAAGTCAGTTTTCGTCCACGTTTATTCCCTTACCCTTCACGAGGAAAAAGGTCGTATCCATTTTCGTTCAGGACCAACAGGTATAATATTCTTTTTCGTCCGCGGCTCATAACTCGTGAATGAGCATGATGCAGTTTCGGAAGACATTTGTTTCGGTTTGTAGAAGATTGTTTGAAAAAAATTGACCTAATTTAATGAGAAATCCTTTATTAAAACAATGTACTAATACAATATAATAATTTTTTATCAAGTAATATAGCCTTAGTTTAATGAAATTCTTAAATAAGTATAATTACAACAAGCACTAAAATACAGAATGGGCAGCCTTTATTCATCGTTTTGATTTACGTAGTAATATGGTGGCCCCCGAGAAGAGATTGAACTAATTGTGGTATAGAGTTCAGCTAGGGACGCCATGTAGTAAACATGGATTAGTCATCGGCTGTACACCGTACGTTCGCCGTAGAGAAGTTTTTAGTAAATAAAGACTCTGTGATACCAACGCAACAAATATTCAGACGACATTTTAACATTGGGAGACACGGAAAGTTTCCTGATCGCAACAATACCAAGAAATGAGTAAAGAAATTTTGAACCACGGCTTCTGCAACAAATAAAATATCTTAAGGCACAGTCAGAACTGTGCGGACACCGGAAAACATTGAAAGAGCACGAGCCGCTATCGGTCGTAGCCCCACACGATCAGCACGTAGACATTCAGTTGCCCTCAACATATCGAGCAGATCGCTCTGACGGATACTTCATTGTGGTTTACTTTTTCATCCCTACCAATTACACATTGTGCAAGAACTGCTTCAAGAAGTGTATTTTGTGAGCAATTTGTTACCTTAGTGAACGAACATTTAGATGCTATTCTTCAGGAGAAAATGCCACGCTGACACGGAGAGAGAAGGTGCTTCCACACAACAACACTACAGATATCCGACAAGGAACAGCATACCGGACCACACTGCCAATAATTACGAATTTTACCGTAAATGTAATTTAATACTATCTTACTATCATTTACTATACTATACTATTTTAATACTATAATACAACTTTACACAACTTTTATACGATTTTATAGATGGTATAATAACCAATATTGACACATGTACATTGGTCTATGTACAAACCAAAAATGACCCCCTGAAGATGGCAATATAGTTTGCCGAAATACGTATAGGGGAAATCCTTTAATAAAGTAATTAGTGAAAAATTATCTTTGTGCATTTGTTGGTGAATGATAATCAGTTATATAACGATGCACGGTGAATACAAAGTGAAAATCATGAAATAAAGTTCGAGAATTATAGAAAACTGGTCTAAGAACATCTTAATGAATGTCATCCCTTGTGTTTTAAATAACAACAAAGAAACAGTAAAATACCGTCTAAAACACAGCAGTATTTTATATTTTTATAGGTACGCTACTTGGAACATAATGAGGTTTTATATAACAATATTTAAAATAAAGCTAAAAGCCTAATCATGGGTATACTCTTTGTTGTGAGATCACACAATTACATGTCATCCATTGGAATTTCCTCCTACTTTTGTTAATAATATTGTTGATATTTTTGTTAAGACAGACAGACAGATATATAGATAGATAAATAGATATATAGATAGATAGATACATAGAGAGAGAGAGAAATCGATTATGAATATACTTAATATTTGTATCTGTAATATTGTTTGAAAATCAACAATTGCACAGTATTTCTAAACTTCTGAGTTTATAAGTTTACAAGTAAAAAACACACACATACAATGAACGTAGACGTAGTAACAGTAATAGGAACGCAGTTTTCAGTTTCCTACACGGAATGCTTTGTTATTTTATAATGATATGTGATCTGTCACAGTAATGCAATAATGTAGTCTTTTTCTGTGTAGATTGTCCTCACAAGCGCACTGCAGATCGAGTATTCTCCGATTCTTTCAAACTTCTTGAGGTATAGATTCCTGGCAAAAAAACTGACCAAACAGTAGAGTTTCATATTCATATTTTGCAGACGAAATGGAGAGAGAATTGTTCTTTCTGTCGTATCATTAATATCAGTATTCTTGTTGCGGTATTTGTCCGTGGCCTAGTGAGTAACGTGGCGGTTTTGAAATAGGAAGGTTTTGCTTTTGCTGTTTTGGTACTACTCTCATAATACTTTAAAAATTTTAAATTTTTTCCTCATAAATATATAACTTTTCTTATTATTCAATTTATTTTCCATTACGTAACAACACAGTTTTCGTACTGTGTGACTTTCGTTTGCGGACTGATTTTCCTAACGAGTGGAGTGCACGATTGTTTCTTCTCATATTCGTTTAAAACGTTTTGAGAATGAACACTTTCTAACAGAGCAAATTAACTAAGCAATACCAACCCAGTGAAAAATTACAAACAAAATTGACAGAATAGTTTTCTCTATTCCTAACCACTATCTTTTGTCCATTACTGCTAGGCTTCTACGTGGCCTAGGGGTTAATTTGACGGATTTGTAAATAGAAGGTTGCAGGTTCGGGTGTCGTTGTTGCAAATTTCTTAGGTGCGTACGAAAAATTACGAATAGCAGCTATTAGCTTCGTCATATCTGTCTCTCTGTCTGTCTGTCTCTGTCCTTCCGTCCGCATGGAACAAGTCGGCTCTCTCTTAACCGATTTTCATGAAATTTGACATTTACGTCCTATTCGAAAATCTGTCTACATCATTCAAGCATCATTAAAATCTGACAAGAACAACGGGTACTTTACATGCATTCCTAAGTACATTTATGATAATATCTCGCTCGATTCTTCTTAGTATGAGAAATTTTCAGAGAGAATTTGTAGAGAAAATCAAAACACCCAGTTTGTATTCAGGAATTTTTTATAAGACAAAGTGGAATAGTGTGGTGGAGCCAGACAAAACACAGATGACAAAATAATTTGGCGCATGCGCTTTGCATGCCGGATAACTAAGCCTAAAGAAACAACACACTCGGAATATGCAATACTTATTACTTTTCCACGGCAACAATGGTTTCACGAATGCGCCTCTTTGTTACTTTTTTACGTAGAGTGCCTCTCTTGTTCTGTATCGAACAACGAATTTGTTGCTTATTTTAGATATTAATTTGAATCTCTAATAATAGTAAACTGTAATCTTTATTTGGACACCTTTCAAATAAAGTATTTCAGCAACGAAGCAATCATATGTACACAATGACTAAAACTTGTATAATAAAAAAGACAATTGTAAATGTTGTATTTACAGTAGATCCGATTAGCAAAAACGAAATAGTTTAACAATTTAAAACATTAGCAGACAATAAAGCAAAACATAAGCTGATTCAAATAACTTCCATAATCTTAAATTAAAAATCCTTAAAATTATATTGTTTTTTTTCAAATGAAATATTCCAGTTTAGTATTCTTACAGATCCAGCGTTATATATGCAGTAAAGAAAATATTCGTCTTCGTTACAGAAAAATAAAGCAACGAAGGAATATGTAATTGCTTTACATTTTACTTCAACTTACTACGTCAACTTATGGTGGTTCAAATAATAACGGCTTTTAATGAACATTTTAACAACTAGTCTTGTGTGTTTCAAGTTTTAAATGTGTTCCCCACTGATGATGGTATACTAGTGCACCGAAATATGTCTGCGAATGTGTAAAGTGATTGCTTTTTTGTTTTAACATTCTGTGCGAGTTGGTAATTTTATATATTATTGTAATATTTTGATACTTTTGTTCATAACTTAAAATTATCCCCTCGAAATGCTGACATAAATGTAGCGTTGTTATGAGGGACATTACCCAGAAAGTTCCAAGGCGTTTGCCCCATTTGTCCATACTGGACAGCCTTCTTTTCTTAACTATTCAATACGTTCATTTTGAAACTCTTTCTCTTGTTCATATCTGTGCCTGATTTCAATTTTAGTGTGTTCGTCCCTGTTTCTTTGATCCGTCCATTTCTGTTTCCGTTCCGCTGCTTACGTTGCCTCATTAAGAACTTTGAAGGCAATAAGACAGCTTGTAGTGCTTGAAGATGAGAAGTGCAACAGAGGCTCGTGTCCTACATTGAAAGTGCGACAAAAACGTTTACATAACAAATGAAGCGTTACGTGAAAAAAGAGAGAACAAAGTTGTGGTAGCACACATTTAGTTTCTTGATATGTTTTCGCGTTTTGAACTGCCAATTTTACAAGTTGTCTCCTAATGGCCGATGAACATTCATATTCAAACCATAAATGCATTGATGGCCCCTATACATTTCTATCGAACATGCAGCAAATTCCTGGGACTAACAGTGCTGTAATGTAGTGCCATGTACTTCATTGCACGCTCTCTTGAGCCTTGCATTCTCTTTCTGTAATGAAACGAATGTACGTCCTAAGCTGCGCGATGGCCTCTCCTGATACTCTTTTATCATCATCTTCATATTCATTGAGGTGATTAAGGTTTATGTTCTAGTAACTGTTCCTTGAAAGTTTGAGGTTTTCTTGGGTTTTCCATTTTTGTTAAGGTCGTTCTATATCTGGTCGTCCCTTGGGCTGGTATTGGAGTGACAAACTTGGTATTCAGTATGTGTCCATTCGTGTCAGCTGATCCAACGAGTCTTTCTCATACGCTTTAAAATCTTGTATTTTCAGTCTTTTTCGAATGTTAGAAAATCCTTAAGCGGTTCAGTAATTTAAGCTCCTACAGTGGTCTATAAAAATCTCAATTTTTCTGCTCTCATTTCTAGGGAATCAATCTTGTTTATGGTCCACGTTTTGCTACCACAAAACAAAGGTGCATTCGAAGTCATGTTATGCAGTTTTAATTTTGTGGTCTTGCCATATAGTTCCCAAAATTTCGTTTGATTGTCCCATTCATGTCTCCTATTATTTTTAAGTCTTATATTAATATCATTTCTTCTCCAGATATTACATTTCCCAAATAATTAAGATTAGGTTCTTGTTCCACGATTGTTTTTTTACATGGTGAAGGGCCGCGCAGCAGATGCTACGGACGCACCACAGCCTTAAGGCTTTTTGTGCAACCATATGAAGAAGATGAGGATGAACAGTTTTTTACCAAGTTTTACAATTAATGGAGAACACAGTGGAATGAAATTGACAGGGGAAAACCGACAACTCGGAGAAAAACCTGTCCCAATGCCACTTTGTCCACCACAAAACCCACATGGACTTACCCGGGATCGAACCCGGTCCTCCGCAGTGGAAGACCGGCAACTAACCGCCTGAGCCATGGCACGGCCTGCCCACGATTTTTACTTCAGTTTTTAATTTGACCCTTCTTATGTTTATAAGAAGAATCACATTGCTTTTGTTTTAAAACGAGATATTTTCATTTCTTTTTTTTTATTTTTAATTCATTATCTCATTTTGTAATTCGTCGTCAGAATATGCTCTGATTTCTTGAGCATAAAAAACGATAAAATAAAAGTAAACACCTTCATGTTTACAGAAAATGTCTTAAAAGTAGAAAAATATCTGAAATAAATCATATACATCATTTTTTTCTTTCAATCTTATCCCATGACTGAGAAGAACATTATATTTTATTTTGATTTTCTTAAAGTGTCTTCCCCATTTCCGGACTTACCTGCATAGGTGGCAACGAAACATTAAGGATTTACTACAGTGTGTTGCTCACATGATGGAATTTTACACTTTAATCGCCTCAGTATTTAAACCGTTAACACGTGAAATGTTACAACTGCATTGCGCATTCTGCGTGTTGACGTAATCACAGGATTGTCTTTGACTGTGGGGTGTGAAAATGCAAGTTTAAAGTGAGAGAGTGAGAGGGAGAGATAGCGATCAATTTAATGTTGTTGTTGTACAGGACGAAACCTATTCGTATATATAGGAGGAGTGTGCATTTACTACACCTATGTTTCATATCCAGGTTGTGTTCTGTAACATCCATACAGTTTGCAAGCATGAAGTTTCCTGATTGGGACCATGTAACAGTAGTAGACTTACCGTAGTTGCAGGTCGATATTTTCCGCCGCATTTTGTCCTGTTCTCAATTTGTACACAGATCCCAGTGCTTTTCCTTCTGCTCTAAGCATCTCTGTAATTTCATTTCGTGAATCTTTCTACCACGGCCTGCGAATCTGCTTGAATTCGAGCAATAGCCGCCAAAATTTCCTCAGTAGTGTGTAATAACTATTTCCACAAATTTGATACGTTTTTACGTTAAAAATAAAATTTTTATTTCATTTTTCTTCACATTACATGTTCTTCCACAGAGAAAGTTGGTCGACTTTCAGCGTATGCTGCACAAAAGTTTCAGCAGCCGCCTCGTGTACAGATGTTCCTTTAAAATAGGTGGCATATACCGCATGATAGCCTACAATGCTATGAATATCGGTAATCGTCCTTCGTCTGCATTTGTCGATGGCATTGACCATTTTTTTCACTTTGTCGTCAGTCGGATCGGACGACGGGCGACTTGAACGTACAAAATACACAACCGAAGTTTAGCCATCTTTAAAAGAGGAATCAAATTCAAAGGCTTGTGTTATAGTCATGACAATGTTAGGATAGCCTGCTTCATGCGCTTCATTAGTTGCAGAAACTAATGTGAAAACTTAGAGTGAGTCAGTGTGACAGTCGACCATACATCTAGACCAGAAATAAACAAACTCTTATGATGAATATGACGTTATACTGCAGATAATTGGAAATGATTTTTATCTATGAGTATACTTAAAAAGGAAAATGAAAACCAATGACTGTTTTTCTGAAAACAAAGCGGTGAATATTTGTGCTAACAAACATTATGTAAGGACATGATAAATATGAGTTCAATGGTGTTTATAAACAGGAACACAAATTGTTGTCTTCAAAAATTAAGACATCACTTCATAAGTCAACACTAGCAGAGGTTTTGGAATGGAAAGTTAAAATGGTAAAGAGTAGGTAAAAAAAAGAATGGACGGGTGACACAAACTGTCTGTCCTTCGAGTAACAAGGATTTGGAAAATCTGAAAGCGATATATTAGGCGCTCAAAAGAATGGATAATTTCCAAATATAGTAGGCCATAACTGTCAGTTTACAAGATGGCTACTTGGAGCGAGAGGGAATTAGCAAATGAAAATAAGAATTATTCCTTTTTATTGGTTTATTTTATGTGTATTAATCATGTTCATTTATTAGAATACTGACTTTAAAATGTGTTCAATTTTCTGAATTCACTCTTAAATATTTGAACGCAGTAGAGGGCCGTTATTTGCTCTCGCCTGACTTCAGCAATTAAGTGACTATTTAAGACCAAGAAATAACATTTCTTTGATTCACTGAGCTAGGCATAAGGACCAGTTTCAGATTCTTGTGCACACGGTAGTGAACTTTACGTGTCCATGTAATGCGTCGAATATCTTGTCTAGCAGAACAGTTATTACTGTGTGGACAAAAGTTGTTAAATGCACAAATTGATTTAGTCTGTTTGGAATACGGAAGAATCCCTTAATAGTGGGAGTGATTCAGTGTAAATTTGTATAAGAAAGATGGTAAAACTGAGTGTAACAATTATCGAGGCCTTAAGTGGTTTGAACTACATACACAGTTGTATCCAGTACTCTTCTGTCGAGGTTAATTGCCTATGTAGAATAAATTGTTTGGAATTTGGTTATGGATTTCGACGTAATCAAAATAAAGAGGTGAAGGCCGGCAATGGCAAAAAATTTTCTGTTGTATTGTTACGTATGTTTAATGCAACGTATTTTGGATTAAGTTCAAAAAGCCACCATCAGGCGAAATTAGAGTATTAAACGTTATAGGTTACATTAAACAATTTTTAATGTCGGTAAATATAGCTGAGATCTCACTTCACAATTTTTCATAAAATATGAGAAGCCGAATTGATTATCCTTTTTAAAGTAATAAAATTACGGGTCTAAAATTTTACAATCAATGTGTAGCACTTCTGGGTGAAGGTGAAGATTCTGTAATATGTTGCTCGGGCTCGAGGAAGACATCCTGTAATTTTGTGGTAAACTGAATTACGTTCCGAATTAGACGTTTTTCTGACTGTTAAGCCATTCCTTATGTTATTCTTTTTATTATTTGTTCTTTATAATGTTGCGTAAGTTAAATGTAAGCAAGAAGTTCTGAACCCGTCGTTGGACAGTTGTTATGTAGGCCTCCTTCCACTAACTCTGTAAGGGACGATTAGGAGAATTACTGTACAGTTCTTCACTGGCGATCGTACTGTACGGACGTTAACTGTTCGCTATACGAAACAAGTGAAGTGTAAACAGTGCAGTGGATAGTTATTTATCGGCAGCAAACCTGGTAGTGCATCGACAACATACCGTCCCCTGCGTACTCAATCCACCTGACTTACTGGCCACGATGAATCTAAAAGGGGAACAACCCCCAGAATTTCAGCCGGCTTTGAGGCCTAAGAGGAAGAGGATAAGTCAACCAACTATACCCATGGCAAGTACATCCATCGAAACTACAAATTATTTTTCCGTGTTATCGGACAGTGATACGGACACAGACTCCGCAGAATGTCCACCCCCCAATACAAACAAGCCAAAAAAAAAACCTCCTATTGTACTGTATAGTACTGTACTGTATAGATTCTTTGCGAGATCATTATGTAATGAACTCCGGAATGGAAATTTCAAGATGGACTTTTTTTAGAAAGCCTATGATTCGGAATTGATGGCAATCTACTTTGTTTTCATTAATCCCTTCTGAACAAAATTTCTTCAACAAAAAGGGCTAAGGTTAAAAATCTACTGTCCTGCGTTCAGTGGAGTTGTGGAGGCTGTATTGCTTGGTAAGATTGCTTCTTCCCATACGTCACGTGGGTTTGTGGTGCTTTTGGAGCGGTAAAGAGTAGCATTTTATTTAATAAGGGATTAAAATTTGTTTTTTAACGTCTGCAATATGTAACGTGACATAACCTTCACTACATTTCATATTCACTTTCAATTCAAAGATCATTTCAGATGAATTATGTGGAGCTATATGTGAATACAGTGCTTTTATAAATGATCTGAATAAAGTATAATTATGACTAAGTTAGGGGGCGTTGTACAACAATGTCTTCTATATCATAAAAGCAAAACAGTATAGTGCTGATACTCATTTATTGATGACGAATAACAATAATATTGAATTTTATACACTTCAAAACTTAAATCTAATTTCACTCTTGGTATAATATTTTGAGGACGGTGCTTACTTCCCACCACCACACGAAATTAAAATTCGCATTCGAGATCTTTCAGAATCTACTGATGTGCATATATTGTGCAACGTTTGGAGTAAAATTATTATTGTGTTGACAGATATAGTAACAAGTGGGACTGAAATGTGAAATGGGATAAGTGGCAGTGAAAACTATTAAACTTATTTGGGATAAAAGTGTGTCTTTATAGTGTGATCATATAAAGGTTATTCCCTTTAGAAGTCATTAAATACAAGTTGTTTTATTCGTGCTGTGTAAGAAATTGCATTGTAGAAATTTGAATTTTGATATGTTGTGTTACGAAGCTTCTTATAATATAACAAGTAACAAATGCATTAAGGGAATCACATAACGACAAACTCATGTTATGTTTTACTGTATTTTATTCATTTGTTATCTCCTAGGAACAGACATTTTTGAGGACCGAATTGTTGCTCATTTTGTAAATAGCCTTTTGGTGCCATTAATTTAATATGAGCGGAAGCATCTGAGATAAATAATTAGCTTAGACAATTACGCTTATTCCCTGGAAATGTTACCTGAAATTCTACCTCTTACAGACTCATCCAAAATAATTTTAAACCCACAGTTTCTACTGACAAGTGGATTCCAGATGTATAATTCTCATGATGCTTCGCTAACACTAAAACCGACATGTAGAAGACATGAAACTTTCCTTCACACACGTCTTGTACCTTAATACTTTGATCCTTAGGCGCAAGTGTAATCATTTTTCATGTCACGTATTTCTCAACGAGCAAACTGAGTTCTTTACACTTGTATTCGGAATTAAGTGGGTTAAAAACTGAAACTTGAAAAGACGAGTTTAGCCAAATAAATCGCACACTTTCATTCCAATTACAAATTCTCAGAAAAATGTGACATTTAGAGCGAAGTTGTTGGTATATACACATTACTTAATACGTACTGAATATTCTGTAATATATAATATGTACTTATTTATTTTTTGGACGAAGGTAGAGAAACACTATAAGAATGTGTAGATTTTGAAATTTTATGTGATATTCAGACACCAAATAAAATGTGACTCTAATATTAAACTATTAATTTGTGTATGGTTAATAAATTAGATTCAGTTGCATTTCACAGAAGCTTTGTTTAATATAATTACAAGAGAGTGGAGCTGTTAGCATCACCGAGTGTTAAGATTTGTTCTGTCGTCTAAGTCATTAGCCCTGTTTCGTTTCCTCATTCTTGTCTTTCATTTGAAGCAGAAACATGAAGAGGGACAGCGTCTCTTGCATTATCTGCAACAGACAAATACTTAGTTAGAGACATGTGCGTGTATATATGCAAGACGTCAATGTACATGTAAATTTGAACTGAAATTTTGCGATTTTGATTTTTTAGAGAATTGAGCAGGAATATCTGGTAACGAATGAGACTTTAGGACCAGTAATTTTGCCACCGGTTTTTGGAGTGTTTGTAGTTTCTTCATTTCGTTTAGACATGTTTATTCTCGATAATACTGCAGTTCATTTATTTTCACTTTTTTCATCGAGTTGAAAGAATTACAAAATTTAATTACGACTATTTTTTTGATGCTCACTTCGTCTGGTATCGAATATTTCTTTAAGTAAATGAAAAAGGTTTATGAGGGAACTGAACCCTGGTAATGAAAACGGTATATCTCTGTTAACTTACATTTCAATTTCAAGAGACAAAATTATGACCAAGAAAAATCCCGAAAATATTTCAAAATATGTAGCCCTCGCAATAGACATACAGCATATTATTAATATGGAAACGTAAGTGCTACAAGTAACAATAAGGGCAATTTTGACCATCACAAAATCATTCAGAAAATATAGAAATAGCATAGGTGCAATAAACGGCATCAAGGAACTACAGAAAACGGGAATATTGGGAACAGTCCCCATACCTCGGATGGAGAAGAAAATTACCCCCAAAACCATAGAAAATTTATTCCAAAACTACCAGAATTCAGGATGCCGGATGTTATGGAATATCCACGATTACATTTGTTATGTACTTATTATATTCAAATAATTTATTCTTACATATTCTAAGTTGTTGATAGAAATTTTCATGTACGAAATATATGTTTCTTGCTCTGGGGCAGACTAATAATTTGTTGCCACTTAAAACCGATATTCTTTAAACATTTTCGTCCTAGGACGGGACTGGCGAATATTTATTACAGCGCGTGCCAAAATTACGGACAATTATCTGTGAATAGTTTCTCCTGTTGAAACTCGAGTTTACTAGTACCATATTTCCGATTATTCCATTGAAGTCTTAGTGCCCCTTACAGGTTGGTGACCCGTATCGGATGGTTATACTTTCTTAATAACACATTCGATGTATTATACTACTATAATATACCAAGGAAGCATACATTTAAATAGTTGTTTATTGAAGATAAAAATGTTTCGGCGAGTCGCAGTCATAAGGAATCCAATGAGTAAAAATGGCGACAAGCCGAAACACGTTGGATATTATACATATATATGTGTGTTTGTAATTGCGTACCTTGTTCGTATTTTATAGTATTATTCATTCGTTCACGATTGTGATGGATTACAAAACGCTCGAGGTAATTTGGTTTCGTTCGAATGTAAGATGTTATTAACCATGTCTTTCTGCCTAATAACCGAGGACACTGTTGTCAGTGTGGTTAGTAACAGGCAGTTTTATTCTAGTACATACATTCATCATGGTCACATTTGACACCGGAACAAACTTTCCCGCTGTCAGTTGGAACTGCTTGTTAGCCGTAGCGATGATGAACATCAGACATCTTTGTAATGGTATAGGAGTTCCAACCCAGTCACACCCGAATGACGCGTCTCTCACACTCTCCGCCTGAAACATTTCACAATTAACGTTTTAAGCCCTTTGAGCGGTGAGGCCGTACATTGAATATAGCAGCTGCCTGGCAAGGACCGAGTGTTCCCGGATATTTAGGTTCCCGAAAGCAGTGATTTCGTGACATAATGTGGAGGCATATAATCATACTAAAATGGTTTGCCCTCCATTCACGGCATTAAGTATTTCTTTCTCCTGCCAATGATTCTTTTAAGTGAGTTTTTACTTACTTCTGAAGAAGCATGTCGTGCCATCCTTTTTAAGTTCTCAAGCTGTTATCACCATCTAAGTAATATTCAACCTATAGCTTTTTTAAGCGTTGTGTGATATCCTAGCTGCTATTCGTGAAGAAGGAACGCTCGTTTGTGTTGTTAACTGTTAACGACGCGTTTGTTTTTATTAGGGATTTAAGGTATCGGTTTATGAAAGTGACATCTAGAAGGTTAGAGACAGTTTACTGGTGACTAAGGCCGATATCATTTTGCCGACTTTTCTTTCGATTGTAGTTTCTATGTCATTAGGAGTGTAAAATCCTTAATTCTGAGGCCACACTTTTCATTACTCCTCCATCCGCATCCTCCAAGACCAATACGTTTTAAGGTCACAATTCCATAATTAATAATATTACGGAAGGGATAGTGTTTGTAATGATAGTGTCAGTGGAGTCTAAATTAGTATTTTTACCCATAAGTTTCTCTTCGACCCTAATAAAATAACTATAATGTTAGGTACAAAAATTCAAAGTACGTTTCATATTTTGGCTGACTAACATCTAGGATATAATAATTTTAAATCATACTTACAATTTGTGTCCAAAACGTTTACAATCTTACTCAGAAATATGTTGTTTGATACGAAATGAAAATTGATATCCATAGTTTGAGTGACTGACCCGTAGTATAATAAAAAATCCTGGATTTAATGGTTTTTTGTTTCTGGGAAGAAATTTGTTATTGCCATAATTAAAAATAAATATTTGGCTTGATATGAAAAGCAAAATGGTATTCATATTTGCATTACTAACACCAGTCATATCAGGAATTACTGAAATATACTTTTCAATTTTTGACCAAAAGAAATTTGCTGCTGTATAGTGAAAATTGCACAAGCAGTTGCACGGATCATAGCAGCTGCATCTCCCTAATTTGTTAAATGCTCGTCGGCATTTTGTACCTAATAGTAATAATAATAAAAATAAAAATAACAAGCTATTTTCACTTACGTGCTGTGTCAGCTGATCTCCAAACCAGCACATCAGTAGCACGTCAACACAGAACAACACATAAAGTGCCATTGCTTGGCCCATGTCTGCATAATCTCCCCACCTCTGCAAAAAAAGTACAGTGTTTTGTAATACTAGTGGGAAACCATGAGCGCCTTTAAAATCTGCGTTCAGGAAAAGTGCATTCATAAAAATTAATTATTCCGGATCTGTATTTTATTTTTATCAGTATTTTCATTATATGACACTGCATAGGTTCGGCGGAAGATTCCCTGCTAAACCTGTGACGGTATTCGAGAAACAGCGAACATTTCAGCACGCTAGTAACTGCGAAAATTGAGCTTTTTTTTTTTGAACCATCAACAGTTATGTATATAAGCGACTATTTCATTCTGTCAGAGTAAACACAACACTTTTCAAAACCACTGTTTATTCTCTCTTCAATATATTTCGGATGCGTACGCCGGTCATCATCTGGTAGAACTTAAAAATCCTAAAATTAAAGGCACATGTTGAGGTGGAGGCCTCCGCTTTACAGTTAAAGTATATAATACCATGTAATTACCTATTATTGTCTATGAGGAATAATATGTACTTGCATACATTTTAATGCCAATCCCAGTGGCCGTGCGGTCTAAGGCGTGGATCTGCGGCCGCTCGCTTACTAGGAATGCGGGTTTGAATCCCACCGGGGGGAATGGATGTCTGTCTCTTTTGAGTGTTGTGTGTTGTCAGGTAGAGGTCTCTGCGATGAGCTGGTCCCTCGTGCAGAGGAGTCCTACCGAATGTGGAGTGTCTAAAATGTCTGATCGTGAAGCCTCGAAAAAGAGGCTGCCTAGGCCCCCAAGGGGCTAATGAGCGATTGGGAAAAAAATATATTTTAATAGTTAAAATTGTCAAATTGTAATTTCTAAAACATTGGGATGGAAGAGATCTCTGTTTCTCAGAAAATGCAGTGAATCAGTACAGTAACAGGCGGTGTTTTGGCGCAATCTTGTTTTTGCTACGTTGTTTTTGTGTACGTTGCAATGATCTTTGCTGGCGGAAGCGTTCTTGGAAGGCTTCTTCATTGATGGAAAACCTGTGTTTAAGTGAATGTTGCACGTCTCTATGGTATGTATGTTAAATATAAGGATCTGTGTATTTCTCCTCTCAGTGCAGTAGAACTGCAGTTATGTGCGTACAGCGTGTAGAATTGTGTATGCGCCTACAGATGTTTACGATTGCGAGTTCCGTCAACAGTGCATGTGAAGTGTTTTGTCTACTCCGACAAAGAATGACATAGTCGAACATCGAGTATTTGTCGTCATTACTCGAAGTTACCTAGGCAGTTTTTTTCCCTTAAATCACAAGATGTTAGGAATAATGTTCCTCTGTCCCTCTATTTCAGGCAACAGTTCATACCATCAGCATATTAACTTACAGTAGATTAAGAACGTCATGCAATGTGTATGAAATGCCTCGCGAATTTTGGCATAAACGTTGCCTTAAGTCGTGGCCCTCAAGGGTAATAGGAGTTTAGATATTTTGAACGTGGAGGCGACTGATCGAAAAATTGTCCACGACACACTGGTTTTCAGATAATGGAAGCAGCGCCCGATTATTTGTGTGATCTGTGGCATTACCATGAATCGAGTCACTACTTTCCTTCATTTCTTAGTTCTTGAAAACAGTCTAATTATCAAGTTTTAAAAGCTATCGATATTTATTTGTTTATTTAAAATATTTGGCCCAATTATTCTTTTCAGGTAACGGCATACAAGATATCAACTTTAATTTCTGAAGACAATGTTCATTCAACTGTTGTGCAGTATAGACTATTCTGCGTCTCTACACATCCGCTTAAACATGGCATGCTTCGCACGTAAATGGTTTAACATTCCAAAATGCTCCGATCGCAGCAACTAACTGCTACAATTAACCCTAGAAGGAATCAGGATTTCATATCCTAATTATTAGTCAGTTCAAGATGCACAGATGTATACGTCGCCTATCACCATGTTCTTTGTAGTACGCAGTATTAGTATCTAATTTTTAAAGCAATATGACTTAATAACCAACCAATCAATATAGCAGCCAGATCTACTGATGTAAATTTATGCATGCCACGCTGTCTTAAAAGTTCGGCATCTTCATCGTCACATCCTAAACACTCATACCACACTTTTAAGATTACTTCTCTCTTCTTGTTCGCATGTGTCCTGTTTTATTAGTGTTGTTACTATAATTTCAAAGCTATACAGGCCTATAATAATCTTTCTAGAAATATTTGATTCAGCAGTATCATCCATCATTAATATTAGTCAATTTCACAGGCACACAATGTTAGTTTAAAGAGGACGAAACATTTAGAGTGCATACATTTTTCTCATATGTAAGACTACTGAAACCCAAACCCATTGCATCATTCTAAACTAACATTGTTCTATCTTTCTCTGTTCTTACGTTTGTCCATATAAAATAATAATTGTAAAATTAATCATTATTAAAATTATAACTGGTTTCTTCTAGTCGTTTAAATGCAGGACTGACGTACACAACGCAAGTACGGAAGGCACATACACAGTTACAGGCATGTCCACGAAGATCAGCCCAATTTTCATGGGTCCACTTGTTACATCGAAGACATTCAATCAGGTGGTTAGCGAATGACTCCAAAAACATTCGCACTGTTCCTCTTCTGTCTCAGTCGCTGTTTTTTGTTCCACAGGATTTTCTGCATTGTGTTTATCTTCTGGCTATTCGCTTGACTTTTTCTTTAGTCTTTCTCTTTCCCTTTCATTTATAATAGCCAGTTTTTCTCTCCAGCAAATTCTTAAAAATGTTTCTGACAAATATTTAAATTTCTGCGTTGCCTTTCTTTTTTTGACGTTTATTATATTCCACCTTCCACCAGGAAGACGGGGTATTTTTGCCAGAACTCCTCCCATGTATGGTCAGTGCTTTTTGGTCTGGTATGACATACTAGTCCTTCATCTTGGCAGTTCTGAACTCTGCAGGCTGAGGAATGTCCGTGGGTTGAGAAGGAGATTGAAGTCATTAGTCTTGTTAATTCTGCATTTCATAGTCATAACTGGGGATGTCAGTTCATGAATCATAACAGCTGTTTTTGTTGTTAAATTTATCACAAATATACAAATCCTTTGGCGAGTCATTATGCCAGCTTCAATTATCCTTTCTTGAAAAGGCATTATATATTTGTGAAGTACTATAACATTACTAATTGTGCCTCCATTTATTCTGAAAGAATATTTTCAAACGTGCCTAGCTTAAAAAGGAGTTTTGCTTGATTTTCTTTTCGTATTCTTGTCGCGAAATCCAAAGTGGACTTCTAGACTCATTAGTAATTACAATATCTGTAGTATATTTTGGGACTGTGAAGATGTACCGTCTAGTATGGAATATGGTAATAAATACACACAAAGTTTCTTCGTTTACAAATTGATAATCACCTAACTTGGAAGATTCATATTGATCAAATGGTTCCTAAGTTAAGTGGAGCATGTTATGCAGTTATATCAATTTAGCATGTCAGCAACATCAGCAAAATTAAATCAGTTTATTTTGCATACTTTCATCCTATTATAAAGTACGGAATAATTTTTTGGGGTGATTCCTCCAACAGTAAGTTATTCACCTTACAAAAGAAAATCATCAGAATTATGGTCGGTACACAACCAAGAAATCCATGCAGAAGTCTGTATAAAAAATTAGAGATTTTACCTACTCCATGTCAATATATATTTTCATTAATGAACTTTATTTTAAACAATCAAGAACATTTTCAAACAAAATCATCTATACACAGTATAGACACCAGGAATAAGCACCACCTGCATAGACCAAATGCCAACCTAACTTGTTTTCAAAAAAGTACATTCCATGCCGGTATCAGAATTTTCAACAAACTCCCTTTCTTTCTCCCAAGTCTTAAGAATGAAAAGACAAACTTTAAAGTAGCCTTAAGAAAATACTTAAATACACACTCCTTTTACTCAGTAGATGAATTTTTTATGTATAAAGATGGTTCATAGTGAGGTATGTAACACGTTCATAGTGTTTTAGTTTATAGTGTTCAAATGTAAAATTCTATGGTCTTTATAGCTGTATATTTGTAGCCTATATAATGACTTATTCCACATACAGTTGTCACTTCGACAGACTTATGGATCCATGAAATGTGTGTATGTGTGTATGTATGTATGTATGTATGTAAGCTATGCGGGGTTACCACCGTTTTAACTGTCTGGTGTACCGGAATTTAAAACCCGAAAAAGTTTGTGTCTTTAAAAAATGATATTTGAAATATATCGATAAATATTACAGACTCTGTTGAACGTTTTTTCAGCCTATTAAACACGGAAATATTCACGGTGATTACATATTTAGGACCCAGAGAGCTCCGATACACAACAGAAATCTTATGGGCAAGCTCGTGTCATTATCAAATTGTGACTGATATACGGTTTCCCAGACACCTGTCTGTACGTGATACAGTAAAACTAGTGACTCGGTCTGAGGTCGAACAACGAATTTCAGAACTGTCACAAAGAATATTTCATCACTAATCGCAACTAATGTCTACTTCCATTTCCTCATTTTTAAGATGTTGGTAGTATAAAATGTGTTCAAAATTGTATCAATCAAAGTTTCGTAAATTTGAACGCAGATAAACTCTTATGTACAGTGGTGATTTACATGTCAAAATAGGATAGTATTGAAGTGGACTGAATGTTTAGAAATCGGAAAATGACAAGGATAAACTGAGGGTATCAGACAGACGTCGTTTGTGTGGTACTCCTCAGTACAACCCTGAAACTTTGGATTGCATTTTGTTATCACAGAAGGCAGATCAATAAGGAAGTCAGCTACGTGTACACTTAGTTGTGTAAAACAAACTCAAGTTTCGTTAACACTTACACTTTACTTAGTGCTTTATATTGTTTTATCCCACCGGTATATTGCATGTGGCTGTTGTTATACTCGCAGACACCTAAAATGCTGAAATTAACACATAATGCTGCAAGACTGTAAGTTTATTGAAGACTGTAATGTTAGGTACCGTATGTGAAAATAACAATGTCAACTTATATTAAACATGAAGAGCAAGATGTTTAGTACACCAATCGATATGAGCAGAATTTCCTTCTATGACGAAATGATTAGCACAAATTTGTATGTAACGTTACTAGTGACATATTAAGTAGTCTTGACACTATTGATTACAATTTGATGTTGTAATTGTATGTTTGGATTGCGTAAGGAAGGTTGCCACATGGGGTCAGCTGATCGGGCAAGAGAAGCCATGTGCTGGTGTGGTTCTAATTGGGATCAAATATAACCGTTGATGTAATATTGTTACATGGAATTAGTAAGTCTTATTACCATTTGAATTGTTCATTATGTTACTATGAATCATTAAATGTAGTTAGTGTTGTTAGAGTCAAGAAGTGAACACAGTCTGTTGTTTGCGGTTCGAAAGTTCGATCTACGAATAAAGCGGCTTGTCATGTAAAATATCTGTATGTAACTTACAAAGGGCCTTTCTCTGCTTTTTAGGAGCGTTCGCAAAATTGAGAAAAGCGACTATTAGCTCCGTCATGTCTTTCTGTCTGTCCGTCCGTCCGTCCGTCTGCATGGAACAACCCGGCTCCCACTGGACGGATTTTGATGACACTTGATGAGTAGTTTTAGAAGACTTGTTAAGAAAATTCAAGTGTCATTGAAATCTGACAAAAACAAGGGTACTCTAAATGAAGACCTATGTACATTTATGATATCCCGCCCAATTCTTTATAAAATGAGAAATATTTCAGATAAATTTATGGAGAATATCACAAAAAACATTTCAAGAACGTTATTTCCCCAAAAACGTGCCGTTCATGAGTTAATGTGAAAAAATTCTGTGAAGTTGGAGAGGCCACAGATAAAAGTATAATAAGTCGCATGCGCTTTGCATGCTCGATATCTAAATCTACAAACACAAACTCCGAATATGTAATAATTACTACTTTTTCACGGCAAAAATGGTTGCACGAAAGCACCTCAGTCTCGCTTTATACGTACATTGCCTGTCTTGTTATGTTTGCTAGCATTATAGTGGGATTCGAGGTGGCGAATTTGGTTGGGGGTCTGCCCTACAGGCAGGAATTTCACGATTGTGATTTCCGATGGGGTCATTGGTCGACTCAATCTCCAACATAAATAAGTACCAGGGATACTTGCTGGGGGTACAGGCGGTCGTTGCTTAGGGCTTACAATCTTGCCACCTTCTTGTGCCGATATTCTAGAAATTCTGGGAACCTCAAACTACTGGAACCTTAAGGGCCTGCCCAGTCCTGCGTAGGGAAAAATGTACATAGCTTCATGGTAATGTTTGAAAAGGAATTTCAGTACCAATATTCGGGCTTTCATTGCTAAACAGTGCCATATTTAAAATTTCTGACACAAGAGGATAATGCTAACAGGCAATGGCGTAACTGATAATGATATTTCAATTGAGTCTACTGTATTCTGGGATGTGACGCCGTGTATTGATACTGAAATTCTTATGTTGCTCAGTGAGATTTGCAGTTCTCACGGCCGTGCCTGAAGATAACCGAAGGGTGGTCCACACTGATAATAGAAGCAGCCGGTTGATAAATATCTGCTCGATCACACAGCCCCACAATATCATACAATTGTTATGTACATTGTTTCAATCACAAAGTTCCTTATACTGTACCGTGACTACAGAGAAAGCGCTGAAGCACAATATGGCCAGTGAAATCAGAAAGTGGCCGCACAGAGCAAAATTCAGTGCATCTTCCATTTGCTGCATGAACCTGTAAATAAGAAATGGTGTACTGAAATAGCTTGGATATATGTGGTAAGGGGATTAATCTACATTTTGTTATAACACTGTAGACATAACATGTATAACATTGTTATAACAAGTTATAAGGCTGTAGAATATATATATTTATATATTCCTTTCAGGGCGACCGATTTCATAAGATTTTCTTTATTAGACGACATTTGAATGCGTTTTTCGCATTTGCAGTCACATGAATATATTACTTACACTATTATTTCCTGATGGTGCCGAATGCACGCATTTAACTTTTCTTGCAAGTCACAGTTTGCAATTGTATGAACTTGTTCATTTTCCTGCCGGTGGTGAGGCGTGATATGTTCCTGTCTGATATGCAATATGGCTGCCTTTAGCTTTTCGAACTGAGCGCAGGCCACGGCGTTCAATGTCATACTCAGAGCTGGGAAACCGCAGATCGTGCCCGTTCCAAAGGATGTTGTGAAACACTGTAAATAGTTAAAGGAGATAACTGAGATTTGTGATAAAATTAGGGCAATAAGGAATGCTGATAAAACTAATTAGAGTCTAAACTAATGCCCGTGTAATAATGATAGCTTTGTACAAAGATTTTTCTGAATTTCACCATCCTCAAATTCTCTTTTTCATTTATGTGCTACAAATTCACATTTGGCCAAAATAAGCTTTAATTTGGATGTAATTGCAATTGAAATTGCCTGGACTAGAAGTGAAAACTTGTTGTGAATATTTTGTGATGTATTTCCTGTGTCAGTACTTATAGAAATATAACTACATTAATATCGTTTTCCTCATCAGTAAGAGTAAGTATTGGTGATGTGTGAATTCTTGAAATTAACCAATGAAATAACGTTGGGCAAATAAGGAGTGGACGTACTTAGATGGGAATTGAGCCCATTCTTCTAAAGAGCATCATAAAAAATGCAGTGCATATGAATTTGTGTTGTTGGATACAGTGTATGGACACAGGCTTCGTTTCGAAATCAACATACTGGACAAAATTTTATTGACTCTCAATATTTAATTTTAAATTTTAATTTTACAATCCCAAGTTTGTAAGAATGACAGTAGGATATGTTTGACACACTCGCACTCAGTTAATCCCACAATGGCGTTTTGGGTATGCAAATGAGTTTGTAAAGCTGAAGGAACTTAAAAACTGCAGGTACATTTGCTCGAAAACAACAAATTATATCGCTTTATTCACATGCGTCTCAGCCGTCTCCCTGTTGTTAGTTACTTGTATACTTTTGTGGTTTAGCAAACAGATCGCGCAATGTTCGATATCTGTATTGATGTACGAATGGAGGGGAGTATTAAAATTAAGGAGAGGTTTAGTAAAGTGATCTGTAACATGTGACGATTCAGTGTCGTATTTTTAGACGAGATTATTTTAAATATTCCCCGGTGTCTTGATCTAATGCCTAATAACTTCCTTTAACGTCTGTCTGGACTCACCATTGATAGTTATCGTTGCACATTTAATTCGATACCCACATTAAATCAGCAAATAATACGGCCAATAAATGAAACGGTTTGTACTACGGCAGCGCTATACGCTTTTATTCAGCAGATTCCGATCAGACCACTGGCTATAATGACTGATTGTTTGTTTACCTTAGTCCCTCGAAACAAACTTCTTGATATTTCACGAATTTATTGAAGGAAGCTTCATTCTTAATCTTTACATTTGCTTATTTTCACCTATCCCATCATTCAACGCTGCTGATTCTGACAGATTAGCACACAGCGGAAAAACAAGGAAGAACGAAAGTTTTCTGTTAACCCAGAGATTTAAATTAAGTGAAATCTAAGAAGAAATTCGAAAAGAATTGTATTTTTCTAAGTGAAAGAAAATGTACCTGCGAGATGTTAACCAATTCGTAGAACGGTGAAATTGTCCAGTCGAAAGGATACCACGCAATAAACACTGTTTCGTGACTTGTTAAGATGCGGATTGTTGATTGGATGAAGTGAATTGTTACGAGCCCTATAGCTACTTTGATGCTGAAAAACTTAATACGCCGGATCCATCCTGCCGCTGTTAAATATCCAGTGTCAGCGTCTCTGGTCGGCATATCATCCCACGTGAAGCTGTCTGTTAGGTCCAATGCACGTTCAATACTTTGTTGACGCAGTCTGAGACAAAGAAACCAAATCAGTATATAAAGTTCGAGAATTGTGGGAAACTGGTCTAAGAACATCTTGATGAATGTTATCCCTTGTGCTTTAAATAACTAACAAATAAACAGTCAAATTACTGTCTATATCAGAACCGTATTTTATATTTTTATAGGTAGGCTACTTGTGACAGTCCCCTTAGAACCTAATGAGAATTTTATATAACAATTTTTAAAATACAGGTAAAAGCTTAAACTCAATACATGCTTTGTTATGATATTACACAATTACATGTCATCCATTAGAATTTCCTCCAATGTTTGTTAATACTTTCATATCAATATTCATTTAAATTATAAGAACGGCATTGACTAATAAAAAATGTTTTTAGTATGTTGGGGTCCAATTATTTGTATCGTCTATTGATTTTGTTAAATTTTTGAGGTTCAATAATGAAACGAGTTAGGGGCGTATCTACTATTTGTTTGCTTTATTTTTGTCGCTTTCGCAAAATTGGGAAAAGTGAATATTTCGTTCGTCATTGTCTGCCTTTCTGTCCTTCCGCATGGAACAACTCGGCTCCCACTGGCAGGATTTTGTTGAAATTTGATATTTAAGTAATTTTCGAAAGTCTGTCGAGATAATTTAAGTTTCACTTAAATCTGGCAAGAATAACTGATATATATTTACGATAATAGCTCGCTGAATTTTTTTAGAAGGAGAAACGTTTCAAACATAAATTGTACAGTGAGTCAAAACACATATTTAATATTCAATAATATTTTCCCGAATATCGTTCCGTTTAAGAGATAATGTGGAAAGATATGGTACAGCTAGACAGGCCATACATGACAATATAATGCTGCGTAGAGAAATGCGCTTTGCGTGCCAGGGTAATTAAGTTTACAGTCGCTCTTGTTAAAGAATGCCATCAGCAAGCAGATATTCTTTTTTTTTATGTAGTGTTCGTATGTACGAGAGTGCACATTAGATGGAATATAACCTCTTTTAAAAACTAGTACGTACAATTTGCTTAATTCTGTTACCTGCTAATTTAAATTGTGAGTAAAGGGAGATATTAAGTATAATATATAAGATTGTATGGTATATTGTGGTTAGTATATGTAGTTTTATTAATCAACTCGATGTTACTAGGAAACGAACACGGAGTAATACCCGACAGTTGGAAATTTTGAATCGATTCCTCAAGATCTAGATACGGAGATAGAGCGATAGATAAATAGAGAGATAGACAGATATATAGATAGAAATATAGATATTGTAAATAGACAGATAGGTAGGTAGATAGATAGATAAATGCATAGATAGATGGATTAGATAGATAGATAGATAGATAGATAGATAGATAGATATATAGGTAGAGAAAAAATTAAAATATACTTAAAAATTTTCTCGGAAATATTGTTTGTAAGTCAACAATTGCACAGTTAAACTTCTGAGTTTAGAATGGTACATAACAAACACACACCCGCACAATCAACGTAGACGTATAAATAGTAATAGGAACACAAGCTTCAGTTTCTTACACGGAATTCGTTGTTATTTTATAATGATATGTGATCTGTCACAGTAATGCAGTAATGTAGTCTTCTTGCTGTGTCATGTTCGTATGTAGATTGTCCTCACAAGCGCACTGCACGGTCGAGAAATCTCCGACTCTTTCAAACTTCTTGAGGAAAAGATTCCTGGCAAAAAAAAGAAAACTGACCAATCAGTACGAGTTTCATATTCATATTTTCCAGACGAAATGAAGAGAGAATTCTTCTTTCTGTCATATCATTAATATCAGTGTCTTGTGTGCGGTATTTGTCCGTGCCCTAGTGAGTAACGTGACGGTTTTGAAATAGGAAGGTTGTGCTTTTGCTGTTTTGGTATTACTCTCATAATACTTTATAAATTTGTATATTTTTCTTAATAAACGTATGTCTTTTCTTATTATTCTATTTATTTTCCATTTTGTAACAACACAGTTTTCGTACTGTGTCACTTCTTTGCGGATTGATTTTGCTAAGAAGGGGAGTGCACGACTGATTTTTCTCATATTCGTTTAAAACTTTGTGAGAATGAACATATTCTGACAAAACAAAAAAACTAAGCAATACCACCCCAGTGAAAAATTGCAAACAAAATCTACAGTGAAGTTTTCTCTATTCCTAACCACTATCTTCTGTCCATTACGTGCTACGCTTCTAAGTGGCCTAGGGTTTAATTTGGCGGATTTGGGAATAGAATGTTGCGGATAGGGATTTCGTTGTCGCAAACTTCTATAGGTGCGTAAGAAAAATTGCGAAAAGCAGCTATTAGCTTCGTCATGTCTGTCTGTATGTCTGTCTCTGTCCGTGCGTACGTCCGCATGGGACAACTCGGATCTCTCTGGATCGATTTTCATGAAATTTGACATTTAAGAACTTTTCGAAAATGTGTCGAGATAATCCAAGTTTCATTAAAATCTGACAAGAACATCCAGTACATTACATGGGGCTCTACGTGCATTTATGATATCTGCTCGATATTTCTTAGTACGAAAAAATTTCAGAGAAAAGTTTTAGGGAAAATCATAACACATTCTTTTCAGGATTTTTTTCTAAAAGTTGTGCCGTTTATAAGATTATGTGGAAGACTGTGGTGGAGCCAGTCAAAACGCAAATAACAAAATAATTTGGCTCGTGCGCTTTGCATGACGGATAACTAAGCCTACAGACGAAACACACTCGGAATATGTAATACTTATTGCCTTCCGTCGGTAACAATGGTTACATGAATGCGTCTCAGTGTTACGTTTATACTTACAGTGCATCTCTTATTCTGTACCAACAACGAATTTCCTGCTTATTTTAGACATTAATTTTGGATCTCTGATAATAGTAAACTGTAATCCTTTATTTGGAACCTTTCAAAATAAACATGTCAGCAACGAAGCAATCATATTATACAATGACTAAACAACAGGTAAAATAAAAAAGACATTTGTAAATGTATTATCTACAGTATATTCGATTAGCATAAAATGAAATAGTTTAACGAGTTAAAATATTAGGAGACAACAAAAACAAAACATAATTTGATTCAAATAAAGCTTATTATCTTAAATTACAAATCCTTAAAAGGTATATTTGATATTTTCATATGAAATATTCCAGTTTAGTATTGTTACAGATCCAGAGTTTTATCTGCAGTAAAGAAACACTTCGTCATCGTTTCAGAAAAATAAAATTAAAGAAGGAATACGTACACTTCTCACGCCCTTCAACTTTGAACCACACAAACTTTAAACCCAATTACAAGACTGATACAAACAACTGTACCCCACAGTACTGAAACTTTTCATTTTAGTAATTGATGTTTTATTTAAAAACACAAAATCCCAATGGTTATGAATGGCTACTTTGAAGATATCGATAAAAGTTGGAGAAAAATTGCACTGAGTGAAATGACAGAGTGAGATTTCACAAAGTGTGTAATGTTATTTACGTTTCTAACTTTATTGTAGAAATGTTTATAGAAACGCCTGATACAAAAGTACAGCTGTGTTAGACGGAAACTTGACTCTTTATTAATCGAAAGCAGCACGAATAATTTGACATATTTTTCTCAAATAATGAACAACAAATTTCGTAAAATCAGTTTAACGGAAGCCATGTTCTAACACGCTTGGCTGGTGTGTAGTATAAAAAATTCTAATTTTTCAATTTTGCAGTACTTATACAGGCTCAGAACTTTCGTCACTGCTACCAAAATCTAGCGTTTAAACAACATATTTTTAGTATGATAAAGAACCAAATAAGATATGTAAGAGCCCCCGATCAATTGCAGTCTAACTTAATACTCTCGACTGCTGTGTGTTTTCTTACACTGACGTGTTGCTGTAGATTTCTATTGGCTGTCAGCAACAGACATGTTGGATTTCATAAATTATTTTTCAATATTTTTCGTCAACACATTCGCAAGGAAAATAGGGCAATTCATATGAAATAAATGGCTGATGATTGACTTACAACACATTTTAAAGTACTATTTCTTAAATATGTAGGACGTAATTATTAAATGTTGCTCTAAAAGTGATGCTGTATTTAATGTACAGTATATGTGATGCTGCAACTATGATGGCTAGTGTTGTGACTTACCTGAAGGAAAAATAAATCCATGCAGCATCCATCGTCCCAAACAACATACGAATATTCGTCATGACGTGAGCCAAATCATCCCGATGTAAGTACACATCGACAAACATCCCTAAAAGTGTATAGCAAGCACAGAAATTCACTGTTATCATATAGATAGCGTAAATTTTTGACATGTTCTTCATCTTAAACTGAATTCCAGCAACTCTGAAGAGGAAGATAATCGAGCTGAAACGACTCTCCGAGAGTACCTTTACTTCTGATTCTTCTCTTTCCATTTTAAAATGCTCCTGAAACAATGATATTTCGAAGTTTAAAATGTTGCTGTATACTGTAGGCAGTCCGCGACCATTTAGAATCTGTCACGTTCGCAGTGCTTCTGTGTGCGTCTGAAAGTCAGAACACTACGCATGACACTGAGGGCTGGAAGGCTGGTTACGATTTTTCCTGACCGAAAATAATCAATACCGTTTTAAATTGCATTATTAATGGGAGATGGAAGTTAGTATTTCAGAATCGTTAATTTGGTAATTTCTAGATAATTGGAGATAACTACGTCACTTCTAAGTTTGAGCCATCATATTCTGAAAACTTCGTAGAAGGAACGAGACTACTTTATTGGGGTCATTGATTAATTCATGATGTAGAAAACTCTATAAGGAAGAAATGTTGTATTTTCCATTTATTTAGAAATGTAGAATGTAGAAAACTCTTAACTGCTTCAGGAAAATATGTTGCATTTTCCATTTATTACTTAAGTAACGAAAGATTAGCTATAATTTAGTGTGTTTATAATCAGATGTTTCAACTATCAAGTGAATTTTTTTACGTAACTTGAAACAAAATCGGCGTCAAATTTGTTGGTGTAAATATTCTGGATTTGTTCCAGAACCTATTGACAATTCTCTTATATTTCGAATTGAGTCCATTGTTAAACTTATTTCAAAACAATTTTATTTGTGATAATCAGTTGCACTACATACTTGTGAAGCATCGATTCATAAAAAGTAGGAAGGATTTGGAGTCACTCTCTGAGGCAGATATTTACTCTGACCACAACTCACTGGTTGCAAAGATCTGCACTAGGTTGAAGAAGATAATAAAGTTACAGAAGAGAAAACCAAGATGGATCTGGAGATGTTATATGTCCAGTAACAGAAAGTGCGTTGCAGCGTCTGGAATCTAACCACAGATACTTGAAGTACCCTTTGCTCCGATAAGCATTTATAGTGTAAAGATCAATGTGCCAGAAGGAACCCATGTAAATCGTTTCCTATTTTTATCTGATGTGAATTCAATTTCAGTTATTTGACAGGTTTTAGTAAAATTCCGCAGCGTTTCTCGTTATGTAACACGCGGACACACGTGGCCATGTTAACGGGAGCAATGTTGTTAAATTTCATTGCGATAGCTCCACAGATGCGAAGTCATTAACACCTAAAGTTCAGCAGTTTTATTAAACATGCAGACTGCGTATATTAAGTACTACTGACACTTTCTTATGGCATCGGCTATAAATAAACATAAATAGATGAAATATTCTGCGGTTCCATAAATATTTATCGCGTAACCTTGAAGATGGAACTAGAAAAGTATTTAAATTTTTCCTTATTGTTGCCCGATATGAATTCATTTTCGCTTTGTTAACAAGTTTCAATAAAATTCCTCAACCGCTCTCTACATATTACGTATGTGCATACAATTTGCGTAAACTAAAAGCAAGATGACAGAACCAAGCAGAAATTAAATTGAATTAAAATATGAGAATAATAAGCAGTTTTGATATTCATTTGTGATAGAAAATTTAATGAGGAACCAAGGAATAAAACAATCGGTAGAAAGAGACCTGTATCCAAACCTAAAAGAAGATGGCTGAGGCAGTTGAGGAGGAGTCCAAGAAGACACCGAGCTTAAGGTGTATGAAGAGAGAATATAGGAATACAAGTGTTGAGAGACCATACACAGAAGGCGAAGGCTTGATATCGGTTCTTTCTACATGGAACAATAATAATAATAATAAGAAGAAGAAGAAGAAGAATAAGAATTTAAATACTGAGCAATACGCTTGAGGCTTTATTTGGAAGGGGGAAGTAGAAGGTCAGCATGTGACTTTGGAATGCGACTCATTTGGGGAGGACATTTGTAGTGTCTTATATTTTGTGTATGAATTCTAGCCTCCGCGATTGTCAGACGAGGATTGAAAGGGAACTGTCTCTCTTTGGAAAGTCACTAGACTACACGGTGTTAAAAGCCACAGGATAGCAAACTAATTCTTTATTTCGTCAAGACTGCAAAGGAAAGAACAGAAATTAAGAAGTGAACAGCCTGAATATGAAGTCTCAAGGCTCTAAGTTCCCTATAGGTTGTAATTTGTAATACCTAAGCTTCCAAATGTCGGTGTTTTTTAGACATTCTTGCACTTTGGATGAAAGGTGCTAACGGTAGAATTTTGGTGTCAGTATTCTTACAGATTTATGTTATATACATATATGCAAGTGACATGTGTTTTTGAACTGTAATTTCAAGACTGAGAAAGGCATTTCTATTAATTAATTCGACAAAAACAAGGATCATATCATTATGTAAAGAGTAAAGTGTGACACATTTGTTCATAACTTGATATTTTTCTGCTTGATATGTTGACATGAGCGTAGCGAAATTTTAAGCAGCTGCCTTTGTTACGAGAGACGTTACACAGACAATGTGAGACTTTTGCCGCAGTTGTTCGTAGTCGCCACTGAAGAAACAGCAGTGCCAGTACTTACTTCTCTAAACAAATTAGACGGTTGAATGTGAACCCTGCTGTCTTCTGCAGCACCGCACTTGAGTTTAACCATAGCTTGCTCATACAGGAGCTTAACATTAGCCTATTTATTTTAATCTACACCGCGTCCGTTACGCTCAATAAAACATTAAAATCAATATGTGAACTTGTCATATTGGAAGTTAAGAAGTAAATAGTAGGTCATACTCACAATAAATAGAAAACAGGAACTTGTAAATCGGCTCAAACTTTCTGTAACCGAGGAGTGAAGAAAACTTCGACAGCAAACCCTTGTTAGTACAGACTTACCGTTTAACATGAATTTCACAATTTGACCTGCCATTTTGACCCCTTGGCTTTTAATTACTCAAGAAGTTTCATTCTGAACCTATAACCATGTGTAATGCCCTCGCATTAACGTTATTTGCTGCCACGGACTCTATTGCTTTCATAGCCTTATCAATCATTTTTTCAGCAGCAGACTGTTTTTTATGTCATTAGGAATCAGGCTCTCTGTTTCGCTTCGAAATTTTCTGAACTCTTATGCGCCAAAATATTTGTACGAAACAGGGAACACTCTTTTGTTTACTTATCAACATTCAACAGATAAAAATACCCGACAGCAAACCCAATAACGAAATAGTAAACAGTTACCATTAATACAACTATTTATTACGTTATATTGATGAGTTACATGGCTACATGTTTCGACCACTAAGTGGTCTTCCTCAGGCCATTAAAACATTCACACATTTGTCTGCCTTACGACAGGTCCATAACCTGCTCCAAAGCGAGTTCTCCAGACAGTGCGATGTAGTACATGCTCTTTCAATTACAAGTATTTTCTGTTTTCCTTGAGGTCATACAGTAGCTGCTTACATCTTCTTCTCGTCTCCCTTTTTCTTCTATCCTTCCGTCTATCTTTCCTTACGTAACGTGTTTAGAAAGCAGTTCCTATGCAACTTGTGACCAATCTATTTAGCCTAAAGTATTTTGATTGTTTGTAGGAAGTTCCTCTTCTCCTTGACTCTTTGTAATAATCTTTAAATAACTTCCGTGGCTACGTTTTCATAAAAAAAAATTACTATGATTTTACAATGTGCATGTGACTATAAAATATTAAAGGTAATAAAATATATGAGAATTATATTAATTTTTAAATGTATTGCCTTTTGAGGGAATGCGATCTATTAAATCCGTTCCGTAAGACATTTAGTTCAGCTTGTTGTCTGTCGTCCCATAGACTGCGGCCTGTTTACTACGTGATGTGCGCTAGTATGTGGGACGTGTTTGTTGATAACTGCGTTTGGTGTTTTGGAGCTGGTCTTATTGATCTGTGCACACTCCTAGACGGGAGCCTCTGTGCTACAATCCAGAAGGTCGGGGGTGCGATTACCAATGGAGTCATTGGGATTTTTCATTGACTTAATCCTTTCGGCCGCACAATGGCAATGTGTTTGACGAAGCCTCTAACAACAATGAGCACAAGCCATATTACCAGGTGGTGTAAAGGCAGTCGGTTAGTGAGGTTAACAACGTTACCACGTTATATGCCGATTGAAATTTGGTAGCCTCAACCTGCTCGAAGTCGCAGGGCTTTTCCAGGTATGTACAGGGATTGCCTTAGCTTTACACTCCTTGTCGAGAAGAGATAGTCTTTTCCCGACAAAGGATGTAATAGACCGCACCCCTTCAAACGCCGATACTACACAGTATATTAGTTGTCACATATTCAATTACACTTAACATTTTATATTCATATGTACTTTGTAACACCATAGATTGAGATCACATTCCGAACTCCCATAAATTATAATTATATAATAATGTTGCAATTATAATTTTAGATTTATGCGTTTTAAAGACCTGAGAAAAACCACTTAATAGTCGAAACATGTAGCTGTGTAACTCCTCTATGTAACACAATAATTAGTTGTTTTGATGGTAGTTGATAACGACCTTGTTTGTAATATACACAACAAAATGAAATGTACAATGTAAGAAAACAATAAAACAAAACAAGAACAAAAACATATTTAAAATCTATTATATGACGCAAATAGAATACGTTTATTCACATCTTTTATTTCTTCATTTTAAATGTCACTAACCTTCCATAAACTATACTGCGTTAAAGGCTACAAGAAAATTACAGAGCTTTATATTCGTGAAGACTTTACAAGACGCAAGTGCAAAGGATGTAGTGCACTGCCCTGTATATGAATTCAGGAAGCTTTGTAGTTGCTACAACTTATAATTTGTAGTGCTTAAACTTCCAGGTTATTAGTGTTTAAATGTTTTAAATCTTGGCCGTCTTTTGTTGAAATCTCCTGACGGTATACGTTGGATATTTCTTTAAAACTGTGAATGTAATTGTATTCAGAATCAAAATTATTTGAGGTTTTAATAATAGTTTGAACTGTGAGAAAATATTTTTCTTCTGAATCAACTTGATCAGGAAAACATGAAGTCGTTGTGTCAAGAACAAACTTTGATACATTTAACAACGTCCATACCGTGTAATTGCGTGTATTACAACAATTTGTATTAGTACCAACTCCTACACAATGTTGAAACACAATATGCAATCACTTTACACAAACCCCAAATGTATCGCTACACTAATACACCATCTTCAGGGGGGAACACATTTAACACTTACAACACACAAGCCCTGTCGTTAAAATGTTCATTAAAACGGTATAATAAACTTTTAGTTTCTTATAGTAGTTGTGATATTTTATAGGCGAAGCCAATACAGGTCCAAAAAGTGAAACCTGATACTTGTATCCGCAACGCTGCATTTTGCGACATGTTACTTAGTAGTGAGCAATAATCTTCAATGCACCAACAACTTTTACAAGACATGCTTCAACATACTGCTTTAACTTGTGGTGGTTCAAATAATGACGGTTTTATTGAACATTTTAACAACTGGTCTTTTGTGTTTTAAGTGTTACGTGTGTTCCTCCGTCAAGATGGTTTAATGGTGCACCGAAACATGACTGCGCGTGTGTAAAGTGATTGCTTAACTTTGTGTACGAGTTGGTACTAATATATATTATTGTAATATTTTGATACATTTTTTCATGACTTAAAATTATCCCCTCTAAATTCTGACATAAATGTGGCGTTATTATGAGGGATATTACCCAGACAGTTCCAAGGCTTTTGCCCCATTTGTCCATACTGGCCAGTTAAGAAAGAAAGCATTACCGGTCCTCATTTCCCTAACTGCCCAATATGTTCAATTTGTCCCTGTTCGCTGTGCATTTCTGAGCCTGATTTCAATTTTAGCGTGCTCGTCCGGTTTCTTTGGTCCGTCCATTTCTGTTTCCGTTCCGCTGCAGCCGTTGCCTCATTAGGAACGTCGAAGGCAATAAGACAGCTTGTCGTGCTTGAAGATGAGACGTGCAACAGAGGCTCAAGTCTCACATTGAAAGTGGGACATACACGTTTACATAAGGAACCGTAATTTCTGTGACGAACGAGTGAATAAAGTTGTCATAGCACTCATTTAGTAATATATGATGTTTTTTGGTATGAGTTTCGCATTTTGACTTGCTAGTTTCAGACGTTGGCTCCAAGTGGCTCACGACCATTCATATTCAAAATTTAAATATCTTGAAGACCCTTATAAATTTCAATCTAATACGCAGTTATTGTTGGTACTGACTGTACTGTGATGCAGTGCTAAGAAAGTAATTCAACACTTTTTTGAGCCGTGGATTCTCTTTCCTTATTTTTAGGATGCTTGTCGTACGCTTCGTGATATCCTGTCCTGATTCCCTTTTTTCATCATCATCATCATCATTATCATTAGTGGTCTTAAAAATCATGTATTTTCTGCTTTCAGTTCTTGTGCCCCTCTGTTCTTTATGGTTCAGGTTCTACTACCACAAAACAAAGGTGCTTTCGAAGTAATGTTATGTAGTCTTAATTTTTTGTCCCTTGTCATACAGTTCCAAAATGTCGTTTGATTATTCCGTTCAATTCTCCTATTATTTTAGGTCTTATGTTAATATCGTTTTCTTCTCCTGATATTAAATTTTCCAAGTAATTAAGATTAGAATCTTTTTCCACAATTTTTCCCGCAGTTTATAATTTGATCATTCTCATGTTTTTCCATAGAATCCCATTGCTTTTCTTTTAAAAGAAGGTGTTTTCAGGTCATTGTTCTTCAATTTTGTTAAATTCTGTATCTGCTTTTTATAATTCTTCCTCAGACTGGGGGATGATTTCTTGTGCATCAAAGAATTATGAAATATCAATGAAAACCCTCGTGCTTGCAGAGCATTTCTTAGGAGAAGAGAAATACCGCACATTAAGGTACATCTCAAAACCTTCTTATTATATGAAATAACCCGGTGTTTTTCCAATAACAACAGAAAAAGCAAACACTTCTATCATAACAAACTGCGACTGTTTTTATCTAACTACCTCCATGGAGCAGAGTCCTTCTTCAGAAATTAATGCTTCTACAGACAGAGAAGAATTCCTCCGCAATCTGTGTAACCGAGTGCTCATTAACGTGTTCACGACACTCCACCATTTACCTGTAACATATGCCCGATGATTCCAGTCCGCAAACTACCATCCTGTTTGCTGAAGACCAATTTTCATATTACCCCATATAGTCTCGCTTTTCAGGCGGTCTGCGCTCTTCATACATTTCCATCAAAGCCTCGTATACATTCTGTCTTTCTACCATATCCTACGAATGACAAGAAAGTAAAATTTAATTATCAATGATTCTCTTAACTTGCCTTCCCCATTTCCGGATTTGCCTGCATAGGTGACATCGTCACATCAAGGATTTGCTATGGTATATTGATCACATAATGGTATTTTACATTTTATTCGTCTTAGTAGTTAACCTCTGACACGTGAAGTGTTACGACTTCATTGCGCAGTCTGCGTGATGACGTTATCACAGGATTGTCTTTGACTGTGGGATGTGAAGGTACGAGATTGGAATTGACAGAATGAGAGGGTGGGATTACGATCAATTTAATGTTGTTGTTGTACAGGAGAAAACTAACATATACATAAGGAGAGAGTGTATTTACCATAATAATGTTTTATGATCAATCTGTGTTTTGTAACATTCATACAGTGTGAGAGCCTGAGTATCTGGATTGGGACAGTATAACAATTGTAGTCTTACCGTAGGTACAGGAAGACGTTGACTGCTACAATTAGTACCGTTCTGAATTTGTACACCGGTCATAGCGTTCTTCCGTGTGGCGTAAGCATCTCTGGAATTCCGTTTCGTGAATTTTCTACACGCCTTCGAATGTGCTTTAATTCGAGCAATATTCGCCAAAATTTCTCCTAATGGATAATAATTATTACCCCAAACTTGATAGTAGTTACTTAAAATGAGATCGTTATCTTATTTGGCTTGATTTCACATGTCATTGTACAGAGAAAGAAAACAAAATTTCAGCAGTCCGCCACGTGTACAGATGTTCCGTTAAAATAGGTGTGACATACTGCATGATAGCCTACAATACTATCAACATCGTTAATCGTCTTCGTCTGCATTTTTCGAAGACATGGGCGTTTTTTCACTTTTTCATCAGTCGATATGACGACGGGCGACTTGAACGTACGAAATACACAACCGAAGTTTGGCCATCTTTGCAAGAGTATAACATTCAGAGGCTTGTGTTATAGTCATGACAATGTTAGGATAGCCTCTTTCATGCGCTTCATTAGTTGCAGAAACTAATGTGAAAACTTAGAGTGAGTCTGTGTGACAGTCGACCATACATGTAGACTAGAAATAAACAAACTCTTATGATGAATATGACGTTATACTGCAGATAATTGGAAATGATTTATATCTATGAGTATACACAAAAGGATAATGAAAGCCAATGACTGTCTATCATAAAACACAGAGGTGAATATTTGTGCTAACAAACATTATGTAAGGACCTGATAAATTGGAGTTCAGTGGTGTTTATAAACAGGAGCACAAATTGTTGTCTTCAGAAATATGGACATCAATTCATAAATCAACACCTGCAGAAGTTGTGGAATGGAAAGTTAAAATGGCAGAGAGTAGGTAAATAAAGGAATGGCTGGGTGACACAATGTCAGGGCTTCGTGCAGTAAGGATGTAGAAAATCTGAGTACGATCGATTAGACGCTCAAAAGAATCGAATATTTCCAAATATAATAGGCCATGACTTTCAGTTTACAAAATGGCGACTTGGAGCGAGAGGAAATTAAGAAACAAAATAAGGGGTTTTATTGGTTTATCTTGTGCATATTGATCAAGATCGTTTATCAGTATACGGGCATAAATCTTTGTTTATTAAGTTGTTAATTTTTCGAACGCGTTAGAGGACCGTTATTTCCTCTCGTCATACATGAGTAAATAAAATACTTGATTAAGACCAAGAATAAAGTTGGTTTGATTCATTGCGCTAGTCATAAGGACCAGTTTCAGGTTCTTGTGAACATGGTAATGATCACGAAGGTCCCATATAATGGGGTGAAATATATTGTCTAGCCTAGTAGCTACTGCTATGTAGAGAACATCACATTGTTAAATGCTCAAATTGATTTAGACTCTTGGGGAATACGGAACAATTTCCTTAACAGTGGAAGTAGTGATTCATTGAACATTTGTATAAGAAGGATGGTAAAACTGAGTGCAATAATGATCGGGGCATTTAGTGTTATCGACTACATACACAACTTTATCCAATACTCTTCTACCTAGTTTAACTGCAAATGTAGAAAATATTGTTAAAATAAGAGTATCTTATTTATTATTTGTTCTTCACAATGTTGCGTAAGGTAAATGTAAGCAAGCAGTTTTGAAATCGTCGTTGGACAGTTGTTATGTAGGCCTTCTTCCACTAACCCTGTAAGGGATTTTATGAGTGTTACTGTTACAATATCTCGGCGGTGTGTGATGACGATGGTCGACCTACTTTGGGCGAACTTTGTTTCACTTCTTTAGTTTCTTTTGCATAGGAATTGAAATCGTAAGTATTAAAAATATAAAATATATCATCAATGTCTTGTATGACTGACTTAGGATGTCATGAAATGTTTAACGTGATGGTTTTGGTTTATGACTAAATAATTGTGGAACTTTAAGAAACAGAAATGCGTGTGTAGCCATAAAATTCGAACGTACAATCAATATTTCGCATGATTATTGTCTAGGATATCTTGAAATGTTTAAAACTGGTTTCAATTTTTCACAAAAAACTCATTAGAGTAGGACGGAGACTAGAGAAAAATCTTCACTGCTAAAAGGTAGGTATGATTGCTTAATGCTTTGAGCTTCCTCCACATTATGTACGTAACTTCTTGAAAATCACCATTATATATATTATTACGGTAAGGTCTGTTATGATCTAATGAATTATCGAATGGAAATTTTCAAGATAGACATTTTGGGAAACCTATGATTCGGAATTAGTGGCAATCTGCTTTGTTTTCTTCAATTCTCTCTGAACATAATTAGTTTAACTAAAATGGCTAAGATTAAAAACTGACTGTGATGCCTTCACTCGACGCATGTGTCGTGTAGTACAAAGTCGATTGATGAGTTTGCAAGTATTACTCAGGTTAACCCTCCTATTGTGAATAGGAATACAAATCCTATTGCTCACAGCAGGCTGCTCTGTATGTTAGTTGCGACCCGTATATTGTTGCAAGTCATCTGAAGATTTTAATCCCTGTTGTTACTGCAATAACCTGCATCTGCCGGGACTTCCCGTGGGGTTGTGCAGTAAAACAGAGGCATTATATTTAGTATGGAATTAAATTAATTTGAGGACGTCTGCTTAATGAAACACACTTTAACCTTCTTCACTACATTTTATAAATCAATCTCCATTCACAAATCATTTAAAATGAAGTATATGGAGGGATGTGTTAATACACGGTAATTTTAAATGATCTGTACAAAATACAATTCGAACTAAAACTAGAGGCGTTGTACAATAATGACTTCTGTATCATACAGGCAAATTTCTATGTCGCTGATTCTCATTTATTGGTATCGAATGTGAACAACATTGATTTTTATATACGTCAAAACAATTATCTAATTCCACTCTATTCCTTTTGTTACGATTCTCTGAAGACGGCGCTTACTCCCCCCACCACAAGAAATTAATATTCGCATTTGAGATTTTTATGAATCTGCTGTTATGCATATATTGTACAACGGTTGGAGTAAAATTGTTACTGTGCTGAAAGATGTATAGTGGGCCTCAAATTTTAAATGAGATAAAGAGCAGTCAAATCTATTACACTTTATTGGCGTAAAAAGCTTTCTTAATTGTGGGATAATATAAAGCTTCCTCCTTTTAAAAAAATATTAAATACAGGATGTTATTTTATTCTTGCTGTATAAGAAAGAGCACTGTAGAATTTCGAATTGTAATATTTTGTGTTGCGAGCGTTCTAAAAAGTTAGCAAGTAACAAGTGTATCAAGATAATCATATAGCGACAAACTTTTATTTTAATCGTTTGATGTCTTCAGGAAGCAGATACATTCTTGAGGGAGTGTCTTTTAGTATCACTAATTTAATGTGAGCAGAAGGATATGACTTAAATAATTAGCATGGAAAACCAAGCTTATTCCCTGGAAATGTGATCTGAAATTTTACCTTTCAAAACACATTCCAAATATCCCTCAGGGCCCACCGTTTCTCCTGACTGGTGGATTCCATACGAATGTTCCTCTTGATGTGTGATAACGACCACTTCCCTGACCCTAAAACCGACATCTAGAAAACATGAAACGTTATTTTCATACCCGCCTTACACCTTCATGCCTTTGATCCGTAGGCGCAAGTGTAATCATCTCACAGGTCAAGTGTTTGTCACCGAGCAAGCTGACGTAGTGGGAATGCTTTAGACTTGTATTCGGAATTATGTCGGTTCAAAATTGAAACTTGAAATGACGGGTTCTGCCAAATGTTTCGTACACTTTCTTTCACATTTCAAGTTTTCCGAAATATGTGACATTTAGAGCGACTTTGCGATTATATGCACATAGGTTAATATATACCGAATATTGTCCAGTTTATATACCTTAATGTGACGAGGGTAGAGTATAATTCTAAGAAGGGTTATATTTTCAATTTTGTTGTGACACTCATGCACCAAATAAGATGTGATCCTAATACTAAATTATTAAGCTGTGTATGGTTAATAAGCTAGTTAAAGTGCGCTATCCAGATCCTATGTTTAATACAAGTAGAAGAAAAGGAGCCACAGACATCACTCTATGTTAAGATTTGGTGTTCTCCTGTCGACGTCATTAGCCCTGTCTCGTTCCTTCATTCTTGTCTTTCACTTGAAGCAGAAACATGAAGAAGGACAGCGTCTCTTGCATTATCTGCGAAAAAAACAAATAATTAGTTAGCCACGTGTACGAGTATATGAGTAAGAAGCCAAAGTACCTGTAAAAATAAAACGAAAACTGTGCGTTAATAATTTTTCAGGGAAGAGCAAACGATTATCTCGCAATGTGTGACGTTTAGGGTCAATAATTGTATTACCGTTTTGTGGAATTTTTGTATATTTTTAATTTCTTTTAGACGTGGTTATACTCGATATTATTGGAATTTATTTCCTCTCACTTAGTTCATCAAGTTGAAAGAATTGAGATGTTTTCAATACGATGCATATTTTTGACAATGCTAATGCTGAATTCATTAATTGTATGGACACAATTCGTAATTGGATTGATTCCTGATAAAAAAATTAAATTAGCTGTTAATGGACATTACAATTTCAGGAAATAGAATTGTGACCAAGAAAGACCCCGAAAACATTTTAAAATATAAAGATCTACCACATAATTCCAGCATACTTTGGAGGTCCAAAACAAAAGTGATTCAAGTAATAATAGGAGCAACTGGAAACATCTACGCATTATTTAGGAAGTATTTGGACAACGTACCTGGAAAGTCACTCTGCAGATTTGTGACCGACCGGAGATATGTAGGCGCCCGGGCAGGTTCTTAATTTGGCGCCCTAACAGGCTAATAAATTTGCTCATCTTTAAACTGATATTCTTTAAACTTTTCTGGTCTAATACAGGGCTCGCGATATTTAGGACAGCGTGTGCCCAAATTGCGAATAACATTCGGAGAAATTCTTTCGCATGTGGAAACCCGAATTTATTGTTCCGTATTTCCGATTATTTCAAAGATATTTTCGCTCCCCTTCTATGTCCGCGCATTGGGCAGCTGCCCGCCTGGCCTTCCCCTTATTCAGGCCGTGGCGGCATCGGAATGTTTTTCCTTTTTCAATAATACCTTCGATGTAATATAATACTATAAAACACAAACAAGGTACACATTTAAATACTTATTTATTAGATATATCAAATTATTCGCCGGGAAAACATTATCTGGGATGAAAAGAGTTCCAATGTAACTGGAATGAAACGTGATGGGTATTTAATAAATACGTTTTTAATTGTATACGTTGCTGGTATTTATAGCATTATTCTTTCGTAGAGGGTCATGATGGGTTAAAAACCTTCGAGGTAATTTTGTTTCTTTATATAATATTATTCATGACCTGCTGTGTAATAAATGAATAAAATTTTGTTGTTTTTTTATTGATACAGAGTACTTATTCCACATACATTCAATGTGGTCACATTTGACACCGGAACAAACTTTCCCGCTGTCAGTTGGAACTGCTTGTTAGCTGTAGCGATGATGAACATCAGACATCGCTGAAATGGTATAGGAGTTCCCACCCAGTCACACCCGAATGCCGCGTCTCTCACACTCTCCGCCTGGAACGTTCACAATTAATGTTTTAGGTTTTCTTGAGCCGTGCTGTCTGGCACTCTGGGAGATGTACCGGATATTTACCATCCGTAATGCAGTGGTTTTTGACACAGCATGCAGGCATAGAATCATACTGAGGCGATATGCCATCTACTAAGTGCTTTAAGAACTTCTTTTACACTTGCATGATGTTTTCATACATAGTTTTTTTAAGTGTCGACCTATCATGTTGTGTCATGCCTTCTGTACAATGGGTACCGCGGCTTTTCCTGGAAGTAAAGCGGACGGGGCGTGGTGCTGACCACCCACCGCCACCTTTTAGCGCCAAGGTCTAAAATGGGTAGAGTTATACTTCTATCTCCCTTTTGTGTCTGCTTGGCATGTATTGGGACAGCTTTAATTTTGTCATGTCATTTTCTCTGAGTTTCTGAAAATACTTCCGTCACCTATATAAATTTTAGCCTCAAGTTTGCTTAAGCATTGTATGATATCCCTGTTGTTAGTAATGCAAAAGAATATTATTGTATATTACTACTGCTAGCCTAGCATTTAATTTTGATTAGGGGTTTATTACATTTTGTCTAGAAATAAGGCCAGAATTTTAGCAATTTCGCGATACCCAATGTTAAATATTTTTCTACATTTGACTAGCTAGAAGTAATTTTTTGCACAAGGAGTGTAAATTTATTTTTGTGGAAATATAAAATATAAAGTTTGAAACACATAAATGATACACACTAAGTGAAATGTCTCCTAAAATTATCTGTTCAAATATACTGCCCTTCAGTTAAAATTCTTTGAGAGTGTGGTAGAGTTCAAAGCAGGAGAGAAGAGATAGATTCCTGACACACTGTTCACACGTCCATGAAGGGTCCTTCCCTTTAGCATACCATGTTCATGTGCCCTGGAATACAAAATACCTGAAATGTTTCTTCTCTTTTGAAGCTGTGGAAGGTATCCTTTTTATGAAAGTGACCTCAGGAACATCTCAGACAACTTACTGGTAACTAAGGCCGATTTTATTTTGGCGAGTTTTCGTTTACTTCTGCAGTTTACACTACATAGGGATGTAAGGTCCTTAGTCTTGTTGCCACCTCATTCATAATATCTTCATCCACAACCTCTATGAACGTAATATTTCGAGATCACCATCTCATCTTCATTAATGATATCAGGAAAGGGAGCATTTGTTATGCTAGAATTAATGGAATCGAGATCCTTATTTTTTACGCCAAAATGTTTTTTGCGTCCGTAATTAAAAATAACTACTTTGCTGGTTATAAAAATTAAAATAAAATTTTTGCTTTCTATGACTGACTGAATTATCTAATACCATGGTTTCAATTTGTTGCAAAAACAATTGTACAAACCTGACTCAAAAATATCAATTTGGTATGTTGTAAAATGCAAAATAACGTTCGTGTTTTGTATGACTGACAAGTAGGATGTCATAAAATGCTGGAAATAATTTTAAGCCCTAATCAAATGTAAATATATGACTGTCATAAAATGCAAATTAGTGTTCACTATTTACATAATTAACACGTTTAAAATTATGACATTCATGAAATTCTCCTTTCAATTTTTGACAAAAAAAGCAGGAGAGTATAGAAAAAGATCCGCAGCTGAAAGAAGCTGTAATTGCCTAATCTCTTGGAAGCACCCCAACATTTTCTACGTATCACTGTAATAACAGCAATAATAATAATACGCCCTTTACTCTTACGTGTTGTGTCAGTTGATTTCCAAACCAGCCGATCAGAAGCACTTCACAAGCGAAAGACACATAAATTTCCGCTGCTTGACTCATGTCCGCGTAATCTCCCCATCTCTGCAATAAAAGTATTTCATAATACTAGTAGAAAGGGAAAAAATTACTAGAAAAAATGAATTGTGATAAAGTAAATTAATCTGAATATGCGTTTTAATTTTATTGGGTTTTTAATTATATGACACTGTATAAGTCCGGCGGAAGATTCCCCTACGAAACCCGTGACAGTAATAGAGAGACTGCGAGCTGTTCTGTCCTCCATTACGTTTAATAAGTTGACAATTTTGTCATTACGTCACATGTTAGTGGCGATATTCCTGTGCTTGCAAACAAGCTTCACACGCCACCAAAAATTATGATAGACTCATCGAAGCACTTCTTGGGGAGTGCTTGAAATGACTCCCGGATATGTGATATAAACTTTATCTTTAAGCGTGGGGCCCAGAATGATACGTGTTTGAATCTTGGAATCGTGATCGTAAACTTGTCCGTGACCAATTCTCTTCAGCTAACGCCAGCAGCGACGAACTTATCTTGTAAGCTGTGACATTATTATGACTGAAATAACGCCTTCTGTTCATTTTTCAATTCTTGGAATGAGTGTCTAATTATCAAGTTTACCTAACACTCGAAATTTATGTTTTTATTAATAAGACTAGATCCAATTATTCTTTTGCAAGTAACAACACACCAGACAACGACCTTAATTTTATGAAGATGATATTCAAATAACTAATGTGTATTTTCTTAACTACAGTACAGGTTGTTTTATGTATTTACATATCCACTCAAATATGGTCCTGCTTCGCAAAATAATTGACACTTCTTGGTACACATTTCCAAGGAGCACGGTTCGTTGCAACCAGATTCAGAAACGAATCCAGGCGCAAGTGTCAGGATTTCATATATATATTTGTTAGTCAAGGTTTACAGAGGCGTACGTCGACTATCACAATGTTGTTTGCAATATGCAGCCTGAATATATATTTATGGAAAATATTACTTAATAACAATTCCGTCAATGTACGAACCAGTCCTGCTAATATAAATATATGCCACCATGTCTTATAGTGACACCATTTTCATCGTCACATATTCAATCACTGAAAAATTTAATGTCTGTCCTGATTTCCATATAATATTCTTTCTACAACAATTTGAAATTCAGTAGTAATATCAAGCATTAGCCTTTTGTGATCTCATAAGCTCAAGTTGTTAATTTGAACACCACGAATCATTTACACTGCTTTTTTCTTTCTCATACGTAATAAAACAGAAATCCGAAACCCATTTCATCTTTCTAAACTAACATTGTTCTATCTTTATCTGTTCTTACGTTTGTCCGTACAAGATAATAATCATAATATTAATTATAATTAGAATTATAATTAATATCTTCTACTACTCCTTTAAATGTGGGACTAGTTTACACACGCAAGTACGGAAGTCATGTACATAATTACCGGCAAGTCCATGAAGAGCAGCACAATTTTAATGGGCCCACTTATTACATCGAAGATATTCAATCAAGTGCTCAGCGAATGACTTCAAACAATTTGAGCTATGTTCCTCTTCTGCTTCAGTATCATTCTTTTATCTTCCATGCACGGTTGCTACTCACATTCTACTTATTTATTTGCTGGCTATTCGCTTCAATGTTTTTCTTTTATTTTTTATTTTGTTTATTTTTCATTTGGCACGTTTTCTTCTTTTCCATCTCAATCTCGAAAGACTTGATGCACTGCCCTTTTTTCCTTCTTCTACCGTATGATGGTTACCGCTTGCTGAAATTGTATGCACGTTAGTCTCTTTATCTTGGCAGTTTTGACACCTGCACGTTGAGGAGCGTCCGTCAGTTGTAAAGGTGGAAAGTGATTACGCTTCTTTATTCTGATTTTCACAATCTTAACTGAGGATGCCTGCTCATGAACCGATAACAAAATTATTTTGTAGCAGAGTTATTTTTATTTTGAAATCAATGAGAAATGTGCCAAAATGTGGCGCCTTTCTTAAAAAGGTATTAAAATGTTTTGACCGCTTGGTCATCCAACCCTTCCGAAAGAGATTTTGAAAACCTTTCTATCTTCAACATCAATTTTCCTTGATTTTTTCCTATTCTTGTCGCGCAATTTTGACTTAAACTTTTACTCACATTATTATGTTGAGCAGTTTCTGGCACGGTTATTTCTTTTAATAATAACTACTGAAAAGCGTTTTTCACGTCTTTTCCTCTATTTGCATTTTCCATTATTTCTGCTATTGAATTTTGCAAATGTGAAGATGTAGGTTAATCTGGAATATGGTAATAAGTAATGTAAACTGCGCGGGGCTACCGGCGTTGTAACTGTCGGGTGTACCGGAATCTTAAACTCGATAAAGTTGTTGTGTTCTTAACAAAATGGCTCTTTAAATACATCTATATCAGATCAATAAGGAATAGGGCTACGTGTATACTGACTTGTATGAAACAAACTCAAGTTTAATTTAACACTTACACTTTTCTTAGTGCTCCGTGTTATCTTTTTATCTCTACGTCATGTTGCATGTGCCTGTTGTGATAGATACTTAAAATGCTGAAATTAACACATAACCCTGCAAAACGCTTGCGATTATTAAACCCGTACTGTTACAGAACAAATGTGTAGATACAAATTTTCACATACCTGCCTATTAAACATGAAGATCAAGAAGTTTAATAAAAAAAGTCGAATTAATATCACAATTGTAGGCATGGTTACTTAATGACGCTACAAGAGAGAGGGACATTTTCAAAGTCTAGTATTCTGTTACACGCATTCCAGTGAAATTGCAGATCCTAGTGCCCGCGCGTTCTACGGCTTGGGTGTGCGGTTTCTCGCATGTTGGGATTGCGGGTTCGAATCCCACCGGGGGCGTGGATGTCTGTCTCTTGTGAGTGTTGTGTGTTATCACGTGGAGGTCTCTGTGTCGTGGTGATCACTAATCCCGAGGAGTCGTACCGACTGTGGCGTGTCTCAGTGTGATCGTGAAGCCTCGACAGTGAGGAGGCCCTGACCTAAAAACATGCCGTTCATGAGTTAATGTGAAAAAATTCTGTGAAGCTGGAGAGGCCACAAATAACAGTATAATAAGTCGCATGCGCTTTGCATGCTCGATATCTAAATCTACAAACACAAACTCCGAATATGTAATAATTACTACTTTTGCACGGCAAAAATGGTTGCACGAAAGCACCTCAGTCTCTCTTTATACGTACATTGCCTGTCTTGTTATGTTTGCTAGCATTATAGTGGGATTCGAGGTGGCGAATTTGGTTGGGGGCCTGCCCTACAGGCAGGAATTTCAAGATTGTGATTTCCGATGGGGTCATTGGTCGACTCAATCTGCAACATAAATAAGTACCAGGGATACTTGCTGGGGGTACAGGCGGTCGTTGCTTAGGGCTTACAAACTTGCCACCTTCTTGTGCCGATATTCTAGAAATTCTGGGAACCTCAAACTACTGGAACCTTAAGGTCCTGCCCAGTCCTGCGTAGAGAAAAATGTACATAGCATCATGGTAATGTTTGAAAGGGAATTTCAGTACCAATATTCGGGCTTTCATTGCTAAACAATGCCATACTTAAAATTTCTGACACAAGAGGATAATGCTAACAGGCAATGGCGTAACTGATAATGATATTTCAATTGAGTCTACTGTATTCTGGGATGTGACGCCGTGTATTGATACTGAAATTCTTATGTTGCTCAGTGAGATTTGCAGTTCTCACGGCCGTGCCTGAAGATAACCGAAGGGTGGTCCACACTGATAATAGAGGCAGCCGGTTGATACATATCTGCTCGATCACACAGCCCCACATATCATAAAATTTTTATGTACATTGTTTCAATCACAAAGTTCCTTATACTGTACCGTGACTACAGAGAAAGCGCTGAAGCACATTGTGGCCAGTGAAATCACAAAGTGGCCACACAGAGCAAAATTCAGCGCATCTTCCATTTGTTGCATGAACCTGTAAATAAGAAATGGTGTACTGAAATAGCTTGGATATATGTGGTAACGGGATTAATCTACACTTTAGTTATAACACTGTAGACTGTATTTTTTCCAGCCATCAGAAATCCTTTCAGGGTGACCTATTTCATAAGCATTTCTTTGTTAGACGACATTTGAATACGTTTATTGCATTTGCAGTCACGTGAATATATTACTTACGCTACTATTTCCTGATGGTGTCGAATGCACGCATTTAGCTTAGCTTGCAAGTTACAGTTTGCAAATGTATGAACTTGTTCATCTTCCTGTCCGTGGTCAAGCGTGATATGTTCCTGTCTGATATCCAGTATGGCTGCCTTTAGCTTTTCGAACTGAGCGCAGGCCACGGCGATCAATGTCATAATCAGAGATGCGAAACCGCAGACTATGCCCATTCCAAAGACTGCTGAGAAACACTGTAAAAAGTTAAAGTAGATAACTGAGATTTGTGATAAAATTAGGGCATTAAAGAATGCTGATAAAACTAATTCAAGTCTAAACTAATGCCAGTGTAATAATCATAGCTTTGTATAAAGATTGTTCTGAATTTCACCATCCTCAAATTCTCTTTTTCATTTATGTGCTACAAATTCACATTTGGCCAAAATAAGCTTTAATTTGGATGTAATTGCAATTGAAATTGCCTGGACTAGAAGTGAAAACTTGTTGTGAATATTTTGTGATGTATTTCATGTGTCAGTACTTATAGAAATATAACTACATTAATATTGTTTTCCTCATCAGTAAGAGTAAGTATTGGTGATGTGTGAATACGGGAAATTAACCAAAGAAATAACGTTGGGCAAAAAAGGAGTGGACGTACTTAGATGGGAATTGAGCCCATTCTTCTAAAGAGCATCATAAAAAATGCAGTGCATATGAATTTGTGTTGTTGGATACAGTGTTTGGACACAGGCTTCGTTTCGAAATCAACATACTAGACAAAATTTTATTGACTCTCAATATTTAATTTTAAATTTTAATTTTACAATCCCAAGTTTGTAAGAATGACAGTAGGATATGTTTGCCACACTCGCACTCAGTTAATCCCACAATGGCGTTTTGGGTATGCAAATGAGTTTCTAAAGCTGAAGGAACTTAAAAACTGCAGATACATTTGCTCGAAAACAACAAATTATATCGCTTTATTCACATGCGTCTCAGCGCGTCTCCCTGTTGTTAGTTACTTGTATACTTTTGTGGTTTAGCAAACAGATCGCGCAATGTTCGATATCTGTATTGATGTACGAATCGAGGGGAGTATTAAAATTATGGAAAGGTTTAGTAAAGTGATCGTAACATGTGACGATTCAGTGTCGTATTTTTAGACGAGATTATTTTAAATATTCCCCGGTGTCTTGATCTAATGCATAATAACTTCCTTTCACTTCTGTCTGGTCTCACCATTGATAGTTATCGTTGCACATTTAATTCGATACCCACATTAAATCAGCAAATAATACAGCCAATAAAAGCAACGGTTTGTACTGCGGCAGCGCTATACGCTTGTATTCAGCAGATTCCGATCAGACCACTGGCTATAATGCCTGAGTGTTTGTTTACCTTAGTCCCTCGAAAAAAACTTCTTGATATTTCACGAATTTATTGAAGGAAGCTTCATTCATAATCTTTACATTTGCTTATTTTCACCTATCCCGTCATTCAAGCGGAAAAACAAGGATGAACGAAAGTTTTCTGTTAACTCAGAGTTTTAAATTAAGTGAAATCTAAGAAGAAATTCGAAAAGAATTGTATTTTTCTAAGTGAAAGAAAATGTTACCTGCGAGATGTTAACCAATTCGTAGAACGGTGAAATTGTCCAGTCGAAAGGATACCACGCATTAAACATTGTTTCGTGACTTGTTAAGATGCGGATTGTTGATTGGGTGAAGTGAAATGTTACGAGCCCTATAGCTACTCTGATGCTGAAAAACTTAAAAAGCCGAATCCATCCTGCCGCTGTTAAATATCCAGTGTCAGCGTCTCTGGTCGGCATATCTTCCCACGTGAAGCTGTCAGTTAGGTCCATTGCACGTTCAATACTTTGTTGACGCAGTCTGAGACAAAGAAACCACATCAGTATGTAAAGTTCGAGAATTGTGGAAAACTGGTCTAAGAACATCTTGATGAATGTTATCCCTTGTGCTTTAAATAACTAACAAATAAACAGTCAAAATACTGTCTTTATCAGAACCGTATTTTATATTTTTATAGGTAGGCTACTTGTGTCAGTCCCCTTGGAAACTAATGAGGATTTTATATAACAATTTTTAAAATACAGGTAAAAGCTTAAACCCAATACACGCTTTATGATGTCACACAATTATATGTCATCCATTAGAATTTCCTCCAATTTTTGTTAATACTTTCATATCAATATTCATTTAAATTGTAAGAACGGCATTGACTAATAAAAAATGTTTTTAGTATGTTGGGGTCCAATTACTTGTATCGTCTTTTGATTTTGTTAAATGTTTGAGGTTCAATAATGAAACGAGTTAGGGGTGTATCTACTATTTGTTTGCTTTATTTTTGTCGCTTTCGCAATATTGGGAAAAGTGAATATTTCGTTCGTCATTGTCGGCTCCCACTGACAGGATTTTCTTGAAATTTGATATTTAAGTAATTTTCGAAAGTCTGTCGAGATATTTAAGTTTCATTTAAATCTGGCAAGAATAACTGATATATATTTACGATAATAGCTCGCTGAATTTTTTTAGAAGGAGAAACGTTTCAAACATAAATTGTACAGTGAGTCGAAACACATATTTAATATTCAATAATATTTTCCCGAATATCGTTCCGTTTAAGAGATAATGTGGAAAGATATGGTACTGCTAGACAGGCCATACATGACAATATAATGCTGCGTAGAGAAATGCGCTTTGCGTGCCAGGGTAATTAAGTTTACAGTCGCTCATTGTTAAAGAATGCCATCAGCAAGCGAATATTCTTTTGTTTCGATGTAGTGTTCGTATGTACGAGAGTGCACATTAGATGGAATATAACCACTTTTAAAAACTAGTACGTACAATTTGAATAATTCTGTTACCTGCTAATTTAAATTGTGAGTAAAGGGAGATATTAAGTATAATTATATAAGATTGTATGGTATACTGTGGTTAGTGTATGTAGTTTTATTAATCAACTCGATGTTACTAGGAAACGAACACGGAGTAATACCCGACAGTTGGAAATTTTGAATCGATTCCTCAAGATCTAGATACGGAGATAGAGCGATAGATAAATAGAGGGATAGACAGATATATAGAGAGAAATATAGATATTGTAAATAGACAGATAGGTAGGTAGAGATAGATAGATAAAATGCAGAGATAGATGGATAGATAGATAGATAGATAGATAGATAGATAGATAGATAGATAGATAGATAGAGAAGAAATTATAAATATACTTGAAAATTTTCTCGGAAATATTGTTTGTAAGTCAACAATTGCACAGCTAAACTTCTGACTTAGTGATACATATAAAACACACACATCCACACAATCAACGTAGACGTATAAATAGTAATAGGAACACAAGCTTCAGTTTCTTACACGGAATTCGTTGTTATTTTATAACGATATGTGATCTGTCACAGTAATGCAGTAATGTAGTCTTCTTATTGTGTCATGTTCGTATGTAGATTGTCCTCACAAGCGCACTGTACGGTCGAGAAGTCTCCGACTCTTTCAAACGTCTTGAGGAAAAGATTCCTGGCAAAAAAAAAAAAAACTTACCAATCAGTACGAGTTTCATATTCATATTTTCCAGACGAAATGAAGAGAGAATTGTTCTTTCCGTCATATCATTAATATCAGTGTCTTGTGTGCGGTATTTGTCCGTGCCCTAGTGAGTAACATGGCGGTTTTGAAATAGGAAGGTTGTGCTTTTGCTGTTTTGGTATTACTCTCATAATATTTTATAAGTTTATATCTTTTTCTTAATAATCGTATGTCTTTTCTTATTATTCTATTTATTTTCCATTTTGTAACAACACAGTTTTCGTACTGTGTCACTATCGTTTGCGGATTGATTTTCCTAAGAAGGGGAGTGCACGACTGATTTTTCTCATATTCGTTTAAAACTTTGTGAGAATGAAGATATTCTGACAAAACAAAAAGCTAAGCAATCACACCCAAGTGAAAAATAGCAAACAAAATCTACAGTGATGTTTTCTCTATTCCTAACCACTATCTTCTGTCAATTACGTGCTACGCTGCTAAGTGGCCTAGGGGTTAATTTGGCGGATTTGGGAATTAGAATGTTGCGGATAGGGATTTCGTTGTCGCAAACTTCTATAGGTGCGTAAGAAAAATTGCGAAAAGCAGCTATTAGCTTCGTCATGTCTGTCTGTATGTCTGTCTCTGTCCGTGCGTCCGTCCGCATGGAACAACTCGGCTCTCTCTGGATCGATTTTCATGAAATTTGACATTTAAGAACTTTTCGAAAATGTGTCGAGATAATCCAAGTTTCATTAAAATCTGACAAGAACATCCGGTACATTACATGGGGTTCTACGTGCATTTATGATATCTCGCTCGATATTTCTTAGTACGAAAATTTTTTCAGAGAAAAGTTTTAGGGAAAATCATAACACATTCTTTTTCAGGATTTTTTTCTAAAAGTTGTGCCGTTTATAAGATTATGTGGAAGACTGTGGTGGAGCCAGTCAAAAGGCAAATAACAAAATAATTTGGCGCGTGCGCTTTGCATGACGGATAACTAAGCCTACACACGAAACACACTCGGAATATGTAATACTTATTGCCTTCCGTCGGTAACAATGGTTACACGAATGCGTCTCAGTGTTACGTTTATACTTACAGTGCATCTCTTGTTCTGTATCCAACAACGAATTTCCTGCTTATTTTAGACATTAATTTTGGATCTCTGATAATAGTAAACTGTAATCCTTTATTTGGACACCTTTCAAATTAAACATGTCAGCAACGAAGCAATCATATTATATACAATGACTAAACAACTGGTAAAATAAAAAAGACATTTGTAAATGTTTTATCTACAGTATATTCAATTAGCATAAAATGAAATAGTTTAACGAGTTAAAATATTAGGAGACAACAAAAACAAAACATAATTTGATTCAAATAAAGCTTATTATCTTAAATTACAAATCTGTAACGCGGGCCTACTCCGCGGATACAACCCAGAGTAAGACCACGACAAAGGTGTATACAAACAATACACCTGGTAGCTGCCACCAATCGTAACTCCGTACGATAATTCCTTAACTAAACAATTTAATACACTGGGGAGGGTTTCCAAATTTTATACTGTAAACAAACTCATAAAAACCAAACAATTTATTAACAAAACTATATCTAATCAAACAACAAAATTATTAATACAACAAAGTTACACTACTAAACCCAAAGTAACAATTATAACTCAATCTATTAAATTCCTTCTGTTTCTTTATATTTTCCCAGTTATTCTCTACTATATAACTCTAAATAAAATTCCCTTAATCTGTCGTTGTTGATGTCGTTGTTGGACTCACACACTTTCAGTAGCCTCACATTAACATCCCCCTAGTAGGAATATTGCGTTTCCTTTTTACATACATAATAACAGGTTTGCACCAGTCTTACCTTGTATCAGGATCACTCCGATCATCTCGGAACTAACCGACATAGCCAATGATATTAGCCTCTATTAGTGACGCAATAATTCAATTAATTCACGCCGTTTCCTCTTTTGCGGCACACGGTTTCACTTATCTACTTAGTTGCTCTCGCTTTATCACTCTGTTGATAAACAAGCACTGTTGCCATTCATTCTCTTGTCATTTCAATTAAATGACCGACGCTTCTTTCACTAATCTGCACTTAAATGTTTAACCAAAATAAATTGACGTCTTGCGGCTGCTTTCTTATCTACGCCGACTTAACATTCTTACAAATAAAACTGTTATCTTCAAATTTTCTACAGGTTGTGAATTTCAAATTTCTCCATCCAAAACTGAAGCCAAACTCCCCGAGCTATTGTCCTCTTCATGTTTACAACCTCGTTCAACAATAACGTACATGACAGCTGCTCAAACTAATTCTCAATCAATATTATTACAATACTACCCACATATGGATCTACAATTAAAACACATTGTTAATTTGCACTGCTTCTATCTAGTGCTGCCCTGCAGTTCTATAGCTTGTCTTTTATGAGTGTTAGCCACGAAATAATGAACTTACCTTAGCTTACAACTGGAATATTTCATCATTGTTCACAAAGCTAAAAAACATAAAATTCAAAAAATTTTACTTGCCCAATATTCACACAAATCCTTAAAAGGTATATTGTGATATTTTCATATGAAATATTCCAGTTTAGTATTGTTACAGATCCAGAGTTTTATCTGCAGTAAAGAAACACTTCGTCATCTTTCAGAAAAATAAAATTAAAGGAGGAATACGTACACTTCTCACGCCCTTCAACTTTGAACCACACAAAATTTAACACAATTACAAGACTGATACAAACAACTGTACCCCAAAGTACTAAAACTTTTCATTTTAGTAATTGATGTTTTATTTAAAAGCACAAAACCCAATGGTTATGAATGGCTACTTTGAAGATGTCAATAAAAGTGGAGAAAAAATGCACTGAGTGAAATGACAGAGTGAGATTTCACAAAGTGTGTAATGTTATTTACGTTTCTAACTTTATTGTAGAAATGTTTATAGAAACGCCTGATACAAAAGTACAGCTGTGTTAGACGGAAACTTGACTATTTATTAATCGAAAGCAGACGAATAATTTGACGTATTTTTCTCAAATAATGAACAACAAATTTCGTAAAATCAGTTTACCGGAAAGCCATGTTCTAACACGCCTGGCTGGTGTGTAGTATAAGAAATTCTAATTTTTCAATTTTGCAGTACTTATACAGGCTCAGAACTTTCGTCACTGCTACCAAAATCTAGCGTTTAAACAACATATTTGTAGTATGATAAAGAACCAAATAAGATATGTAAGAGCCCCCGATCAATTGTATTCTAACTTAATACCCTCGACTGCTGTGTGTTTTCTTACACTGACGTGTTGCTGTAGATTTCTATTGGCTGTCAGCAACAGACATGTTGGATTTCATAAATTATTTTTCAATATTTTTCGTCAACTCATTCGCAAGGAAAATAGGGCAATTCGTAAGAAATAAATGGCTGATGGTTGACTTACAACACATTTTAAATTACTATTTCTTAAATATGTAGGACGTAATTATTAAATGTTGCTCTAAAAGTGATGCTGTATTTAATGTACAGTATATGTGATGCTGCAACTATGATGGCCTAGTGTTGTACTTACCTGTAGGAAAAATAAACCATGCAGCATCCATCATCCCAAACAACATACGAATATTTGTCATGACGTGTCCCAAATCATCCCTATGTAAGTACACATCGACAAACATCCCTAAAACTGTATAGCAAACACAGAAATTCACTGTTATCATATAGATAGCGTAAATTTTTGACATGTTCTTCATCTTAAACTGAATTCCAGTAATCTGAAGAGGAAGATAATCGAGCTGAAACGACTTTCCGAGAGTACCTTTACTTCTGATTCTTCTCTTTCCATTTTAAAATGCGCCTTGAAACAATGATATATCGAAGTCTAAAATGTTGCTGTATAATGTAGGCAGTCCGCGACCGTTTAGAATCGTCACGTTCGCAGTGCTTCTGTGTGCGTCTGAAAGTCAGAACATACGCATGACACTGAGGGCTGGAAGGGTGGTTACGATTTTTCCTGACCGAAATTGATCAATACCGTTTTAATTGCATTATTAATGGGAGATGGAAGTTAGTATTTCAGAATCGTTAATTTGGTAATTTCTAGATAATTGGAGATAACTACGTCACTTCTAAGTTTGAGCCATCATATTCTGAAAACTTCGTAGAAGGAACGAGACTACTTTATTGGTGTCATTGATTAATTCACGATGTAGAAAACTCTTAACTGCTTCAGGAACATATGTTGCATTTTCCATTTATTAGCATTCCAGAAACTTAAGTAACGAAAGATCAGCTATAATTTAGTGTGTTTATAATCAGAGTTTCAACTATCAAGTGAATTTTTTAACGTAACTTGAAATAAAACCGGCGTCAAATTTGTTGGTGTAAATATTCTGGATTTGTTCCAGAACCTATTGACAATTCTCTTATATTTCGAACTGAGTCCAATCGTTAAACTTATTGCAAAACAATTTTTTATAATAATAAGTTGCACTACGTACTTGTGAAGCATCGATTCATAAAAAGTAGGAAGGATGTGTAGCCACTCTCTGAGCAGATATTTACTCTCACCACAACTCCACTGGTTGCAAAGATCTGCACTAGGTTGAAGAAGATAATAAAGTTACAAAAGAGAAAATCCAAGATGGATCTGGAGATGTTATATGTACAATGACAGAAAGTGCGTGGCAGCGTCTGGAAACTAACAGATACTTGAAGTACTCTTCGCTCCGATAAGCATTTATAGTGTAAAGCACAATGTGCCAGAAGAAACCCATGTAAATCGTTTCCTATTTTTATCTTATGTGAATTCAATTTCAGTTATTTGACAGGTTTTAGTAAAATTCCGCAGCGCTTTTTCGTTATGTCACACGCGGACACACATGGCGAGGTTAACGGGAGCAATGTTGTAAAATTTCATTGCGATAGCTCCACAGATGCGAAGTCGTTAACGCCTAAAGTTCAGCAGTTTTATTAAACATACAGACTGCGTATATTAAGTACTACTGACACTTTCTTATGGCATCGGCTATAAATAAACATAAATAGATGAAATATTCTGCGGTCCCATAAATATTTATCGCGTAACCTTGAAGATGGAACTAGAAAAGTATTTAAATTTTTCCTTATTGTTGCCGATGTGAATTCATTTTGCTTTGTTAACAAGTTTCAATAAAATTCCTCAACGGCTCTCTACATATTACATATGTGCCTACAATTTGCGTAAACTGAAAGCAAGATGACAGAACCAAGCAGAAATTAAATTGAATTAAAATATGAGAATAATAAGCAGTTTTAATATTCATTTGTGATAGAAAATTTAATGAGGAACCAAGGAACAAAACAATCGGTAGAAAGAGACCTGTATCCAAACCTAAAAGAAGATGGCTGAGGCAGTTGAGGAGGAGTCCAAGAAGACACCGAGCTTAAGGTGTATGAAGAGAAAATATAGGAATACAAGTGTTGAGAGACCATACACAGAAGGCGAAGGCTTGATATCGGTTCTTTCCTACATGGAACAATAATAATAATAAGAAGAAAAAGAATAAGAAGAATTTAATGACTGAGCAATACGCTTGAGAGCTTATTTGAAGGGCGAAGTAGAAGGTAAGCTTTTGGAATGCGACTCATTTGGGGAGGACATCTTGTAGTGTCGTATATTTTGTGTATGAATTCTTGCCTCCGCGATTGTCAGACGAGGATTGAAAGAGGAACTGTCTCTCTTTGGAAAGTCACTAGACTACACGGTGTTAAAAGCCACAGGATAGCAAACTAATTCTTTATTTCGTCAAGACTGCAAAGGAAAGAACAGAAATGAAGAAGTGAACAGCCCTGAATATGAAGTCTCAAGGCTCTAATTTCCCTATAAGTTGTAATTTGTAATACCTAAGCTTCCAAATGTCGGTGTTTTTTAGACATTCTTGCACTTTGCATGAAAGGTGCTAACCGTAGAATTTTGATGTCAGTATTCTTACAGATTTATGTTATATACATATATGCAAGTGACATGTGTTTTTGAACTGTAATTTCAAGACTGAGAAAGGCATTTCTATTAATTAATTCGATAAAAACAAGAATCTTATCATTATGTAAAGAGTAAAGTGTGACACATATGTTCATAACTTGATATTTTTCTGCTTGACATGTTGACATGAGCGTAGCGAAATTTTAAGCAGCTGCCTTTGTTACGAGAGACGTTACACAGACAATGTGAGACTTTTGCCGCAGTTGCTCGTAGTCGCCACTGAAGAAGAAGCAGTGCCAGTACTTACTTCTCTAAACAAGTTAGGCTGTTGAATGTGAACCCTGTTGTCTTCTGCAGCACCGAACCTGAGTTTAACCATAGCTTGCTCATACAGGAGCTTAACATCATCCTATTTATTTTATTCTACTCCGCGTCCGTTACGCTCAATAAAACATTAAAGTCAATATGTGAACTTGTGTCATATTGGAAGTTAAGAAGTAAATAGTAGGTCATGCTCACAATATATAGAACACAGGAACTTGTAAATCGGCTCAAACTTTCTGTAACCGAGGAATGAAGAAAACTTCGACAGCAAACCCTTGTTAGTACAGACTTACCGTTTAATGCGAATTTCATAATTTGACCTGCCCAGTTTGACCCCTTGGCTTTTAATTACTCAAGAAGTTTCATTCTGAACCTATAACCATGTGTAATGCCCTCGCATTAACATTATTTGCTGCCACGGGCTCCATTGCTTTCATAGCCCTATCAATCATTTTTTCAGCAGCAGACTGTCTTTTTATGTCATTAGAAATCAGGCTCTCTGTTTCGCTTCGACCTTTTCTGAACTCTTATGCGCCAAAATATTTGTACGAAACAGGGAACACTCTTTTGTTTACTTATCAACATTCAACAGATAAAAATACCCGACAGCAAACCCAATAACGAAATAGTAAACAGTTACCATCAATACAACTATTTATTACGTTATATAGATGAGTTGCATGGCTACATGTTTCGACAACTAAGTGGTCTTCCTCAGGCCATTAAAACATTCACACATTTGTCTGCCTTACGACAGGTCCATAACCTGCTCCAAAGCGAGTTCTCCAGACAGTGCGATGTAGTACATGCTCTTTCAATTACAAGTATTTTCTGTTTTCCTTGAGGTCCTACAGTAGCTGCTTACATCTTCTTCTCGTCTCCTTTTACTTCTATCCTTCCGTCTATCTTTCCTTACATAACGTGTTTAGAAGGCAGTTCCTACGCAACTTGTGACCAATCTATTTAGTCTAAAGTGTTTTGATTGTTTGTAGGATGTTCCTCTTCTCCTTGACCCTTTGTAATAATCTTTAAATAACTTCCGTGGCTACGTTTTCTTAAAAATAAAATTACTGTGATTTTACAATGTGCATGTGACTATAAAATATTAAAGGTAATAAAATATATAAGAATTATATTAATTTTTAAATGTATTGCCTTTTGAGGGAATGCGATCTATTAAATCCGTTCCGTAAGATATTTAGTTCAGCTTGTTGTCTGTCGTCCCATAGACTGCGGCCTGTTTACTACGTGATGTGCGCTAGTATGTGGGACGTGTTTGTTGATAACTGTGTTTGGAGTTTTGGAGCTGGTCTTATTGATCTGTGCACACTCCTAGTCGGGAGGCTGTGCGCTACAATCCGGAAGGTCGGGGGTGCGATTCCCAATGGAGTCATTGGGATTTTTCATTGACTTAATCCTTTCGGCCGCACAATGGCAATGTGTTTGACGAAGCCTCTAACAACAATGAGCACAAGCCATATTACCAGGTGGTGTAAAGGCAGTCGGTTAGTGAGGTTAACAACGTTACCACTTTATTTGCCGAATGTCTTGAAATTTGGTAGCCTCAACCTGCTCGAAGTCGCAGAGCTTTTCCAGGTATGTACAGGGATTGCCTTTGCTTTACACTCCTTGTCGAGAAGAGATAGTCTTTTCCCGACAACGGATGTAATAGACCGCACCCCTTCAAACGCCGACACTACACAGTATAGTAGTTGTCACATATTCAATTACATTTAACATTTTATATTCACATGTACTTTGTAACACCATAGATTGATATCACATTCTGACCTCCCATAAATGATGTTGCAATTATAATTTTAGATTTATGCGTTTTAAAGACCTGAGAAAAACCACTTAATAGTCGAAACATGTAGCTGTGTAACTCCTCTATGTAACACAATAATTAGTTGTTTTGATGGTAGTTGATAACGACCTTGTTTATAATATACACAACAAAATGAAATGTACAATGTAAGAAAAACAAGAACAAAAACATATTTAAAATCTATTATATGACGCAAATAGAATACGTTTATTCGCATATTTTATTTCTTCATTTTAAATGTCACTAACCTTCCATAAACTATACTGTGTTAAAGGCTACAAGAAAATTACAAAGCTTTATATTCGTGAAGACTTTACAAGACGCAAGTGCAAAGGATGTAGTTCACTGCCCTGTGTATGAATTCAGGAAGCTTTGTAGTTGCTACAACTTATAATTTGTAGTGCTTTAACTTGCAGGTTATTAGTGTTTATATGTTTTAAAACTTGGCAGTCTTTGGTTGTAATCTCCTGACGGTATACGTTGGATATTTCTTTAAAACTGTGAATGTAATTGTGTTCAGAATCAAAATTATTTGAGGTTTTAATAATAGTTTGAACTATGAGAATATATTTTTCTTCTGAATCAACTTGATCAGGAAAACATGAAGTCGTTGTGTCAAGAACAAACTTTGATACATTTAACAATGTCCATACGTGTAATTGCGTGTATTACAATAATTTGTATTAGTACCAACTCCTACACAATGTTGAAACACAATATGCAATCACTTTACACAAACCCCAACTGTATCGCTACACTAATACACCATCTTCAGGGGGGAATAAATTTAACACTTAAAACACACAAGCCCTGCCGTTAAAATGTTCATTAAAACGCTATAATAAACATTTAGTTTCTTATAGTATTTGTGATATTTTATAGGACGAAGCCAATACAGGTCCAAAAAGTGAAACCTGATACTTGTATCAGCAACGCTGCATTTTACGACATGTTACTTAGTAGTGAGCAATAATCTTCAATGCACCAACAGCTTTTACAAGACATGCTTCAACGCACTGCGTCAACTTGTGATGGTTCAAATAATGACGGTTTTATTGAACATTTTAACAACTGGTCTTTTGTGTTTTAAGTGTTACGTGTGTTCCTCCGTGAAGATGGTTTACTAGTGCACCGAAACATGACTGCGCGTGTGTAAAGTGATTGCTTAACTTTGTGTACGAGTTGGTACTAATATATATTATTGTAATATTTTGATACATTTTTTCATGACTTAAAATTATCCCCTCTAAATTCTGACATAAATGTGGCGTTATTATGAGGGATATTACCCAGACATTTCCAAGGCTTTTGCCCCATTTGTCCATACTGGCCAGTTAAGAAAGAAAGCATTACCGGTCCACATTTCCCTAACTACCCAATATGTTCAATTTGATCCCTGTTCGCTGTGCATTTCTGAGCCTGATTTCAATTTTAGCGTGCTCGTCCGGTTTCTTTGGTCCGTCCATTTCTGTTTCCGTTCCGCTGCAGCCGTTGCCTCATTAGGAACGTCGAAGACAATAAGACATCTTGTCGTGCTTGAAGATGAGACGTGCAACAGAGGCTCAAGTCTCACATTGAAATTGGGACATACACGTTTACATAAGGAACCGTAATTTCTGTGACGAAAGAGTGAATAAAGTTGTCATAGCACTCATTTAGTAATATATGATGTTTTTTGGTATGAGTTTCGCATTTTGACTTGCTAGTTTCAGACGTTGGCTCCAAGTGGCTCACGACCATTCATATTCAAAATATAAATGTCTTGAAGACCCTTATAAATTTCAATGTAATACGCAGTTAATTGTTGGTACTGACTGTACTGTGATGCAGTGCTAAGAAAGTAATTCAACACTTTTTTGAGCCGTGGATTCTCTTTCCTTATTTTTAGGATGCTTGTCGTACGCTTCGTGATATCCTGTCCTGATTCCCTTTTTTCATCATCATCATCATTATCATTAGTGTTCTTAAAAATCATGTATTTTCTGCTTTCAGTTCTTGTGCCCCTCTGTTCTTTATGGTTCAGGTTCTACTACCACAAAACAAAGGTGCTTTCGAAGTAATGTTATGTAGTCTTAATTTTTTGTCCCTTGTCATACAGTTCCCAAAATGTCGTTTGATTATTCCGTTCAATTCTCCTATTATTTTTAGGTCTTATGTTAATATCGTTTTCTTCTCATGATATTAAATTTTCCAAGTAATTAAGATTAGAATCTTTTTCCACGATTTTTCCCGCAGTTTATAATTTGATCATTCTCGTGTTTTTCCATAGAATCCCATTGCTTTTCTTTTAAAAGGAGATGTTTTCAGGTCACATGTTCTTCAATTTTGTTAAATTCTGTATCTGCTTTTTATAATTCTTCCTCAGACTGGGGATGATTTCTTGTGCATCAAAGAATTATGAAATATCAATGAAAACCCTCGTGCTTGCAGAGCATTTCTTAGGAGAAGAGAAATACCGCACATTAAGGTACATCTCAAAACCTTCTTATTATATGAAATAACCCGGTGTTTTTCCAATAACAACAGAAAAAGCAAACACTTCTATCATAACAAACTGCGACTGTTTTTATCTAACTACCTCCATGGAGCAGAGTCCTTCTTGAGAAATTAATGCTTCTACAGACAGAGAAGAATTCCTCCGCAATCTGTGTAACCGAGTGCTCATTAACGTGTTCACGACACTCCACCATTTACCTGTAACATATGCCCGATGATTCCAGTCCGCAAACTACCATCCTGTTTGCTGAAGACCAGTTTTCATATTACCCCATATAGTCTCGCTTTTCAGGCGGTCTGCGCTCTTCATACATTTCCATCAAAGCCTCGTATACATTCTGTCTTTCTACCATATCCTACGAATGACAAGAAAGTAAAATTTAATTATCTATGATTCTCTTAACTTGCCTTCCCCATTTCCGGATTTGCCTGCATAGGTGATATCGTCACATCAAGGATTTGCTACGGTATATTGATCACATAATGGTATTTTACATTTTATTCTTCTTAGTATTTAAACTTCTGACACGTGAAGTGTTACGACTTCATTGCGCAGTCTGCGTGATGACGTTATCACAGGATTGTCTTTGACTGTGGGATGTGAAGGTACGAGATTGGAATTGACAGAATGAGAGGGTGGGATTGCGATCAATTTAATGTTGTTGTACAGGAGAAAACTAACATATACACAAGGAGAGAGTGTATTTACCATACTAATGTTTTATGATCAATCTGTGTTTTGTAACATTCATAAAGTGTGAGAACCTAAGTATCTGGATTGGGACAATGTAACAATTGTAGTCTTACCGTAGGTACAGGAAGACGTTGACTGCTACAATTAGTAGGGGAGAGGGGGATAGTTGGCACACTTTTCACTTTATAATTTTTCACATTTTCCCTGTACATGTTAAGTTGAATGTAACGGCACGTATGGTTAGCAACACTCTTGGGCTACAATCTGACCTACACATATTTGACGCTATTCATAAGCAATAGGAGGGAGAGGCTTTTGCCCTAACCTCTGCACGTGTGCCAACCTGCCCCACGGACGGGGTAAGTTGGCATATGGTAAAATAGGCCTACGTGGAAAATCAAGATGCCAACTTTTCAAGGTCAAACAGTAACAGACAGTGATTAATATAATGTTTTATGGAACAAATGTGTCAGACAGGGGCGCACCCAAGGGGGGGCTACCAGGCTGCAGCCCCCCAAAACCCCAAAACTGCAATTTAAAAAACACTGATTTTGTACATACGATGATATCAAGGGTTTTACGTGATTTACCCTGCAGTCAAAATCAGCCACTGAAATCAGCTGATGACTAGTACATTAGAATTTTGAATAATAAATTAATAAAATTTAAAAAAAAAGATAGGACACTGTGATGAGTCGTGGAACATGTAGCTATATTTTTATGTATATAAATGCAGTTGCAGACAGTGTTATGTTATACTTATGACATGATTTTTATAAAAATTTTTAAAATCAAACACAAATTATATATAGCCTCAGGGTCAGCCTCCCCCCCCCCCCCAATGAAAAATTTTGGTTGCGCACCTGGTGTCAGACAGAGGTTGTGCGCAACAACGAGGTGTTATTATGGTAATAAAACAGTTGAGAAACAATTTAATTTCAGCACTAAATTCAATACATTTACTTAAATTGAAAAAGAAAATCAAAAGGAAAGGTAACTCAGTATGGCACTAGCCTACCACCAGCAATACACGTTTTCATTCTAAATAAAGTATCCCAATCCCATGAGACTGGTAGTTTAAGCAAACACAGTTGGGAGAGCCATCAGTCCATTATTCATGTGACCGCAACTTGCATTCTGTGCACTGAGCCCACATTGCTCTGGATCCGCCAAGACAGTAGAGGTATGAAGTATCCTCGGAGTCGTCTTCATCTGCGTCGCCTGCATTTTTTGATTTTTTGTTGCGTATTTTTGCATTCTGCTCTTGTAAATCTCTCTCTTAGATACGTGGCACGCTCCTCTTTCTAATATTTTAGGCCCAGTTCTTCGCTCATTTGCTCCGAGCCTTCTGTTGTACTGGTGTCAAAGCATTTTTGATAGAGGTATCAACCAAAATGACAGTTATTATTTTGTTCTTGTTTACATTCTTGAGCTTTTTGCGTACAATTTATGAAGGTTTCGAATGTCCTCTGGAGTAGCAAGATGTGTTGCAACTTTTGAAGCAGATGATGATCGTTTTGGAGAATCATCAAAATCGCAGGAAGTTCACTGTTGCTACTGGAAGCTGCTGCCTCCATAGGAGGGGCAGCTATATCTGCAACGTAATCTTCTATAAATTCCTCATTTTGAAAAATATCGCCACTGAACAGGTAAATTCCAGAAAACTGGAAACCTGCTTTGTTATTTGCAGTAAAAAGAAGTCAGGTGCGAAGGTGTGTTGACGACACAAGGATTGTCATATATTGTCACTGTTGTGCCTGTATGGTTAGTTATGCAGGCATCATACGCTCGGTTCACATACGTCGTAAGCGATCAGTTGACAGACCTGTCAAGAGGCTGGACTTACGGCTGCAGTGTTGAGGGAAGTTGAGGACAGTCACGCCATTCTGCTTGTATTAGCCTATTGCCCGTATGGCCAAATGCTAATCATAGTTGTCTAGCAACAGAACTACTGATCTCTCTTTAGAAGTCTTAGCATGTGCCACGAAATGTATTGCATATCTTACAAAATGCTCCTTCGTCATTTATCGAGAGGGATGGACGGTGTGCTCAATGACAGTGTTGGTGATGTGCTTTTACCTCACCCTCACTTACCCTTTTGCTGTATCTTGCCTAAATACGGAAAGAAATCAGAAAATCCTTCGCCGCTTTTCTTGTTGACCTTCCACGTTTTCGCAGAGCTCTCAGCTTGTAGCAGTGCTCCAGACGTATGTTGCCCCTATATGACCTCTTCTTGCATGTACGCATTATTTAGCTTCTTAAACCGGACAGAAAATATCACACTGGAAAATAATTAACCAACAAGTTTCTAATCGAAAGCGGGGCAAGTTGACACACTGAGCCAACATGCCCCACTTTGAGTGTGCCGACCTGCCCCGTCGCCACCTTCTTATGTTTTGGACTGTATCATCCTCAAACACAATGGAAGTCTATAACTCTCTCTAGCTCCAATGTTAGCCAAAAGGAGGTACCATTCATGGGTGGCACAATGTCACATGTAGCTGTAACCAAACTTTAAACACAAAACATTTTATAAAGCGATAAAAAATTACTTCCTGCGGTGTACAAAATAAAACACCACACCACGCTTCAGTCATAGCTCATAAAGCTCTGATACTTGCTGACCGCTCTCAGGAGAAGTCATTGAACAGTACAAATTGCCAGTTGCTGCTATCCTGAGCCATCTTTGGGAGTTATGGCCATTTTGCCAACTTACCCCGGTAGCCAACTAGCCCCCCTCCCCCTCCCGTTCTGAATTTGTACCACGGTCATAGCGTTCTTCCCTGTGCAGTAAGCATCTCTGGAATTCCGTTTCGTGAATTTTCTACCACCGCCTTCGAATGTGCTTTAATTCGAGCAATATTCGCCAAACTTTCTCCCTAATGGATAATAATTATTACCCCAAACTTGATATGTAGTTACTTAAAATGAGATAGTTATCTTCTTTGGCTTAATTTCACATGTCATTGTACAGAGAGAGAAAACAAAATTTTCAGCAGTCCGCCACGTGTACAGATGTTCCGTTAAAAATAGGTGTGACATACTGCATGATAGCCTACAATACTATCAACATCGTTAATCGTCTTTCGTCTGCATTTTTCGACGACATGGGCCGTTTTTTCACTTTATCATCAGTTGGATATGACTACGGGCGACTTGAACGTACGAAATACACAACCGAAGTTTGGCCATCTTTGCAAGAGTAATAACATTCAAAGGCTTGTGTTATAGTCATGACAATGTTAGGATAGCCTCTTTCATGCGCTTCATTAGTTGCAGAAACTAATGTGAAAACTTAGAGTGAGTCAGTGTGACAGTCGACCATACATGTAGACTAGAAAGAAACAAACTCTTATGATGAATATGACGTTATGCTGCAGATAATTGGAAATGATTTATATCTATGAGTATACACAAAAGGATAATGAAAGCCAATGACTGTCTATCATAAAACAAAGAGGTGAATATTTATGCTAACAAACATTATGTAAGGACCTGATAAATTGGAGTTCAGTGGTGTTTATAAACAGGAGCACAAATTGTTGTCTTCAGAAATATGGACATCAATTCATAAATCAACACCTGCAGAAGTTGTGGAATGGAAAGTTAAAATGGCAGAGAGTAGGTAAATAAAGGAATGGCTGGGTGACACAATGTCAGGGCTTCGTGCAGTAAGGATGTAGAAAATCTGAGTACGATCGATTAGACGCTCAAAAGAATCGAATATTTCCAAATATAATAGGCCATGTCTTTCAGTTTACAAAATGGCGACTTGGAGCGAGAGGAAATTAAGAAACAAAATAAGGGGTTTTATTGATTTATCTTGTGCATATTGATCAAGATCGTTTATCAGTATACGGGCATAAATCTTTGTTTATTAAGTTGTTAATTTTTCTATCGCGTTAGAGGACCGTTATTTACTCTCGTCATACATCAGTAAATAAAATGCTTGATTAAGACCAAGAATAAAGTTGTTTTGATTCATTGCGCTAGTCATAAGGACCAGTTTCAGGTTCTTGTGAACATGGTAATGATCACGAAGGTCCCATATAATGGGGTGGAATATATTGTCTAGCCTAGTAGCTATTGCTATGTAGAGAACATCACATTGTTAAATGCACAAATTGATTTAGACTCTTCGGAATACAGAACAATTTCCTTAACAGTGGAAGTAGTGATTCATTGAACATTTGTATAAGAAGGATGGTAAAACTGAGTGCAATAATTATCGGGGCATTTAGTGTTATCGACTACATACACAACTTTATCCAATACTCTTCTGCCTAGGTTAACTGCAAATGTAGAAAATATTGTTAAAAATTAAGAGTATCTTATTTATTATTTGTTCTTCATAATGTTGCGTAAGGTAAATGTAAGCAAGCAGTTTTGAAATCGTCGTTGGACAGTTGTTATGTAGGCCTCCTTCCACTAACCCTGTAAGGGATGTTTATGAGTGTTACTGTTACAATATCTCGGGCGGTGTTGTGATGACGATGGTCGACTTACTTTGGGCGAACTTTGTTTCACTTGTTTAGTTTCTTTTGCACAGGAATTGAAATCGTAAGTATTAAAAATATAAAATATCATCAATGTCTTATATGACCTACTTAGGATGTCATGAAATATTTAACGTGATGGTTTTGGTTTATGACTAAATAATTGTGGAAATTTAAGTAAACAGAAATGCGTGTTTAGCCATAAAATTCGAACGTACAATCAATATTTCGCATGATTATTGTCTAGGATACCTTGAAATGTTCAAAACTGGTTTCAATTTTTCACAAAGAAACTCATTAGAGTAGGACGGAGACTAGAGAAAAATCTTCACTGCTAATAGGTAGGTATGATTGCTTAATGCTTTGAGCTTCCTCCACATTATGTACGTAACTTCTTTAAAATCACCATCATATATATTATTACGGTAAGGTCTGTTTGCGAAACCATGATCTACTGAATTACCGAATGGAAATTTTCAAGATAGACATTTTGGGAAACCTATGATTCGGAATTGGTGGCAATCTGCTTTGTTTTCTTCAATTCTCTCTGAACATAATTAGTTTAACTAAAATGTCTAAGATTAAAAACTGACTGTGATGCCTTCACTCGACGCATGTGTCGTGTAGTACAAAGTCGATTGATGAGTTTGCAAGTACTACTCAGGTTAACCCTCCTATTGTGAATAGGAATACAAATCCTATTGCTCACAGACAGGCTGCTCTGTATGTTAGTTGCGACCCGTATATTGTTGCAAATCATCTGAAGATTTAATCCCTGTTGTTACTGCAATAACCTGCATCTGCCGGGACTTCCCGTGGGGTTGTGCAATAAAACAGAGGCATTATATTTAGTAAGGAATTAAATTAATTTGAGGACGTCTGCTTAATGAAACACACTTTAACCTTCTTCACTACATTTTATAAATCAATCTCCATTCACAAATCATTTAAAATGAAGTATATGGAGGGATGTGTTAATACACGGTAATTTTAAATGATCTGTACAAAATACAATTCGGACTAAAACTAGAGGCGTTGTACAATAATGACTTCTGTATCATACAGGCAAATTTCTATGTCGCTGATTCTCATTTATTGGTATCGAATGTGAACAACATTGATTTTTATATACGTCAAAACAATAATCTAATTCCACTCTATTCCTTTTGTTACGATTCTCTGAAGACGGCGCTTACTCCCCCCACCACAAGAAATTAATATTCGCATTTGAGATTTTTATGAATCTACTGTTATGCATATATTGTACAACGTTTGGAGTAAAATTGTTACTGTGCTGAAAGATGTATAGTGGGCCTCAAATTTTAAATGAGATAAGGAGCAGTCAAATCTATTACACTTTATTGGCGTAAAAAGCTTTCTTAATTGTGGGATAATATAAAGCTTCCTCCTTTTAAAAAAACATTAAATACAGGATGTTATTTTATTCTTGCTGTATAAGAAAGAGCACTGTAGAACTTCGAATTGTAATATTTTGTGTTGCGAGCGTTCTAAAACGTTTAACAAGTAACAAGTGTATCAAGATAATCATATAGCGACAAACTTTTATTTTAATCGTTTGATTTCTTCAAGAAGCAGATACATTCTTGAGGGAGTGTCTTTTAGTATCACTAATTTAATGTGAGCAGAACTATATGACTTAAATAATTAGCATGGAAAACCAAGCTTATTCCCTGGAAATGTGATTTGAAATTTTACCTTTCAAAATACATTCCAAATATCCCTCAGGACCCACCGTTTCTCCTGACTGGTGGATTCCATACGAATGTTCCTCTTGATGTGTGATAACGACCACTTCCCTGACCCTAAAACCGACATCTAGAAGACATGAAACGTTATTTTCATACCCGCCTTACACCTTCATGCCTTTGATCCGTAGGCGCAAGTGTAATCATCTCACAGGTCAAGTGTTTGTCACCGAGCAAGCTGACGTAGCGGGAATGCTTTGGACTAGTATTCGGAATTATTGCGGTTCAAAATTGAAACTTGAAATGACGGCTTCTGCCAAATGTTTCGTACACTTTCTTTCCCATTCCAAGTTTTCCGAAATATGTGACATTTAGAGCGAAGTTGCGATTATATGCACATAGGTTAATATATACCGAATATTGTCCAGTTTATATACCTTAATGTGACGAGGGTAGAGTATAATTCTAAGAAGGGTTATATTTTCAATTTTGTTGTGACACTCATGCACCAAATAAGATGTGACCCTAATACTAAATTATTAAGCTGTGTATGGTTAATAAGCTAGTTAAAGTGCGCTATCCAGATCGTATGTTTAATACAAGTAGAAGAAAAGGAGCCACAGACATCACTCTATGTTAAGGTTTGGTGTTTGCCTGTCGACGTCATTAGCCCTGTCTCGTTCCCTCGTTCTTGTCTTTCACTTGAAGCAGAAACATGAAGAAGGACAGCGTCTCTTGCATTATCTGCGAAAAAACAAATAATTAGTTAGCCACGTGTACGAGTATATGAGTAAGAAGCCAAAGTACCTGTAAAAATAAAACGAAAACTGTGCGTTAATAATTTTTCAGGGAAGAGCAAACGATTATCGCGCAATATGTGAGGTTTAGGGTCAATAATTTCATTACCGTTTTGTGGAATCTTTGTATATTTTTAATTTCTTTTAGACGTGGTTATACTCGATATTATTGGAATTTATTTCCTCTCACTTAGTTCATCGAGTTGAAAGAATTGAGATGTTTTCAATCCGATGCATATTTTTGACAATGCTAATGCTGAATTCATTAATTGTATGGACACAACTCGTAATTGGATTGATTCCTGATAAAAAAAATTAAATTAGCTGTTAACGGACATTGCAATTTCAGGAAATAGAATTGTGACCAAGAAAGACCCCGAAAACATTTTAAAATATAATGATCATACAATATAAATACAGCATATTTTGGAGGTCCAAAACAAAAGTGATTCCAGTAATAATAGGAGTAACTGGAAACATCTACTCATTATTTAGGAAGTATTTGGACAACATACGTGGAAAGCCACTCTGCAGATTTGTGACCGACCGGAGACATGTGGGCGTCCCGAGCAGGTTCTTAATTTGGCGCCCTAACAGGCTAATAAATTTGCTCTTTAAACCTATATTCTTTAAACTTTTCCGGTCTAATACAGGGCTCGCAATATTTAGGACAGCTGTGCCCAAATTGCGGATAACATTCAGAGAAATTATTTCGCTTGTGGAAACCCGAGTTTATTGTTCCGTATTTTCGATTATTTCAAAGATATTTTCGCGCCCCTTCTATGTCCGCGCATTGGGTAGCTGCCCGCCTGGCCTTCCCCTTATTCAGGCCGTGGCGGCATCGGAATGGTTTTCCTTTTTCAATAATACCTTCGATGTAATATAATACTATAAAACACAAACAAGGTACACATTTAAATACTTATTTATTAGATATATCAAATTATTCGCCGGGAAAACATCATCTGGGATTAAAAGAGTTCCAATGTAACTGGAATGAAACGTGATGGGTATTTAATAAATACCTTTTTAATTGTGTACGTTGCTGGTATTTATAGCATTATTCTTTCGTAGAGGGTCATGATGGGTTAAAAAACCTTCGAGGTAATTTTGTTTCTTTAGATAATATTATTCATGACCTGCTGTGTAATAAATGAATAAAATTTTGTTGTTTTTTTTATTGATACAGAGTACTTATTCCACATACATTCAACGTGGTCACATTTGACACCGGAACAAACTTTCCCGCTGTCAGTTGGAACTGCTTGTTAGCTGTAGCGATGATGAACATCAGACATCGCTGAAATGGTATAGGAGTTCCCACCCAGTCACACCCGAATGCCGCGTCTCTCACACTCTCCGCCTGGAACGTTCACAATTAATGTTTTAGGTTTTCTTGAGCCGTGCTGTCTGGCACTCTGGGAGATGTACCGGATATTTACCATCCGTAGTGCAGTGGTTTTTGACATAGCATGCAGGCATAGAATCATACTGAGGAGATATGCCATCTACTAAGTGCTTTAAGAACTTCTTTTACACTTGCATATTGTTTTCATACATAGTTTTTTTAAGTGTCGACCTATCATGTTGTGTCATGCCTTCTGTACAATGGGTACCGCGGCTTTTCCTGGAAGTAAAGCGGCCGGGGCGTGGTGCTGATCACCCACCGCCACCTTTTAGCGCCAAGGTCTAAAATGGGTAGAGTTATACTTCTATCTCCCTTTTGTGTCTGCTTGGCATGTATTGGGACAGCTTTAATTTTGTCATGTCATTTTCTCTGAGTTTCTGAAAATACTTCCGTCACCTATATAAATTTTAGTATCAAGTTTGCTTAAGCATTGTATGATATCCCTGTTGTTAGTAATGCAAAAGAATATTCATGTATATTACTACTGCTAGCCTAGCATTTAATTTTGATTAGGGGTTTATTACATTTTGTCTAGAAATAAGGCCAGAATTTTAGCAATTTCGCGATACCCAATGTTAATGTTTTTCTACATTTGACTAGCTAGAAGTAATTTTTTGCACAAGGAGTGTAAATTTATTTTTGTGGGAATATAAAATGTAAAGTTTGAAACACATAAATGATACACACTAAGTGAAATGTCTCCTAAAATTATCTGTTCAAATATACTGCCCTTCAGTTAAAATTCTTTGAGAGTGTGGTAGAGTTCAAAGCAGGAGAGAAGAGATAGATTCCTGACACACTGTTCACACGTCCATGAAGGGTCCTTCCCTTTAGCATACCATGTTCATGTGCCCTGGAATACAAAATACCTGAAATGTTTCTTCTCTTTTGAAGCTGTGGAAGGTATCCTTTTTATGATAGTGACATCAGGAAGATCTCAGACAACTTACTGGTAACTAAGGCCGATTTTATTTTGGCGAGTTTTCGTTTACTTCTGCAGTTTACACTACATAGGGATGTAAGGTCCTTAGTCTTGTTGCCACCTCATTCATAATATCTTCATCCACAACCTCTATGAACGTAACATTTCGAGATCACCATCTCATCTTCATTAATGATATCAGGAAAGGGAGAATTTGTTATGCTAGAATTAATGGAATCGAGATCCTTATTTTTGACGCCAAAATGTTTTTTGCGTCCGTAATTAAAAATAACTACTTTGCTAGTTTTAAAAATTAAAAATAAAATTTTTGCTTTCTATGACTGACACCTATGTATGAGTTATCTAATACCATGGTTTCAATTTGTTGCAAAAACAAATGTACAAACCTGACTCAAAAATATCAATTTGGTTTGTTGTAAAATGCAAAATAACGTTCGTGTTTTGTATGACTGACAAGTAGGATGTCATAAAATGCTGGAAATAATTTTAAGCCCTAATCAAATGTAAATATATGACTGTCATAAAATGCAAATTAGTGTTCACTATTTACAAAATTAACACGTTTAAAATTATGACATTCATGAAATTCTCCTTTCAATTTTTGACAAAAAAAGCAGGAGAGAATAGAAAAAGATCCGCAGCTGAAAGAAGCTGTAATTGCCTAATCTCTTGGAAGCACCCCAACATTTTCTACGTATCACTGTAATAACAGCAATAATAATAATAATAATAATAGGCCCTTTACTCTTACGTGTTGTGTCAGTTGATTTCCAAACCAGCCGATCAGAAGCACTTCACAAGCGAAAGACACATAAATTTCCGCTGCTTGACTCATGTCCGCGTAATCTCCCCATCTCTGCAATAAAAGTATTTCATAATACTGGTAGAAAGGGAAAAAATTACTAGAAAAAATGGATTGTGATAAAGTAAATTAATCTGAATATGCGTTTTAATTTGATTGGGTTTTTAGTTATATGACACTGTATAAGTCCGGCGGAAGATTCCCCTACGAAACCCGTGACAGTAATAGAGAGACTGCGAGCTGTTCTGTTCTCCATTAGGTTTAATAAGTTGGCAATTTTGTCATTACGTCACATGTTAGTGGTGATATTCCTGTGCTTGCAAACAAGCTTCACACGCCACCAAAAATTATGATAGACTCATCGAAGCACTTCTTGGGGAATTCTTGAAATGACTCCCGGATATGTGATATAAACTTTATCTTTAAGCGTGGGGCCCAGAAAGATACGTGTTTGAATCTTGGAATCGTGATCGTAAACTTGTCCGTGACCAATTCTCTTCAGCTAACGCCAGCAGCGACGAACTTATCTTGTAAGCTGTGACATTATTATGACTGAAATAACGCCTTCTGTTCATTTTTCAATTCTTGGAATGAGTGTCTAATTATCAAGTTTACATAACACTCGAAATTTATGTTTTTATTAATAAGACTAGATCCAATTATTCTTTTGCAAGTAACAACATACCAGACAACGACCTTAATTTTATGAAGATGATATTCAAATAACTAATGTGTATTTTCTTAACTACAGTACAGGTTGTTTTATGTATTTACATATCCACTCAAATATGGTCCTGCTTCGCAAAATAATTGACACTTCTTGGTACACATTTCCAAGAAGCACGGATCGTTGCAACCAGATTCAGAAACGAATCCAGGCGCAAGTGTCAGGATTTCATATATATTTTGTTAGTCAAGGTTTACAGAGGCGTACGTCGACTATCACAATGTTGTTTGCAATATGCAGCCTGAATATATATTTATGGAAAATATTACTTAATAACAATTCCGTCAATGTACGAACCAGTCCTGCTAATATAAATATATGCCACCATGTCTTATAGTGACACCATTTTCATCGTCACATATTCAATCACTGAAAAATTTAATATCTGTCCTGATTTCCATATAATATTCTTTCTACAACAATTTGAAATTCAGTAGTAGTATCAAGCATTAGCCTTTTGTGATCTCATAAGCTCAAGTTGTTAATTTGAACACCACGAATCATTTACACTGCTTTTTTCTTTCTCATACGTAATAAAACAGAAATCCGAAACCCATTTCATCTTTCTAAACTAACATTGTTCTATCTTTATCTGTTCTTACGTTTGTCCGTACAAGATAATAATCATAATATTAATTATAATTAGAATTACAATTAATATTTTCTACTACTCCTTTAAATGTGGGACTAGTTTACACACGCAAGTACGGAAGTCATGTACATAATTACCGGCAAGTCCATGAAGAGCAGCACAATTTTAATGGGCCCACTTATTACATCGAAGATATTCAATCAAGTGCTCAGCGAATGACTTCAAACAATTTGAGCTATGTTCCTCTTCTGCTTCAGTATCATTCTTTTATCTTCCATGCACGGTTGCTACTCACATTCTACTTATTTATTTGCTGGCTATTCGCTTCAATGTTTTTCTTTTATTTTTTATTTTGTTTTTTTTTCATTTGGCACGTTTTCTTCTTTTCCATCTCAATCTCGAAAGACTTGATGCACTGCCCTTTTTTCCTTCTTCTACCGTATGATGGTTACCGCTTGCTGAAATTGTATGCACGTTAGTCTCTTTATCTTGGCAGTTTTGACACTGCACGTTGAGGAGCGTCCGTCAGTTGTAAAGGTGGAAAGTGATTACGCTTCTTTATTCTGATTTTCACAATCTTAACTGAGGATGCCTGCTCATGAACCGATAACAAAATTATTTTGTAGCAGAGTTATTTTTATTTTGAAATCAATGAGAAATGTGCCAAAATGTGGCGCCTTTCTTAAAAAGGTATTAAAATGTTTTGACCGCTTGGTCATCCAACCCTTCCGAAAGAGATTTTGAAAACCTTTCTATCTTCAACATCATTTTCCTTGATTTTTTCCTATTCTTGTCGCGCAATTTTGACTTAAACTTTTACTCACATTATTATGTTGAGCAGTTTCTGGCACGGTTATTTCTTTTAATAATAACTACTGAAAAGCGTTTTTCACGTCTTTTCCTCCATTTGCATTTTCCATTATTTCTGCTATTGAATTTTGCAAATGTGAAGATGTAGGTTAATCTGGAATATGGTAATAAGTAATGTAAACTGCGCGGGGCTACCGGCGTTGTAACTGTCGGGTGTACCGGAATCTTAAACTCGATAAAATTGTTGTGTTCTTAACAAAATGGCTCTTTAAATACATCTATATCAGATCAATAAGGAATAGGGCTACGTGTATACTGACTTGTATGAAACAAACTCAAGTTTAATTTAACACTTACACTTTTCTTAGTGCTCCGTGTTATCTTTTTATCTCTACGTCATGTTGCATGTGCCTGTTGTAATAGATACTTAAAATGCTGAAATTAACACATAACCCTGCAAAACGCTTGCGATTATTAAACCCGTACTGTTACAGAACAAATGTGTAGATACAAATTTTCACATACCTGCCTATTAAACATGAAGATCAAGAAGTTTAATAAAAAAAGTCGAATTAATATCACAATTGTAGGCATGGTTACTTAATGACGCTACAAGAGAGAGGGACATTTTCAAAGTCTAGTATTCTGTTACACGCATTCCAGTGAAATTGCAGATCCTAGTGCCCGCGCGTTCTACGGCTTGGGTGTGCGGTTTCTCGCATGTTGGGATTGCGGGTTCGAATCCCACCGGGGGCGTGGATGTCTGTCTCTTGTGAGTGTTGTGTGTTATCACGTGGAGGTCTCTGTGTCGTGGTGATCACTAATCCCGAGGAGTCGTACCGACTGTGGCGTATCTCAGTGTGATCGTGAAGCCTCGACAGTGAGGAGGCCCTGACCCACTGGGGGCTGTTGCGCCGTGAAAATAGTCCGTTAAATTCTCAATAACAAATCTATGTGACGTACTAAGACAGAGAACATTGTAGAGCTCTTTTTGGCCGGAGTATTTTAAAAAAATAGACATAAATCCTTTATGACAAAATGATGTAACACATCTTTATATGGAGCGTGACAAAGGACATTTTACACGGTCTTGGAATTAAGACTGAGTGAAAGAAATGAAAACATAGGCCGTTGTTTACCATCCGAATATTCGATCTTCGAATCGGAGAGTCTCGCCTTATAAAATGTCAATCATAGACATAAAAAAGACCCTGCCTTTTATATTTGTATTTGCTAGCATTATAGTAATTTTTGAAAAGGGACTTCAGAAGCAAATGGGGGACTTTCATTGCAACGCAATGTCATACTAAATTTGTGACTAAACGAAGGTAATGATAATAAGCAATGTCGTTATTGATAATAATCTTTCAATTAAGCCTATTGTTTTTTGGGATGTGACGCCGTGTAATTTGATTTTTTTAAGTTTGTCATCACATTGTGTTAGATACAATGACAATAAAAATTTTATATATGACACATAAAGGAAGACACTGTCGAAAAATACTTTATATACCGGGAAACTAAAAAAGGCACCAAAATCCACGATACGAGTACAGGTACAGAAAACAAAATCATTAATGTTTTAGTGCAATATAACAATGGATAGAAGGCAACATGGCATCAAATAATATACACCTAGCACGCCGGTTGCTAACAATTAGTACCTTCCGAACAGTTTGACAAGCAACGCGCACAAATACAAGAATCAAAAAGACACCATATCTACAACAAATAAGTAAAACATAACTTGAATTATTAACAATAATGTTAATACTTGAAAAAATCAGTTAAAATACAGTAATTTTCACAGGAAGAAAAATGAATTCTTACAACCAATCCATATAAAAAAAAGAACTGCAAAAAAAATCCACGAACTGTATATTTCATACTCATCTACTATGTCAAGATACGTTAGTACAATTGAAGAATGTTTTAACAGTCATTAAACCACTTTAACCTTTTAACGTTTACTTGTATGGAATTGAGTTGATAAAGCAACATCTATTTGATCAACCTGTAAAATTGAGATCTCAATTCAAAACTTAATAAAATTGTACACAATTCCTTTTATGTATTTTATACTACTGGCTAATAGATGACCCTCTGAGGTCGAAACGTGTTGCCAAATTAAAGATATAACACTTACTAGTTGTGTTGACGGCAAATGTTTTCTCGTGTAACTTGATACCGAAATTTTATTGTTGTTCAGATATATGTGGAATTGTCACGGCCGTGCCTAAAGATAACCGATAGATGTTCTACACTGATGGTGCAAGTAGCAGGATGTTACACATTACTATACAGCCTCACATTTCAGAAAACAGTTATTTTTAATGGTATATTCTCGAAAATTTCTTATACTGTACCGTAACTGCAGAAAAAGCAGCGAAGCACATTGTGACCAGTAAAATCGGAAGGTGACCGCACAGGCCGATATTCAGTGCATCTTCCATTTGCTGCATGAACCTGTAGGTGAGGAGTGGTATATTTAAGTTATTGGAAGAAATTAGGTGAAGGGTTTCAGTCAACCTTATAAAAGTATTACTGTTTTCTCTGTTTCCTGCAGTTATCAGAAACTGATTTTATTGTGTTTTATTTGATAGACGACACTCTAAATACATTTTTCGTTAATTCAGTTACGTGAATATTGAATACTGGTTATTTCTTATGAACTTACGCTATTATTTCCTGATGGTGTCGAATGCACGCATTTAACTTAGCTTGCAAGTTACAGTTTGCAATTGTATGAACTTGTTCATCTTCCTGTACATGATAAGGCATGATATGTTCCTGTCTGATATCCAATATGGCCGCCTTTAGCTTTTGGAACTGAGCACAGGCCACGGCGCTCAATGTTATACTCAGAGTTGGGAAACTGCAGGCTATACCCAGTAGAAATAATGATGTAAACCACTGTAAAAGTTAATAGAAGGAAGTGAGTTTTGTAATAATATCAGGTCATTGAGGGATGCTGGTTGAATTAATTCCAGCATAAATTAATGCTTTTGTAGGAATGATATATTTGTGCAGACTGTTGTGCTGAATTTCACCGTCTTCATGTTTTGTGCTTCGTTTATGAGATGTAAGTTACCATGTAATGAGTACAGCTTTATGTTGTTACTGACTTGCATTTGGAAGTGTCCGGATCCTATATGGAACATGATGGGAATATCTTGTGACATCTCTCCTGTCTCAGTACTTATACAAATACAGCTACATTCAAATCGTCCCCCTAAGACAGAAGATGTTGGGTTAAATATGACTACGTGTACATAAAGCAAGAAACAGAATTATACAAAGAAGGATTAGATAATTTGATAGAAAGTGAGCCATTTACTAAATGACATGTTCAGAATTCAGTGTGTTTGATGTCTTCTGCTGTTGGATATAGTGTATGAATTACAGGATTCGTTTTGAAATGCAATTACTGCATTACTGGTTATTTATTTTCACATTTTCATGTTGTACTTTAATGTTACAATCCCAGGTTTGGAATAATGGCCAGCAGAATATAATTGCCACACTCGCAATCAATTAATCCCACTGTGGCGTGTTAAGTATAAAAATGAGTTTTTAAGCTTAAGGAACTTAAGTAATGCATATATATTCTTTCCAAAACAACAGATTTATCTCTTTATTCAGCTGTGTCGCTACGCATCTTTTGTTAATTTCTTTTCTTCGTTTGCAGTTTAGCGAAAACGTCACGTGATGTTCGATATCTAGCTTGATGTACAAATGGAGGGAAGTGTTAATTTTTGGGAGAGATTTAGAAACGTACTCTGAAACATGTGACGATTCGGTGTCGTATTTTTGGACGAGATTATTTTAAATGGTTCGCTGCGTCTTATTGTAAAGCACGATTTCTTTCTCTCACGTCTATGTGGAGTCAACACAGACAGTTATCCTTGCACATTTTATTTGACCCAACAATTTGTTTGCTGTAGCGCTGCAGACTTCTATTCAGCAGATGCCGGTCAGAACACCGGCTGTACTGAAGTTTTTCATTGTTTCCCTCCGACCGTTATATCAAATTTCAGAATAGGGCAACGATGAATCGAAAAGCGCTATATTGCAAATTATTTCATGTTCTTATCAACAGCATCGTAGAGAAACATGAAAGAAAGAATGTTACCCTTTCAATCACACTGTTAAATTAAGAATAATATAAGAAGAGCTTGGAAGGCTCTTCTATTTTTCTGACAGTGAGAAAGTGTTACCTGTGAGATGTTAACCAGTTCGTAGAACGGTGAAGCAGTCCAGTCGAAAGGATACCACGCAGTAAACATTGTTTCGTGACTTGTTAAGATGCGGATTGTTGATTGGACGAAATGAAATGTTATGATCAATAGAGATACTCTCGTACTGAGGAACTTAATACGCCGGATCCATCCTGCCGCTGTTAAATATCCAGTGGCAGGGTCTCTGATCGGCAGATCTTCCCACGTGAAGCTGTCAGTTAGGTCCATTGCACGTTCAATACTTTGTTGTTGCAGTCTGAGACAAAGTAACCACATCAGGATGTAAGTTCGAGAAAAGTGTAAAAGTGTTTTAAGAATTACTATATGGATGTCATCCCTTGTGTTTTAAATAATCAACAAATAAACAGTGAAAATACCGTCTAATAGAACTGTATATTTTGTACTATAATATGTAGGCTACATGTTTCCATCCCCTTGAATCATCATCAGGATTTTGTATGAAACTTTTTAAAGTAAAGGAAACACTATAAATATGAAAATACGCTTGCTTCTGAGAACTCACAATACCTCACATGTCACCTATAACGATTTTTCAAAATTTTATTGTTACCTCCCTATTAAATATTCGTATAAATTATAAAAGCGCCAATTAAGGAAATGAAAATTTTTCAGTATATTTGGGTCCAATTTTTTGTATCGGTCTTAATTTTATTAAATGTTGTATCGTTGGAGTTTGAAACGTGTGAGAATTATATATATTTTTTCGTTGCTTTTATTTTTCTGCATCCAGTGACAAATATTCTGTTTATTGTAGATATTTTTTAACTCTAGTAACAGTAAACTAACCTTTATTTGGAAAGCGTCCCAAATACAGGATTCCAACAAAAAAACACACTTACAAACTGGTTAAAGAACTGGTATTGACAGTACTTTTTCTGGTTACAATCTATTATTTTGCCATAACAAGTAAATTGTTTAAAAATTTAAGAAATTTGGGGACAACGAAAAAAATATGAGTTGATTCAAATAACTCATTATCTTGAAGTAAAATTTCTTAAAAAGTATTAAAGAGTGTGCAAATGGAAAATTCCAGTTTCCTGTTGTTAGAGATGCAAAAGTCATTTCTGCAATAAACAGAATCTTCGTCATCGGATAAGAATAAAAAAACCAATGAAAGATACATGGATGTCTCACGCCTTTCAAATTTGAACCACACAAAATTGAGCAAAATTAGAAGACCGATACAAATAACTGGACCACAAAATATTAAAAATTTTCGTTTTATTTATTGATATTTTTATTAAAAAGCACAAGAAACACAACTTTTGTGAATAGCTATTCGGAAAGGATCAATAACGATTGGAGACAGGATAGTAGTGAATGACATGAAAGGGTGAAATTGAACAAGGAAATGTATATTTATATTTATGCTTTTATCTGTATTGTAAAAATATTTATACAGTACCTGATGATGGTTCAAGACGACGGAATCATGTGGCTTACATATAACGATACAAAACACACGGCTGTGTTAGACGGTAATTTTACTGTTTAATAGTCTAACGACAGCACAAAACTGTTGTAAAATTATGAGCAATAAATTTCGTAGCATCAATTCTCCGAAAGCCACTTTCTAACTTACTGTCAGGTGTGTAGAATAATAATCTCTAGTTTTTCAATATCGTGGTACTTACACCGGATCAGAAATTTCGTCGCTGTTGTTAAACACCAACATTTGAATAGCACATGTGGGATATGTTCAATCATCATAATCTCAGAACCTAATCCCCTCCGATTTATTTTAAGCTAAATTAATACTCTCGTCTACCATTTATTGTCTTACTCTGACGCATTACTGCAGAGTTTATGGGCTGTCAGCAATAAAAATCATGAATTCCATAAAATCTTCGTTCTTCATTACATTACTAGAACCCATTCGCATAAATAATAAGCTAATTCGGATGAAATAAATGGCGGCTGGTTGACTGTTCCACACATTTTTAAAACATTCATTAATACTATATGTGACATAGTTTTTCATTCCTGTAAATAAGAGTTTGAATTTAATATACAAATATGTGTGATGCTATAACAATAATGGTCAGTATTGTGACTTACCTGCAGGAAAAGTAAATCCATACAATATTTGTCATCCCAATCAAGACACGTATATTCGTCATGCAGTGCACCAGATCATCCCTATGTATATACACATCGACAAACATACCTAGAAATGTAGTCCAAAAAAAGAAAATCAATGTTCTCTTATAGATAGCGTAAATAGTCGACATTTTCTTCATCTTAAAAGGAATTCCCGCCAATCTGAGAAGGAAAATAATCGTGCTGAAACGAATCTCCGAGAGTCCTTTTACTCTTGGTTCTTCGCTTTCCATGAGAAATGTGCCTGAAACAAATGTATTTCGAAGTATAAAATGTTGCTGTATACTGTAGGCAGTCCGCGACCATTTAGAATTGATCACGTTCGCAGTGTTTCTGTGTGCGTCTGAAAGTCAGAACACTAGCTTGTCACTGAGGGCTGGAAGAGTGGTTACGATTTTTCCTGACCGAAATTGATCAATACCGTTTTATATTGCATTATTAATGGGAGATGGAAGTTCGTATTTCAGAATCGTTAATTTGGTAATTTCTAGATAATTGGAGATAACTACGTGACTTGCAAGTTTGAGCCATTATATTCTGAAAAACTTCGTAAAAGGAACGAGACAAGTCTATTGGTTTTCAGTTGCTAATTCACAACGGAGAATAATTTAGCTCCTTAAGGAACAGATGTTGCATTTTACATTTATATATGTTCCAAAAGTGGTAAGTATTGGAAAGATGGCTTGAAGTTAGTGTGCTTATACGAAGACGTTTCAACAATCAACTGAATTGTTTTAATTTAAAGTGAAAAAAAACCGCCGCCAAGTTACTCTTCTTATATAAGAAGAGGTTTGTTGCTGACTCAGTGTAATGATTCTCTTCCCCCTTATAAGGTTTTTCCACTTAATCCGTAATCGATAACGTTTCAGATACGATGTTATAATCAAATACCAGTGCCGTTACCATTATTTCTGCTGTAAGCAATTTCAAATGCACGCGCGTACCTAATGTGATCCAAACTCGACATGCGCTTCTTCATTCTTTTCACATATAGCTGGCCACAGTAACAGGCCAGCAGACTATATAACCATTAAGAGCTCAAGATGAAGAGGACCATAGTTGTGGATTAGAACGTTTAAGTACGAGTACCCTGTGCCTATCAGCTGTTGGATAATTTAATAAATGTGGATGTTTGTAACAGGTTCTTTCAAACTGAGGGGACTTCATATGTTGGACATAAAAACAATATGGGGCCTATGCAACCCTAACAGTAACAGTTCGGAGGCAAGTGTCGTCAGGCAGAGCATTACCTTCACAACTTCTTCCCAGACCGCTCGGAAGAGATTAGGTTGTTTTATTCGTTCCAGTTTTGCAGATTGCGACAATTATCTCACTTTAAAATAAATAAGCACCATCATGGCCACACAGTTACAACTTCATTTTATTGCCCTTCCACATTTTTCGATCCATCAGGATTATCTTCAAAAAGACATTATTATGAAATCAAAGTAAGCTGTTCCTCTAAGCACTACTTACGTTACGATGATGATAGGATTAGCTTACGATACGATTCTGTCCTTTTTTCAAATGGCACCCTGCACACTGAAGAAGACACGACAAAGATATGTTCACGATATGTGCTTTAGGAGTGTCCATCGAAGAGATGGGGCACTCTTGTTCGTTTTTCAGTCTGCCTATGTGCACATTTCATTCGTTATTCGAAAAGTTCTTCGGAATAATGATATTAAGTTGTATAACACATTGAATGTAAGAATGAAAATTTCTTCTCCACTTATGTTAAGTGAGACATATATCCTATCATATTTTACACATCCACAGTGTTATCAGTTTGGTGCTTATTCCATACTGAAATATATAATTCTTTGTATTCCGATTTCCTTTTATCTGCATTGTGGAAAAGTATAACAAATGCCCATGTTAAGAAGTTCTATTGATTTCTGAGGTACGTTATTGCAACACGGATGTAAGTTAAGATATCGGTTTGTTTCTGATGACATCAGTTACATAACGCGTGGAACGGATAGTTACAGGGTATTTTTATTATGAACATAATTATGTGCAGGACACGACGAGAAAAGTGATTCTCTAGCTTCTTTGGTACAGCAGTGTTAGGCTTCATAAAACACTGAATGTAACAATGAAAAGTCCCTTCTCTAATATTTTACGTAGACGCAATATCTTTCCACATTTTACACACCGACAATGCTATTTGTATAGTGATCATTCCGTTCAGAAATATATATGTATGTATTCCCTTTTCATTTCACCCGAACTCTGGAAAACCCAATAACTACGCTTGTTTCTGAAGTGTGATGTTGGAACAGAGGTCTACGTTAAGAAGCCTGTTTGTTTCTAAAGCCATCAGTTCCAGAAGTCATGGAATGGATATCTAAAAGTTATTTCTGTTATGGACTTACACAGCACTGTCTTCATCGCAGGGAAAGTCAACATCAGCGGGGATGTCCGGCGACAGCTACGGTGATGAGGCTGCGATAAACGCAGACGCAGTGTTTGTACAATATGACTTCACTGGAAAAGGCTAAATTGTGTTTGTTTTTATACGAATATACAGTGAAAATTATTTTAAATTTCCTGACTACAAATTAACACTATCCTCTTTTTCAGAAGTCTTTCAAGTCAATCATCTCAAAATATTTGTGAATACAGGCTGATTATAAATGACTTAAAATGCAAGGAAGTGAGGGTTGTACAGCAACGACATTTGTAGATCATAAAACGAGATCTCACAGTACATAACGTCACTTACTCACCACGATGGTGCTTCTGCACACATCAACAGTTGGTCAGTCTCACTACAAACACTGAGCAGCGTACATATTTTCTTTGCGGGGGAGGATACATTAAGAAGTGTGCCTTGCACCCCAACGTCCCGACGATCTTAAAACTCGCACTCGAAATGTTTATATGATTCTGCTAATATGCAAATATTATCCAACGTTTGGAGTGACGTTGTTTATCATTTTGATTTGTGTGGAGTCACGATTTAAATCTTATAAGTGGCAATCAGAACTGTCATACTTCCCTGTACTGTACATATTTCATGATTGTAATATCTTTCAGAAATGCCGCTTTAGAACAAACTTGAACGCAGCAGACAGTATTTAGTCGTCATGTTAAAGATGAGAAGTGTATAAGTTGGCATTGCATTCTGTTGTGTTTCGAACATACTTAAAATATAGGCAGTAGCAGGTGGATGAAGTAAAATCACATAACGAAAAGGTTTATATTTTATAACTTTCATTTAATATTAACATCAAGAAACGGAGACATTTTGAAGAGCCAATAGTTACTATACTTTTACTACAGCATGGAGAACCGTGGCTTAATACCTGGTAATAAAATTTGGATTTTTCGTTATGTAGGCACATTTACAATATCCCTGATCATCCACTGATTTGCCTATATCATTGGTTCGAGGTGTACGGTTTTTTGTAGCGTGATTATAATCAATTTCCTGCCTCTAGAAGCGCGACCCAGATGACGTGGAGATTTACAACAACGCCCTCCATATGTCTTCGTGCCTTGCTTCTTAGTTAACAATAAAATTATATTTCAGGTCAACTCTGACATCACAGAATAAGCTGAGGTAGCTCTCATGATCTAGGCTTCTATTCGGAATATGCAGTGTCGAAATTCTCAGTTGGAATATCGGGTTGATGTGTGGGCAGTCTTACTTGGAACAAGCATGCCAGAATGAGTCATAAGTTCCGCCATCTTGAACACGGAACTTTATCTACCGTGCACACCTCTATATCATCCACACGCTGCCTTAATCCACTGCTTCCAGTGTAACAGATCTCCACACGAATAATTACCAGCAGATGTACATACACAGGAGACCAAATATTATTATGTAATTGCTGTATGCAATGTCGTCCGATGTTTACCCTGATGATGGGCCGACAGAGTCCGGAACATGTAGAAATAAAATGTTTTTAAATATATTATTATGAACCTGTGAAAATTAAGTGTATTTGTTGGATGATATTAAAAACATCGAATTACAATACACGGTATGGAAAATATAAAATTAATGTACGAAATCAGCGTTGATATCGTTTGATTTGTTAGTAAATATTTTCTGCTCTTATAAGAAGGATAAATAAAATTTTGAAATTAGAATTATTAAGTTGAACTGAAGCCTTGTGACATAGTTATATCTGTAGTTTGGAAGCTAACCAATGAAATTTTATTGAATGATAACATGGTGGAGAAAATTTGTAAAATAGAAGAACGAGGTTGCTCTGTCAACTAATCCTGTTTATTCAATTTAAATGGTCCCACTGGTAATTGGCAAAATAAAAATAGGCCACTCACCATGAATGGTTTATTTCGTGAGTAGTATGAAGTTACACGGCAAATTGGATGATTTACAGATTGGGCTGTAAGTGAATCAGTAATGCAGTCAATAAATTGTTCTGTTATTTACAAAATGTGACGAGCTGATCACACCGGGTGTGTATGTGTGTGTGTGTAATTGTGTACGATCTAGAATGGAATGAATAGAGGCTGCTTACGGCCAAATTCAGCTGTAGCGCCACAGAAAATAATCAGTTTTCTCAGTTTCTATATCCGCTAATTACACCGTACAGTAACTGCCTGTTATACGCATAGCACGATCTATGCTCAACGGTTTTTCCTTTTATGCATAAATCCATCATTTATCAGCGTCAACTCGGTAAGCTACCTAAAATATCTCTGGTCTCTCCTACTTTGAAACGTCTCCAATTTTCTCCCGATCAAGATAAATATATATTCTTGCGAATGACCTTATAAAAAAGGACTTTCGTTATTTCAGTACAGTTTTCTCGGAAAAGAATCAGAGTCAAGCGTGTATATCTCAATTTCTTATTTAGTGAAATGAATGATCGGTAATATTTATTTTGCCTCAGCCTGCGTACTGTTACGTTGCTTCAAATTCTTAGCTTAATATACTTTTCTGGACGTTCCTAGATTTAGACAAATAGTTTTTGTATGGTAGCTGCGGTATTGAGGCAGAGGTAAAACAGGGTCGTTATTTATAGTAAGGAATTAAATTTTCTTTGTGGACTCCTGCTCAATGAAACGTACTTTGTGCTTTTTCACTACATTTTGTAATTACTCTCCACTCAAAAATCATTTCACACGAAGTATATAGAGGGTTATGTGAATACAGTTATATTGTTAATGATATGTAAAAGTTACAATTAGCGCTAAGACAAGGCGCTTTGTACAATAATGACCTTTTATATCATAAAGGCGAAATCTCGTGCTGGTAGATTTTTATTCGAATGGAATATGAACAACATTGGTTTTGTACAAGTAAAACAATAATTAGTACATCCCTACTGCATTCCTTTTGGTATGATACGCTCTGAGGTCGGTGCGTGTTCCCCCCGCCTCACAAAATTAAATTCGCATTCGAGGTATTTGTGAATCTACTGACAGGTATAACTTGTACACAGTTTGGAATAAAAGTGATTATTATTTGGATCGATTTAGTATAACAAGTGGAGCTCAGATTTGAATTGTGGTGACAGAATTATTACACTTATTGGGCTATAAAGTTTTCGTTATTGTAGGAACGTATAAAGTCGCCTGTTTTTATAACAAACAGTAAGCATACGCGAAGTATGTATTCGTCCTGTATAAGGAATTACACTGTAGAATTTGGTATTGTACTTGTTAGTGTTGCAAATATCCTTTAAATTAGCAGCTACAAGTGGACCAAGAGAATCACGTAATGAGAAAATATATTTTATTTAATTCACTTAGTAATTCCAAATAGCATGGACACTTGTTCTGGGCGAATAGTTGCTATTTTATTATAAATCTCCTATTATCATTAATGTAACATAAGCGAAAGGAACTGAGTTACAGTAATTAACACGAACAATCAGGCTTAATGTGTGACAACAATATCTAAATATTTGTCGTTTCCAAACACATCGAAAATGATCCACCGTTTCTCTTGACTAGTGGATTCCATATGTATGTTCTCCTGGATACATGATAATGACCACTGCCGTACACCTAAAACTGATATCTAGAAGACATGGAACGACAATAACCTCTATTGGAACGCATATCTTCTTATTGTGTTACGATTGTGGTAAAAAACTATTATTGTTAATAAAATATTGTTAGTTTGGTGTTTAAGTGCATAGATTTATGTCTTTGGGCACATAATTGATATTGTTATGCAGGGAACAATTCTGTAGAAAATTAATGGCTCGATACTTTTACGATTCGTATCACGATTGTGAAACTTTCAGGCCTGAAGAGACACACAACTAATTTATTAGTCTTGTTGTTCTTAGTTTCGTTTTTAATTTCTGGAATCTCTTGTTAGAAGATGATCACTTGTAGCCATGTTCTTATACTTGTTGATGGAATAGTTTCAAACTGTGTCGCTGTGGAATATAAATGTATTTTTTGTGTTGTTGCGTGTTGAAATACACTTGTTGTTGCTGACGTGCACGTGTGTGCTTTTTGTATTTCACTAGGAGTAAATCTTATTTTCTCTAGGACCGTATTATATTGAACACTACGTAAGATCATATAAGTTACGTGAAACATTATAAATGCAATTACAGCGAGTACTTGCTTATACTCGAATAAGTAACGTATTCTGTTTTGTGTATAGAGTTAGTCTTCAAAATGTATCTGTCGTTAAGAATAAAGTTATGATTTCATACGTATAGTTTAATATATATTTTATATTCTCGACTGTATGTATTTATATGAGACTCGAGTGGAAAATAACGTTAGGAAGGTCGAGGGTTTTAATTTTGATGTGACCTTCAGACGCTAAACAAAACGGGACCGTAATATTAAATTAGTCCAGTGGCCGAGTGGTCTAAGGCGTGGGTCTTCGGCCGCTCGCTTGCTAGGATCGTGGGTTAGAATCCCACCGGGGGCATGATGTTTGTCTCTTGTGAGTGTTTGTGTGTTGTTGTCAGGTAGAGGCCTCTGCGACGAGCCGATCCCTCGTCCAGAGCAGTCCTACCGACTGTGGTGTGTCTCTCAGTGTGATCAAAAGAACTTTCAACCTCGACACTGAAACGGGAAATCCGGAGTAGGTAGAAGAGGACGACAAAAAAAAATAGTTATTTGTGCTTGGATAAGGAATTAGCTAATGTGCACTAAACAAATGCTCTATTCAATAAACGTATAAGGAAAATGAGCTACAGACATCACTGCGTATGAACGTTTAATGTTCTCTTGTCTATGTTACTGGTTCTGTCTCTTTCCCTCATTCTTGTCTTTCACTTGAAGCAGAAACAAGAAGAAGGACAGCTTCTCTTACATTATCTGCGGCAGTTAGTCAGCCACATATACGTGTATATGAGTAAGAAGTCAAAGTACCTGTGAAAATTAAATGAAAGCTGTGCAATTATGAGTTTTCGGAAAAGAAAGCACACGAATATGTCGCAGTGTGTAATTTTATGGTCTGTTAGAGAAATCCTAGCATGTATTCACTTTGTTTAGACAAGGTTTTACTCCACATTATTCGAATTTATTTCCTTTCAATTAGTTCATCAAGACGAAAGAATTAGGAATTTTCGAATACAACGAACTCATTTGACAGTTCTGACTTCGTCTGGTATTGAACGCTTTCTTATATATATTGCTATACCAAATGAGCTATTGTTAATTATGTTTGTTAATGCAATAGCTACAAAATCTTTGGTTGGCGATGTCCTAGAAGTCTATATTCGTATGTATTGTAATTATTTTTATTTGGTTTCTGTAGGTACTTTTTGAAGTACACTTGTTTCTTTTTATGTGCACTTCGAATGCAGTTTCGCGATTGTATGCCCATGCTACATTGAAAATTCAGTACACTCAAATACGCACCCACTGTGCATGAGTCATTAATATATTAATATATTAAATATTTGTTTACTATTTATGAAACGGGATGGAATAATAATGGTGTTGTTGTCTAAATTATGGGCAGTCTAAGGAGGTGCTATATATGTGGGTAATTATGTACGCATTATGTTTAAAGATATTAGGATGGTTCGAAAATACATTTTCATTCCCAAAGCAGGAACATCTAATTTTCCTTTCCTCAAACAAAGAACATTTACCGTCTATTGTTATCAAACTAGGAACAATATGCATATATATGATATATAATGCTACAACGCTTCAGTTCAATTCCTTCAGAATATGGAACGTTGTTACAAGTGACGAAAGGTTACATCCTTCACTTAGGATTATTCTTGTACATAAATAATAATACTTTATAAATTTTACGTAATCCAAAATCCGTGCATTAATTGAATATATAATATGATAGTAATACCAACAAAATATAAAGAAGTGAAATAGTTTTTACATACAATAACCTCCTGCATATTTCGGCCGCTCACGGTGCCATCCTCAGGGAGGCAATACAAAGGATAAAAATTTAAAGATTGATTGAATTCATAGAACCAATCCAATACATAAAATGACAATGACAAAAATCGTATTTTAAAAATAAACAAGCCATTAGTATGTGTGCCATTATTGAATGAATGGTATACACGGACGTTCGTGCGGTAATGCACCATCCTGTAATAAATATGAATATATGCGGTTCAGATTTTATCTCTCTATCAATCAGTTTCCAGTGGTCCACAGATGACTGTTTTTCTGTCGCCATATTTGCCGGTTTGTTGCTGAATATTTTAACATCTGATGACGCAATTAGAGATTTTACAGTGTGTTATTAGATAATCACAAAATAGTAAAACAAGAAGATAAAACAGTAGTCAAAATGCGTAACAAAAGAATGTAATGAGACATAAACACCACAGTAAATCACTCTGTACTGAAGGCAAAGGGCATGTAGGGAGAATTGAGGGATGGGGATCACGAGCATGTGTGGTTGATTTGTATATCGTAAATTAGATCTAGATCTTACACAAATATATTCCTATTCACTACAGAATGGTACATTACTGCATGAAACGTCTTTGCATTGCAACCATTCAGTAATGGCACACAAACTAATATCTTATGTACTTTAAGCTATGATTTTAACATTATCACTGGATTGGTTCTGTTACTTCAATAATTGTGTCATCTTTTATTTTCATCCTTTGTATTTAATGCCTGAGAATTGCTGCGTGAGCGGCAGAAACATGTAGGAAGTTACTGTGTGTAAACCCTATTGCACTAGTGTGCATTTTGTTGATATTACTATTATATTATATATACTTTATGAATCTTTGCTCGGATACCAAACATCCGATATTCCGTGTAAAACGTAGGTTAAAAATTTTGACACGCATTAGAGCAGAATTAGATTTATGCGTAGGTTTATATGTATAGACTGTTGTAAAATGTATACATTGATGCAACGAGAGTGGAGAATGCAGTAGAATGTGGAGAAAGTATTTTGAGTTGTCTTATTGAGATGTCACCATCATATTAATATATTAATCTGTGCTTCATTAATGAAATAACTAACTGCTACTATACAGATGTTATACTCAATGGTACTAGAAGGAGAATAGGCACACAGACTTCATTGTGTGCTAGGACTGATGTTCTGTTCTCTTTATCATTGTTCCTTTTTCGTTTCTTCATTCTTGTCTTTCACTTGAAGCAGAAACATGAAGAAGGACAGCGTCTCTTGCATTATCTGCAACAGACAAATACTGCATTAGCAACATTAACGAGTATGTATGAAAGAAGTCAAGGCACTCGTGAAAATTATATGATTTTTCTGCAAATCTTCAGTTTTCAGAGAATTTCTTAGAAATATCTCGTCTCTCTTGAAACTTCAGGATGAGTAATTGTATGAAGGGTTTCAGGACTCCTTTTAATTGAGGAAAATTTGTGGACATTGTTGTATTTGCTATTATTGATATACTTTGTGGTATTTTTCGAGTGGCAAGAATTATTTATTCATATTTGCTGTAAACAAATGTTTCGCAGCAAATATGAGGGGCTCAGGACTTGTCTTGGTCACCTATTTTGCAGCCAAAATACAGCTCATCAAACTTTTAAACTGTGGATTGAACGTCTTTCTATGAGATTGAATTTTATCTCACCACAACATGGCAGAAACTATGTGGTTAATTAAAAACTTTCTTGGCATAATGAAAGATGACACACAACTGTGATAGGATGTAATACACTTGAGAGAAGCAACACTTGTGGTACTTGCAGAACAAATCCTGGCACACAACTGACAAACAGTGCCCCTCAGACGGAGACTAGATGCATGTCTGAACAAGGAGGTACATGTATTAACCATGCTTTGCTTAGCAGTCTGCATCCAAAGTCAAGTGAACTCTCTTGTAAAATACCTGCTACCATCCACTTTAACTTCCTTTCTCCAAAACAAATATTTCAGTCTTGTAAACAAAGAGAAGTTTTTAAAAATGTGTATTGTATTCTTACAGATCACTAAACGTTTACTCAAATCTAAGGATGATAGAAAGACTAATGGCATTATTTAATTCAGCATACAAATATGCAAAAAACACTGAAAAGTTTACGTGGGACATAACTAACTAACTCCATGGAGAAGAGTTCTTGTTGAGAAGCTAACAGGTCCTCAGCTAGTCGAGAAATTCCCCGCGTTTTATGGAACCCGGAGTTTCATTACCGCATTCACAAGAGCCGGCCACCTGTCCCTATCCTCAGACATATCAATCCAGTCCATGCACCCCATCCCACTTCTTGAAGATCCATTTTAATATTATCCTCCCATATACGTCTGGGTCTTCCAAGTGGTCCCTTCCCTCAGGTCTCCCCACCAAAATCCTGTATAAACCTCTCCTCTCACTCATACGTGCCACATGCCCCTCCCATCTCATTCTTCTTGATTTGATCACCCGAATAATATTTCGTGATGAGTACAGATCATTACGTTCCTCGTTATGCAGTCTTCTCCACTCCCCTGTTACCTCGTCCCTCTCATGCCCAAATATCCACCTCAGCACCCTATTCTCGAACAGCTTCAGTCTAAGTCCCTCCCTCAGTGTGAGAGACCAAGTCTCACACCCATACAAAACAACGGGCAAAATTATAGTTCTGTATATCTTAATCTTTGTATTTTTGGATAGCAAACTGGAAGACAGAAGATCCTGCACCGAATGATAACAAGCATTCCCCGAATTCAATGTGCTCTTAATTTCTTCCTGAATGGAATTTCGATTTGTTAGGGTTGTTCCCAGATACTTGAACTGTTCCACCCTTTCAAAAGATACGTGGGACAAAAATCGTATTTAAAAGCCTATTTCTCAAAATAATCTTCTAAAATGTATTTGTATTAATTTTTAAGCACTGCTCTAAATTAGGTGCTATATTCATTAAAGAAATACCTGTGATACTGAAACAGTGATGGTCAGTGTTCTGACATACCTGCAGTACATGTAGATCCACAGATTATTCGACATCGGAATCAAAACACTCACATCTTGTGTGGTGTGTCCCAAATCATCCCTATGTATGTACGCATCGACGAACATGCCCAGAAATGAAGCGCAAGAAAAGAAACTCACTGTTCTCATGTATATGGCGTAAATAGTCGATACTGTCTGCATGTTAATTGGAATTCCCGCTAATCTGAGGAGGAAAATAGTCGAACAGACACGACTCTTCTTCAGTCTATTTTCATTAAGCTCTTCGATCCCCATGTGGATGTAATGTACTAGAAACGAAAGTAACTCGAAATTTAAGATATGCCTTAAAAATCTGGGCAATTCAAGTTCGGTAGTAAATATCACGTTACTACTTCTTCGGTACTGCGCAAGGCACTGAGCACAGGGAAGGTTTGTTACTAAATTTTATGACCAAGAAGTGATCAATACCGGGTTTAGGGTCGTGCCATGGCTCAGGCGGTTAGGTGCCGAACTCTCACAGTGGAGTCCCAGATTCGATCCCGGGTCAGATCATGTGGGATTTGGGGTGGACAAAGTGGAACTCGGACAGATTTTCCCCGAGTACTTCGGTTTTCCCCTGCCAATTTCATTCCGTCGGTGGTCCAATACGAAAAAACTAATCATCTTCATCAGAGGGTTGCACAATAAGCCTCTAGGCTGCGGTGCGTCCGTAGCGTCTATTGCGGGGCCCTTCACCACAAAAAAATACCGATTTTTTTGCAACACTACGGTACTTTGCCGCATATTCACAATGAATGCGAAACGTTCCTAAAGTTCATTGTTGCTTCTGCCGAGGGTTTCGAAGATGGGCCCTCCGTTTCTCCACATCTTACACCGTTGATTTCTTGTTTTTAGTTTGTATCAATACTCACGTTCAAGATGCACGTCTGAAATGAACTTTGGACATATTTAATATTGTATTCACCGTACAACTTGTATAAATTAAAATTAAAACCAACTTGATGCATACTCACTATTAAAAAACTTTAATAGTAGATTAATTAACTCGACATGTTTCGGACAGGTACCTGACCATCTTCAGGGGTATACTACATTAAATTGCGTAGTCCATATGTAAAACACACATAAGATATGAGCCTATAAGGTCTCGTCGTATATAAAGTTTTTCACCAGTCACTAAAAATCACTAAAAACTTGTTTAAAAAGTAGTCAACGCCAATAATAACGCGCTGACATAATAGCCCAGACTTCAAATCATAGAAAATCCACAATAAAAGGTACACTACACATCGTCTATACGAGACATACTTCGATATGAAAAACAGGACGCATAAGTGAATATGCTTAAGTATTATACAAGAACAGTGTTATAAGTTTTATAAAAGGTGGAACTATTGTGGATTACAAGTGTTGACTACTTTTTAAACACGTTTTTAGTGATTTTAGTGACTTGTGAAAAACTTTATATACGACGAGAACTTATAGGCTCATATCTTATGTGTGTCTTACATATGGACTACGCAATTTAATGTAGTATAACCCTGAAGATGGTCAGGTACCTGACCGAAACATGTCGAGTTAATTAATCTACTATTAAAGTTTTTTAATAGTGAGTGTGCATCAAGTTGGTTTTAATTTTAATAAGAACTTTGGACAATTTAAATCAAGAATTCCAGAGGCTGTTATTTATGTTTATCGTAAAATACTGGACAGTGTATGGCAAAAAACGGTGTGTTATTTGATGTGTGATCAGTCAGAAATAAAGAGCCAAATAAATTCCACTTTTTTTCATGGCGCAACAGCACCTAATGGGCCAGGGCCTCTTCATTATTCAGGCTACACAATCACACTCAGTTAGACAAACCACACTCTGTAGGACTCCTCTGGATGAATGATCAGCCCGACGCAGAGACCTTTACCTAACAACACACAACACTCACAAGAGTCAGACATCCATGCTCCGGCGGGATTCGAAACCATAATCCCAGCAAGCGAGCGGCCGCAGACCCACGCCTTAGAAAGCGTGACCACTAGGATCGGCAGCTCAATTCCACTAGTGTACTAGAAAGCTTACTTAATTTCTTCTTCCAATTACGCAAGTTTCATTTCTGTTCAAGACGATGGGGTTTTGTAAAATTATTGTTTTAAGTGGCTCGGAATATTTTTCTTCAGCAGGGATAGCTCAGACGATATTAGGACTAGTATACTGACTGGGCAGATGAGGACATGCGTTTCGATTACCCACAGGCACAGTATATTTTATTTGTACTCCAAACCGTCCACACTGGCTCTTGGGCCTACACAAATCTTATTCATTCTGCGCCGTAGATTTCGTCCTCGAGATAAAGCGTCCAGAGTTTGAAAGCCAGAAGTTACCTCCTTCGTCTAATACCGAGGTTAGGATTGTGTACATCTACACCTGCACTTGCTTACATGCTGCCAGGGCAGTCACAGGAAATTTTACTTTTATGTATACGTTTATATTTGCATAAAATACTGGTATGAAGTGTAACCGTGGGAAGTGTGTGGTGGAATAGCACAAAAACATAGCTACGAAATGTATAACTCCTATATTTATGTTAAAAATGGTAAAGTGCTAACCATAAGAATGTTACAGGATATGGCTTTTGGAAAACATTGAGGATGAAAATTAATACTCGAAATTATTTACTGGATCTTATTGGGAGATTAATTGAAATTAGTGCTGGTGTCTGTGTACTTAATAGAAGCTTAAGCAGTTCAAAGAATAACTTTTTAAAAGAATATCAACATGTCGTACTATTCTGCGTAATGATTAGCACGCAGATGATTTGTGGGTTACAGAAAGATTTATTCTTTCTAAATAATCTCCTCCAAGAAAGTTTATTACGTTTAGATATAATGCCATAATACTGACTCAGTGTCTCGAGTGTCAGAACATGGTTTTCATTATGGTTATTAATGCAGAGTAATTATTCCACATACATTCATCATGGTCACGTTTGACACCGGAACAAACTTTCCCGCTGTCAGTTGGAACTGCTTGTTAGCTGTAGCGATGATGAACATCAGACATCGCTGAAATGGGATAGGAGTTCCCACCCAGTCGCACCCGAATGCCGCGTCTCTCACACTCTCCGCCTGAAACATTTCAGTATTAATGTTTGAAATCTAAGTTATACTTGCCTAACTTGTTGAAGGCTCCTTCGCATTATGTATGTAACTTCTTAAGAATAAAAATAACCCATTTCCTCTTACCCGTTGTGTCAGCTGAGTTCCAAACCAGCAGATCAGAAGCACGTCACTAGAGAACACTGTATAAAGTACAACTGCTAGGCTCATGTTTGCGTAATCTCCCCAATTCTGCAAGAAGTTTTATAATATCAGTAGAAGAATTAAACAATTAAATATGTCAAAGAACAAATCCTCTGAGTAAATAATTTTTGATAAGTAAGTTCTCTGTGTAGTTGTAATATGTTTTGCGAGTTTCCGCTATAATACGCTGCATTATCCTGGCGGAAATTTTCCCTCCCCATAAACACAACAGGGTATCCAAAATTCCGAGCTTTTCTTCCTGCAAGCAACAGCGAAAGACCACAATTTCTTGGCACCACTCGATATTACGTTGACTGTTTCTTCCTCAAATCAGATGTTCAAAGCGACATCCCTGTACATCTTGCGAACACATTTGAAATACTCGATAGAACTGTTCTTGGTAAAGTGCTCGACACTGCTTTTCGATTATTTTCTTTTAGTTTGAAAAATAATAATCTTGTACATTCCAAAACAAATTTGCGGCTGTGCGTAATACACAGTTTGAACATAATTGATCCGAAGATTTTGAAAAATACAATTGACAGGAATGGAACAGCATAGGACCATAGCACCGCACACGCGGTCAATCTGACAGTGCCTTGACCCGCCTGTCATATTTAACAAATCTTTTTAACACAATTCTCTGTCATGCACGAACTAATAGGATATTACGGTCCAAATATCTCCCATCGCTTTTGTGTTACTAATAAAATATGCATAAATTTCAATAGCTACTAAGATATTTTCACGAATATTTTAATATTAATTTTGTACATCCTGCAAACATATGAATTCATAATACTGTGGCTCACAGCCGAAAAACTTTTTTTTTTTTTTTTTTATAGAATTTCCATACAAATTCATGTGTGTGATGTTGCGCGCCACCGTTTGTAAATCATTTACTTTTGATGGAGCCAGCCATATCATGTGCAACTGCAATTACACTGGGCAACAAATTTTAACTTTTTTCGGTTACGAGCATCAAATCCACTTTCCTTTATGTAATTGGGTATGCTGAACATGAAAATAGGCCTTAAAATGATGAGTTAGATACAGTTTCCAAGATTTGTGAAATTTTATAATAACATGTAGCATATTTAACACAATAATACTTACTATTCACTGCTGTCCGTCATCACTTCGGCTAAAGGCGTCTTTTCTTAGCCTGTCTTTTGTATACAAGTTCTGGAGAGTCTCTAACTACTGTCCAGCAATAATCTGCTAACATAACTGGACTCCATTCCCTGATAACGATTTTCGATTTCCGCAATGGTCTGGTGAAAGCGTTCACCGTGTTCGTCGCTGACCGCACCGCAGTTTTCAGGGAAGAAATCCAGGTGAGAAAGCAGAAAGTGAATGTTTAACGACATATTGTAGCCCAATTTCTGATACGCAACCAACAGGTCCTCCACTATTTCCTTGTAATTGTCAGCCTTGGTGTTTCCGAGGAAGTTATTAGCAACCAACCGGAAAGCATTCCAAGCACACTGCTCGTCACCAGTGATAAGCCGGCCAAATTGTTCATCTCTGAAGATGTCTCGGATTTGTGGACCGACGAAAACACTTTCTTTGACTTTTGCATCACTCATCCTCGGAAATTTATCACGAAGGTACTTGAATGCTTGGCCGTCTCGATCCATTGCCTTGACGAAATTCTTCATTAGGCCAAGCTTAACGTGCAGCGGTGGCAACAGAATCTTGCTTGGTTCCACTAAAGACGGATGTAGTACATTCTTTGAACCTGGCTCCAGACGTTGTCTTAAAGGCCAGTCCCTGACCACATAGTGCGAGGCCCTTGCTCGGCTGTCCCATTCACAGATGAAACAACAGCATTTTGTGTATCCTTGCTGCAGTCCGAGTAAGATGGCTACAACCTTTAAGTCACAACAAAGCTGCCATTTATATTTATCATAGTTTATGCACTCCAACAGTTGCTTCATGTTGCTGTATGTTTCTTTCATGTGAACTGCATGACCGATTGGAATCGATGGCAAAATGTTGCCATTATGCAATAATACTGCTTTCAAACTCAACTGTGAGGAGTCTATGAAAAGTCTCCATTCATCAGGGTTATGATTGATGTTGAGAGCTGACATCAGACCATCAATGTCATGGCAGGTGACGAGATTACTTTTCATTGAAAAGAATGAAACAAAGTCCTTATGACGTGAACGAAATGTAGACACGCAGACGCCCTCATCAAGTAGATTCCACTGCTGCAATCTTGAGCCCAAGATTTCAGCTTTGCCTTTCGACAAATCTAGATCTCGCACAAGGTCGTTCAATTCGTTCTGTGTTATTCTGTGTGGCTCAGTACATGCTTCATCAGATATAAAATCTGGATCGCTAGAACTTGAGACATTTGTATTACTGCATTCCTCATCTTCATCATCATCTTCGATTTCAAATGAGTCAGGCGGTTCTGGAATAGGTAGATCGTCTCCATGGAGCACCGGTAGTATAGCAGATGGTATATTTGGGTAGCTCAGTTTACACTTTTTCTTCTTCGACGTTCCATGTTCCAGTGGAGGAACCATGCAGAAATAGCAGTCAATAATGTGGTTTGTTGGCTCACGCCACACCATGGGTACAGCAAAAGGCATAGAACGCTTCTTGTGATTTAACCAGCCGCAAAGATTTGCCGAACAAGAGTTGCAGCATACGTGTGGAGCCCAGCTCTTGTCCTGATCCCCAACTTTACAACCGAAGTATAGATGGTACGCCTTTTTCACAATTGGAGTTAGAGCACGCTTTTGTGAAGCAAATGTCACTTTCCCACAAACATAACAAAAACTATCTGAACGGTTCACACATTTACGAGGCATCTTAGTTTTCTTCGCGTTAAAAAACAAGATATTGTAACCGAGCACGGATGCAGCGAGAAAGCACACTGAAACTCTAAATACCACGTGGCACACCGTGGAAAAGGCGCGGGAATCCCCGACGATTAGCTAGCGCGACCCGACGCGATCCGACGATGACCGAAACCAAGTCACTTCAGTTGCGCTACGCCAGAACCGGCTCAATATATAGGCCTATATAATTTTGTGAATATGCAAGTACACAATCTTAGTGTAAGTATAAGCCTATAGCATAAATTACGGTTAGGAATGGAAATGTAGACCCATTTCAGTCTTTCGTGTATAAACAAAATGTAAGGAAAATAATAAAAATCGGTCACATTAATAAAGGCCTGTTACTTCAAAACAAGAGCTAACAAACAATTTTAAGCACCATATTCGTTCTCAGCGACCTCAAATTAGTTAAGATTAACTAGTTTCAACTCCGTAACATTTTCACTGTTGACCAGTGTTATTGGTCTAACAGCAATAGCACACGGTTGGAGTATTTCTGCCGACGCTGCAGGTTTGACACAACCACGAATTTTGCAGGGCACGCTGTAACACATACATTGTAATATGGGGGGCTTGTATGCTGTAATTGACAAGTAAAGCGCGTTCACAAAATTGCGAAACGAGACTATTAGCTTCGTCATGTTTGTCTCTCTCTCCGTCCGTCTATCTGTCCGTCCGCATGGAAAAACTCGGCTCCCACTGAACGGATTTTCATGAAACTTAGGATTGAGTATTTTTCTAAAATCTGTCGAGAAAATTCAAGTTTCATTAAAGCCTCTCAAGAATAACACGTAATTTACATGATGACATATTTACATTTATGAAATCTCGCTTAATTATTCTTAGAATGAGAAATTTTTCAGACATAAGATGTAGAGAAAGCCAAACACAAATTTGATGTTCAATAAATTTTTTCCGAAAATCGTACAGTTTATGAGATAATGCGGAAAAATATGATAGATCCGGACAGACCACAGATAACAGTATAATACGGTGCATGCGCTGTGCATTCTGTATAACTACGGTTACAAACACACACTCAAACTATGTAATACTTATTGCTTTTCCACAACAAAAATGGTTAGGCGAACGCGCCTTTATGTTACGTTATACCAACATTGCCTATCTTTTATTTTGTTCTTAAAAAGATTCAAGATTTGTTACGACTTACGACGAACCATTTTTTTTTACAGGGAAGACTACGACGCACTAAAGCATGATTTTTTAGGCCGTGCTATGGATCAGGCGGTTAGTCGCTGGCCTCTCACCGCGGAGGCCCGAGTTCGATCACGGGTAAGTCCATGAGAGATTTGTGGTGGACAAAGTGGCACTGGGACAGGTTCTTCTCCGAGTAGTCGGTTTTCCCCTGTCAATTTCATTCCACTGGTGCTCCATTAATTGTAAAACTTGGTAAAAAAACTGCTCATCTTCATCATAGGGGTTGCACAAGAAGCCTTAAGGCTGCGGTGCGTCCGTAGCATCTGCTGCGGGGCCCTTCACCACAAAAATAAAAAGCATGATTTTCATACCAACATTTAACGACCCGCCAAAGATCGATTCATTTATTCATCCTGCTGACTAGTCATTTCCTGCAGGTCAATGACACACAATCATGGCTGGTCACTTAAAGAGATGGAGAATCACTAGGCAGGTCTGCATGTGTTGAGGATAAAGCAGATGTTGTGCAGATGTTACGTCCCCCCTCCCCCCCCCCCCCCCCCCCCACGGCCCGAAGATGCAATGACTAGCCACTGCTGACTTAGTGCATGGCAACAGGGAAATGAGTTTGCATTTTGTTGCTGACCGGAAGTTTGTATAGCCGAAGTAGAAGTAAATTCTTTTGATTTTAGATCATTTTGCTTGTAGCTGCTGTGGGTGATGCTTGTTTAGAGAGAGATCGGCCGAGACCTGACAAACTAAGAAGAGATATTCAACATTTTAATTTTGATTTTACTTACCCCAGGTAAGCGTTGTTATACAAGTTTATTACCTAAAGTGAACAACGGCAGGAATTTGAAGATTTGTGCACCTTTAGCGTGTGTTAGAAATTCCGGGTGGGGGGAAGGTTAGAACAGGCACTCATTTCCCGTTCCCGCCCTAAAGTCGGCAGTGACTAGACCTTCTTTCAGTAGTAGTCACATTCATCTTTACTAATTAATTCATTGTTTGTAGTCGTACAGAATAAAGCATAGTAGTGATTAACATGCGTACTGTGTGTTTACACGCCAGGCAGGGCGACGGTGAGAACACTCGAATCAGCACGTTCGTATTGTCCAGTGTCCGTTGTTGTCATTAACCTGCGATCTAATTAAATAAAGAAAGAATAAAGAAGTAAAGAATAAACCAGAGCACAAATCTTCATACACCGCACGAGGCCCTTCTCCCCGAACCCCTCCTACCCAAGCTTTTGGCGAGCACCCCCTTTAAACAGTGGAAGACCCATCTGTAGGAACACTGAAGTGGAAATTTTGAACTGTGGCCTTGTCAGACAAAGAGAGTAGTCTGTATTCACGTCATATAATTGAATTATGTAGTGTATAGTTAGAACGAGTCGGTGTGCTTTAATTTAGGTGTATGATTGTTTCGCGAGACACTTCCTTTCCTCACATCACCGAGTTCACACCCAAAGATTAATTCCAAGATCGGCTGCACATATAGCATAAGTCTTAGTTGCCAAGAACCACGCATCCGTGATTTACCTCACCTGATGCGTTTCTACCTGATTGCGTTTCTTGTAAGGGTTTTTTTTACAAATTTGCTACAGCATCATTTTCATTAAAAATGTGTGTGAAGACTGGCTGCATATTTGATGTCGCAATTTATTGCTTATTTATAGAAGAAGGTGATTAAGATACAGTTTATGTTCTTAGCGTCGTTACTCGACAATGAAGAGCACTCGCATGTTAATGAAAGAAAAGAAAAAGAAAGATAAAATATTTTGATTAAGAGTATTTTATTAATGAAGAAACCGAATTTGGAGAATACTGAATTTTATGTGATTTGTTCCATACCACTTAGCTCTTATGATGCGGAGCAGAATGCATATTAAGTGAGTCAATTAATTTTTCTTCCAAAATTTCAGTAGAGTATTTTTAATACTTTTCCGAAAATTGGTCCGTTTATACAGTCAGTTGTTTTTGGCAGGCAAAGTCGACCGGAAAGCAAGCGGAGCGAGAGTGTGATCAGTTATACGTATGCGTGATCATGTGAAGGTCACGTGCTTTGTGCTTAACAAACCACAACTACACAACAGGTCTACACATCAGGGAACTGTACGGCGAGCACGGAATAAAGTTTATGCGTTCATACATTCACGAAAGCGGACTTCTTAGAAACACTTCGAAGAGTGAATGCCGTCTGTGTTTGCGTTTCGGGATTTCATATAACCTACTGGCCTTCACAGAGTTTCAGACACCGGCGGGACATATAAAAAGCAGATTGGACTTTGCTATTACGAAGTGTCTGTGCTGTGCAATTATCATCATTTTGTTTTGCTGGAAGAAAACTTTATTTTTATTGTAGCCCATAAGTTTTTGTGGGTTTACTAAAATATGTGTTAGTCTCATTGTCCATCACTCAAAAACATGCTATCGACATACTTTGTTATGTTTCTAACTCTAAACACATTGAAAGTAATCTTACGTGATAGCAAAATGAACTTACTGAAACGGGCAAGCTCTGTGCGTGAACCTGGTGATTCTTTTAATTATTAAAATCTGTGGAATAGTCAAGCTGTCTTTTCTATGAAATCTCGAGAAGTAAAAGAGCTACTATGTGCCCCGGTAACGTAGAGCTTATGTAAGTTTTGTTGACCCTTGAGAGCTCACTATTTACTTCATAAACAACGAATTTTAACATTAAAAATTTATATTCTGCTTAGAGTGTTTATATATTTTGTATGGATCTAAAAAACAGCGATTATTTTCCTATATCGGACTTAGTTTTGTAACTGAGGCGGAGTGTGTTTACTACGCGGTACGAACTATTCTTTGTGTACAATTCAGATTCCGGTTGGTATTTAAAGTGTTAATAACATTAGGATAGTTCCAAACAATAATTCCATTCTAAGAACAAGTTAATATTTCTGTTTATTGTTGCATATTGTAGAATAGGTACAAATATTGTAATGTACGGGGATTATTATTTACGGTTTCAATGTTTAATTTGTATTCCGAATGCTGGACATAAGTTTTACCAGACAGTTGATGCAACATCTCAGTGTGTTAACCCGCTGTTATCAGTAGCAGACATGTAACAAAGTCCACTGCTAGCCCCCAAGTTCAAGACAGCATTCTAAAAAACCAATGGAATAGTACCGAGAAGGAGCAATGTTCTCTCCCAGCCGGACTATCTTATGTAATGGAAAATTCCCGATGACATGAGTGAAAACAACTTGTATAGAACCCTCGGAAACGATGAATCTGGGCTTTTTGTCGATTCGGAGAGCCCCGGCTTCATGTAGGAGACGGGCGTTTCTCTCTAAAGAGCCGCTACTGCCATAGCTCAGGCAGACGGGTAATACTTCTTGAAGTCCAGTGTTCGGCTATTTTAGCACTATTATTTTGTAATAAAGTATCTTTAGCTGAAGTAATCAGCGTTATTCATAGAACCAGCAGCACCTGCATTCCCAAAGGATCCGCTCGCCTAGCCAACTGAAAATCCTAGCTCAGGATACAACAACTGGTGTCAGGTGTGCTTGGTGAATGAACGGAAGAAACAGCGAGGAGATACGAACCTGGACGACACACACAAGAAAGAGGTATTACCATCGGAAGACATCTGGTAAGAGAAAACCAATTTATTGTATTCAAGTACTTCAAGAAGAGTAGCTACTGCATGGGCTTAAAAATAGCCACAATTTTGAATTGAGATTAGCAAGAACGATATTTCAACTGTGGGAATAATCAGAGAGAAGTTGGTTAGAGACCTTAGAAGAGTTGGAAGCCATTAATACTGCAACAGCCTTCCAGTATTGAAAATAAAACGGGAAACGTCAAAAAGAAAACTCAAATCGAGAGTGATTTGAGGTTGAAAATAAGTATCGGCTATTTTCAGGACAAGTGCGAGTATTCCAGGAGAGGAAACCTCAGTATCGGAGCCACTTCAGGGATCGGTGTACGAGCAAGCCAAGACTCCAGGAGGTTGAGCAGTCAAACGTACACAGTATAGATCTATGCAGCAGACATCATCGGCAGTTTCAACGCAAAATAAGAACATCGCATCGGTGGCGCTGACATCTAGAAGATAGAAGTTCGAAGACAACGGAACGGTGAGTCCTTGTTTAATTTGATGAGTGCCACATCCCCAAGTTCTAGTACATGTCCTGTGATTGATAGGTCGAATACTATGGTGGAGGAATATATTAGCGTGAGTGAAGCCCTAAAATTGGTAACTCCATACGGAGGAAATAAAAAAGAAGTGCTCACATTCATTGCCAATGTGAATACGGCCTTTGAAGTAATAAACCCAGAATATGAGGACAGGCTATATAAGTTTGTTTTGACGAGGATTAGTGGAGAACCGCGAACAGCAATCGCGCAAAGGAATCTAGATAACTGGGCAGACCTGAAGGAATTCTTGAAAAACACGTACATAGAGAAACGAACCTTAGATTTTCATGCGAATCATTTGTTTAAAGCAAGGCAAAGCAAAGCGGAAAGTGTTTCCGAGTGGATTCAGAAAATACAGGCACTTAATTCCAAATTTAGAGAAGCCGCTTTAGCAGACTGTTCGGACGATGAGCGGGCAGGAATTTTGGTGTTATCGGACAAGTTACGGAACATTTGTTTTGTTCAGGGACTCTACTCAGATCGTATACAGACAATCGTGAGGAGCCGTAACAATGAAGTATTTGATGAGATAGCCGAAACGGCACTAGAAGAGGAAAGCGCTATTATTTCCAAATTTGAGAGATACAGAGGGGAAGGTAACACCCAGATTAGGTGCATCCACTGTGGAAAAACGGGGCATCCGAGTAGTAAGTGCTTTTCGAAAGCTAAGAAAGACGATAGAATAAATAATTTTTCTTTTAAGAAGCATCCCCAGCAAAAGGAAGTTACTTGCTTTAATTGCGGTGAAAAGGGTCACATTTCTAGAAATTGTAAAAGACCAAGGAGACAACAGAATCGCGAGGGCAACAATGGTGATTGCAAATCCGGGAATGGGGACAGGTCATCTGTTTGAGACAGACCAACTGTGAGTTCGTTTCGAGTATGAACTGTTAGAGAAGATAGATATGAATATCTGGAACTTAATGTTGATATCTCAGAAACAGGAAAATTACGGTTGCTAGTTGATACCGGCGCAGATATTAGTCTCCTACGGAGCACGAAGCTAATAGGAAGTACTGAGTTCGAACCCGAGAATAAAGTAAAATTAAAGGGTGTAGATGGTTCAACGATAGAAACATTTGGGACAATAAGGGCAAACATTACAGAAGGAAATCTGAAATTTCCCTTTGACTTCCATTTAGTAAACCGACAAGTAGATCTTGTTTACGACGGTATTGTGGGACGAGACCTTTTGCAAAAGGCGCAGGCCAAGATCTGTTACAATAGCAGGACTGTAACACTGATGATAGATGGAGTTGAACTAACTAAACAGATGTTCAGTTTCAAGACTGAACCAGGGCAAGAGAGCAGTAAAATATTAACACTGCCGGGCCGGTCAGAAGTAATAGTAAAGATACCGGTAGCAAGTAGGAAGAACGGAGATGTGGGAATTGTTGAAAAGGCAGAAATTGCGGAAGGCATTTACCTGGCAAATTCACTGACCAGGATAGAAAACAATTATGTGATTACTAGCATTCTGAACACAAGGGAAGAGGAGGCCAAAATTATAGCCCCAAAGGTAAAACTAGAAAGTTACAGCGAGGAAAACATAATTGAAGGAAGCACGGACACTTGTTTTGGGGTGACCAAACTAGTTCCAGAACTACGACACGAAACACGTGAAAACAAGGTTTTGGGAAGCCTTAGGTTAGATCACTTAAACTCAGAGGAAAGGGAAGTTATGGAAAATACTTGCCGGGATTATCAGGATTTATTCTATCTACCGGGGGATAAGCTAAGTTGCACTAACGCCGCTAGGCACTCGATAAACCTGGTACCTGGTACGGCACCCATCAACACAAAACCGTACAGGCTACCCGACTCCCAAAGGGCGGAAATAGAGAAACAAGTAACCAAGCTGGTAGAAGAAGAAATAGTGGAAGAAAGTAATTCTCCATGGAATAGTCCACTTTTAGTGGTTCCCAAAAAGTTAGACGCCAGTGGATAAAGGAAATGGAGACTTGTTGTAGATTTCCGACGTCTAAATGAAAAAACAATAGGAAATGCATACACACTTCCCGACATAACTGAGATATTAGACCAGCTGGGTCAGTCTAAATACTTTTCATGCATAGACATGGTGATGGGATATCACCAGATTGAACTCCGGGAAGAAGACAGAGACAAAACAGCCTTTAGCACGAAACAAGGGCACTGGGCTTACAAACGATTACCGTTTGGATTAAAAACAGCTCCAGCAACTTTTCAGGCTATGATGAATACAGTCCTAAGTGGTCTAACGGGATCACGATGCTTTGTATTTCTGGACGATATCGTCCTATACGCTAAGACATTAAGTGAACACGATTCAAAATTAAGGGAAGTTTTTGGTCGAATTAGAAAATATAACTTAAAGCTTCAGCCAGACAAATGCGAGTTCCTTCGCAAGGAGGTAAATTATCTAGGGCATTTGATAACAGAAAATGGAGTCCTACCAGATCCAGGGAAGGTGTCAGTTATTGAGAATTTCCCGCGGCCTACTTCAGTGAAACAACTAAAGAGTTTCTTGGGAATGGCATCTTATTACCGGAAATTTATTCCTAGGTTTAGTAAAATAGCTGCACCATTGCACATGCTGTTAAGAAAGGACGTACCATTTGATTGGACACTCGAGCAGGAAGAAGCTTTCCAGACCCTGAAGGAGAAATTGATGTCCAAGCCAATATTGCAATAACCTGATTTCGATAGGGAGTTCATACTAACAACAGATGCTAGTAATGAGGGCATCGGGGCAATTTTATCACAAGGAGAAATAGGTAAGGATTTACCAGTTGCCTACGCTAGCCGCAACTTGAACAAGGCGGAACGGAATTATTCCACTAGCGAAAAGGAACTTTTGGCAATTGTATGAGGAGTAAAGCATTTCAGACCATATTTGTACGGGAGGAAATTTAAGATAGCCAGTGACCACAAACACTTGACATGGATCATGAACATCAAAGATCCGGGTTCGAGGTTACTGCGGTGGAGAATTAAATTAGAAGAGTATGACTACCAAATTGTGTATAAGAAAGGAGCTTTGAACACTAACGCAGATGCCTTGAGTAGGATAAATGGGGCAACATTAACTGACAGTGATAATTGTGGTTCTGAAATTGACGAGAGGAAGAAGGCACAAATACTCTATGAATATCATGATGCACCTCTGGGAGGGCACCGGGGTATGAACAAAACTTACAAGGCCATAAAAGCTCAATACTCATGGCCGAATATGAAACAGGATATCGAGGACTATGTGAAACATTGTAAGAGTTGTCAAGTCAATAAGGTGCTAAGTCCAAAAACTAAAGTTCCCATGGAAATCACTACCACCGCCACTAGGCAATTTGAGAAATGTAGCTTAGATATAGTGGGTCCACTCACTGAAACCCAGCAGGGAAATAGGTATGTTTTGACATTTCAAGATGAACTCAGCAAATACCTAATTGCAATTCCAATTGCGCGACAGGACTCTGAAACAGTCGCTAGGGAATTTGTAAAGAATATTGTGTTGAGGGTGGGAACCCCTGATAAAATCTTGACAGATCAAGGGTCGAACTTCCTGAGCGATGTTTTTCGGAACACATGCAAAATGCTCAAAATCAAAAAACTGCAAACCACCCCATTCCATCCCGAGACTAATGGCGGACTGGAACGTAGTCATAGGGTATTAAAAGAATACCTACGACATTATATTAAAGAAGACTAGACAAACTGGGACGAATGGATTCCGTACTCTGTTTATGCTTATAACACGTCGATCCACACTGCTACAGGATACAATTACGAAGATTTTCTCTTGGAACTTAAGAACAGGTTACAAACCACCCACAGCGTGGCTAGGGAAAGATTGGTAAACGCAAAGATGAAGAGTAAGGAGTATTACGACAAAGCAGCAAGGGAATCGACATTGCAGGTTGGAGACCGCGTTCTTTTATATGATGAAACTGTGCGAAGGGGCAGGTCGAAAAAGTTGAGTTCGCAATGATTGGGACCATTTGAGATCATTGAGTTGGACAAGGTGAATGCCACAATAAAAAGGGGCAGACGAACGCAGAAGATGCACCTGAATAGGCTAAAACCATTTTATTATGGAATAGTGTGTCAGGCACCTAATGATTTGGCTCTATCCTAACAGAATAGTGGAAGAACTTAGACAGAAGGGAGGAAATATTACTGTTACTGTTATTGTACTAGTTGGATACGTGTATGCGCACAGAACGTTTACCTACACTCATTCTTTTACAGATGGGATCAAGATATATATGGGTACTGGGAGTGTTACTGCTAAACTCAGTCAGGATACGAGGAGTGAAAGACTCAAGCAACGGACTGGGATATGTTATAGAGAAATATGATGTATCTCCGGGAATTTACTACGAGAACCTAGGAGAAGCAAGTCTGTACAACACAGAGTGGAAGACAGTAGTTTATGTAGACCTTAAGGAAGCAAATGGTGAAACAGATCAGTTAGGTCAGCATATCGAGCATGTGAACTTATTGTGTCACGCCCCTGAGCTCAGACATTGGACAGACTGCAGCCATTTTTACGAAATTTCTAAGGATAGATTTAACCGAATATTACAAAGTAAGGAATTAGTGAAAGACCTGATTGGAGACAACAAAATTTCAACTCGCAAACGGAGAGGAGTGCTAAATTTTGTGGGTGAAATTAGTAAAATTTTGTTTGGCACATTAGGTAATGATGATGCGGAATATTATAATGAGCAGATTAAGCGATTCGAAGAAAATTCTGAGGACATGACTATTCTTATGAAACAGCAACTTTACTTTGTGAAGGCCTCACTGGCAACGTTAAATGATACAGTCTCAGATATGGAATATAATGAGAAACTAGTACAGAAAGGATTGGCAAAACTGAAATCATATCTGGAAGAACTTACTTCAGAGACCAGAACACAATTAAATACGTTAACAGTTAAAATGACACTTGAAGGGCATTTCACACGCGTTAATAGCGCTTGCAATGCAATACAGAGGAATTTGGATCTTATGATAGATAGTATTCTGAATGCACAGAAAGGCGTCTTACAACCACAGATAGTGAATCCCCACTTAATTGTAGAAACATTAATGAGAAGTATGTCTGCCTTCCCTAAAGATATTATGGCATCCTTCGCATTAAACAAGGATTCAACTAGTTTGATTAATAGAGTCTGTGATGTGCATATTTACATCAAGAAAGGTATTTTGGGATACGTGATAACTATACCTTTGGTAAACAGAGGAACTTTCAGGGTGTTTAGATTACTGCCATTACCTCTATCTGTAGAAAACAATAAGTTTGTGTATATAGAGACAGGGAACTCTATTTTGTATATTGACCAAACCAGACAATACTATTTTACAACAAATCAAGATGAATTGGTGCACTGTAAAACTCTGGAACCCCAGTTATTTGTGTGCAAACAACGACGGCCATTATTTTGTAGCCATATGCAAGAAATGTGCGCTGTCAAAATGTTACACCCTAGATTTAGTATATCCAAGGGTTGTGATACACGAATTGTGTCTATTACGCACTCAGTATGGACTCAATTGGAAAACAAGAATGAATGGATTTGTTTTATTCCTTCTAGGGATAGCATTACGATACTATGCCCTGATAAAGAGCCTATAGATATTGCATTACATGGTACAGGAAAACTGTCAATACAGGCAGCATGTAAGGGATATAGTCAAAGTGCCTTATTACAAACCACAAGTGTGATTCAGGTCAACACGTCAAAGTTTGGAGGAGATTTGTTATCAAAGGTACAGTCTCATTATGATTGTTGTGAAAATATGGGTAATTCCATTAATTTCAGTAGTATAGATCTTGACATGAGATTTAAACATGTAGTAACTCACATAGATGATCTTAAATTAGCCAGATTTAAGAAATCTGAACTGGAAAACTTACTTAAGAAACAGGAATGGAAAAATGCACATATGAACTCTCACGCTACTTACTCAGCTTTTGATATATATTATTGTTGTAGTAATTGCCTTGTATGGGTTCTTTAAATTTTATAAGATCATTGTATATCACCTAAAAAGAAACAAGAACTTGAGAGCAATTGCCGCAGCCGCGACGGATCACATTGGACTACCTACAGACGCAGGTGGATCTGGTAATGTAGTCAATATACATATCAAAACCAGCAATGAAAGTTTGGCTACGACCCCAGAGGCAATTCCTCTTCAAAGTATGGAATAGTGCCATACGAACCCAGAACCTAGAGGAAGTAAACGAGTACGTACTACTAAGTCTTGTTTTTAGGCCCAATTAAGGTTTAAATTGGCCTTTATTTTAATGGGGGAGGTGTTGCATATTGTAGAATAGGTACAAATATTGTAATGTACGGGGATTATTAATTACGGTTTCAATCTTTAATTTGTATTCCGAATGCTGGACATAAGTTTTACCAGACAGTTGATGCAACATCTCAGTGTGTTAACCCGCTGTTATCAGTAGCAGACATGTAACAAAGTCCACTGCTAGCCCCCAAGTTCAAGACAGCATTCTATAAAACCAATGGAATAGTACCGAGAAGGGGCAATGTTCTCTCCCAGCTGGACTATCTTATGTAATGGAAAATTCCCGATGACATGAGTGAAAACAACTTGTATAAAACCCTCGGAAACGATGAATCTGGGCTTTTTGTCGATTCGGAGAGCCCCGGCTTCATGTAGGAGAAAGGCGTTTCTCTCTAAAGAGCCGCTACTGCCATAGCTCAGGCAGATGGGTAATACTTCTTGAAGTCCAGTGTTCGGTTATTTTAGCACTATTACTTTGTAATAAAGTATCTTTAGCTGCAGTAATCAGCGTTATTCATAGTACCAGCAGCACCTGCATTCCCAAAGTATCCGCTCGCCTAGCCAACTGAAAATCCTAGCTCAGGATACAACATTATTATTCTCATACATATCGTCTATTTTATTAGATTATGACCCCTTAATTACAAGTGCTTCAGACTGTGGTCCCTTGTTAGAAGTTATGAAATTAAAAAAATAGTTTATGGAAACATCTATAATAAATCTTTGGAATTTCTTTCTGGCATTCAAAACGTCTTGCATTTCATGCACAGACGTAGTTCCCAAACTTCATGTCATTTGGACTCGAATAACAATTTGCCTAGGCTTCTATATATTGAATATTTTCCATTTATCTATTTTTATGTGACAAGACAAGAGAATGTTGTAGTAAAGTGGAGAAATTAGGTTGAACTGCTTTATTGAGACACCATACAAGAAGTCACCATTGTAACAGAATATTAAACTGTGCATAGATAATTAAATAAATAATTCACACTACACAGATACTCCATCCCGTTTAACTACAACAAAAAGTGTCAGGGACATAGCTGTGTACTAGAATTTGATGTTCCTTATCCTTCTTTATTATCCCTGTTTTTTTTTCTCCATTCTTTTCTTTCACTTGGAGCAAAAACATGAAGAAGGACAGCGTCTCTTGCATTACCTGCGACAGATAAGCATTTCGTTAGAGACATGTAGACATGTACATAGTTGTGTGTGTAGGGAGTCAAGAGACTTATGAAAGTGCCCTTAAAGCAGTGAAAGTCTGAATTTTCAACGAAGAGACCAGAAATATCTCGTAATGTGTGAAACTTCAAGTTCAGTAACTTGTTTGACGGGTGTCAGGACTCTTTGTAATTACGATATTTCTTGTAAACGAGGTAGTACTTGATATTATTAAAAATTCGTTTTCTTTTTCTTCGTTTATAGAGTGGAATTTATTGAGAATTTGTAAATGGCAGAAACGTTGCGTTAAATCCGACTTCAATTTACTGTGCAAGTTGTTCTCAATTGTTTTAAAAGTACTCAAATTTGGATTGAGAAAATGGAAATTACACATAGCATACTGTTAGCTAACTCTGAAAGCAAAGCAGGCCTATATTATTCTCATATACGCCCTGTGTTCACTTATGTGATTCCCTCGTAATTGTTATTTGACGGAACGTCATGAAACAGAGTATAAACATCGTTAACACTGGACAGTGCCTTAACTTTTTACTATTTACTTACTTGCCATATCAGTAATAATCATAATCATAATCTCAATAATAAAAGTATCTTGGAATAATAAACGGGGCGACCATAGTAAATTTTGAAGCGGAATGGACACTAACTTCACGTAATTTAGGGTCTGAAAAATTATAAGGTGGTAGTTTTTGGACAAAGAGCAACTATACTTAAAACAACAATTCTGGAGAATAAAAAGCAAAATCTACAAAATGACCGCAATTTATTTAATTGATTTCAAAAATTTGTTGGGCAGAAATGGGAATCGCATGAAGCAGGGCATTGAATGTGTTGCCCACCTCACCCTGGGGCGTAAGGGTAGTGTACATTTTTTGTAAAAGTCTTAATTAATTATCACACCCGAACTATAAGGCTTATAAGGATTAACACATATAGGAATCACATGGAGCAGGGCATTGAATTTGTGGTCCACCTGACCCTGGGGCTTGAAGGGAGTGTAATTTTTTTTTGTAAAAGTCTCAATTAATTATCACAACCGAACTATAAGGCTTATCAGGATTAACAACTTTCCCGCCGTTTCTGTGCTAATGTTGAAGTATCCATGTTTTTCAGTAACGTGTTATCAGTAAAATTTTGCGACCCGCATGCCTATGAATTTCTAATCTATGATCCACTACTGAATACATAAGGCGCCCCTCGCATACGAAGTGAGACTTACACCAACGGAAGCACTTTTCAGGAATTGTTTCGCAACATGCGGGAGAAGAGCTGTAACTCCAAAGATGGCCACTAGGAACACAAGAGTTTTCCTGACATTAGAATGGTGATTCAAGCGAGGAAACCCCTATCTGTCGACGGCTGTGCTTGTGGTGGTTGTGTGAAGATCGAATTGGTGTCATAAATTACTGCAAACGTTTTGTGTTTCGGTGTGAAAAGAAATTGCTGTGTTGCCCAATTCATCCATGCATTGTAGCCACAGCACATGAAGATAACACTAATTGTAGGCGCTTTCGCAAAATGACGAAAAGCGACTATTAGCTTCGTCATATCTGTCTGTACGTCTTTCTGTCCCTTCGAATGCAACAACACGGCTTCCACTGGACTGATTTTCATGAATTTGATATTTGAGAATTTTTCGAATATCTATCGAGAAAATTCAATTTTCATTAAAATCGGACAAGCATAAGGGGTACTTTACATGGAGACTTATGTTTATTTATGCTAGTACCTCCCTCAATTCTTCTTAGAATGAGAAATATTTGGACAAAATTTGTAGAGAAAGTCAAAATCGTGCCGTTTATGAGATAGAGTAGTGTTGTTTCACCGCCAAAGTTACCGCTATCGTAACCTTCGCGGGACCCCAATACCCGTTGGCAGGCCCAGTAGGACGGGGGAGGGGGGGAATTCAGGAGAGAGGGGCCCCTATCTAAATGAGACGCTGCGAATTGAATAATATGACTTTAATAAAACAATATGAAAGTAAAACAATAAAAAGATAATAAAAAGACAAGATTACTAATTGGCCCTAAAAAGAGATACTACAGGGGACGAACACAGTCCACCTAGGTCACAATCTATTTACTACCTCGTATATAACTATTTCCCTCTCCCTGGGACGGGGGAGCCAGTCCGGGGCGGTGTTCAAAACAACCCAAAGAAACAAATTGAGAACAGGGAAAAAGTGAAAGACAAAAAAAGAAAATAAAGACAGAGAAAAACCGGCAAACACTCACGCTCTCGCCCAAATGGCACCGCCGATGTCCAAGCCCCTCGACCCTCTCTGTAGCCGTGCGACACACCAACTGCCCGGCAGAACCATCCCGACAAGAGAGCGAGAAATTTGTCGGAGCAGGAACAGGGGGAAAAAAATAACAATGTGTGACCGGGTCCAGATACTGCTGCCACCGGCCCACCCGTTACCATCCCCGTGCGGCTTCCGACCCCGCGCGATCCGCCATAAAAGAGAAAGCTACCAGTGCAGCGGGCACAACATTGCCCCCTCTTCATATGGAAACCATATCCTCACCAAGGTGGGTTTCCATTCAGCCTCCCCGACTCCCTAAGGCTGCTTGGCCTGGCTGCCCCTTCCCAGGTCATCTTATCACACTACACTACAACTAAACTAATCTAAAAGATATGGAAAAGGAGTGTAGAGGACGGGAACCACATAGTCAGGGTGTTAGGTCACAAGCGTCCACAAATACATCACAGCAGTACTCCAGTGGTGACCCCACATAAAGGTAACATGACATCATATAACTTTCGTGTCCAGTAATGACAAGATTTCCAACAGTTTCATCATTTTCAAACTTCTCCACTGTATCACTAACATCGTTCATCAGGCCATAACACAATACATTCACATTTTTTGGCCTGGGTGCAATAATTACTCCAATAATCTTCTTCTCTCCCTTGTGTCGCAATGATGAATTCATAACTGGAGCAGCATAGCCATTGACAGCTGCTATCTCAGGTTTCCTGTACGGTCATCTCGGTTCCAATCGTTCCGGAAGTTTCCTCTTATATCCCTAAAATAAGTATTATGTTGTATTTCCTTGATATCAGCTCCTGCAGCAAATGCTTTTGCACTTCCATTCACCGCCTACGTGGAGGGGAGGGCGGTGACTAGATGTTAGCTCTGCCGAGGCCCTGGAACGTAGGGTTGCCACGTGCTCGGTGTCCCAGCCACCCTCACGCCAACAGGTTCGAACCCTCTAGCACGTACCTGCTTCTTCCTCGGACGGCTGTCTGATCCATGCATTCTCCACTGGGGCTATCTCATACGACGGCCTGAACTCGGGCCCGGAAAATTTTGGTAATATGTCAGTAGACATAGGAGTATCTTTAGGCGGGGTACTTAATTCCAGGGGGGGGGAGAAATGAGGGGGGTCGGGAAAACTAAGGTTGATTAGCCCATACAGTTACGTGGTTCACATGGCTTCGCATGGTCACTCGCCGCGGCCGCCCGACGACCCTCCAGTCGCAGGATGCCGTGGATTGCTAGGACCACGTCGTGTGTTGATCTCCGGTTGGTAGGTTTCCAGTTCCATCTCCCGGCACCGGATCAAGGCTATGACGAGGGCCGACATCCTATCCAGCAGGTGTTGAGGCGCTGGTGGTTGCTTTTATGGGAATACAACTGACAAAGAATTGCAATACTGGTGGTGGCTCCCTTCCCCTGCTCCTCTCCAGCAGAGCGAGAGACGAGGGCAGACTATATGCCAAACCAAGTGCGCTATACACATACGCAAACCAACTAATTAAAAGTAATTTCAAACTAGTAGCACATGTCTACACATCAATACACAACCAAACAAATAAACTTTAAATACAACAAAAATTACGTTTTCTAGTCTGCCGTCGTCCGCGGAGTAATCTTTGCCGGTTTTTTTTCCCCCTGTGGCTACCGAGAGGGGGGGGGATGTGAGTTGGTGCGTGCGGACTGACTCCGAATATGGGCATGTACAAAGGGCTAATGCTTAAGTTGGCTAAGGCATAATATACATTATTGTTTCTTGATATCTGTTCTCTAATTAAAATGCGTCTCGCATAACTAGATGCTGGGCCCAAGGCATCGCACTGCAACATAAGTTTCCCATGTCGAACATCTACAAGTTCACCTCCACAAGTATAGCCTGAAGCCACTCCCTGCATCCACCTTGTTGTTGCAACTGATAAGAGGCTGACAATAACAAATACCTCTTGCCGTCCTCATAGAATTAAATCCCAACATGTGGCGTCGCTTCTAATTGAACCAAACTAAATAAAATCCTAAATATACTCTCTTCAAGACCCGAAAAGCCACCGATTTCCATTACTATCTACTGCTTAAAATGCAACAGATTAAAGCAATAATTCTGCTATATGTCTAAAGCTTTCTTCCCGGAAGGGGCCGCAAGTTGTATCTTGGAGAACTATCACCCTTCCTACCCTGGTTAGTACCATCGTCACACACATCAGTAGAGTTGGGTGCAGGACCTGTGTTCACCACCTCGGTGTCTAAGTGCTCTGACCTCATGGCTCCTCCGGCTCCTTCACTTACTTGTGAGCTATCGCTTACGTCTCCGCGACATTCTTCTAACCTATTTTTCACGGAGTATCTCGTGGTTGCTTTCCCGTCTCCTCCTACCTCCACATAACCATAATTGGAAGTCTGAGTGCGGGAGTGAGTGGTGGGTTCCCAGTTAGGGTCCTGAGTTTGTTCCTCAGTATCTCCCAACTCTGATGTAGCTAAAAGAGATGTCGGTGAGTCCCGTCTAGTGTATCTTGTACCATACATTTCTAATGTGTCCAGTTCGTTCTCCGCCATGTCGCGCTTACTCTGTTGCGTAGTCGCCTGTCGCAAGGCGGCCTCTCGTAAGCACCTCTTCATCTTATTCACATTAACAACAACTTCCTTGGTCCTTGACAATTTCACCAAGTAATTTAGGTCGGACAAACGCCGAATGACCTCGTACGGACCTTTCCATCTAATTCTAAACTTCGCGCATCTCTTTTTGCTCTTCATCATCTCCCTCAGGTATACCATGTCGCCTGGCTGGAAAGTGATGAGTTTTGTCCCTTGGTTGTAGTAATCTTTCTGCCTTTCTCTGGCAATCCTGTTGTTTTCTTTAACCACCTGATAAGCTTCTCTGAGGCGGTCGGCCAACGTTTCCAAGTGATGTTGGACTGAATCTCGGTTGCTACCATAGTCCGTCTTAATAAATTTCTCGGTTGTTAAATCGTCTTCGGTAGGGAGGCGCATCTCCCGACCATACAGTAAGTAAAAGGGACTATGTCTGGTGATAGAGTGGGGCACCGCGCGGTGAGCCATTAACGCATAACTTACAAAGTCATCCCAGTCATTTCCGTACTTGTTGACATAATGACTCTTCGTCTGGTTGAGCCCCTAAAGTCCGTACAAAATCTATACTTTTGGGTTCCATCAGCTGATTTCTTCGGCACCAGTATGACAGGCGCGGCCCACGGTGATGCGCAAGGAGTAACGACTCCTTTCCTTAACATTTCATCCAGCTGTGTCTTCATTTCTTCACGCAGCGCATACGGTACACGATATGGATTCTTCTTAATCGGCAGGGCGTCCCCTGTCCTAATCTCATGAAACCCCTGGGTGGTGCACGGCAGCACCCCTTTCCTGTCATTGCAGAACAGGTCCAGATACTCATTTATAACTGGCATTAAAGTCTGCCTTTCCTCTATACCCAAGTGAGCTAACCTCCGCTCTAACTCGGCTTGAACTTCCGCCAACTCCTGCGCATTATTCCCCCTAATTAAATTCACTCTGTATGCTGAGGTCTCTCCCGACCCCAGGCTTCGGGAGTCGAACCTTGACACCCTGGGTGCGCACGGCAGAAGGGCCTCTGCAGTACCTATTTTTACGTGCTTCCCAATCTCTAAATGTTGGCGGCTAGTATTCAGTACCTTAAGGACACAATACCTGGCGGCATTGCTTGCACTATTCCGTAATGACATAACTTTACTACCGCTGCTAACCTTGTCAACATTCACTGTTCCTATACCTGTATCTTCACTGGTACCAGTCTTCACCTCTGACCCTGCTCTCGAGTCTTCTCCCGGTGGCGCGAGCTCTGTTCCTGCCGGCAATCTCTGGCATAATGTCCCGGTTGGTTACATCTATAGCATTCTACTAGTATTTCTTTTTTGTTGGCAAACACCTTCCTCGAACCCCCGACCATCTGCTTGTGTTTCTCAGCATTCTCTACTGTGACTGCTAGTCTAACTGCTTGCTCCATCGTACTAGGCATCTGAAATTGGACCTGCTGTCCCACTACACCCCTGAGCACATGAATATACGCGGCTAAGAGTCTACGCTCTGCCTCCTCATTAATAATCCTCTGTACTTCCTCATCTCGAACCTTCCTAATTGTACGCTGGCACAATTTCCTACAGCGGTCACCGAATTCTTCTGCGCTCTCATCTCTCCCTTGGGCCGCGTCCTGCAGTCTCGTATAATAATACTGGTCCGGTAGCTTATCACTGAACCTGTCCACCAATGCCTGCTTCAAGTCTCCATAACTACATCCATCTGTCACTAGTTCTTCGCGTCCACTCAAAAATTGAAGAGCCAGACCCTGTAATTTCGCCTTCACAATCAAAGCTTTGTCCACCTCAGTCCACCCTCTAACCTTCGCTAAGGTTTCGATTTGAGAGAAAAACTCGTGGACCGATTTCCCTTTTGTTTCGCCCGACCAGTCTTGAATTCCGGCTACTAGCGAAACGTCCTTCTTCTGCCCCCTCGGCACGCTGGCGGCATCGCCTATCCTAAGGGCATTCAGCTGCGAGCGCAACTCCTCAATTTGCAGTTGAAGGGATTCAATCTCGGATGCTTCCGACATGTCTTGATTTATCACTCCGAAGTGTATCAAATAATATGGCTATACAAACTGGGATCGACTAACAACACCTTACCTCTACCACTACAATAATAATCCCCACTACATATTTAACAATGTTTAAAAAATATCGGCTGCAGAATCTGCTATCTGAATCCTACCCCTAAATTCTGCCTAACATTAATCTTCCCAACCAAACTCTCAATACGTCCCCAAAAATTAAATTATCAACAGTTAGTTAAATCCGTTAACGCGGGTTGCAGCAACAATGGAATCAGGAGGACTTCAAATTTGTTACAACAATATACACAGACCACTTCTCTAAACATACACAAATAAACACATATACAAACACTTGTATGCCTTGCCAATTCTATTCCTCAATCCTACCGGCTAGCCAACGATAATATGTTATTCACTGTAATCCCAACAAAAATTTCTAAGCACGCGAGTCCGAAATTCTGTGCGGAATTTAATATCCCGCAACGCTGCCACCAATTTGTTGTGTCACCGCCAAAGTTACCGCTATCGTAACCTTCGCGGGACCCCAATACCCGTTGGCAGGCCCAGTAGGACGGGGGAGGGGGAATTCAGGAGAGAGGGGCCCCTATCTAAATGAGACGCTGCGAACTGAATAATATGACTTTAATAAAACAATATGAAAGTAAAACAATAAAAAGATAATAAAAAGACAAGATTACTAATTGGCCCTAAAAAGAGATACTACAGGGGACGAACACAGTCCACCTAGGTCACAATCTATTTACTACCTCGTATATAACTATTTCCCTCTCCCTGGGACGGGGGGAGCCATTCCGGGGCGGTGTTCAAAACAACCCAAAGAAACAAATTGAGAACAGGGAAAAAGTGAAAGACAAAAAAAGAAAATAAAGACAGAGAAAAACCGGCAAACACTCACGCTCTCGCCCAAATGGCACCGCCGATGTCCAAGCCCCTCGACCCTCTCTGTAGCCGTGCGACACACCAACTGCCCGGCAGAACCATCCCGACAAGAGAGCGAGAAATTTGTCGGAGCAGGAACAGGGGGAAAAAAATAACAATGTGTGACCGGGTCCAGATACTGCTGCCACCGGCCCACCCGTTACCATCCCCGTGCGGCTTCCGACCCCGCGCGATCCGCCATAAAAGAGAAAGCTACCAGTGCAGCGGGCACAACAGTAGAAAGACATGGTAGAACCTGACAGGACACAGATGGCAATATAATACAGCGTAAGCACTTTGCGTGCTGGATAAATAAGGCTTCAGACGTACAGTAACAAGATTTAATGCTTATTGCATTTCCACGGCAACAATGTTTACGTGAACGCGCCGCAATAATATTGTATACGTACATTGCTTGTCTTTCATTTTTTACTACCTCTTAAACATAATGTGGGCTGGGATAGCGTAGTCGGTATAGCGACTCGCTACGGGCTGGACGGTCCGGGGTCGAATCCCGGTTTGGGGCGAGATTTTTCGCAGCAGTCCAGACCGGCCTCCTATACAATGGATACCGGGTCTCTTTTCCGGGGGTAAACCGGCCGGTGCGTGGAGTTGACCACCACCCTCATCTAGCGCCGAGGTTAAAGAAAGAGTAGAGCTATACCTCTACTCCCCCTCTGGGCCCTCATGGTCTGTTCTAGGGAGAACTTAAACATAATACTCCTCATGGGTGTCTCCATCTTCTGTACTAAAGAGACTGTTCAGCTCAGTTGCAGGTGAGAAGTGTGTAAGTTGGCATTGCATTTTGCTTTGTTTCGAACATACTTAAAATGTAGGCAGTAGCAGGTGTATGAAGTAAAATCACATAACGAGAAGGTTTATATTTTATAACGTTCATTTAATATTAACATCAAGAATCGGAGACATTCTTGAAGAGCCAATAGTTACTATACTTTTACTACAGCTTGGAGAACCATGGCTTAATATCCGGTAATAAAATTTGGAACTTCTCGTTATGTAAGCCCATTTACAATATCCCTCAACATCGACTGATTTTCCTATGTCATTGGTTCGAGGTGTACGGTTTTTTCTAACGTGATTATAACAATTTCCTGCCTCTTGAAGCGAGACCCAGATGACGTGGATATTTACAACAACGCCTTCCATGTGTTTCCGTGCCTTGCTTCTTAGTTAACTAACGCCATGGAGCAGAGTCCTTCTTAAGAAGCTAGCAGGTCGTCAGCTAGTCAAAAAATTCCCCGCATTTTATGGAACCCGAGGGTTCATTACCGCACTCACAACAGCTCGCCGCCTCTCCATATCCTGAGCCAAATCAATCCAGACCATGTCCCCCATCCCACTTCTTGAAGATCCATTTTAACATTATCTTCCCATCTACGCCTGGGTCTTCCAAGTGATCTCCTTCCCTCAGGTCTCCCCACCAATTCATCTCCCCTCACCCATACGTGCTACATGCCCCTCCCACGTCATCTTTCTTGATTTGATCACCCGAATAATATTTGGTGATGAGTACAGATAATTAAGTTCCTCGTTATGTAGTCTTCTCATCTCATCTGTTACCTCGTCCTTCTTAGGCCCAAATATCTTCCTCAGTACCCTATTCTCGAACAGCTTCAGCATATGTTCCTCCCTCAGTGTGAGAGACCAAGTCTCACATCCATACAAAACAAGAGGCAAAATTATAGTTCTGCATATCTTAATTTTTGTATTTTTGGATAGCAAACTGGAAGACAGAAGATCCTGCACCGAATGATAACAAGCATTCCCCGACTTCAATCTGTTCTTAATTTCGTCCTGAATTGAATTTCGATTTGTTAGGGTTGTTCCCAGATATTTAAACTGTTCTATGCTTTCAAAGGATTTGTTATCTATCCTTATGTTTTTATATTGTCCTGCATTCTGATTGCGAGACATGACCATGTACTTAGTTTTCTCAGCATTTACTTCTAGACCAATCTCCTTACTAGCGACTAATAAAGCTTCTGTGTTTTTCTTTATAGCATGTACGCTTCCGCCCAATATATTAATATCATCAGCATAAACTAGACGCTGATGTGTACCATTTAATTTCAAGCCCTCCTGGTTTGCCTGAACCCTCCTAATGGCATATTCCAAAGCAAAGTTGAAAATCAATGGCGATAAAGCATCTCCTCGTTTCAAACCATTCGTAATAGGAAATGTGTCAGACAAATGTTTGTCTACCCGGACTCGGCTATAGGTTTTATTTAGACACATTTTTACTAGCCTTACTAGTTTCATAGGGATAACAAATTCAATGAGAATATTATACAAGACTTCCCTCCTAACTGAATCATAGGCTTTCCTGAAGTCTATAAATAGCTAATGCACTGCCTCTTTGTATTCCCATTTTTTCTCAAGTATTTGACGAATGCAGAATATATGATCAGTAGTCGACCTGTTACGTCTAAATCCACACTGATGCTCCCCAATAATTTCCTCTGCATATGGAGTTAACCTTGTCAGAAGGATGTTGGATAGAATTTTGTATGTGGTTGACAAACCTGATATGACTCGATAATTACTGCAATCTCTTTTATTACCCTTCTTATAAATAGGTACAATGATTGACTCCTTCCACTGCTCAGGCAATTCCTCTTTATTCCAAATAGAATTAATAAGTTTATGGATCTCCAAATGAATTGTCCTACCTCCTGTTTTAATTAATTCTGCTGGTATTTGATCAATACCTGGTGATTTGTGCCTTTTTAACTTTTCAATAGCCATCTCAACCTCAGAGTCACTGGGCTTGGGCACTAGTGGCTCTGCTGTATGTATTACAATCTGCCTAACATCATTAACCCCATGTACATTCATTAGCTTAAAGAAATGATTCCTCCACCTAGCCTACACAGTGTATTTATGTGTTTTGAGTAGATCTAAGTACAAGCAGTGATTTTTTCCTATACGTGACTGCTTTTGTGACTGAGACGAAGTACGTTTACTGCGCAGTCCGTACTGAATTTTATGTGCCATTCAGGCACTTGTTAGCCTTTAAAGCATTAAATACATTAGGATAATTCGAAAATATAATTCTGCTCGATAAACTAGGAATTTCTACCCTCTATTGTTCTCAAATTTATCAGCAACTTTATTAAGCCACGACGCTTTAAGTGCAATTTCTTCAGAATGTGGAACCTCGTTACAAGTGACCGAATAATAGAGAATTATTTTAGTGTTACTTCTCTAAACGAATATGTCTTTGGAAATCACTCGTCTACCAACAACTGCACTATTAAAATAAATTGTCACTCAATGGTACCCTACATATGTTTCGGTCACTACATAACCATCATCAGGGGTATCTATATATATATATATATATACATATATACCCCTGATGAAGATCATGTAGTGACCGAAACATATGTAGGGAACCATTGAGTGACAATTTATTTTAATTCTGCAGTTGTTGATAGAAGAGTAATTTCTATTACCATAATGCACGGTGAACAAAAAGTAAAGATGTCTTTGGAAATTGTTGCTGACATACGGAAAGTCTTCTCTTTAATGTACAGAAGTGGTCTACAATCTTTATATGACGTTTATAGTAGATCTACAGTGACAGGTAAGTTGTATATGTTGACTGTTGAAGAATGTATGTAATTTTATGGCCAAGTACTCCTGGTTTCCCCGGTCATTATCATTCTACCAATGCTTCATACTCATTTACATATTATCATAGAGTTAACAAATTTTTTAATGTTTACAGCGTCATTAAATAATAGTAATAATTCTCTTTATTTTTCAAGCAGGCACTTTCGAAAAGGCTTTCCTGCAAAATTCTGTACGCATTTGTTTCTCTGTTCTGACCTGCATGCCATAGTTTATCTTTAAACTAACTAGTCCTGTACTTAATTATTTAAGCATCACGCAATAATTGTGTTTGCCGATTTAGATAAATAATTCTAGTGTTTCCCATGTATTGATCAATGAGCAGTTAGCTGTCGGAAGTGAACTCATCACAATGGGGGAAAGATTGTATCAACCTGGACACAGTAGTAAAAATAAAGATCTTTGCCAGGAATCAAATTCTTATTGCTGTAACCGTAGCTTAGTTGCTATATATTATATAGAGCTATTATTAATTATGCCTGTTAATGCAATAGCTGCACACTCGTTGGCTGGCAATGTCCTAGAATCTATAATCGTATTTAATGCAATGTGTTTGTATTTGTTTTCTGTAGGTACTTTTTGAAGTACACTTGTTTCTTTTGATGTGCACTTCGAATGCAGTTTCGTGATTGTATGCGCATGCTACATTGAAAATGCAGTAAAGTCAAGTACTCACTCTCTGTGCCTGAGTCATATAATGACCTTAAATATTTGTTTACTATGTATGAAGCGGGATGGAATAATAAAGGTGTTGTTGTCTAAACTGTGCGCAGGCTAAGGAGGTGTTATGTATGTGGGTAATTACATACGCCTTATGTTTAAAGATATTAGGATGGTTCGAAAATATACTTTCATTCCCAAAACAGGAAAATCTACTTTTCCTTTTCTCAAACAAAGAACATTTACCGTCCATTGTTATCAAACTAGGAACAATATACATATATTATATATATGTTCATATAATGCTACAACGCTTCAGTTCAATTCCTTCAGAATATGGAACGTGTTACATGTGACGAAAGTTTACAACCTTCACTTAGGATTATTCTTGTACATAAATAATACTGCATAAGATATGTTCAATAAACAACAACTAATGCACATAAACATTTTTCACAATAGTTTATTATTAAAATTCCCCTATACGTATTTCGGTGGTTTAAACCACCATCTTCAGGAGGTCGTAAAGATTCCTTTGCATAGACCTTACAGTTATTACGTATGTGGTTATATTCGTATATGTAGAATATGAGTGGTCTAATATTGTCCACTTCGTACAGTATTGTAAAATAAGTTACTATAAAATGGAATAAAAGTTGCTAAAATGATTTGTCGTCAGCAAGAAAATTAGTGGGAGTTTGGTCTTGTAGTTCTTTGCAAGTGCATTTTAATTTGCAGTAAGGATGTCCTTACTGCATCCTTAAAGCAAATTAATATGCACTTGCAAAGAACTACGAGACCAAACTGCCACTAATTTTCTTGCTGACTACAAGTTATGTAATCATTTTAGCAACTTTTACTCCATTTTATAGTAACTTATTTTACAATACTGTACGAAGTGGACAATATTGGACCACTAATATTCTACATATACGAATATAACCACATATGTAATAACTGTAAGGTCTATGCAAAATAATCTTTACGACCCCCTGAAGATGGTCGTTTAAACCACCGTAATACGTATAGGTGAATTTTAAGAATAAACTATTTTGAAAAAAGTTTATGTGCATTATTTGGTGTTTATTGAAAATATCTTAATTGAAAATGCACGGTAAATACATTGTTAAATACTGCATAAATTTCACGTGATCTACTCGTATAATCCATACATTAAATGAATATATAATATGATAGCAATACCAACAAAATATAAACAAGTGAAATAGTTTTTACATGCAATAACCTCCTGCATGTTTCGGCCGCTCACGCGGCCATCCTCAGGGAGGCAATACAAAGATTAGAAATTGAAAGATAATACAATTATTGAAGTAACAGAACCAATCCAGACTATAAAATCATAGTTTAAAATACATAAGATATTAGTGTGTCATTATTGAATGGATTTTATACACAGATATTTCGTGCGGTAATGCACCATTATTTAATGAATAGGAATATGCGCGTGTAAGAGATTTTACCTATCTATATATTTTATCGGTTTTCCAGTGGTCCACCGGTTACTGGTTTTCAGTCTCCACATTGCCGGTTTATTGCTGAATAATTTAACATCTGATGACGCAATTAGAGATTTTACAGTGTGTTATTAGATAATCACAAAATAATAGAACAGGAAGATAAAACTGTAGTGACAATGGGTATCAAGAGAATGTATTGAGATGTAAACGCCACAGTAAATCACCCTCCACTGAAGGCAAAGGGCTTGTAGGGAGAATGAGGGATGGGGATCATGCGCATGCGTAGGTTTATATGTATTGACTTGTAAAATGTATATATTTGATGCAACGAGAGTGGAGAATGCAGTAGAATGTGGAGAAAGTATTTTGAGTTGTCTTATTGAGATGTCACCATCGTATTAATATATTAATTTGTGCTTCATTAATGAAAATAACTAACTGTTACTATACAGATGTTATACTCAATGGTACTAGAAGGAGAATGGGCACACAGTCTTCATTGTTGCTAGGACTGATGTTCTGTTCTCTTCATCATTCTTCCTGTTTCGTTTCCTCATTCTTGTCTTTCACTTGAAGCAGAAACATGAAGAAGGACAGCGACTCTTGCATTATCTGCAACAGACAAGTATTGCATTAGCAACATGAACGAGTATGTATGCAGAAGTCAAGGCACTCGTGAAAATTATATGAATTTTCTGCAAATCTTCAGTTTTCAGAGAATTTCTAGAAATATCTTGTTTCTCGTGAAACTTCAGGATGAGTAATTGTATTGACATGGGTTTGTGAGGAGCTATTTTTAATTGAGGAAATATTTTGTGTACATTGTTGTCAGGACCTGTCTTGGTCACCTATTTTGCAGCCAAAATAAAGCTCATCAAACTTTTTAATTTGTGGATTGAACGTCTTTCTATAGATTTGAAAGTTTCCTCACCACACACATGGCAGAAATTATGTGGTTAATTTAAACACTTTCTATGGCAAATGAAAGATGGCACACAACTGTGATAGGATGTAATACACTTGAGAGAAGCAACATTGTGATACTTGCAGAAAAATCCTGGCACACAACTGACAAACAGTGCCCCTCAGACGGAGACTAAATGCATGTCTGAACAAGGAGGTACATGCATCAGCCTGCTTTGCCTTAGCAATCTGTATCCAAAGTCAAGTGAACTCTCTTGTAAAAGACCTGCCAGCACCCACTTTAACTTCCTATCTCCAAAACTAACATGTCACTCTTGTAAGTAAAGAGAAGTTTTTTGATAATTTGATTACATCCTATACAGAACACTAAATTTTTTGCTCAAAACTAAGGGTGATAATTAGACTAGTGTCATTACTGAATTCGGGGTTAAAAATTATGCAACAAAACACTGTAATGTATACGTGGGACAAAAATCGTGTTTACCGGCTTATTTTTCAAAATAGTCTGTAGCAGGGCTGCCTGAGTTCGAATCCAAGGACTGCCATCCACAGATGAAAGGTGTACTGCGCATTGTTGCCGATTGTTGATGGTCTACTATTACCTTCAAAAACGAGGAAGAAGCTTTCGATTGGGTTTCACCTTTTATTATTACAACAATGCGAGTATCATAGCTGACGACAACATGGTCTGCAGACTTGTTTTCTCAGAACCACAACAGTTGCCCGTCGCATGGTCTTTCCTATTATTACTCCCCAACCCGTTCGTTTCCAACCTCTCTCCATAGCGCCGTGAGGCAATCTGCCTTATGCAGGACATTCGGTATTTGGATCTCAAGGAGTAAAGAAGAAAAATTTTTTTTGTAGTTCGGTGTTAGACGTGATAAGAATCGAGTACGAGAAGTTTCCCTGTGTGGAGCTCGTCTCTATCCTGAGCTGACAGTCGGTACCTCGCTTCCAGCCATAACACACGACCTGAGTAAACTACTGGCGCCCAACCGAAGTAAAATTTCAATGGTTGGACAGTAGATGCGCGGTTACAAACTCTTCTAAAATGTATTTGTGTTAATTTTTAATTACTGCTCTAAATGTGGTGCTATATTCATTAACGAAATACTTGTGATGCGGAAACAGTGATGGTCAGTGTTCTGACATACCTGCAGTACATGTAGATCCAGAGATTATTCGACATCGGAATCAAAGCACTCACATCTTGTGTGGTGTGTCCCAAATCATCCCTATGTATGTACGCATCGACGAACATGCCAGAAATGAAGCGCAAGAAAAGAAAATCACTGTTCTCATGTATATGGCGTAAATAGTCGATAAATTTCTGCATGTTAATTGGAATTCCCGCTAATCTGAGGAGGAAAATAATCGAACCGAAACGATCTTCTTCCGTCTATTTTCATTAAGCTTTTCGATCCCCATATGGATGTAATGTACTAGAAACGAAAGTAACTCGAAGTTCGGTAGTAGATATCACGTTACTACTGCTTCGGTATTTGCTAGAGAGTCGGGGCTGTGCCATGGCTTAGGCTTTAGACGCCGGCCTCTCACAGCGGAGTCCCAGGTTCGATCCTGGGTCAGACAATGTGGGTTTTGTGGTGGACAAAGTGGCACTCGGACAGCTTTTCCCCGAGTACTTCGGTTTTCCCCTGCCACTTTCATTCCACAGTTGCTCCAATACTAGGAGAAACGAAAAAACTAATCATCTTCATCACAGAGTTGCACAATAAGCCTTCAAGGCTGCGGTGCATCCGTAGCATCTGCTGCGGGGCACTTCACCGCAAAAAAGAATACTGGTTTTTTTTGCAACACGACAGTACGTTGCCGCATATTCATAATGAGTTTAAAACGAACAAACGCTCGTAGTTTTGTCGAGGGTTTACAAGATGGGCCCTCTGTTTCTCCACAACTTACACCGTTGATTTCTTGTTTTTAGGTTGAATCAATATTCAAGTTTAAGATGCACGTCTGAAATGAACTTTGGACAATTTAAATAAGGCATGCAGAGGCTGTTATTTATGTTTATCGTAAATACTGGACAGTGTATGGCAATAACGGTGTTTGTTTGATGTGTGATCAGCCAGAAATAAAGCGCCAACCAATTCCATATTTGTTTTGATGCGCAACAGCACCGAATGGCCAGGGCTCTTCATTATTCAGTCTACAAAATCACACTCAGTTAGACACGCCCACTGGGTAGAAATCCTCTGGATGAATGATCGGCCGTCGCAGGGACCTCTACCTGACAACACAAACACTCACAACAGTATAATACATGCTCCTGCGGGTTCGAACCTCAATCTCAGCAGCGAGGGGCCCGCAGACCCACGCTTAACCGTGCGGCCACTGGATCGGCAGCTCAATTCACTAGTGTATAAAAAGCTTACTTAATTTTTGAATTTTTTCTTCGCAGGGATAGCTCAGACGTATTAGGATAGTCTACGGACTGGCAGACGAGGACATGCGTTCGATTACCCGCAGCACAGTATATTTTTTTGTACTCAAACGTCACATGCTCTTGGGCCTACACAAATCTTAGTCAACTTCGCCACGGCCTTCGTCCTCGGGATAAAGCTCAAGTTTGAAATCAGACGTCACTCCTCCGTCTAATACCGAGTTAGGAATGTGTACACTACACCTGCACTTTCTCATATGCTGTCAGGGCAGTCACAGAAATTTTACTTTTATGTATACTTATATTCGCATAAAATACTGTTACGACGTGTAACCGTGGAAGTGTGTGGTGGAATAGCACAAAACATAGCTACGAAATGTATAACTTCTATATTATGTTAAAATGCAAAGTGCTAACCATAAAGAATGTTACAGGATATGCTTGTGGAAAACATTGAGGATGAAAATTAATATCGAATTATTTCTGGATCTTATTGGAGATTATTGAAATTAGTGTTTTGTTTCTGTGTAATTATAGAAGCTTACGCAGTTTAAAGAATAACCTTTAAAGAATATCAACATCTCGTACTATTCGCGTAATGATTAGCACGCAGATGATTTGTGGGTTACAGAAAGATTTATTCTTTCTAAATAATCTCCTCCAAGAAAGTTCATTACGTTTAGATATAATGCCATAATACTAACTCAGTGTCTCGGTGTCAGAACTGGTTTTCATTGTGGTTATTAATACAGAGTAGTTATGCCACATACATTCACATGGTCACTTTGACACGGAACAACTTTCCCGCTGTCAGTTGGAACTGCTTGTTAGCTGTAGCGATGATGAACTCAGACATCGTGAAATGGTATAGGAGTTCCACCCAGTCGCACCCGAATGCCGCTCTCACCTTCGCTGAAACATTTCAGTATTAATTGAAATCTAAGTTACTTGCCTAACTTGTTGAAGCTCTTCCATTATGTACGTACTCTTAAGAATAAAAAACCATTTCCTTTACCGTTGTGTCAGTTTGAGTTTCCAAACAGCAATCAGAAACGTACTAGAACACAGTATGACTAAACTGCTGCTCATGTTTGCGTAATCTCCCCATTCTGCAAAAGTTTTATAATATCAGTAAAGAATTAAACAATTAATTGTCAAAGAACAAAACGCTGACTAAATAATTGTGATAAATAGTTCTCTGTGTAGTTGTAATATGTTTTGCGAGTTTCCGCTTAATACGCTCATTATCAGGCGGAAATTTCCCTCCCCATAAACACAACGGTATCCAAAAATTCCGAGTTCTTTTCCTGCAAGCACAGCGAGAGATCAATTCTTGGCACCACTCATATTACTTTGACTGTTTCTCTCAAATCAGAGTTCAAACGACATCCCTGTACTCGTAGGAAAGCTTCTCTTGTGACATACATTTGAAATACTCGATAGAACTGTTCTGGAAAGTGTCGACACTGCTTTTCGATTATTTTCTTTGTTTTTCTCATGTGGTGAGTTTTTCACATAAACCTAAAGTTTCCAGCAGGAAATGATTTGTTTTAAATACGTGACAGCGGAGACACATTTCTGAACTGTTTTGCTCACAGTCAGTTTTTAGGCTGCTGGCAGCAGTGACCGAGTTGTCTCTTGGATGAGTAGTCCAACATTTATATATAGTTCTTGGAAAAAAAATTATAAATGTCAAATTTAAATCATGTCTCGGTATTTATAATTTCATTTTAAATGTCGAATTATTTTTGAGATGTTATGTTACACACTGCACATTAAGTTCCTGAAGAGGATGATCTCAACAGATGTATATCTTTGCACAACCGATTGCAGAAACGTCTCGCAGCGCCACACTCAGGATTGCTTATTCGTTTTTATTAGATGAATAAATTGCACACAGCGATGCGCCCACTGTGACTGACTTTTTTACAGCGCAAAATGATCTCACAAATGTATTCTCATCAAGACGTAACTGCTTCATACCTTGTCACTCACAAGGCTGTGTAAGATTCAATAACACAACGGACTCTGCCTAGCAGCTATCACGAATTTCTAAATGTACGTGTCTACCGGACATTCCTCTGGCATCTGTCTGCATTCGCAATGAAAACTTCAAACATTTTCACACCTCCTTGCACAGTTTCAGTTCTGTTGTGATTACGTTACTTGTGGAGTATGTTCTTAAAATCCCTGATATAATTTCAGTAAAGTTAGGCAGTTTTTTAAATGGAGAGCGTGAATATAACAACAGAGCGTCGTATTCAAAAGCACGGAATATAAAAAAGTGCCTTGCATTATACGGACTGAATATAGAACAGAGTCTATTAGTCAAAGGAACTAAATATGAATAACAGAACCTTGTATTCAAATGCGCTGAATTAAAAAAACAGACTCTTGCATACAAAGGCGCTGAATATAGATAACAGGGGCTTGTATTCAATTACGCTGAATAAAAAAAAAGCCTTGCATTCAAAGGCACTGAATGTAAACAGAGAACCTTGTATTAAAAGGCAATGAATATGTTTAAATCTGGAAGTAACAGAGATAAATTCAGGATATGAGAAAAACATATTTCGAATGTTAGGCTGTAGAAGAGGCCATGGAACTTGGAATTTCGTTTTGATGTCGCAAAAGGCAGCTAGTAAAATGTAAGTGTACACATAGTATTGTCCACAGGAAACTAATCACTTATAGTGACACACTTTGTTTGTGATGCGTTTCTAGTTTATATTTATGTTGTTTATGTTGCAGGGGAATAGGCCTATTATGGAAGGTACGTAAACTGCTATAACCAACGTAACTGACATGCATATAAACACAAGGAAAAATGCATCAATACGAAAAGTTTACGTGAGTGTGAGTAAAACTGCAGTGTTAGTTAGGACACGTTTGGTTAACAGAAATTTCAATAGGTACTAAACCTGAAGGACATGATATTACCTACAGTGTCAGTGGAGTTGAATGTCAGAATAATAGGGCCTATTATGTAATGTATTACCGATCCCGGTGGCAGTGCGGTCTAAGGCGTGGGTCTGAAGCCGCTTCATTGCTGGGGTCGCGTGTTTGATTCCCGCCGGAAGCATGGATGTCTGTCTCTTGTGAGTGTTTTCTGTTGTCATGTAGAAGTCTCTGTGTCGGGCTGATCACTCGTCTAAAAGAGCCCTACCGATTGTGGTGTGTCTGAGTGTGATCGTGAAGCCGCGATAATAAGGACACCCTGCCTACTAGGGGCTGTTGCCCTATGGAAAAAAAACTGTATTATAATTACGAAACGAATAAAAAAGAAGATTTTCGCAATTTAAATATTGTTTTTTTGCAAGCTTTTCGTGAAACTTTGAATAATAAATGTATGTGACGTAAAGAGTTAGAAAATATTACAAGGCTCTTGAGATCTGCTGTCTTCTGGGATATTACACGGCGTCGTGTGGAGCCCAGATCTCATCGACATCGCGGCGAAAGCCTGAAATCAAAGTTATAAGGCTCTTGTTCGCAGGCGTATTTTAGAAGTAAGTACTAATATCGTTTCTTAAGAAAGGATGCAACACATCTTTATATGAAAAAACGGCACGCCGTATTTTACACATTCTAATCCCATTAACTATTAGATAATCTAGCCTGATATTGAAGGCAGCAGGTTAAATCGACTCTACCGGGCTGCACGCCGTCACATTAAGGACCTTTATGTTACATTCTCCAAAATTTCTTATACTCTACCGTTACTACACAAAAGGCAGCGAAGCACATTGTGGCTAGCCAAATCAGAAAGCTACCACACAGGACGATATTCAGTGAATTTTCCAGTTCCTGCACGAACCTGTAAATCAGAAAAAGAGATACAATGATATTACTGAAGAAGTTGTTTTGTGCGTTTTAGTTTTCTTTTTTATCAATGTAGGCTACATATTTTATTTACCAAAATAATCATTACACGGACTGATTTCTTTATGGTTTGTTGTTTGCTTTCTTCAATAAAGATTAGAAACGACATTGTAATTATATATATTCCATTTATAGTTGCACTATTATTTTAGACAATTTATTATGAACTTACGTCATTATTTCCTGATGCTGTCGAATGCACGCTTTTAGCTTAGCTTGCAAGCTACTGTTTGGAATTGTATGAACTTGTTCATCTTCCTGCCCATGGTGAGGCGTGATAGGTTTCTGTCTGATATCCAATATGGCCGCATTTAGCTTATCGAATTGAGTACAGGCCACAGCGATTAAAGATGCATCCAGAGACAGGAAACCGTAGGTTATGCCCATATGAAATAATGATGTAAAACACTGTAAAATTGTTACTAATTACAAATCAAGTTAATGTTAAAATCATAACATTAACGAATGCTGATGAAACTGTTTCCAGTCTAAACTGCTGACTATGTATAAATAACATTGTTTTATAAAATATCTTCAGATATGATGCTGAATTTCGTCCTCCTCAAGGGTTTTGTCTTATTTATATTAGTTATTCATCTTTACAGTTTATCAAACCTCTCACGTGATGCTCGAACTGTGGATGGTTGTAGAAAAATAAATGGGGTGTTAAGATATTGCGAAGGTTTAAAATGATTGTTGAGTCGATTCAATGCTCACTTCTTTGTAGCCGAAGTGATTTTGAATGTTCTGCGGGTCCTTAACAATCGCATGATCCGTTTCTATCAAATCTATCTCCTGTAACCATTCATAATTTTCGTCGTATAATTTAACACCCGCATCAAACACCAATTAATACAGCGGTTAACCCGAAGTGTTTGTGTTGTGGTAGCGCTTTAGACTTGTGTTTAGGTGGTGCAGATTGGAACTTCAGCTTTATTGACGGGTTTTATTTTTTGCGTCAGTCGCTCCAAGAAGATTCCGGGATGTTTCTTCGACTAGGCCAAGAGAGCTTCCTTCCAAATTCTTTCCAATTCCTCATTATCACTCATCCTGTCATTCACCGCTATAAAGTCTGGCAAATTGACAGGGACGTAAACAATGAGGAAAGAGAGAGAGAAAGAAAGAAAGAAAAATGAAAGAAGAGAAACGATATAAAAGTAAAATAGTATCTGTTAAGCCAGGGGATAAATTAAAAATACAGTAGATAATTTTGACGGGAATTTTGTATTTCTTCATTCAGGGAAATTTTTACCTCTGAGATGATGACCAGTTCGTAAAACGGTGAAACAGTCCAGTCGAAAGGATACCACGCAGCCATCATTGAATCATGGTTTGTCATGATTCGGATTGTGGAATGGATGCAATAAAACGATATGTTTGCAATGGTTGCAGCCTTACTGAACATCTTAATGAGCGGGATCCATCCTGCTGGCGTTAAATATCCAGTGTCAGCGTCTCTGGTCGGCAGATCTTCCCACGTGAATCTGTCGTTAGGTCCATTGCACGTTCAATACTTTGTTGTCGCAGTCTGAGCAAAGGAACCACATGAAGATATAAAGTGAAATGGGAAGAATTTAACGAAGAATTTTATCCCTTGTATTATTATTATGAGCAAATATGCTTTAACAAGATGAGTCTGAAAATCACACTCACTTGACTCTGTGTTGCAGAAAAAAAAATGTATTCATTTTCCTGTCCCGACATTTCGTCACCCTTACCAAAACGTAGTATCTGATCACTCATTTTGCATATTTCGAAACATTAAGACCTCCCTGCTTACTAACATAACATATATTTTAGGCTGAATTTTTCACGTATAATGATGGGTGTTTTTAACACTGTAGCGAAGAGAGTACTCAGCAATAAATAACACTGGCCAACAAAATAAATGTTTTCTCTGACCCAAGTATTGAAGTAGGTGAGCTTAACAATATTTTTACGCTGAATTCAAAAGTATCATTATATTTCCTCAATCACGCAAGGTCTTCAAATGAAATAGTTAAATTTTAAAAAAACTGTCTATTTCCATAGTAAAACATGGTCTCTATAATTATCCAAAGGGTGACGCTGATTGATTTTTTGCTGTATTTCGCCTGTGGACCATCTCTGGTGAGTGTCCAGCAGTAGTCAGCCAGCATACTTGGGCTTCACTTCGTGAAAGCATTTCTCATCATCGTCATTGACGGCGCCAACGTTTTCAATGAAGAAGTCCACGTGTGAGTCTAAGAAATATATTTTTAGGGACACATTAAATCCCGACGTTTTGCAGCTCTTTAAAAGATACAACCTCTACTTGACGGTATTTTTAGTTATTCAATGCGGTTGCGGAAGAAACGTATTTTAGTATCTTGCTGGAGATGATTCCATCCTTTCAATCTTGAAGCTAAAATTCCAGCCTGGCATTCAGATAGATCTAAATACCGAACGAGGTCCTTGAGATTTCCTTGCGTTATTAAATGATGTTTTGAGAAAGGACCAGTTTGTTCAAACATTGGATCACTATGAAATGGTTCTCCTACCTGGTCTGGATAAACCTCTTCAGCATCGGAGTCATCTTCGTCCATGGTCTCATTATCTGGTGGTGTCGGGACTCGTCGCTCTTCACTGTGTGGCTTAGGTCTTATTGTTGATTGTATATTCGGATATATTACCATACGTTGGGGCTTAGAAACAATCCTTGATATGTGTGTTACGCAGAATTGACAGTCCGATGAATGGTCCAAACCAAAGATACGGCGAAAGGCATGTTATCCGAACCGTTGATCCAACCAGTTAGGAGGCTAACAAATGTTGTGCAGCAAATAAGAGGGGCCCAGGGCTTATCTTGGTTACCTATTTTGCAGCCAAAATAAAGCTCATCAAACTTTTTAATTTGTGGATTGAACGTTTTTCTATGAGATTTGAAAGTTTCCTCACCACACACATGGCAGAAACAATGTGGTAAATTTAAACACTTTCTTGGCATAATGATAGCTGGCACAAAACTGTGATAGGATGTAATACACTTGAGAGCAGCAACACTTGTGGTACTTGCAGAACAAATCCTGGCACACAACTATGATAGGATGTAATACACTTGAGAGAAGCAACACTTGTGGTACTTGCAGAACAAATCCTGGCACACAACTATGATAGGATGTAATACACTTGAGAGAAGCAACACTTGTGGTACTTGCAGAACAAATCCTGGCACACAACTATGATAGGATGTAATACACTTGAGAGAAGCAACACTTGTGGTACTTGCAGAACAAATCCTGGCACACAACTATGATAGGATGTAATACACTTGAGAGAAGCAACACTTGTGGTACTTGCAGAACAAATCCTGGCACACAACTGACAAACTGTGCCCCTCAGACGGAGAATAAATGCATGTCTGAACAAGGAGGTACTTGTACTAACCATGCTTGGCTTAGCAGTCTGCATCCAAAGTCAAGTGAACTCTCTTGTAATAGACCTGCTAGCACCCAGTTTAACTTCCTGTCTCCAAAACTAATATTTCAGTCTTGTAAACAAAGAGAAGTTTTTAAAAATGTGTATTATATCCTTAGAGAACAATAGATTTTTTTTTCTCAAAACTAAGCATGATAGAAAGACTGATGACATTATTGAATTCAGCGTGAAAATTATGCAAAGAAAAAAAGACACGGAAAAGTTTGCGTGGGACAAAAATCGTGTTTACCAGCCTATTTTTCAAAATAATCTTCTAAAATATATTTGTATTTATTTTTAAGCACTGCTCTAAATCAGGTCCTATATTTATTATAGAAATATTTGTGGTGCAGAAACAGTGATGGTCAGTGTTCTGACATACCTGCAGTACATGTAGATCCACAGATTATTCGACATCGGAATCAAAACACTCACATGTTGTGTGGTGTGTCCCAAATCATCCCTATGTATGTACGCATCGACGGACATGCCCAGAAATGAAGCGCAAGTAAAGAAAATCACTGTTGTTATGTATATGGCGTAAATAGTCGATACTTTCTGCATATTAATCGGAATTCCCGCTAATCTGAGGAGGAAAATAATCCACCCGAAACGACTCTTCTTCAGTCTATTTTTATTAAGCTCTTCGATCCCCATGTGGATGTAATGTTCTAGAAACGAAAGTAACTCGAAATTTAAGATATGCCTTAAAAATTTTGGCAATTCAATTTCGGTAGTAGATATCACGTTACTACTACTTCGGTATATGCTAGAGTCGGAAAACTGCGCAAGGCACTGAGCACAAGAAAGGTTTGTTACTCGATTTTATGACCAAGAAGTGATCAATACTTCGTTGAACTGCATTATTAACGGGAAATGGAAGTTAGTATTTCAGAATAGTTAATTTAGTCGTTTCTTAGTAATTGAAGATGACCACCGTACATTCTAAGTTTTAGCCATCATATTCCGCAAAACGTCGTAGAATAAAAGCGAATAGTTTCCTGGTGTAACTAATTAATTTAAGTGTGGAAGAATTCAACCCAACCCTGAAGATGGGACAGACAAGTAGTCCCGAAACGTTGGTTTCTTAACAAAAAACCACGCCGGGTAAAAACCCAAAAGATTTTATAGAACAGTACAAAGTAGTCCACAAAATTAGACATAGAGCCGGACAACAATTATGCGTAGGCTAATATGTATTGACTGTTGTACAGTGTAAGTACTTTTATGTGACGAGTGAAGAATGCAGTAGAGAGTGAAGAATTGTGTTGAGTTGCTTTATTGAGATAAGATGTCGCCATCGTATTAATATATTAATCTGTTCTTCATTAATGAAATGAGCAGTTGGTACATAGAATTCACTGTGCACTAGGATTTGCTGTTATGGTCTTGTAACCGGACTTCCCTTGTCAGGCTTGGTTCGAGTCCAGCCTAGGAAAATCTTTAACGAAAATAATTAAAAATATGTGTGGGGAAGGTTTCTAGTCCCTCACCCCATTACGCAAGCGGATGGAAACCCTGAGACGGGAGGAAGCAGTGAATTGAAAACAGAGCTATCAGAAGGGAATATGGCCCACTGTTTGCATGACTATGCTAATGAATGTCGTTATGTGGACAAGCTCAGCAGCTGCGTTAATTTGAGTCGGCAAGGTTTAGTGTCAAAATCGTTGCAAGAAGGCTATGAAAGGAACATCCTCTTGAAAATTACTTGGCTTTCCTAAGGAAGGATCCTTCCTAGCATTCACAGAACCTTGAACCCAGCGTTCAGGATTCAAACAAAAGGGAAGGCAACAACCCCACATCATAAAAAGGAAACAAACTTTAGGACACTCAGTATACAGAAAACCCGCACACACAGATCTCTATCTACATGCGGAATCAGCACACCATCCGGCACAGAAAAATGTGGTTTTGCGAACTCTGGTACACCGGGCAAAGACGATCTGCGATACGGAAAGCATAAGAGAAGAGCTACAGCATTTAAAAAAGACCTTCAGAAAAAATGGTTACAGCGATCGGGATATCAGTCACGCCTTAACTAAAAAAGGAAACAAAAAGAAAACAACTAAAAACCAACTGCTACAGCACTTCTTCCATACCAACAATCCACTTCCAATAAAATCAGCAGACTTCCATCCAAGTACGACATCAGAACCATACACGTCTCAGCAAAGAAAAACCTGCCACATGCTCAGACCTGTGAAGGACGACCCTGGATTGAAAATACCCGGCGTATACGGCATCCCATGTGAATGCGGAAAGACGTATATTGGCCAGACAAAAATAACGATCGAGACGAGGCGAAAAGAGCACATACGACACCTGAGACTGGGGCAACCAGATAAATGAGCAGTCGCTCAACATGCCCTGGAAACAGGCCACAAGATAGATTTCAATAACACCTGCAGACTAGCCAGGACAAAAGGATACATGGACCGCATAATAAAAGAAGCCATTGAAATAAAATTACATCCGGACAACTTTAACAGGGATGGCGGTTTCATACTGAACAGAGCCTGGCAGCCCGCAATACGACAGATAAGGACCTCGCAGCGAGGCGTGGGAGCACAACAGTCAACAGCCCGCCCACCAACTTAACTATTTGGGCAATATAAACCGGTCTGATTCTCCCTGCCACGCCAGGTAGAAAAACACGGGACAGACGGAGCTAGTCCCGAAACGTTGTATTCTAACGAATTGACGTGGCTGTGCGCCCGAGAAAACTATATTGAATCATGTCGCCGCGAAAGTTTTAAAACTTATATTAAACTTTTAGAGAGCGGATTGTGGACTGACCCCAATACTGGAGGCAGCTGATGTAGGTCGGGAAAGGCAGGCAGACCATGCTTTCAGTCATAAGTATAACACATTTGACCAGTATAAACGCACATAAAAAATCAATTTAACTCGATGAACACACCTCTGTATGAGATCGTCTAAACACCAGAGTTAGTACGGTTGCAGTCTCCTCCTCGTCATTGCCCCTCTTTCTGTTTTTTCAGGTTCAGCAAGTGTGTGACGGGTTTGAGGACTCACTTTAATTACGGTATTTCATGTTGATAGCGTCATATTTTTATATTATTGAAATTCAGTTGCTTGTCGTAATTGTTCCTGTGACATAAATTAAGAACTTTCAGAAGGAGGAACATTTTTTTAAGACTGACATAATTTGACTGTGCAATTTTTTCAAGTGTTTCAGAAACATTTAAAAATTCGATTTGTATAATTCAAATATGTCGATCTCAGTGGACGCACGGTCTAAGGCGTGGGTCTGCGGCCTCTCGCTTGGTAGGATTGTGGTTTCGAATCCCGCCGGGGACATGGATGTCTGTCTCTTGTGAGTGTTGTGTGTTGTCAGGCAGAGGTGTCTACGAAGGGCTGATCACTCGTCCACAGGAGTCCTTCCGAGTGTGGTGTTTCTGAGTGCGATTGTGAAGCCTCAGTAATGAGGAGGTCCTGGCTCACTAGGAGCTGTTGCGCCATGACAAAAAGTAATTAATAAATACGAGTAGTATATAGAAGTAACTCCATAAACATTATTGTATTCCCATATCCGACATTTGTTTTTGTCTGTGATCCGCTCGTAAACGTTACACGACGGAATTGTCATCGTACTAATTAATCACGTAGCGTATCAGTAGTAAAAACAACGATTATAATGATGATGATGATGATAATAATAATAATAATAATATACCTACGTATAAGTTACCTGGCCATCGTGACAACTACTGAAGCGTAATGTAGGGTCCGAAGTTTTTCTGGTTTAATTCTTCGACAAAATGTAACCATGAAAAAAATAATCTTGTATATTCCAAAACAAAGTTTCGGCTGTGCGTAATACACAGTTTGAACATAATTGACCCGAAGGTTTTGAAAAATACATTTGACAGGAATGGAACAGCTTAGGACCATAGCACCGCACACGCGGTCAATCTGACAGTGCCTTGACCCGCCTGTCATATTTAACAAATCCTTTTAACACAAGTCTCTGTCATGCACGAACTAATAGGATATTACGGCCCAAATATCTCCCATCCCTTTTGTGTTACTAATAAAATATGCATAAATTTCAATAGCTACTAAGATATTTTCACGAATATTTTAATATTAATTTTGTACATCCTGCAAACATATGAATTCATAATACTGTGGCTCACAGCCGAAAAACTTTGCCGTTACTGGCTTATAAAACTTAGGCTTACAATATCGGAAGCGGGATTACTGACCTGCAAATGTTGCTTATAAAGCGCAAGTGTTATCGCAATGGAATGGACTCAGCCACAGAAAGCATTTTGTGTGCTTAAATTTCGTTCATCAAAATTTCCTCCACTCTTTAAAGGATTCTTTTTTTTTTTTTTTAGAATTTCCATACAAATTCATGTGTGTGATGTCGCGCACCACTGTTTGTAAATCATTTACTTTTGATGGAGCCAGCCATAACATGTGCAACTGCAATTATTGGTCTAACAGCAATAGCACACGGTTGGAGTATTTCTGCCGACGCTGCAGGTTTGACACAACCACGAATTTTGAAGGGCACGCTGTAACACGTACATTGTAATATGGGGGGCTTGTATGCTGTAATTGACAAGTAAGGCGCGTTCACAAAATTGCGAAACGAGACTATTAGCTTCGTCATGTTTTTCTCTCTCTCTGCCTATTTATCTGTCCGTCCGCATGGAACAACTCGGCTCCCACTGAACGGATTTTCATGAAACTTAGGATTTAGTATTTTTCTAAAATCTGTCGTGAAAATTCAAGTTTCATTAAAATCTCTCAAGAATAACACGTAATTTACATGATGACATATTTACATTTATGATATCTCGCTTAATTATTCTTAGAATGAGAAATGTTTCAGACATAAGATGTAGAGAAAGCCAAACACACAATTGATGTTCAATAACTTTTTTCCGAAAATCGTACAGTTTATGAGATAATGCGGAAAAATATGGAAGATCCGGACAGACCACAGATAACAGTATCATACGGCGCATGCGCTGAGCATTCTGTATAACTACGGTTACAAACACACACTCATACTATGTAATACTTATTGCTTTTCCACAACAACAATGGTTAGGCGAACGCGCCTTTATGTTACGTTATACCAACATTGCCTATCTTTTATTTTGTTCTTAAAAAGATTCAAGATTTGTTACGACTTACGACGAACCATTTTTTTTACAGGGAAGACTACGACGCACTAAAGCATGATTTTCATACCAACATTAAAAACCCGCCACAGATCGATTCATTTATTCATCCTGCTGACTATTCATTTCCTGCAGGTCAATGACACACAATCATGGCTGGTCACCTAAGCAGATGAAGGATGGCTAGGCAGACCTGCGTGGGTTGAGGATAAAGCAGTGGAAGAGCCATGTGTAGGAACACTGAAGTGGAAATTTTGAACTGTGGCCTTGTTAGGCAAAGAGAGTAGTCTGTATTCACGCCATATAATTGTATTATGTAGATTTTATGAAATCTGTGGTCTTCTGGGTTATTACACGGCGTCGTGTGGTAATTATTTACCGACGTTTCGGGACAACGTATCGGTCCCATCCTCACGTGTCAAGATTCCGATTAGGAAATCTCGGAATCTTGACCCGTGAGGATGGGACCGATACGTTGTCCCGAAACGTCGGTAAATAATTACAACACGACGCCGTGAAATAACCCAGAAGACCACAGATTTCATCAACATCGTGGCGGAAGCCTGAAATCAAAGTATTATGTAGTGTTTAATTAGAATGAGTCGGTATGCTTTAATTTAGGTGTACGATTTTGACGCGAGACACTTCCATTCCTCACATCACCGAGTTCACACCGAAGATTAATTGCAAGGTCGGCTGCACATATAGCACAAGCCTTAGCTGTCAAGAACCACGCATCCGCGATTTACCTCACCTGATGCGTCTTTACCTGATTGCGCTTCTTGTAAGGGTTTTTTTTACAAATTTGCTACAGCATCATTTTCATTAAAATGTGTGTGAAGACTGGCTGCATATTTTATGTCGCAATTTCTTGCTTATTTAAAGAAAAAGGTGATTCAGATACGGTTTATATTCTTAGCGTCGTCACTCGGCAATGAAAAGCACTCACATATTAATTAAAAAAAAGGAAGATAAAACATTTTGATTAAGAATATTTTATTAATGAAGAAACCGAATTTGGAGAATACTGAATTTTCTCTGATTTGTTCCATACCACTTAGCTTTCATGATGCGGAGCAGAATGCATATTAAGTGAGTCAATTAATTTTTCTTCCAAAATTTCAGTAGAGTATTCTTAACACAATTTCGAAAATTGGTCCGTTTATACAGTCAATTGTTTTTGGCAGGCAAAGTCGACCGGAAAGCAAGCGGAGCGAGACAGTGATCAGTTATACGTATGCGTGATCATGTGAAGGTCACGTGCTTTGTGCTTAACAAACCGCAACTACACAATAGGTAAACTTTACGTTACTTTTACCGTACATTTCTAATTATATATATCTTATGCAGACAAATGTACACAGTTTTATGTTATTTAACACAATTTTTATTAAGTGCTGCCCAACATGTTTCTAGCCTATATAAGGCTCATCTTCAGGGGCTCTTTCGTTGAAATTACAACAGCTATATTATTTGTATATAAAATTCTTAAAATGCCTTTAGATGTACCTGGTTATTGATATCTGTAACAGTCATTCTGCTTTCACTATAGATTTGTTGGAGGCCTCCAACAAATCAATCAACAAAAATTGTGTTAAATAACATAAAACAGTGTACATTTGTCTGCATAAGATTTGTACACAACAGGTCTACACATCAGGGAACTGTACGGCGAGCACGGAATAAAGTTTATGCGTTCACGCTTTCACGAAAGCGGACATCTTAGAAAATCTTCGAAGAGTGAATGCCGTCTGTGTTTGCGATTGGGGATTTCATTTAACCTACGGGCCTTCACAGAGTTTCAGACAGCGGCGGGATATATAAAAAGCAGAGTGGACTTTGCTATTACGAAGTATCTGTGCTGTGAAATTATCATCATTTTATTTAGCTGGAAGAAAACTTTATTTTTATTATAGCCCATAATTTTTTGCGGGTTTTCTAAAATATAGGTTAGTCTCATTGTCCATCTCAAAATCATGCTATCGACCTATTTTTGTTATGTTTCTAACTCTAAATACATTGAAAGTAATCTTACGTGATAGCAAAATGAACTTACTGAAACGGGCAAGCTCTGTGCGTGAGTCTGGTGATTCTTTTAAATGACTGTCCAGTATTTATTAAAATCCGTGGAATAGCCAAGCCTTCTTTTCTATGCGCTCTCGAGAAACAAAAGAGGTACTATATGTCCCGGTAACGTGGAGCTTATACGAGTGTATAACTTTTGTTGCCCCTTGAGAACTAACTATTTACTTCATAAACCACCAATTTTAATATTAAAAATTTATATTCTGCTTGGGGTGTTTATTTATTTTGTATGGATCTAAAAAACAGCGATTATTTCCCTATATTGGACTTAGTTTTGTAACTGAGGCGGAGGGTGTTTACTACGCGGTACGAACTATTCTTTGTGTACAATTCAGATCCCGGTTAGTCTTTAAAGTGTTAATAACATTAGGATAGTTCCAGACAATAATTCCATTCTAAGAACAAGTTATTATTTCTAGTTATTGTTCTCATATTTATCGTCCATGTTATTCGATTATGACTCCTTAATTACAAATGCTTCAGACTGTGGTACCTTGTCAGAAGTTATGAAATTAAAAAATTGTTTATGGATATATCTAAAATAAATAAGTCTTTCGAATTTTTTCTGGCATTCAAGACGGCATGTATTTCATGCACAGACGTAGTCTCCAAACTTGATGTCATTTGGACTAGAATAACAATTTGCCTAGGCTTCTATAAATTGAATATTTTCCATTTTATCTATTTTATGTGACAAGACAAGAGAATGTTGTAGTAAAGTGGAGAAATTAGGTTGAATTGCTTTATTGAGAAACAATACAAGAAGTCACCATCGTAACAGAATGTTAAATTGTGCGTAGTTAATTAAATAGCTAATTCACACTACACAGATACTCCATCCCGTTTAACTACAACAAAAAGTGTCAGGGACATAGCTGTGTACTAGGATTTGATGTTCTTTATCCTTCTTTATTATCCCTGTTTGGTTTCTCCATTCTTGTCTTTTACTTGGAGCAAAAACATGAAGAAGGACAGCGTCTCTTGCATTACCTGCGACAGACAAGCATTTCGTTAGAGACATGTACATGGTTGTGTGTGTAGGAAGTCAAGAGACTTATGAAAGTGCCCTTAAAGCTGTGAAAGTCTGAGTTTTCAGAGAAGAGACCAGAAATATCTCGTAATGTGTGAAACTTCAAGTTCAGTAACTTGTTTGACAGGTGTCGGGACTCTTTGTAATTACGATATTTCTTGTAAACGAGGTAGTACTTGATATTATTAAAAATTCATTTCCTTTTCTTAGTTGATCAAGTGGCAAGGATTGAGAATTTGTAAATGGCAGAAATGTTGCTTTAAATCCGACTTCATTTGAATGTGCAAGTTGTTCTCAGTTGTTTTAAAAGTATTCAAATTTTGATTAATAGAATCGAAATTACACATAGCATACTGTTAGCTAACTCTACAATTAAAGCAGGCCTATGTTTTCTTATGTGATCCCCTCCTAATTTTTATATGACAGAACGTCATGAAACCGAGTATAAGCATCGTTAACACTGGACAGTGCCTTAACTTCGTACTATTTAATTAATAGGCATATCGGTAATAATCGTAATCATAATCTTAGGAATAAGATTACCATGGAATAAGAAACGGGGCGGCCGTTGTAACTTTTGAAGTGGAATGGTCACTGACTTCACGTAATTTAAGGTCTGAAAAATTATACGGTGATAGTTTTTGGACAAAAAGCAACTATACTTAAAACAACAATTCTATAGAATAAAAAGCAACATGACGGCTGAGCGAAATATCTACAAGATGACCGCAATTCTTTTAATTGTTTTCAAAAATTTGTTGGACACATATGGGAATCACATGGAGCAGGGCATTGAAATATGTGGTCCACTTGACCCTGGGGCTTGAAGAGAGTGTAATTTTTTTTTGTAAATGTCTTAATTAATTATCACACCCGAACTATAAGGCTTATAAGGCTTAACAACTTTCCCGCCGTTTCTGTGCTAATGCTGAAGTATCCATGTTTTTCAGTAACGTGTTATCAGTAAACGTTTGCGACCCGCATGCCTATGAATTTTTAATCTACGATCCACTACTGAATACATAAGACGCCCCTCGCATACGAAGTCAGACTTACACCAATGGAAGCACTTTTCAGGAATTGTTTTCGTAACATGCGGGAGAAAAGCTGTAACTCCAAAGATGGCCACTAGGAACAAAAGAGGAAACCCTTTCTGTCGACGGCATTGCTTGTGTTAGTGTTGGTGGTGTGAAGATCGAATTTGTGTCATAAATTACTGCAAACGTTTTGTGTTTCGTTGTGAAAAGAAATTGCTGTGTTGCCAAATTGATCCATGCATTGTAGCCACAGCACATATAGATAACATTGGTTTTAGGTGCGTTCGCAAAATGACGAAAAGCGACTATTAGCTTCGTCATATCTGTCTGTACGTCCGTCCGTCTCTTCGAATGCAACAGCTCGGCTCCCACTGGACTGATTTTCATAAAATTTGATATCTGAAAATTTTTCTAAAATCTATCGAGAAAATTGAATTTTGATTAAAATCGGACAAGCATAAATGTATTTTACATGGAGACTTATGTACATTTATGACAGTACCTCCCTCAATTCTTCTTAGAATAAGAAATGTATCGGACAAAATTTGTAGAGAAAGTCAAAATCGTGCCTTTTATGCGATAATGTAGAAAAATATGGTAGAGCCGGACAGGCCACAGATGACAATATAATACGGTGTATGCACTTTGCATGCTCGATGAATAAGGCTACAGACGCACACTAAGAAGTTGTAATGCTTATTTCTTTTCCATGTCAACAATGGTTACGCGAACGCGCCTCAATATTACGTTGTACGTACATTGCCTCTCTTTTGTTTTCACTACCTCTTAAACATAATACTCCTCATGGGTGTCTGCATCTTCTGTGCTAAAGAGACTACACAGCTCATTTCCTTCGCCTCTTTCTGTAGAAATAGTTGGGAACTTCAATATCCAATCACGCAATTTGGACGTCTGTCTTCATTGGTCGTCTCTCGTGGCTCAAGCCAGCAGTACTTGCATGCGGCCAACTTTGAATGATCTGATAGAAAGTACACAACTCCTTCTACAGCAAGAGGCGAAGGATGCAGCTGTGTAGCCTCTTCATTACAGAAGATGTAGACACTCATGAAACGGCAGTAAAAAATCTGTATTTTATGTGCTGTGCTAAAATCCATGGACCAGTCCGGAAATACAGAAATTTTTTTTCTCACCGTGACGGAAAACCCTTTGCAGTTAGTTTCGGACAGCAGCACGGTGTACACACTAACATTACAGGCACAACCGTATAGTGAAAGAAGGTATGTCCAGTGACTCACTAACACGGTGTACACACTAACATTACAGGCGCAACCGTATAGTGAAAGAAGGTATGTCCAGTGACTCACTAGCACGGTGTACACACTAACATTACAGGCGCAACCGTATAGTGAAAGAAGGTATGTCCAGTGACTCACTAGCACGGTGTACACACTAACATTATAGGCACAACCGTATAGTGAAAGAAGGTATGTCCAGTGACTCACTAGCACGGTGTACACACTAACATTACAGGCACAACCGTATAGTGAAAGAAGGTATGTCTAGTGACTCACTAGCACGGTGTACACACTAACATTACAGGCACAACCGTATAGTGAAAGAAGGTATGTCCATTGACTCACTAGCACGGTGTACACACTAACATTACAGGCACAACCCTATAGTGAAAGAAGGTATGTCCATTGACTCACTAGCACGGTGTACACACTAACATTACAGGCACAACCCTATAGTGAAAGAAGGTATGTCCAGTGACTCACTAGCACGTTGTACACACTAACATTACAGGCACAACCGTATAGTGAAAGAAGGTATGTCCAGTGACTCACTAGCACGGTGTACACACTAACATTACAGGCACAACCCTATAGTGAAAGAAGGTATGTCCAGTGACTCACTAGCACGTTGTACACACTAACATTACAGGCACAACCGTATAGTGAAAGAAGGTATGTCCAGTGACTCACTAGCACGGTGTACACACTAACATTACAGGCACAACCCTATAGTGAAAGAAGGTATGTCCAGTGACTCACTAGCACGTTGTACACACTAACATTACAGGCACAACCCTATAGTGAAAGAAGGTATGTCCAGTGACTCACCAGCACGGTGTACATACTAACATTACAGGCACAACCGTATAGTGAAGGAAGGTATGTACACTGACAGATGATGAAATCAGGCATAAAATATTTTGTTAGATTTGGTTTGATTCACTTTTGAACCTGTATTTTGAACATATTATATTCTATAATTTGACTTACTTTGTGTTAGAGAAGAATGTAAGCAATTCTGTAGTAACATTTTACTTTAGAAACAAACCTAAATGGGGAGCCGATCCTCTCGCCGAAACGTTGTGTTGTACTATTACTTAAATTTTAACACATAAGACAATGGAAGAAGTCCATAGAGTTAATGAGTTTACATGTGATTTGCCACTGTTAGGAACTTACAGAATATATTTTTCTGTTTTCCAGTGCGTCCAGACCGGCTCTGTGGCCCATCCAGCTTCCTACTCAGTGGCTGCCTTCCTAGGAACTAAAGCGGTTACCACTCGCCTCCGGCCGAGGTTACAAATGTGTGGGTCTAAACCTCGACTACATCATACGTGATTAGTCACTACTTTACTTTTACCTATATATATAAATATATATTTTTTTTTTGGTGGAGAAGGGCCCACAGCAGAAGCTACGGACGCACCGCAACCTTGAGGCTTATTGTGCAACCTTTGTAATGAAGACGAATAGAAAGGTGATCAGTTTTTTCATTTTTCCAAGTAATGGAGCACCGGTTGAATGAAATTAACATGAAAAAACCGAAATATTCGGGGAAAAACCTGTCCCACTGCCACTTTGTCTACCACGAATCCCACATGGACGGACCCGGGATTGAAAACGGGCCTCCGCGGTGGAAGGCTGGCGACTAACCGCCTGTGCCATGGCACAGCCTATTTGTGTTTCAATGTAGTAACATTATCCAATGAGCAGCCATAGCTAAGCCCTTGAATGAGTTGTAACAGGGAATGGAACATAAACATAGGAAATAAATACCTAAGATATTTGTTGTTTTACATCTCCCGTGCAACAGTTTAATGCACACAAATTTACCATCAACTAGTTGCACAATATTTTATATTTATTGTACAAAACTCCTACAAGTTTCGGCCATATATCCTAGCTATCTTCAGAGAGTTACAAGTTTTGGTCGACGTGTACAGCGCATATGGCAACTTGCATAGATAACTGGCAGACTATATACATATGCATAATATAATATAATAATACAATGATAATTGTCACTATATATGTCGTCAATATATAAATAGGTAGTTATAATGTTAAAACTGTATTTTAATTGATCTTAAAACGTTATAGATATTAAATGTATTAAAAGTAATGCTCCGTATCCAATCGTCTGTGATGCTGGCATTTTTTCTTCATTTAAACTGGATCGGATAATCCGTTGTTTAGGTAATCCGAGTGTGCACCATGAATGAATACGCTGTACATCTTATTTATTCATGGATCACCAGATCCAGTTTAAATGAGGAAAACATGCCAGAACCACAGATGTTTGGATATAGAGCATTATTTTGATATTTTTAATATATATAAATTTTAAGGTCGATTAAATACAGTTTTAAGATTATAACTAACTAGTTATATATTTACGACTTATATAGTGACAATTATCATTGCATTCTTATTATAGTGTGTATGTGTATATTATATAGCGTGTCAGTTACCTGTGACAAGTTACCTTATACTCTGTACACGTCGACCAAAACTTGTAACTCCCTGAACATGGCCAAGATACATATGGCCGAAAGATGTAGCAGTTTTGTACAATAAATACAAAACATTGTGCAACTAGTTGGTAGCAAATTTGTGTGTAAATGCTTAAGATTTCTTTTTGTTTTGATACTTAAAATGTGGTAACACAGTGATTGAAAATGTGGATAGTGAAATACTTTGAAAATGGATATTGTACACAAATTTGATTACTAACTGCTGTAAGTGAGCAGAATTGAAATTTGTGCCAATTTTGCTACTCAAATAATAACTAAAAGCAGTGTATTCTTTGTGAGCGGTACCTTAAACGTAATTTTATTTCTTAACACAGATTATCCCGTTGAGTTTTGCAAACTAAATACCAAAGATTAATTCAATCTACACAGTAATTTTTATTACAAAAACAATACCTGTTTTTATATGAAATGCTATATGCTTCAACCCATAAGGGTCATCAACAGGCCCAAATGTAGAAAAGAGAAGTGGCTAATGTTTCAAATTTTTCATTCGTGTGCAAGAGATCTGTTCCTTACAATTTTCTTCTATTGCAATTGTATTATTTTATTAAAAATTTCCTAATGCAGCCTTAATTATATATAAAGTAAAAGTTCTTTAATATGTAGTTGCGTTTGATGAGCTCAAGTATATTCTAGCACAAAGTAAAATAATGTAGACTTTGCCCTGTAACAGGCCATGAAGGTCCAGAGGGGAGTAGAGGTATAGCTCTACTCTTTTTTTTAACCTCGTCGTTACATAGGGGTGGGTGGTTAACGCCACGCCTCGGTCGCTTCACCCTCGAGAAAGAGACCAGGTCGACATTATACAGGACGCTGAGTGGGCCTTGGGGCCGGTCTGGACGGGTAGGAATATCTCGCGCTGACCTAGGTTCGAACCCGGAATATTCATCTCGTAACGAGTAGCTATAATGACTACGCTATCCCGGCCGCTTATTGTATCTGTACGAGACATAATAATGCACCATCGGAAAGTATGCTATCATCAGAAATACTGCAAAATGCTTAAGTGGAAAATTGTTTATTTGTATGAAATTTCGAAGACTGTAAAGAGGTATGTCGTCCTGAGCCCTTATTCTCTAACACGGTCAGTTCAAATGCCACACATTTTTGTGTGAGCTGTTCATCTGTCGATTTTCCTCTCACCCCTCATGTTCTTTTTATCGACCCATGCACCCCGAAGTGTTTTAAAATGCGTTATTTCGTTCTTAACTTAACTGGCGCCATAAAAATTGGTTGGGAGTAAATATATGTTACCTTACTTAACAGGGGCTTTTATTGCATCCATCTTTACGATTAAACAATATTTACCACATTGTAGGAAATAGTCAAGTGCAAATTTATATTAAGCACATTACATGCTGAATAGGTGCACTATACAAGATAATTTACCGCCCACATATTTGTAATTTGAAAGAACAGTAAGAAGTCCAAAATTTGACAACTTGAACGGACAAGGTTAATTTCGAAGGCTGTTAGCAGGAACGACACAATCATCTTGCAACTGAACCCTATATAGTGTAAATGTGTAAAGATGTCCCATTACATGCCTGAACAGGCCCTTAGGGCTCCAGGAGTTTGAGGCTCCCAGAATTTCTACACATTCGGCACATGAAGGTGGTAAAGTTGTCAGCTCTATGCACCTTCCGCCTTTACCTCCAGAAGATAGGCCTGGTATTGATTTCTGCTAGAGGCTGAGTCGACCCCACGGCCATAGTGCGGCCGGAAGGAGTGAATAAATGAAAAATCCCAATGACCACATCGGGAATCGAACCCCGCGACCCTGCGGCTAGTAGCGCATTACCTCAACCAACTGCACCACCTCTGTACCCTCCTCAGCCGTACATACAAGGCCTTATTGGCTGGAGAAAACCATCTGCTGTAATTGTAGCTATGTAAGGGGTGTTGTGTCCCCGCCAAAGTTACCGCTACCGTAACCTTCGCGGGACCCCGATACCCGTTGGCAGGCCAGTAGGACGGGGGAGGGGGGAATTCAGGAGAGAGGGACCCCTATCTAAATGAGACGCTGCGAACTGACTAATATGACTTTAATAAAACAATATGAAAGTAAAACAATAAAAGATAATAAAAAGACAAGATTACTAATTGGCCCTAAAAAGATAGTACAGGGGACGAACACAGTCCACCTAGGTTACAATCTATTTACTACCTCGTATATAACTATTTCCCTCTCCCTGGGACGGGGGGAGCCAGTCCGGGGCAGTGTTCAAAACAACCCAAAGAAACAAATTGAGAACAGGAAAAAGTGGAAGACAAAAAAGAAAATAAAGACAGAGAAAAACCGGCAAACACTCACGCTCTCGCCCAAATGGCACCGCCGATGTCCAAGCCCCACGATCCTCTCTGTAGCTGCGCGACACACCAACTGCCCGGCAGAACCATCCCGACAAGAGAGCGAGAAATTTGTCGGAACAGGAACAGGGGAAAAAAAATAACAATGTGTGACCGGGTCCAGATACTGCTGCCACCGGCCCACCCGTTACCATCCCCGTGCGGCTTCCGACCCCGCGCGATCCGCCATAAAAGAGAAAGCTACCAGTGCAGCGGGCACAACAGGGGCCACCTTACCTGGTCTCATAAAACATAATTACATATGCAATAACTTTTACTTTATGCATAATCGACGCCGCGTTAGGTGGGTTTTTAGTAAAATAATATAATTGTAATGGAGGAAAATTTTAAGGAACAAGTCTGTTTCATAGGGTTGAATAATATTAAATGGCAGCCACCGTCTTCTTATACGTTTACACCTGATAATTGCTTTCGTTCTATTATCAGATTACGTTAATCATTACTTATTGCCTCAGATCTGAGTACATTATAGTCAAGTGGTTAGTAATACGGTGTATTTTTTCTACATACATTTAACATGGTCACGTTTGACACCGGAACAAACTTTCCCGCTGTCAGTTGGAACTGCTTGTTAGCTGTAGCGATGATGAACTTCAGACATCGCTGAAATGGGATAGGAGTTCCCACCCAGTCGCACCCGAACGCTGCGTCTCTCACACTCTCCGCCTGGAAAATTTCGAACTTTATCTCTAATTTGAGGGCTGTAGGTGTCTAATTACTTCGAAGCAGCTCCGTTTTTATTATCAACGATTTAAGAAACACAATAGGCATTTTTATCTTACGTGTTGCGTCAGCTGTGTTCCAAACCAGCAGAACAGAAGCACATCACAAGCGTACGTCGTATAAATTATCACTACCTGACTCATACCCGCATAATCTCCCCAGTTCTGAAAAAAAAAGTTTCATAATATCAAAAAATAATGAAAAAATAAAACATCCAAAACAACAAACCCACTTAACAATAAAGCATGACACATAATATTATTATTAAGATGTATTATATTTTTATTAAGGTTTGGCTGTTTGACTTTACAGAAGGAGGAGAAATTTTCCTCCGCTAAATCCAGCAGACTAGCCAAGATTTTGCGAGCCATCATTCCTGCTACTGAAAATGAACTACGATTACTTCTCGTCACTATTCGATATTACGTTGATTATTCACTTTTTAAGACGCAATAGATATTCAAAATGCGGCAGTGTTTACATCACATCAAGACGTCATTATATCATCAGCACTATTGTGCTTGAATTGTTCTGCTATGTGCGGATTTTACATGATCTTTGTCTCTAAACACGCCTGACAAAAACGACAAAGGCTTAAGTCTAGGGAACGCGGAATCCACTGATTCAAGCGTGTCACTTACTCCATAGGCAACTGAAATTCTCCAGAGGGTTATCAGCTGACGCCATTTTTTTTTTTTTGCAGTGTGCAGCTTTCATGTCTAGTTTTATAAACTGTATTACTTAGTGGCCAATTCCTGAATGTACTAACCAACATTAACCAATTTTGAAACATCTCCTCAGCTTCAGTAGTCATGATATCTTCATCGTCTAATTTTTAAGGTACCCTTAACTTGCTGTGTGGTGTGTCTCTTTGTGTCCATGTATTCGCTATTACTAATATCAATAATAAAAGCTTTGTCGCTTCCGGTGCTTCTAATTACGCCAAGCGACTCTTTAATTTGCTGATAAAATTAAGGTGTGCCTATTCCTATGTAAGTCTTGCTTTTGTCTTAAGTTACGGGAAGTATGGTAGACACTCCGTAACCGCCTGTCAAGAAGGCTTCTATCACGTGCATACTCAATAAACTCGCCCCCAAGGACTGTATGAATTACGTATCCTGCTGTTGACAGCAAGGCCGCTTGTGGAAGCGCTGTAGCTTATGCCCATATTTGGTAATTGGGTTTTGATAATGCCCTATGACTTAATTCGCCCCAAGATATTGATGCTATGCGAGGAGGATGTTTGTAGGCCTCTGGGGAACTCTTCGGTCATGAGTTGTTGCAGGAACCTTTGTTTGATTCAGCTTGAAAATATCTTTGTTATAGAAGTGTCGCTGAGAATTCAAGTATTAATTATTTAATTGTGGGCTATTTTATTTATCATCCATAACGCACTCCATCAGTTATCTGTTCTGCTTATATCAACCAAGTTTTACTACAATAAACCAGCTGTTCTACCCTTCACGGGTTGTGATTGGTGTCGTGCATATAAATTCTTTAGTGTCCAAACGAGCTTCAAACCAAGATCTCTCAGTAACCAGCGGGGTTAACACAGGCGTACCTAATTTCTGCCATCACACTCGGGATACAACATGCCGGGAGGAAGATCTGGTGTCAGCTTTAGGGGTTTGAACAGTCTACCAACCAAATTTACCAATCTAGTCTCGTCGAGTCATTTACCACGGCCACCTTGGAGGTTGCAAAGAAGTTGTCCGAGTCGTCTGACTGCTAACCGAGGGACTAGCTTCACTATCTTATGGGAATTCCGACTTCAGGAATTGGGGCGCTCCAGCTCTGGAGAATCTCCAGCTAACCACTGGGTGACCCTCGTCTCATCTTCACCCCTCGGCCGGGCCAGATCAGCATCGAGAGGCCACCGAAGTAGGCAACCAAGAAGCAGAAGCAGGCCAGTAGTTTCTAGCAACAGCAGCAACGCCGATCATCGAACCAGCTCCACCGCATCATCGTAAGCAGTCCGCCGCCCCATCTTCCAAGCTTTGGACACCGATCCAGGCTGTAAACACCGCCACAACCTACAACTCGATCGCGACTCCAGGAACTTGGCGGAGTCACCCTGTGCGTCCACAGCAGCGAAGATTCATCACCAGTATTTCGCACTCGTTTTAATACTATTCCTTGGCATTTGGCAATTCCATCAAGTGCTCTGTATAGGTAGGACAGTGTTTCTAGAGCAGTAATGGAAGTCGACCACATTAGAAACGATTCAGATACCGCTTACGATTCCCACAACTGCAGTACAGCCGAAGCCATGAAATTAATTACCCACCCGTTCGGAGGAGACAAGAAACAGTTGCGCGTATTTATAGAGAATGTGGCTTTAGAACTTGTGCATGCCAGCAACCATGATATTATGTTGAAATATGTGAAGACGAAAATTACAGGAGACCATTTTTTGATGCATAATTCGAGTTATACATAGTCTATAATCTACATCTAAAATAAGTTAAATAAATTACATCCAAAATGATGTATTAAATAATAAATTTTAAATGAGAAAAAGGAGAGTCAAGCTATTAAATGACAAATATATTATAGGCTTCTTCTTATACAGGCACGACAACCTCATCCTTTGTAGGTTTTGGCCTTCTCAACTATATCCTTCCATTTCTTCCTATCCTGGATGCAGTTTCTCCAGTTTTTGACATTTTGAATCCTCAAGTCTGCCATAACATCATCTTCCCATCTATTCTTCGGCCTTCCACGCATTCGTATAGATATAGGCTTCCAGTTATAGATTCTTTTAACCAATCTGTCATTTTCCATTCGGTACACATGCCCAAACCACCCTAATCTTTGTGCTTTTATATGGTTTACTATGTTCTTATATTTTATTAGTTTATTAAGCTCTTCATTGGTTTTAATTCTCCATGAGCCATCCATGTTTTTACTTGGTTCAAAAATCCTTCTTAGTATCTTCCTTTCATATATGAGCAATTTTTGCTTCATTGCTTCTTTCAGGACCCATGTTTCAGAGCCATAGGTAACCACCGGTCTTATAACCGTTCTATAGAAATGTAATTTTAAACTCTTAGCAATTAGTTTGCTTTTAAATAAGGTTTGGTTTGCATAATATGCTTTGTTACCTTGGATTATCCTTGTTTTGATCTCTTCTTCTATTGTATTATCTCCGTTTACGATTGATCCAAGGTATTTATATGATCTCTTTTGCTCTAGACATGTACCGTTACAGTTAAGTTCTGTTAATTTGTGTGTTTGTTTAGCACACTTTATGTATTTAGTTTTTTGTGTATTAATTACTAGCCCATACTTATATGATTGCTCTTTTAGTTTCTGGAAGGTGTCGATAGCAGCTTGCTTGGTCCTTGCAGTAATTAGTATGTCATCAGCGTAGGCAATACTTTGTTTTAACCGTGTTGAAATATTCCCTCTAACATCTAATTGATTCATAATTGAGTCAATTATCATACTGAACAAAGTTGCAGACAGTGGATCTCCTTGTTTCACCCCAGTTTCAATTTTAATTTCTCCACTTAGGTCAGTATTTACTTTGACTTTCGCTTTTGTGTTTTCTAGCGTTAAGGAAATTAATTTTATCAACTTTGATGGTACTTCATATTGTTTTAGACATTCTAATATTTTCTTCCGGTGCACCGAATCAAATGCATGTGTGTAATCTATGAATATATTATTCAGTTCGATATTGTATTCATGACACTTCTCAAAAATCTGTCTCACTATAAATATATTATCTATTGTTGATCTGTTTGTCCTGAAACCCATTTGAAAATCGCCAAGTTTATTCTCAATAATCTGTATGAGCCGTTTATTCAACAGTATTGCCATTTTTTTATATGCTGTGTTTAGCAGAGTTATTGGCCTGTAATTTTTGCAATCCAGCCTGTCACCTTTTTTGTAGATTGGACAGATGATTCCTTCCCTCCATTGTTCTGGTAACTGTTCTTTGTCCCAAATATTTAGTATTAGTCTATGCACTTTATATTTCAATGTTCTTCTACCATATTTGATTAATTCTGGGCATATATTATCAGACCCCGCTGCTTTGTTGTTTTTTAATTTGTTTATAATACTGCAAATTTCATTGAAGGTTGGTGGTATAATTTCTTGGTTATCATCCACAATATTCTCTATCGTGACTGGATCTGCTGTTGTTCCATCTTCTTCAAATAAGTTTCTAAAATACTCTTTCCATATTTCCAATATTTTTTCTTTTTGTATTATTATATTTCCATCTCCGTCCTTACATTGGATTGGCATGTTTGTTTGCCATTTATCAAGTTCTTTGGCGTCTTTGTAGAATTTCCTTACTTCGTTCTTCTTGAAGTTTTCTTCTATTTGGCTTATTTTATTGTTAAGCCATTCTTTTTTCTTAATTCTACAGATTTTATTTGCTTCCAGCCTCTTAGAATTATAATATTCTTGATTTGCTCTTGTATTAATTTGCATGTATTTCTTCCTGGCAATATTCTTTTCTTGTATCGCTCTCCGGCATTCTTCATCCCACCATTCGTTTCTATTTTGTTTATCTTGTTTTTTGATTATATTATTTGCCGCTTCGATTATGGCATTCTTTACTCCTTCCCATTCCTTGTTGATTTCTTGGGTCTCTGGCAGTTCTATTAATTTCTTATGTAATTCTGTTTTGTACTGTCTTATTTTTGTTGTATCTGTAAATGCATTCTTATTCCAGTGTGTGTTGGGTGTAGGTTTCTTCTTGTATGCAAGTGGTAACTTTTGCTTGAGGATAGTTTTCACCAGGAAATGGTCTGAATCGATGCTCGGTCCTCTCATTGTTCGAATGTCTTCAATTAGATCCCTTTTCTTTTTATTTATTAATACATGATCAATTTGGTTTATTGTCTTTTGGTCAGGAGATATCCAGGTTCCCATATGTATCTTTTTATGTTGAAACTTTGTACTCATTACTTGCATTTCATTTACTGTTGCAAATTCACACAGTAATTCTCCATTTTCACTTGTTTGTTCATGCAACGTATGTTTGCCTGTGACATTTTTGTATGTATCCTCCTTCCCTAATTTTGCGTTGAAATCACCTAGTATGATTATTGTGTCACTACGTGGAGTATTACCTATCATGTTCTGTAGTTCTTCATAGAACTGTTCTTTAGTTTCTGTTTCTTTCTCCTCTGTTGGGGCATATGCACTGATTATTGTTATGTTATTAAATTTTCCTTTGATTCTCAATTTACACAGTCTTTCATTTACTGGTGAGAAGTTCAAAACATGATTGTGTATTGTTTTTTTAACATAAAAACCAGTGCCTGCTTGTCCACTCTTCAAAGTAGATCCACTGTAATATAGAGAGTAATTCTTTTTGTTAATTATTCCATTCCCTTTCCATCTTGTTTCTTGTATTGCCACAATCTCTAAGCTTGTGTTTGCTAGTTGATCATCCAATTCTTGCATTTTACCTACTTTTAATAATGTCTTAACATTCCATGTTCCAATTATTAATTTGTTTCCTTTTGTCCTTTTAACTCGCCTTGGTCTGCATCCAAATATCCGTCCGGCATTCTTTCGTTGAGATTCTTTAGCAATTGTTGTTTTTATAGGGCAAGGGTGCTGGCCTTGCGCCTAACCCCCGTAACTTGGAGGACCTGGTTTTTCTGTTGGGGTTTACTCCCCTAGCTGGCTTGTCCCAAGTATCAGCGTCGGGAACTCGCTTTTCGCCCCTCCATGTCTTAGCCGTCAGAGACGTTACCAGGGGCCATGACATGGACATGCATGGATTGGACTTGGCAGGAATAAATGGCATTTCTCAGGTTTTAACGGTACACCTCTGCCAGCATCGATGTACCCCTGAGGCCACATACTGCCCCTTTGACCCCCTAAGGTTATAGGCACTATGTGGAATAAAATGCAACTAGCCGCCCAGATAAGAATCGCATAAAGGAAAGAGAGAGAGAGAAAATGGCGCTTCCAAATCGCATGTCCTTATGTCCGGGTCTCTTGTGGCTAACCCTAAATCTGGCCCTGATTATTCAGTGTTAATCATGAAATAATATTTGTTTTTTTTTTAATTTCACATACCCCCTAAGATGTCATCGCGTACCCCAGGTTGAATACCACTGCTCTAAACAACGCTACAGAGCACTCATTCAGTATACCTCACCAGCCCACACGATACACTGCACACGCTCCACTAGGTATGTACTCTGATATATACACTGTCACTTATATAACATAATTCAAATTCACCTTCTATAATACGTTAATATATCTTTAGTTATCAAAAATTCATAATAATAATATATGCACAGGGCAAGATCCCTACATAATATCGACATAGACATAGACATAGACATATGCTTGATCGATACAGTTGCAAACAACTGCAGTACCTGGAACGGCTTACTTTAATACTTTTAATACTACAATATTGTGATTTTATGGTTGTTAACTTTGTATATTTTATAATCTTAATGTTTAATATGTTAATCAACTCTGTAAGGGCGACATAATAACTAGACTGCTGTGCTGGATCTACATTCCTTTGTACCGAATGGCTTCCTGATGATGGCACGTCGGTGCCGAAACATGTGCGAGTTTTATAATAGCTTATGAATGTATTTTGTCCAGTTCATAAGTTGGTGTAATAATTAAGTGGATTTCTGATTTATGCAGTTTGGTAGCAAAACATTATTATTATTTTGCTAAGGTATATCAGTTACTGCCAATCCCAGTGGCCGCGCGGTGTAAGGCGTGGGTCTACGGCCGCTCGCTTACTGGGATTGTGGGTTCGAATCCCGCCTAGGGCATGGATGTCTGTCTGTTGTGAGTGTTGTGTGTTGTCAGGTAGAGGTCTCTGCGACGGGCTGGTCCCTCGTCCAGAGGAGTCCTACAGAGTGTGGTGTGTCTAAAAAGTGTGTGATCGTGAAGCCTCGAAAAATGAGGCGGCCTAGGCCCCCAAGGGGCTGTCGAGCCATTGGAAAAAAAAAATACATATATATATATATATATATATCAGTAACTAGTCGAGTGTTTATTGTTAGTACGTGCCGTAATTAAATAATGTTATACAAGGAGCCCATAATCAATGAATTATCAGAGAATGAAATTGCTGAAGGTCTACTGCCCCCCTGTTATGCTACGCCGTGTAGATAGGAGTTGTAGTTGTAATTATAGTAAGCTAAATATACGGTTGCCACTGTGATAACTATGATGATAACATACGATCAACACCTATGATGGGAGTACAAGGCGACACATATCTACCAGACCCCACAGGCGACGGTTACGTTTTATTGCTACGGATCTCCACTGTTCTGGGATATTACTCAGCGTTGAGTGGTAATTCTGTACCGACGTTTCGGGACAACCTATCGGTCCTTCAAGAGTCAAGATGTCTTCTTGACCCTTGAAGGACCCGATAGGTTGTCCCGAAACGTCGGTACAGAATTACCACTCAACGCTGCGTAATATCGCAGAAGAGCGGAGATCTCATCTACATCGCGGTGGAAACCTAAAATCACGCATAGTACACTTTTATTTTTACAGTTTGCAACAATTTTTATACTGTACCGTAACTGCAGAAAAAGCAGCGAAGCACATTGTGGCCAGTAAAATCAGAAAGTGGCCACACAGACCGATGTTCAGTGCATCTTCAAGTTGCTGCATTAACCTGTAAATGAAAGGGCAGGTACAATGAATATAGTGGAGAAGTTATGTTTTACAGTATATTACTTTACTTTTTGAACGTATGATTACAGTCTGCATTTGTTGAATTTGTTAGAAGCAATTTTATACTGTCTGATTTGATGGCGCCTTCTGCTTCATTTTTGCAATTGGTATTGGGAAAGACATTGTAAAACCTTATTTTCCCATTTGCAATTACACTAATATGTTAGGTAATTCCAGAATAACTTACGCTATTATTTCCTGATGGTGTCGAATGCACGCGTTTAACTTAGCTTGCAGGTTACTGTTTGCAGTTGTATGAACCTGTGCATCTTCCTTCCCATGGTGAGGCGTGATATGTTCCTGTCTGATGTCTGATAGGGTCGCCTTTAGCTTATCGAACTGAGCACAGGCTACGGCGGTCAGAGTAGTACTCAGAGAGAGGAAACCGTAGGTTACACCCAGTTGTAGGAATCCTGTGAAAAACTGCAAAGTATTGGATTCTTATATCTCAGACGTAATTTAAAATCAGCAGAGTAAGGAGTGATACCGGAACTAACTCCAACGTAACCTGCTGAATATACAAAAATGACCTTGTGTTGAAAGGAAGTTTAAACACAGTGATGAAAAGAATTTTAAACTACAGTGATAAAATTGAATTATTTTCAAGTTTGTGTTTTGTTTATGGAATGTAAATTCGCACCTGGTAGAAAATGGCATTGCATTTCGAATGAATGACATTTAAATATATGTGGACTTAAAATGAAAAGACTTTGGGAACATTTGATGACATCTTTCCTATTTCCATACACCCAGGGGTATAATTACATTGAGTTCGTTAATACAACGAGGCTGAATACCAAGATATATATATATATATATATATATATATATATATATATATGAACAGAAAGAAAAAGAAACTACGGTGGACATAATATGAAAAAGAAGTACTTAGAAATTGAGACTATACTGAACTAAACAATTTGTTTAAGAATGCATTTTTTTCGATATCTTATATTACAGACTAATATGTGCAAAGACAGAATACTTTTCTAAGCAAACTCACTGCAATGTTAGAATTGGTAATTTATTTTTACTTTATTATTGTTTATTACAATTTTCCTGTACTTCCTAAATGTGGGCCAGTGGCTAGACTGCAGCATGATATAATTGCCCCGCTGAAGATAAACTATTCTCACAGCTGCATATTAGGTCCTAACAAGACAGGCAGCGTGCGTATAAACGTAACATTGAGGCGCGTTCGCGAAACCGTTGTTGCGGTGGAAAAAATTAAGTATCTTATTACATATTCTGAGTGTGTGTACGTAGCCTTAGTTATCCAGCACGCAAAGCGCGTGCGCCATATTATATTGTCATGTGTGGCCTGTCCGGCTATACCATATTTTTTCACATTCTCTCATAAACGGCACGATTTTCGAGAAAAAAAATTATTGGATATAAGATGTGTGTTTTGATTTTGTCTACAAATTTTTTCTGGAACATTTCTTATTGTAAGAAGAATTGAGCGAGATATTATAATAAATGTACGTAGGTCTTTATGCAAAGTATCCGTTATTCTTTCAAGATTTTAATGAAAGTTGAATAATTTCGACAAATTTTCGAAAAATGTACAAATATCAAATTTAAAGAAAATCCGTCCAGTGGGAGCCCAGTTGTTCCATTTGGACAGGCGGACGGACAGGCGGACAGACAGACAGACAGACATGACGAAGCTAATATTCGCTTTTCTCAATTTTGCGAATGCGCCTAATAATCAATCCAATAACGCAAAAGAAACTATTATAAGGCAGGCAAATTATTTCTAAAATGACAGTTTATGCCGCTTTATTGACAATTGTCAGTGCGCGTCTTCCTTTCGTTCATTGCCTGTCGTCTGTGCGGTTTAGTAGACAAATCTCGTGATGCTCAAAGTCTAGCTGGATATAGAAACTTAAGGGCGTGTTAACATTTAGGGAGATTTACAATTTTACTGTAAATGTGCGAAGAGTAATTGCTGTTTCCTTCATGGCCGTAGTTGTTTTGAATGTTCCACGGTGCCTTCAAGTATCAAACAATCCGTTTCCCTCACATCTATCTCGATTCACCGCTCATAATTTTCCTTGCACAATTTTACACCATACGAGTTCAGCAATTAATACAGTTGTAAATCTGAACAGTTTTTGCTGCGGTAGCGCTGTAAATTTGTATTCAGGAATCTTGATACGTTACAAGATCGTGCAATATGTATTTACACGCATTACACATCACATACGTAAGTAATTTTTAATACATTAACAAAGCGTTCTGTGTAACAACTTGCCCAAATACTGTGAAGTCTACGTAGTCAAAATGAATAATTTTTTACTGGTAATAATCCCTAAATTACAACACGTTTCTTCGTAATTACCACCCAATAGTTACGAAAACCTGCATTGATCATTTTCAAAAAACATACATTAAGTGAAGAAACATTTGAAATGTTCAACAACAAGATTATAATCTACTAAAGGCTTATTGAAAGAATATTTCTACCTTAAAAGCTTACAAAGGAAATTTGCACGTGACGTAGTCTATTCTTTCGCCAACACATAGGATGGTGTCGATAGGATATTACATACGCGTCAAGTACTGCTTATATACGTTTAGAACCTAAGAGTTGACACCTTACCTTACTACGTTTATTAATTTTATTGATGTACTATTATGTCCATAAACTCTTAATACCCTATATATTTTACAACTACACAATTTTCTATTTTTTGCTTGGATTTATGTAAATTTTAGATGTTTTATGTGCATTTACAATGTATTTTTTAAGTGAAGGGAAAGATCTCCATCTGTGACTTGCAGAGTTTTCTGCTTTTCTGTTCTTGTGCAGTGGCATGATGATGGCCCGATGTTAGAGCTGAAACTAGTCGCCAGAAAACTTTTACAACTAGCTTGTTGTTGTGTGTGATTGAAAAATGAATAAATATGCATTTGTATTCAGGAGGTGCTGGCTAGAAATTGGGATGTCCTAAGGGGTTTCCAGTGTTCCTCCATTCCTCAAAAAAAAATCTTAAATTATCTCGATTAAGCGAAGAGCGTTTTGTTGCAGATTCTTTCCAAATCCTCATTTCAAGACATCGCACACTTTACAACCGACACCATCGTAGGAAAAGAGGAAGAAAAGGACGGAAAAAGACGGTGGCTGTTACACAGCTAAATTAATAATAATATGATAGTATAGATGAGGTTGGGAATTTCGCCATTTTCATTGATATGTTGTAACCTGTGAGATGTTAACCAGTTCGTAGAACGGTGAAATATTCCAGTCGAAAGGATACCACGTAATGAATAGCGTTTCGTGATTTGTCACGATGCGTATTGTTGACTGGACGCAATGAAACACTAAAGTCACAATAGCTGCACGGGTGCTGAACAGCTTAATGAGCGGGATCCATGCTGCGGCTGTCAAGTGTCCAGTGTCAGCGTCTCTGGTCGGCAGATCTTCCCACGTGAAGCTGTCTGTTAGGTCCATTGCACGTTCAATACTTTGTTGTCGCAGTCTAAGACAAATAAAGCAACCCGTCATCTTAAGTTCAGTAAATGTGGAGAAGCAGCTTAAAAGGGGCAAGAAGACATCCTTATGCTGTGAAATTATGAGCAATAAATCCTCAAGCACGAATATTCTGAGACAAACTGGTGAACTTGACTCTTGGGTGTAAAGAAAAATGATTTGTAAGCGTGAATATGTTTCATTCTTCAGCAGACACAACGTTTCGTCAACATTACCAAAATCTATCATCTAAACCAGACACTGGGCTGTTTAAAAACGTCTTTTCCCCACTAAGAAACTATGATCAATTTCACTCTGTTTAAACTTGCATTCCAGCCTGCAAAGTAATTTCTTACTCTACTGTATTCTTCAAAATGTTAGTCTTGAATAAACATAATTCTGTGTAGACATTCTTTATTTTTAATGTTTCTTTGAATCATTATCATAGAGAGAACATTGTCTAAAATCGGTAGTGGATCTCTCAACTTACAGCATATTTTTTAAAACATTCTTTATGAAATGTATATTTAATAGTCGTTAATCGCTGTTTTGAATAAGATACTATATTAAACAAATGCTTGTGATGCTGCAACAGTTATTTCCAATGTTGTGACTTACCTGCAATATAAAAAAATCCACACATTATTTGTCATTGGAAACAATAAACGAATATTTGTCATGGCGTGTCCCAAATCATCCCTATGTACGTACACATCAGCAAACATTGCTAGAAATGTAGTGCAAGTACAGAAAATTACTGCTATCATATAGATAGCGTAAATAGTCGACATTTTCTTCATTTTAAAAGGAATTCTCGCCAATCTGAGCAGGAAAATAATCGAAGCGAAACGACTCTCCGAACTTTTATTTAATTTAGGGGTTTCGCTCTCCATATGCTTATAATATTCCTAAAAGAAAGTAATTCGTACTTTTAAGTCTTGTTTAAACGTTTGGTCAATCCACGTTCGTTGAGTGTTGTCACGTTCGCACTGCTTCGGTATGTGTCTGAGAGTCAGAACTTCACGCATGACACTGAGCACCTTAAGGGACTCCTACTAATTTGTGCGACCGAAGACAATCAATACAGTGTTATATTTTATTATTCATGGGAGCTGAAAGTTTGTATTTCGGAATAATTAATTAGGCACTAAACTATAAACTATTAGCCGGTTTGTCGATAATTGGAGACGACCACGGTTCATTCTAAGTTTCACCGTCGTATTCTGAAAAACTTCGTAGACAGAAGGCAACTAGGTTACTGGTGAAAATGATTAATTTACAATGTATAAGATTTTAACTGTGTCAAAGTCAGGTGTAATTTCAATTTACATATTTTTGAAAGAATCTTTTAAAAATATTGGAACACTTAGGGCAAGTAATATATTTACATTCTGAGGATTCCAGGACAAGATGAATTGTACTTCTTTTAACACAAAATTAACCTGTTATGTTCCACAAACGATGTACTGATTCCCGTCTGTCCTAAAATAAACACTGCGTTGCAATTTTACCTCCTTTTAATGACTACGTATTTTAGCCTGATAGTCTGTCTCTGGACCGAATCATGTAGCTAATTAATAAAAAAAACACAGCTGTGTTGGAGTAACCACTTAATTTTGTTTTGATCTCTAAAAGACAGCAGTAACCAAACATTGGAATAATTTTGACACTAAAGAATTCAATACGGCACACTATAACGGGTCCCTTCTAACATGCGAGGACTCTATTATGAAATGTTCATGTCACCTAGTTTTGTTTTTTTAAGACGGCCAAGTTTTTGGTAAGATTTGTGTTGCAGGGAGGGCTACCTCATTCTAAAGCGTGATTTTCTCAACAACAGCTAAGCGACTGCGGAGCGCCCGATCCAATTATTCATTCTCATGCATACTCATTTACTGCAGGTCTATGGCAGACGAACGTGTCTGGTCAGATAAGTAACTGGTTACAGACGCAATAAAAGTATCGCGAGAGAGAACCGCGTGAGTTGACGTTAAAACGGCGGCCGATGCATCGGTAGGAGCTGTGACGTGAAAATTTTGAACTGTGGGCTGGATAGGTAAAGCGAGAAGGATGTGTTCAACACATCTAATTTCAGTATAGAGCGTGTAGTCAGATTGCACCCGTTTGCTGTAATTTCTGTCTAGGATTATGTGACAGTTCACTTCGTTTCCCCAACTCTCCCTCTTCACACCCGACAGTTTTTCTGAGGATAGGCTGTACATTTAGCAGATGAAATGACTTATGCAGTACTTAGGAAATTAGATTAGGTAAATAGAGTCGTGGTAGATTGTAGGTAAGGCACTAGGTGTCTATTAGTTTGGCGACTAACGTCTAAGACGTTTTATCTCGTGCTAGACTAACTAAATTAACCCTTTACTTCCGAACGGGAAAACACTGTTCCAGCAATTTAAATACCCCCACGGCCGAACGGGAAAACATTGTCCTGCAACGCCATGTCCTATTTAAAATTTTCTGCCTCTATAATTACACGTCCCTTTTGCACAATATTTGTCTAAAAGGCTTGTACAGTCATGAAAGATTGTGTGAAATTTAATTCTAGTTTTCGTATCATTAATGAGGTTTAATTTTACCTACTAATATCCTTACGATTTTTCCAGCAGTCACGAATTATTTACATACATCTGCAGGCAGTGGTTCCTGATATTGGCGAAGTGAAGCAAATAAACACACATAAATGCCTATCTAACAAGTCTCTGTTCCTTCATACAGCCCCTTATGTAAAATCCACAACCCCTTCACCGCCATTATTTCATCAAGAAGACGGTACTGAAAAATACCAGTTCAGTAATTACAACAGTTATATTTACTTACATTTGTGTGTTCGGTTTTTAAATTTTAGTGTCAGGTGCTCCTGAGAGTTTTGTATGATATATCTAGTAACATGGAGTAGCACACTAACCCATGCAGCATTCTCGACACCTGACTTTCGTTCTTTTTTCTTTGTTTCTGGCGGAACACACCTGTCACCGTATTCCCTTACACTGCATAAGCCGGTGTCTGATTTCTCTGATGGTGATTCAAGCGTCTGCACTGCCTGGCTTATCGCATGTTATTCCTAGGACAGGCAGTGGACTGAACTGTTGAGATGAAGATAGACATAAGCACGAACCTAAAATTCAAACTAGTCAGGAAGAAATCCTTACAGCAGAATGAAGGACATTTGCCTCTAGTCCAATATTGCACTAACCAGAGCAATAAACGTCTGCATTCATTCTCTCCTCCCACTGATTGCATATGAACTCAGCACCTAGATAAGCCAGCACTACCACCAAAACTAAACACAGTACAAGTTGCAACCTAAACGGCGTCTCAGGAAATACAGTGACATGTACAGTCAGCTCCAAATTTTATAGGACAGTGTCTCCACTTACAGCAAGAGATATTTGAAAGGAATAAATCTAGAAAATGGAGCTTAAAGTGAAAAAGAAACAGATTAAAAAATGACCTTCAACTAAGCTTCGTAAAAATAGGCGGATTTTATTGAAAATTGCGTAACGGGTAGATGGATTCATTCTTAAGAGTGTACTTTTTATTTGAGGTTTTTATCTTTAAAAATGTATGAAATACAACGGATAATATCAGCACGGGCATTTAAAGCAAAAAGAGCCCCGGCCGTCAGCGGTAACTTAGGGATTTAAATCTCCCGTACTCTAAAGGTTAAAACTGATCTTCAAAAAGTGGAATGGAGGGGTCATGGACTGGATTGATCTGGCTCAGGATAGGGACAGGTAGCAGGCTCTTGTGAATGAAGTAATAAAGCTTCGGTTTCCATAAAAAGCGGGGAGTTTCTTGACTAGCTGAGGACCGTTAGCTTCTCAGGAAGGACTCTGCTCGGCGCAGTTAATATTATCCTTCCATCTATGCCTAGGTCTTCCAAGTGGTCTTTTTCCGTCACATTTCCCCACCAAAACCCTGTTCCTCGTGCTAGACAGGGGAGATTATAGACGTTCCTGTCAGGCACGGCAAGTGCAAGTGCAGCTCAGTGGCGGATAGCTACTGTTATACCAGCATCTCTTGACAGCATGTTGAACAGTACTGAGACGCGCTGCAAATAAGCTATAGCCGTGAAACACGCTGTTGTGTCGTCACGCCTACATTAATCAGTGTTTTTAACGTCACGTAACTGGCACGGAGAACAATGCGTACTCACTAACTGAATTAATTTTACATTCAAAATACTATGAAAGAAATGTTATTTCATGGCTGGAATTGAATCTGTTTGTACCAGGAGTTCTGCCTGGCACGTGAAAGTGGGCTAGAAGTCAAGCAGTGCGGGTCGCTGATCACTGAAACGCATGCCTGATCACGTTACAATCAAATCGTCCGAAGACACAGACCTGGTAACGTACTGTACAAGTCTTCAAACTTACGAAACTAAATTAAAAATTAGGCATGTGTATTAAGTCACGAGAACACAAAACAAAACAGGAATAATATAAAAACGACAACATTAAAATTTTCTGTGATTTCAAGATTGATAAGTATTAACGATGACCCGGCTAGATATTGCTTATGGCAGTTGGTTGAGCAGCTGATTCGTCAGTATTAGATGGTTCGGATGGCAGAGGAGAGGTGGGTTTAGGCTAAAATAAAACAGCGGAATAGGAGAACGCGGGTATCCAAAGCAAGCTTATTGCGAATAGCCTGTAACTTCTGACTTAATACAATTTTAGAAACTTTGGGTCACTGAATAGGTGGAATATATATTCTCTATTTTAACAGTCCCACATAATATTCAGATCATGTAACTTTTAAGAGTTATATTTTCGGCAGTGCTGTTCGAAATATGTTTATTTGTAAGAAAAGCAGATAATGTGCAAATTTAATGGAATCCATATTCCGTGCAGTAGACTGAATATACAGGATTAAATCCAACAAATTGCACAATCAATAATAAAAACCCATTTATCACTTATGATGTCCCCCCTACATGTTTCGGCCACTACAATGTCATCATCAGGGCGGTTGTATACAAAGAAATACAAATACAGAACATTCTCTCGAATATGTGCATATTTAGATTTAAAACACATTATTGCTTATTAAAGTTGCTAAAATGGTAAAAATATATATCAATTGCAAATGTTTCGCATTTGTCAAAAATATTTTATGTTTCATTGCCGACAAACATCTATAACAGTTATTGTCATCTTCATTCTAAGGGAGTTACCCCGGTATTGTAGGTTGATGTATATACCATGGTGGACAACTGTATCCATTAGCAGTAGTCCACAATGCAAGACATTTGTAAGTGATTTATATTTTAAACGTGGGAGGCGGTGGCGCAGTTGGTTGAGGCACTGTGCTACAAGCCGGAAGGTCGCGGGTTCTGTTCCCTATGGGGTCATTCAGATTTTTCATTGACTTAATCCTTCCAGCCGCACTATGACCCTGGGGTCGACTGAACCTCTAACAGGGCTGACAACCTTGCCACCTTTAATTGCCGGTTGTCTAGAAATCCTGGGAGCCTCAACCTCCTGCAGCCCTAAGGTCCTGTACAGGGATAGCATTACCTTTTTATATTTTAAACACTTTAGCAGTTCCAATTGACAACATTGTATTATAACTCTACACATGCACATCTTCGGCAGCATTCTCTGTATTTGTATTCCTTTGCATTAAACCGCCCTGATGACGGCCTTGTAGAGACCGAAACATGTAGGAGGGATATCATAAGTGACAAGTGATCATTTTATATTGATTGTGCAGTTTGTTGGGTTGAATACTATATAAATAATATGCTTCTGTAAATTATATATGTCTTTAGTAAACAACCTTTGTAATGTCCTTCTTGAGAACTGTAAGTACAAAAGGCTTGGACTTTAAAGTGTATACGGACAAAGTCTTTATGAAGGCATCAGCTTGAAATATTACTTTTTCGCCCTTAATAATACATACTCGTGATTCGAATAATAGCTGTATTATACAGCCCAATAACTGTATTCATAATGAAGATCTGCCTACTTTATTTGAAAATTACAGTTCGTCTTCATTTTTGTAAGCATACGATTCTCAGATTGAGGTAGATGCCCCTACATTGTTTTAGAAATTGATAATTTTCATGTATACAATTCAAAACTACTTCTACATCTCATTAATAAATCAGACGGACTTAATAATATGTTGCATTCTCCCCTTTGTGTTTCCGTTCGTGAAATGATGGACAGGAAGTAGACTAACCTAGTAAATAATAGAAAGAACTTACGAGAAAGGAGCAGACTTGGATGATCAGCAGGTTCTTTTTGGGCCACACTAGCAGGCGCGAACCCAGAATTTTTCGCTTTGGGGTGGGGGGGGGTGCTGTTCCTGGGACTATATATAATTTATGCTTGATTTTAAAAATTGTTATAAAAATCATGTCTTAAGTATGACATTACATTGTTTGCAACTGCATTTATATACACACAAATATACTTACACATTCTGTGACTCAATGACAGTGTACGTTCTTCTTGTTTTTTTTTTTATTTCATCGATTTATTTTTTTAAATCCTAGTGTATTAGTCATCAGCCGATTTCAATGGCTGATTTCGGCTGAAGGGTAAATCACGTAAAACTTTTGATATCATAATATCTACAAAATCTGTCTTGGTTTAAATTTCGGTTTTCAGGGGTTTGGGGGGGGGGGCTGCAGCCCTGCAGCTCCCTCCTCCCCTTGGGTGTGCCCCTGCACACTTGATTATTCATTGATTTCTTAAATCACATTCCCTGTAGTTAAAATGTTCGGATTTTTTGTTTCCACTTACAGCTTAGAAATAATTTAATTAATTAATTAAAATAACTAGTCTTTTGAACTGTAGTCTGTTAGAAGTTTACCAATATTTCCTGTGCCATATGTATCTCTTCCTGTGTCATATATGTCCCTTTGCCTGCTATACTTTCTTTTGCCATATGTGTCTCTTGGCCTGCTACACTTCCCTGTGCCATATGTGACTCTCAGTCTGTTATAATTTTCTGTGCCATGCGTATCGTTTCGAATGTGTTTCCTTCTGTATACATTCGTTGAAAGAAAATTACGTCTTGTTCGGTGTTTGTCTAACACTCAATAACTGAGATTAAATAACGTCTAATGGTACAGTGATAAGAACACAATAAATTCGATAAGATGTTCAAAGATGGGTCGTGACTTGTGATATTCGATTTGTTACGTTCATTTGTTGGTATACATATGAATGTTTACAAGCACAATGCACGAAGTGAATAATGTCAACCCTGATTACGTGTCCAACATCTTTGTAAAGGATTGTCCAGCTTGTCTTTCGCCATGATGCTTTGCGTACAGAATTTGTATAATAGATTTAGTTTTTTCCAGAACCATATTATACATCTTACACAACGTTTTGATTAAATGGCTTTGGATTGTATATAAATAATCGCAAGATTTTACAGCGGAATTTTGCTTTCTTTTGAGAAAATTATTATCAAATTTCTTCACGTGTTCTTTATTTCACTTTTATATTTTATTAATTACAGTCATTATTTAACTGATGGATGCTGATTTCACGTAACTGCAGACTAAATAAAGCCACACTTGATTCACTGCCGGTGTCAAAACACGAATATTAGCACGACGTGTTCCATGTTATCCCTGCGTCTGTACACGTCTGCAAACATTACCAGAACTGTACTGCAACCACAAAATATGGCTGTTCTGATATAGATAGCGTAAATAACTGGCGTTTTCTTCATCTTAAACGGAATCCCCCTTAGTCTAAATTTTCTTTACAAAGTGTGTCCTACGCTAAGAGAGAAATATGTTGTAGGTCAGATAATTATAAAACATTTTCCGGAATTTTTCATGTATTTTAATGCAGCGTAAAACAACAAAGAAATTTAAACATGAAAGGAGACACTAATGACAAAACAGTTTATAAAGCCATGACTGGATTTAGATTGATTTAATTTCATATCAAAATTTTAACAGTGGGTTTAGCTGCGAGGGCTGTACATCTTATTCTGTACCGTATCTACCGAGAAAGCAGAGAAATACATCGTGGTGAAAAAACCAGAAAATTTCCTCATAAGGACACATTAAATGTTTCTTCAATTTTCTTAATCTGGATCTGCTGTAGATTTGCCTTAGCATATCATGTACTCTGGAAATGTTTATGTGGTTCTCTTAAAGACTTAGCTGTATTGTACTTATCAAAGAATAATGGGATTTGAACAGAGATACGAAAGATTTGATTATATTAACTTTTTATTGTTATTCTAAACATGAGATATGAAGGCATGGTAAGGATTTTGTATTTACAGACTAATGCAATTGAGACCCCTGTTTCTTATAAACTGACTGCGGAAGGAAAGAATAAGGCCTGGTTTTATAATGCATGTGATCTGTTCGTCTTACCCCTCCTTCTCCCCGTCGTCACCATGTTTGTTATCGTCAATCTTTTCTGCTGGAAATAAAATATATTAGGCATAATAAAGAGGGACAAAATTTTTAATTTTCTGTTAGCTAGACTTACCTATAAATATAAATGGAAGAATAAACTTTACTTATCCATGTTTTAAGTTCGTTATTACCTCACTTTTCGAAACAGGTTTTATGTCCCTTTATCTATATTTTATGAAAGACTTGTGGGTATGAAAATACCACTGAATATTCTCAGAAAAATTACCATGTCGGTCGCAGTATTCATATTTTTTAAAGTATTGCTTTATAGTTTCCTCGTAACCACCATGTTCCCAGTCGGCATGCAATGACTTAATAGTTCTGTGTCCATGCCATGGCACAATATTACTTTCACTGATCAGCGCAGCGTGCTTCTTACGAACTTTATTCTACTTAGCACCCGATTCAACGTAGTTAGTTGTTACTAACTTCAAGGAGCAGAGTCCTATTTATGAAGCTGATAGTCGCTTATTTCATCAAGTTCTTCACCTTGTGTGGAACTGAAAACTGAAGTCCGAGGTTGTGTGTCATGTTTCGTAAAATGTTAAGTTCTCGATGATTGGTTCTTAGTCTTCCGCCTATACAGAACTTCCGAGCTTGGGAAGAGCTCCTTGTAAGACTTTGGCCACTGCTTATTAGACATTCTTCACGAAGTAGCAAAAGGAACGTCTTATAACCCACACAGTCTAAGACCTATTATCAGGGTCAAAACTGTTCGTCACATTTTCATGAAATTCATTATGGAAGTTCTTTACAAAAACTTGTGAATGTTTTAGTTTAGTGAAAATCGGCTTAGTGACATGATTTATTTAAGAGTATAAATAAATTGTGTCCGTATTTTCCTTCTTTCTTGATGTGTTTTGATGAAACTCTTTATTCTATATGTCCTTGTAATGCTGTTGGGTAAATGTGGGTTTCTTGAAAATCGGTACAGTGAAATCCATAGCTTACTGAAGGACGTAAATGAAATGCATTTTTTACATTTCTCTCTAGTTTGGATGAAATTCGGTACGTGTAGTATACACAACAGTTTGGTTGATTGCGATTTTCGTGAAAATCGACACATTAAAAGCCATATTTTACTTAGGGACATACATGAGCCCTGTTCTTACTTCGCACATTTATTTTCCATTCTGGGAGAAGTTCGGCGTAAGAGATCAGCAGATAATGCTGTTTGTCATTCTTTAATTTTGTGAAAATCGTCGTAGGCAGTGCGTTACTTCTATTATGGGTATAAGTGAAATTACATATACGCGTGTACGGTGAAACCGTATGATATTTGGAAAGTAAAGAACGCCTTGGTTAATTCTGTTTTCTACCTTTTGCAATCTTGTTCTCTATATATGTTCATATACCATTTGTATGTGTCCACTTTCTTGACGACAGCCATAGGTCAATAATATTCATTTACACAGTATTACGTAGCTCACACGTAGTAGTTATGTAAGAAATGATCTAATTTCATAAATTACGAAATTCCTTTTTGCAGTTTTATCCCTCGGTTTTGAAAATACATTCATGGTCCATGCAACAGCAAGAAGCAAACTGCAGAGGTATTTAATTCAAATAACATTAAACGCTGTCGGTAAAGTGACGAGGCTGTGGGCTAGATAACCCGGGAATCGTGGTTCCATTCCCGGAAGAATCAAAGGTCTTTTCTTCGAAACGTCCAGACCGGCTATTGGGTTTACCCAGCCTCTTATTAATTGCGTACTCAGAGCTTTTCCTCGACGATTAAGCAGCCGGAGCTTGAAGCAAACCACTCACCACCATCAAGTGCCAAGGTTAAGAATCATTAGAGCTGTAACTATACTCCCCCATATGTCTCAACGGCGTGCAGAGAGAAAAATTTACCTTCACTTTATGTATAGGCTTAAATATGTATCCATCTTCGGCTTTAAATGTTGCAACCATGCCATACGTCGGGCGGTTAGTTATCGACTGCTTACCGCGTGTAAAGCGGCTCCAAACAAGGCAATCCTTGTGCGACTTCTGATGGACAAATTGGCGCTGGCTTAGATATCTCTGCAAGCATTTCTATTTTCCTCTGTCACTTATAACAGCACCTGTTGTCCATACTCGTTCACTTGTCATCCGACGGATAGACAGAACCATTCGAAGCCGCAGTTCATCAAACACGTAATTAAATCCTGCCATAATATTCATTAAGAAACGTAATAGTTATGTTTTATGTAATGTCGGTGTTGAGCCTACTCGTGGGACAAGGGATTGGCTCGTTCCAGGACAATGCAGAAAAACAAGCACAATTCGGAATTCTAACTGATTTGTTATCTAATACCCTATATTTTCCTCGTTTTCTTGTAATCAGTGGCTTTCTTAACACTGTGGTACGGTGTACAAGACCAGTGTAAATAGCATTGTTCGAATAAACAGCCCAACACTTAGTTGTGTTTCTGTGTTCAAATCTCTGTTGCCATTCTTAACGCGGGCTACAATGTAGTGAAATTTGTCTATTCTTTCTTTAGGGGGTCTACACGCGATATACATATTGACAATGTAATTAATACATCAACCAACAAAGGCACTTAATAAAATACAATTCGTGACACATATTAAAATCCTACATGTTTCGGAACGCTGGTTCCATCCTCAGGGAATTTTTAGAACAAAGGAATAACTTATTAGCCCAACACATTAATTTAGGTATTGCATTGCCCTTATGAGAATGCTTAAAATATTAAATTATAAAGTATATAAATTTGATAAGCATAAAATTACAATCTTTTTATATTAAAAGTAAGCCGTTCCAGGTATAAGTTCATAGTTCTTTATATTCTACATGGAGTAGGCATACAAATATCTGTCTCGATCTTACGTGATCTGAAGAGATCTCGTCCTGTAAATATGTTAGCATTGTTAATTTTAGGTAACTGATTATATATTAATGTTATTTACAGAAGATGAATTTATGTTATATAATGGAGAGTATATATCAGAGTACATACTAGTGGCCGATCCCAGTGGCCGTGCGGTCTAAGGCGTGGGTCTTCGGCAGCTCGCTTACTAGGATCGTGGGTTCGAATCCCACTGGAGCATGGAAGTCTGTCTCTTGTGAATGTTGTGTGTTGTCAGGTAGAGGTCCCTGCGACAGGCCGATCACTAGTCCAGAATAGTCCTACCGATTTTGGTGTGTCTGAGTGTGATGGTGAAGACTGGATATTTAGGAGGCCCTGGCCCACTAGGGGCTGTTCGCAGAAATAGGCGTAATTGTGAGGATAACATTAATATAAATATTAAGGAAGTAGGACGTCAGGTTGTGAACTGGATTCACGTGTCTGAGAATAAAATCAAGTGGCCGTATTTTGTAAGCACGGCAACTTTAGAAGGTAAATAATTTGTCAGGTATCTGACAGCTTGCTAGCTGCTCAAGAAAAACTGTGCTTCATTCAGTTAACTAGATTTTGTTATACCTGTAGTTTCTCATGTTGAATATTGGAAGCTAAGCTTTTCTTAACTGCTAGATTTTCCCCAAATTATCTAATTTTATATTTTTCACAAATGAGTTTTTGATTGTTGTCTTTTCCAGATATTTAAAATTCGCTCTTTATACTGAAATCTTTCCCTGCCTTCTGGTCACAAGCTATGAATAGGCTTATACACTTAGTTTCACTGTGTTTTCTTCCATAATAACTTTCCTGTCAGATTGTTATAAAGTCTCTCTGGTTTTATGGGTGATATTTTTTTAGTCGATTGACTTAATATTCGAATTATAAAACTTATACTTACCCTCTTCATTTCAATACCCTGCTGGCCCTCCGCAATGGCATACTGTTGAAGCAAATTATGAAATGATGTCGATGAATTAGCGTCATGTTTGAGATTATTCTCAGTAGGAAGACGATTAGACAGAGCTCTTCTTATCCGGACCTTATCACTATACTTCTCTTTAAATGTTTTTAATCGTATAATCGTATTTAATCGTATATCGTTGTATATTCAATTCAGTGAGAACGATGTACGATACTTGTATGCATGTCCGGAGTTACTGGAGTTTTCAAAGTTTATAATTAGCAGATGTAATCTTCAATTCCACTCACATTTTCCTCCATTATCTAATGAATGATGAATATGACGTCGAGTTCAACAACAATTCCCAGTAATTTCGACTACTTGTCGATTGAACCCTAACAAGGGAACGTGGGATAAAATTTTAGGAATTTTGTAAGAGTAATATTTCTCAATAATTGGTGCAGCCATTTTGTCGCCATTTCTAGAAATATGTACAAAAATAATTTTTTTCTACAGATGTTCCACATTCCATACAGAACTAATAATCTTTTGCCTATGGGATGTTAGTGTCGTATGACCTGCTTGGATCAGTTCTGCCATAATTTTATACGAAACTTATGATTTATAATTAATTGATCTACTTTGTACTTTTTATTCTGCCTAGCATCATTAAGAGTCAAGAGTAATAATTACTTCACTTACTAAAATTGTTGTGGGAATGTGCAAGAAGATGAGAATTCTTATTCTCGTACATTAAGAAAGTTAATTATTAGTTACTTTCAAGTTGTTGAGCTATCATGCCTCTTAAACAAGCCTAGCAGTTATGTTCTGATTGTTAGTGTGAAATTAAATAATTTTAGTTTCATATATGTCCCTATTATGTTCTTAAAAATATTTATTCTTCATAATATTTTCGTTATTTTGGGTCGCATTTTGAAACCTTTCCTGCGATCTAATACTTGTAACGACACCTATCAATCCATGGCTTGTTTTCTTCACTCCTTATTCAATTACAGTCTCTCTGACTGAATGTCTGATTTTCTTCCTCAGTACATTGCCAGGCCCTTTTGTTTCCTATACAAAAATTTTCGAAAGCAACAGATCTAATTAAAGTATTTTATACTGATGCTGCTCTTTGACTTTTTAGCACCTTTAAAATTAATCTTTCGATATCCGACTTACGATTTGTTCATTAGTTCAAAGCCTTGAGACATTTAATTTCGCACAGCGGCGACGTTGAATACTTAGGTCTTCAGAATGTTTGCTCTGAATATCACCTTTATTGATTTCAGGACTCCTTGATCCCTGAAAATGATGGCGATACCTTTCTTCCAAAAGTCGGAAAGAAATAACATTTAAATGGGCGTAAAAACTCAGAAGACCTGAGTCCTCAACTCATAGTCTCTCAGTAACATTTCCTTGTGACCACTATCACAATCATCTCACCAAATCCAGACATCAATTAATGTTTGAATGCCACCTTCTGTGTACGTGACCAGTCTATTATCTTCTCACGAGAAAGCCAAATGTATTTTTTAGTGCTCGGCAGGGGCTGAAAAAAATAATGTTATCATTCTTACTTATTTCGAAGACATACACACAAACGTTTCCTCCTTCAGACTGTATTAAACCCTTTGCACATGTGATCCAAGATTTGAGAATGTGTAAGTTTTCAAGGCCCGTTTTTCAAATCTTGTTCCTCAGATCATAATTTTCGCTGTGTTCTCAAAAGGGAATGAAATAGAATGATTGTTACGAAGGCGATATAAAGTGATTTATATCAGGGATGGCTACTTGTTTGACATTCTCTGTAATTTAGATTATTTTAATGTCTTATGTTAAATTTCATCATTATTTGTAGATATGATAGAGAAAAACTTCTACAAGCAAAATTGTAAACCAATCCCCACCACATTTCTCACAGTTCTGACAAAGCGACATGATTGCTTATTAGAGACACAGAATAATTTATAAGCCAAGACTTTTAAGCTAGAGAAGCAATTACAGTGTGTTCCTAGATGTGTCTCGGTCGGCAAGAAAAGCGTGAATTTTGGTATTTATTATTTACCTAAAGAAATCTTTAAGTGCTTAATTAGAAAGGGCCCCCGAACCGCTTGCTTCTGAAACTGCTTCCTGCGACATCTAATCACTCATTCAGCTGTTCAGCTAACCTATAAAGTGACAGTGGCGCCTTTCCAACGTTTCAACAGTTGACTGATAGAAATCATGGCATCAGCTACCCATCTTCCCCGATACAAAACTGCCGTAGACATAATTTGCAGTAAAGAAAGAAATAGTTTTATGAGGGCTAATCTAACAATGTAGGGGTTAACTGTATGATATTTCAGTCAGATCTGTGCTATATCACTGTAAGTGAACAGAAATATAGGAGTCTAACGCTATATATGAAGAAGAGTTACAAAGAATATCCGATTAAATTCGTGGAAATCCAATTTGTATTCGGATTTACACGCTAAGAACTTTCGTCTTTACGCCTTTGTTATTGGTAGTTTGGCCTGCCGTAACGTGTCTGCCATTTCACAGTCTTTGTCTGTAAACGTATCTTGAGTGTGTTTAATATATTCGGTACAATAGTGGGCCTATATGTTAACTTATTTCTTCCATTCGCTTATCACACATGTGGATAAGTGACTTTCTCGAACTCTCAACCACGATAAACTCCTCCGACTTATGTTAGTAGTATGATAACTGAAAAAAACACACTTATAGAGTTGAGGATTCGTCTTGGGGCTGCTTGAACCTGAAGATGAACGCACTAATATCATTCCAAACGGTCGTAACTATTTACCAGTCGACACAGCGCAACGTTCCACAGGACTTCAATTTTTAGCAACACCGCTGTAAGGGCATCACATCTTGCCTATTTGAAGTTGACATGATATTTTGGGTAAATTCTGTGTTTTTTAATGTTGTACGGTTCCGTGCAACAGATTAAAATATATTATACACTGTCCATATCCCGTGTAGTAGAACTAGTTCAAAGTAAATTTCACACTGTTGTCACCGTGCATCTTCGTCATATTAAATTAAGTTGCAGACCGACTTATGCACACTAAAACCACTTTTTATGTAGCTTTATTATTAGTATTATTATTACCTTAGTACTCTTCACCGCACAACAGGCAGTACACTTCGCTCCCCACAAAAACATATCACATGCCTTTAATACCACGATCCCACACGCCAGCACTTCCGCAATCTACTATCTACAGTACTTTTACAATTTTACAACTTTTAACGAGTCTTTTTACAAGATTTTAACTTATAATATATAAGTTTTAAAGTGCCGTTAGAATATTTAAAATCATGTGTTTGAAGTGACTGTAGCTTTTAGCAAAAAAAAAAACCCCTGACGATGATCCTAGGATCGAAACACGTGTAAGGGTACAATTTTAACAATTTTAATAATAAAGCTACATAAAAAGTGGTTTTAGTTTGCATCAGTTGGTCTGCAACTTAATTTAATAGTTCAAAGTATTTATTCCAACAATTGCACAATTATAAAAAGACAATAGTTTATAAATATATGATGAGGTGGGCGGGGCATGTAGCACGTATGGGAGAGGGGAGAGGTGCATACAGGATTTTGGTGGGGAGACCTGAGGGAAGGAGACTACTTGGAAGACCCAGGCGTAGATGGGAGAATAATATTAAAATGGATCTTCAAGAAGTGGGATGGGGGGGCACGGACTGGATTGATATGGCTCAGGATATAGACAGGTGGCGGGCTGTTGTGAATGCGGTAATGAACCTTCAAGTTCCATAAAACGCGGGGAATTTCTTGACTAGTTGACGACCTGCTAGCTTCTCAAGAAGGAATCTACTCCAAGGAGTTAGTTAGTTAATTAGTTAGTTAGTTAGTTAGTTAGCAATTTCTCCTACATGTTTCGGCCTGCAGAGGCAATCCTGAGGGAGAACACTGATGTAAAGGAATACATTTTCGATATAAAATGTCGTCGTAGATGTGTATAAGTACAGTAAAATTAAAATTACAATAAAAGCAGTTAAAACGTAGTTACCACAGAAATGCTATAATTTCTATTGTGACTATGTTTTAGCTGCTTGGTACTCTAAGTTTAATTTCACTTCACAAAAATATCGTAAAAGTGTACATTTGAGATCCCAACCATACGCATGGATGATGTAAAATAGTATTACGCAACTTAAATAATACTTTTTGTCTTATTTGCCTGATGATGGCTTCTTGTTAAGCCGAAACATGTTGCATTAAACCATCCAATTATAAAAAGAGTTGTGATTGACGGTTATTATCCATCTGTGTTCTAATTGTAAGATTTTATTTTTTCGCACATGATGTTAATGTACGAGTACGAACTCAGGTTGCACGTTTGCTCGATAATCCAAGCAAGTGATTGGTTAGAAAATTAGCTTTGGATAAGTGGCTTCATTTTTAATCCCTTGCCGCTCACTGTTCATCGTCACTGTCACAAAAGACATAATATCTGTTGTAGCAACCTGTAATGGTATTGCCTCATTTACTGTAGTTTATCCGCTCCGCGAGTAATGTAAGTACGGAATATCAGTTCTTGGGCCCAGGACTTCACAGTTCCTCTTAAACACTCTGTAGTAACTAGGATGTGAGCTTGGCAACCTAGAATCGCGGTTCTATTCCCGGCAAGGAAAGAGTTATTCTCTTATCCAAAGAGACTAGAGCAGTGGTATTCAACCGGGGGTACGCGAATACATCTTAGGGGATACGTAAAATTTAAAAAATAAATAAATATATTATTTCATGATAAACACTGAATAATCAGGGCCAGATTTAGGGTGAGCCACAAGAGACCCGGACGTAAGGACATGCGATTTGGGAGCGCCATTTTTCTTCTCTCTGTCTCTCCTTTATGCGATTCTTATCTGGGCGGCTGGTTACATTTTATTCCACACAGTGTGTTGGAACGTGACTGAACACTATTGGGCGGGATTAACGTTTTCCTTAATACTGTTTTTCACTTCTTTTAACCATACAATGAACCTACTTCAAAATATTGTTGTGGCAATAAACAAACAGAAGCACTCCTTCATATTAACTTGTTCTTTAACAATTGCCGCTGCCGGCAAGAGAAACATAGGGAGTTGTTGCTGGTTTTATGACTCGGAAATACCGAATTATGTTTTTGTAAAAACACCGAAACATTTTGCCTGGCCTTGCTCTTTCAATTTCATTATTGCAAAGTACTCTCTAGTTTAGTATCACAGCTCCAACAAGTCGTGTCGGATCTAATTCTGTGATCAGTTTAAGTCGGGCGTAAATGTCTACAAGCTTAGTGACGTGTCGAGTCGCGATGAGTATATATAGGCCTATATGTAGTACGTTATCGGCTCTGTGAATAATGATTATTTTTTAATAATTTACTAAGTTAATTGAATTTTACTTGACTTTGCTGTACCATCCTAACGTCTTTCTGTGGTATGTGGTCATTGTTGTGAAATGCAGGTTCGGTTTGTTTACTTCTTGCTAAAGGCTTGCTTTGCCGTCCGGGATACTTGTGAATCAAGAAACGCGGATCAATTACAAGTGCATATTAGTCATCATTCACTCAGTTTCTTCTTGTAACCGCGGCAGGAATCATTATTTTCGTTTTCAGTTTTGCAACATGGATAAATTTATTATAAAAAGGAAGTGTGAAATCGATAAAAAAAAGTGAAAATGTCGATAGTGTTGAGTCACAAATACTGAAAAGTGCGACAGTTTTTGTTACAGCCTGTGATGTTAGTGCGAGCAGTGTTGAACCATCTACAAGTAAGTCTAAAATCCAAAGAAATTTGAAAGCGGACAAAGTGAAATATAGGTATTACAATGAATCCTACATTAGATATGGATTTGTTTCAAATCTGTGTGATCCACCTCTTCCACTCTGCGTGATTAGCAACCAAACTCTATCGAACAACTATATAAAACCATCTCTACTTCATCGACACTTGGTGACCAATCACGGTGAGTTTAAGGAAAGGCCAGATGAATTTTTCAAAGGCAAAGCAGAAAATGCAAGTAAAACTTCAAATGTGATACATAATTTTACACAATCATCAAAGGTGGCATTAGAGACATCGTATGAATTAGCATTGATAGCTGCAAAAAAATCATCACATACCGCAGTAGAGTCTCTCATTGTGTTTGGGGTTTTAATTATAGCAGATAAAATGCTAGACAAAAAAATATGCAAATGCAATAAAAACGATTCCGATTTCTGACACAACTGTAGGTCGCAGAATTCATGACATGGCAGAAGATGTTGTTGAGCAAATTACAGAGAACATTAAAATTGACAAAAGATTTGCAATTCAAATTGCTGAATCTGTGGATGTTTCTGATGAAGCCGAGCTGCTTGTATACATTCGGTATTTTGATGTTAAGAAAGGGGCTATTTTTGATGAAATTCTCGGATGTAAACAGTTACCAGAACATAAAAAGGGAGAAGATATTTTTAAAATCCTTGACAAATTCATAAGGTTGGAATTAGATTTGCAGTGGGAATGGTGTGTCAGTGTATCCACTGATGGGGCTGTTGCAATTACAGGCCAAAAAAGCGGTCTTGTTGCGCGTATTCGCGAAATGAATCCTAAAATGAGCTGTCAACACTGCATCATACACAAACAAAGTTTGGTCGCGAAAAACATGACTCCTGATTTACACGAAACACTGAAATTTCTGTGAAAGTGATCAATTTAATGAAGTCTCGTGTATTGAACTCCCGTCTTTTCAAGAAAATGTACGAGGAGATGGGATCCACACAGACTCATCTCTTGTTGCATACTGAGGTGCAATGGCTGTCACGAGGACGCGTGTTGACTCGCCTTTTTAAACTGAAAGACGAAGTAAAGTGTTTCCTCTCAAAATTGAAATCCAATTTGGTTACTTATTTTGAAAATGAAGGCTGGTTTTGTCAGTTAGCTTATTTGGCAGATATTTTAAACAAATTAAATAATCTCAATCTTCAACTCCATGACTTTGACAAGAATATTTTTAAAGCTCGTGAGAAGGTGAAAGGATTTTATAAGAAACTTCTGTTTTGGATTGATTGTGTTAATAATGGGAATGTTGCAGTTTTCCCAACTGTTTATGAACTTACTGAAAATGAAATTAGCGTTACTGATGGCGTTTTGTAAATAATCAGATGCCACTTGGAAAATCTCAGGATTCAATTTTTAAAATACTTTCCAGAAATTGAGAGAGAAGACAATACCCAATATTGTATTACAAACCCTTTTTATACCACCACTATCAATTCCTCTGATCTTCCCTTAAAATTAAAAGAAAACCTACTGGAAATTTCCATTCACGGTTCACTGAATATAAAATTCGAAAACATGTCAATCTGCGACTTTTGGAGTGCTGCTCGCAAAGAGTTCAAGTAGCTTAGTGAAGCTGCCATTTCACACCTCCTGCCACTCCCATCAACGTATTTGTGTGAGCAAGTCCTCTCCCCACTGACGTCAATCAAAACGAAACACAGAAACTGCTTGAACCCAGAACCAGCTCTGATCCTCGCACTCACGAAGATTCGTCCCCGAATTGTGCTGGCATGCCAGAAACAAGCTCAGTCGTCTCATTAACAGGTCAGAACCACATTAATTAATAATTGATAAAATATTTAATCATATAATTTTGTTTTTCTAAAATACCTTTGTTTCTTTATTAATTTTTATATGATAGGCAATAATATATTTTTATTAATAGCTTGATTCTCCTTTTTCTTATTTAAAACTTATTATTTAATATTTTATTTTGGATGTAATTTATTTAATTTATTACAGATGTAGATTATAGTCTATGTATAACTTGAATTAATCACCAACAACTTTGGGGGTACAAAGTTGAAGAGAAATTATATCTGGGGGTAAGCAAACAAAAAAGGTTGAATACCACTGGTCTAGAGCAGATCTGGGGCCGCCAAGCCTGCTGTTCAGTGGGCACAGCGGGCTCTCTTCCCTTCGGTAAAGTGACCGTAGACTGAATCTGACGACACATTTCCACCTAGTGCTTAGGTTAAGAATGTGTGGAGCCATACCTTGCTTCCCCATATGCTCTCATGGCGGGCATAAATGAGAAACTTACCTTTCAATTTACCTTACTTGGATTCATCTACTGTAGTGGTATGTAGGCCCACCTGTCTCTGGCGATTCAAGTCAGATAGCTATGGACGTCCCGTCGAAACGTCCGTAGATACTAGTACGTACGAGTTGACGCAGCGGAACATCCAGAAGACTTGAATCTTCAGCAACACCGCTGTGAAGACCTGAAATTTGGCGTGTACCGGTCTTGTTGTACGTCGACATTGTACAATAAATGTACTGAATTGTAAGCGTGACTGATTTAAAATTTTCCCTAGCTGCTTGTGTTATTTTTCTGGGTGACAACACCTGTCATAAAAAGAACCACAGTAGTTAGTATGAATGTTGTCCTGGAAGTAATGGTAGAAGATTTTCTTATGTCCATGTCTCTCCACCTGAATGCAAGGAAAAATCATAGTATTAGAACAACTAACAAATTGTTTGAAAATATGTCAGGCAAATTTCAAATATTTATGAATAATAAAAAACCGAATTCTGTCCAAGAAGAAATTAAGAACTTAATATTATTCATTTCGTAGATTTTCTTTATATATTTATAGTCTGACAAATGTAGCGTACATTTGTCACACTATAAATATATAAAAATTAAGAGTACATTAGTTTCGCGAATGTCTGTTGTCATTTAATAACGAATTCTTTTTCTGCTATGTAAAGGGATTAACATACCAATTAAACAGTAATGTTTCCGGATGTTTCGTTTTGATGTGAAATTAGGTCCCTCAAAAATTAAGGGAAGAGGAGATTTGGGGTGTTTGAGAACAGGACACAGAGACAGATATTTTGGCCTTAGATGTATGAAGTAAAAGGGTACTGGAGAAAACTGCGCAAATCTTACCTTTGCACTTTTCACTTAATATTTATTCGGATCATTGCAACAGGGAGAATGGCCTGGGATTTTCATGGAACATATGAGCAACAAGGAATTTTACTGGGAAACGTGCTGGAGAGAGGCCACTTGGGAACCTAGTCATGGATGAGAAATTAAAATTAAAATATAAGCAAGATGTGAGACTGTGCACTGGATCGTACTGGTTAAGCACAGGGGCCAGTGGCGGAACATTGTAAATTTGATGATGATCCCACACGTTTCATATAAGATAGGTAATTTTTTGGCCAACTGAGTGGCCATTAGCTTCTTAGGAATACTTGTGCTCCATGGTGTTATATAATGTATTTCATTTCACACTTTGCATTTTGTGATCCGACGTTGCAAGACTAGAGCTATACACCCTTGAAAAAAGTTTGTTTCAAAGTCTTTACTTTCATATCAGCTGTGGCCTAAAATTGCTTTATTACTTACAACAAGAATGAACTTACGCGCCTAAAGTTAGAAGCTTGACCACCTATTATCTTACAATTTGATACAGCAATATTGACGCTTATCGGAGGTCCAGAATAATTTATAAGCATATGATTGGTAAAGTAATGAACTAATAATTTGTTACAAAAATTTGTATATCTGTTTGTTTGTGATTGCCTCCTAAACAAATCTGGTTTAGAAGCGACGTAAATCTTGTCTACAATATATATAATCCTTAAGGACACAATTGTAACAACTCAACAATAATAAATATGGAATATTATTTTGATAAATTTCGACAAGTGTAAGGCACTTATAGTACAATATTGGCAGTTAATAAGGGCAGAGGATTTGATATATGTGCCAAGAAATTTCAAGACTTAGAAAACTAAGAAATTTGGAAGCTCATGTCTTGAACGTTATCACCTATAGATATTCGAGAAAACTAAAAATATTTAAGATTCGGAGTAAAACAGATCTTAACATGAGTGGAAATTTGTGGTCCTATTTCAAGTACACATAACAGTTATCGAAAAAAAAGGATTCCCTAATTTTAAGCTTAAGCTCTTATTTAATTTAAGACATAATCACTAGTTTATTGTGATGTGTTCAGCAACCCACAAACATTTTGTTTCTTGCCTCCTCTCCATAAGCACGCGCATGCACTCTCGAATCTCTTACGGGCAGTGAAGGCGTTTGCTTAATGAAATATAATTATGTCTGGTCAAGATAATGTCGTTTGTGTTACATTTGTCTTAGAAAGTCTCCATCAGTTTTACTTAACGTAAGATTTGCATATTCGATTAATTTCGAAACATCAGTGTACTTGATTTCATGAATCAGCTGACGTTTCTAAGTAGGATTTCTCAAGTCCTTATGAAACACATTCTGGATAGCGGTTTTGCATATATTAAGTTGCAAACAGCGACGATTATCTCCCAACACACAGTGACCTTTTGCCTGCAACATCCTCTTATGGATTCTGTGGTCTTAATGTGGTGTTTTCTTTAACAGGTGCCCCTTTCCCTAATTTCAGTAAGTCAATAACGAATCAATTTGACACTTGGTGTTTCTCTACTGTACGTGGGTTGAAAGTTTTTGTCAGTCTTATAATGTACTTGAAACTCCCAAACAGTATGGCGCACTGGGCTTTCTCCTGAACAGATACCATGTGCTGAATGCATTAGGCACAAGGAAGAAGTCGTATGCGCTTGCACTTGTGCTGTAAGCAGGGAACGAGAACTGCTTTTGAACATCAAACACCACACCGCACCCCACTATTACGTGGAAGTACCACTCAGCCTTGTGCTTGCTCGCACAATCCACATTAACAGTCTATATTGTGCAATATAATTTTACCGCATGTTACAGCAGGCGTACAAAACTGTTTTCTACCAATCTCAGGCATTCTTCCCCCTGATGAATATATTAGAAAATTGTTTAATGTTCCGATAGCGCGCTCTAAATATTTTATTTAAAACTTTATATTATCTATACCGTGCATTTCACTAATCAATTAAGTAATTATTTATTCCAAGAAATGCACTACACTATTTTAGTGTTTTCTTGTCCCTACATATGTTTCGGCAATTATAGTGTCATTTTCAGGGGTGTCATCGAGAGTTCATAATCTTCATAATCTCCATTGCATCAAATTAACTTTCACAAGTTATACTTATTGTAAGTCACTATCACTGAGTATCACTTATCTTCCTGTTCGTAGTGATTAGCTTATCTTCTTTGTTGTTTTATTAAAATGAATCATTAAAACTTTTGAATTGAAGATAGTCTTAATATAAAATATTAAAGTTATTAAGATTGTCATATATATCCATAATAGAAATTTATTTATTATACTTATATTGTTACAGGACAGAATCAAATATGATCACACAACTAATATACATAGCCAACTGTCGAACATATCTTAATAACTTTTAATATTTTATATTATGACTGTCTTCGATTAAAAATTTTAATGATTCATTTTAATAAAACAACAAAGAAGATAAGCTAATAACTACGAACAGGAAGATAAGTGATACTGAGTGATAGTGACTTACAATAAGTATAACTTGTGAAAGTGAATTTGATGCATTGAATATTATGAAGATTATGAACTCTTGACGACACCAATGAAGATGGAACTATAAGTGCCGAAACATATGTAGGGGCACGAAAACACTGAAATAGTGTAGTGCATTTGTTGGAATAAATAATTTATTTTATTTAAGGTCGTCCTCTCTGTATGTAGTTTTCTTACAAATGATACTACTGAAACATTTGCACATATAAGTCACAAGACGTCGGATCTTCCCATAGCAATGTCACGTAAGGTGGCGATTGAAAGTATGAGCCTTCTTGCTGGAAGAATTTCTATACATTCTCCTCATAATTTCGTTTCTGAAAACACTTCGCTAGAATTTGTGCACTATATATTTCGGAAATTATTTTATCGTAAAAGAATATGGCTCTGATTATTTTTGTCGCAATCTCAGCACACCATACTTCAATTTTTCACGTAATGGCCTTTATATATTAGTCTGGAAAGTATTTACGTCACCGTTTAATTAGCTCATCTGTAAAATAAGTTGGCTTGATTGCAGCACTGTACACTGCTTCAAAAACCAGTAACAAACTGTACTGTCGCCATTAGTCTTTTCTGTGTATGTTCTTCTAAACGTGCTCCCTTACAATTAGTGTTACTTCTGAAAGAACACGTCGTGTTTGTCGTCATACCTTGAACACAGACCTGTTTAATCTGTCGATTGATTGGTGGTTTTAGAGAAACTGAAAAACAGTTAAGCCCACTTATAAATTGTTTACGCAACATTTCATATGAACTATTCCTTATACAATTTTCAACAGTAAACATTGTCAAAATGTAATTCACATGCACGAACAACAGTTTCCTTTATTTGTGATCAGCATGTGAAACTGGGCTGTTGTGAAGTCTTGTAGATCTGCGTAAATAAGCTTTTTTGAAGCTACGTAACGGAACGTGAGGCAATCAAAACAAAAGTAAGTTATACTGAGTTAGAACCTTAACAAACTAGTAAACATTGTATTTCGTATTTCACTGAACATGAAAAATAATTGTGGATTAAATGTATGCTGAAATTGTCCTACATTGTTCTACATACATTGTTCTCTCTTGAATCTTTGGAGATACACATGCAAGGATTTCCGCCTTGATTCTCTCAACTGTGTTTTCGGCTTTTACAATTTGTGCGCTCCTTTTGTTATTTTGGTAGGCAACGTCAGTTTTTTAATATTACCTCACAAACGGATTAGTGGGATTTTATATTTATATGGTTTCTTGATTAACGGAATCTTTGTTGCTTCAGTCCTTCGGAAACATCATATCCCCACAAAATTCCTTCAGCCTGTCTTGTACTTCTCTGGCTGTATGACACGTAGCGCCATCGTGCTGATTTAACGTGTCTTTTGCGACTTCCATTAAGATCAGCAGTTCGCAATTCTGGACGGAGAATCTTGAGCGTTCATACATTTAAATATATTAAAATGTAATGTTTTTTGTTAGGGTAGCCTTTATTGTGTTTTGTTTTACAACGCTCTCAGCATCTAAGACTGCACAACGTCAAAAGGTAATAGAAGAGATTGATTGTGGCCTGTTGGATGTTGTATCGCTTAAGCAAACGGACTGAAGACAAGCAAGAAAACCCTCAGATTATCCGGTGCCGAGCCGAGGATTGAATGGGGCAAATCCCGAATACAAGATTAGACTTACTGCTATTCCAACCTGAGTAAATTTATGTTGCCAAATTCGACAGTCTCTGTACAGGTGTCCCTTTGCTTCCCACGAAGGTATACGGGGCAATGGAATTGTCGTTGTACTCGTTCTTAACCCTCGCGCTAGTTGGAGGTGAGTTGTCAGCATTACGTGAGGTGATCTATAACAAACATAAATATATATATCACTTTAATGGAACAGACCGTCTCAGTAGAAATATATTAAATTTTAAACTTTGATAATCTTACAAAAATGTAATGAAGAACTAGAAAACAAAGAGCACCGAATGAAAAAATCAGGCTATTTACAAAGTGAGGAACTTACTCACACTGCGGAGTCTAACGTCACTGTACAGTGATAGCATTGCAGCTTCTTGGCCTGGGGTATGTCTGTCCTGACTTCGAATTTTCCTCCAGGTCCTACTGCGAGGTCACTTTGGCAAATTCCAGTCCAGTACCGCAAATTAAGCTACAACCTGAATTCTTCCACTCTTTTATAATGCATTATTAACTAATTGCTTAGTCACTTAACGTTGTAATATGGAAAACTTAGTTATAAAAAACACAAATAAATAAATAAATAAAGTAAATACTTTCTGGTTTCTTTATTATCCCTTCTACAGAAACGTATGAGTAAATTGAGACTCTGAAACAATATAATTAAAGTCAAAATAAGCGTTTATTTTTCTTTTGTAGGTCCCTCAATGTGTGGTCCTAAGCTGTAGCGATTTTGGTTTATAGATACATTTGGAATTGAATTAATACATGTATTTAAACACTTCATAAATATTAGAGCGTGTTTATATACAGAATGGTCGACCTCGGTGGACTAGTGGTTAGCGTGCTCGCCACTGGACCCAAGGTTCGCGGGTTCGATCCCGACCGAGGTCGATGGATTTTTAAGGATGATAAAAATCCGGAGCACCACTTCCTTCGGAGGGGAAGTAAAGCCGTCGGTCCCATGTCGTAGATTTACGGCATGTAAAAGAACCTTACGGGCCAAATTGCCTCCATTTCTCATCCAAGTCTCCTGACTGCCTGCCAGATGGCTCTGGCGTGCACATCAGGATCGATAGAACACTACGCGCGCTAGCTGGCCGGTCACCAGCTGCCATGAATGCGCATGACTTAGTAACCTCGACAAGAGGAGGCAAGAGGAGGCCCAGGCCCGTACAGGGCTGTTGAGCCAAGAATTATTATTATTTATTATATACAGAATGTATCTGAAAGGCTTGAACAAACTTCAGTTCTCTCACACCAAAACAAAGAAAAATATTTGTATCAATATATGTCCGCAAACACGTAGCTTTCGAGCTACAATCCAACAAAATGCTGACTCAGTTCTTTAGATTTTTATCTGTGGGGCACTTAAAAACCTTAGTGTATTCAGCTGTAATTGAAAATGAAGAGACACTTGAACAACCATTTGCAATCGCCCCGATATCTTGAAATTGTGCGACAGTTCATGATTAGACGTGTTCATGCGTCGCTGATTCAAGTGCAGAGTATTTTAAGCATTTGTTTTGAATTGTGACTTGAAAAACAATAATAACTCAACAGTTGTTAAATTGGGAACGTGTATTTTAAATGTATCATGTCAGTTGTAATTACAATATTACGTAGTTAAGGAATTGTTCTGAATGTAATCTTTCTGCTAAAGTCAAATATAATTAATTTGCGGATATACGTTTTATGTGACATTTTTTGTTTTTATGCCAAAAACTCTCACTCTTGTAGTTTGTGCAAATGTTTTAGGCACACCTGTATAAATATGCATGGTGTATTTAATATATATAAACATTTTTTTTCAAATTATCAGAGTGTCTTGGACTGTGTTTAGGGAAATTCTGTAACTGTTATTTCTTTAAGTTACTACATATTGTGTCCAACAACAGACGTAGGCCTGTATTATATACATACCGTCTAGTTTAGTAATGAAATTTATTGTTATCCATTACCATCGACCGCTATCGCGATTTGTGTCACAAGTGTTGTTATGGCGTAAGCTTTTCGACGCCTATGCTGGCATTATCATCAGCGTGAAATTTGCTGACGTGGGTTTAATATAGATTTGGGTTGTTTCCTTACAGAGCTATTGGATTTTTAGCGCTATTTTACATTTATCTAATTTGTTAATTACACTCCTACTGACCCGTTTTTATCCTTACTCCCTCGCTATTCATCTTCCACTACTTCCCGTGTTCTAACGTATTGTGGGTTCTCTCGGCATACTACGTTTTACACTGCAAGTTTTTAGATTTACGCAGCGGTATGGATGAATTATCCATTCTCCGGGGACATTTCGACCCTTGAATATGACACCACTACTTCGTCTCAAAACGTCGGGTACCAGTTACTTTGCGACGCGGCGTCAGATGCAAGAAGAATGGACAGCTTAATTATAAGCTGGTTTGCTATCGGTAATTACCTCTGCATATCTCTTATAACTAGCCGATCACGGTGGCCGCGCAGTCTAAGGTGTAGGTCTGCAGTTGTTTGCTTGCTGGGATCGCGGGTTCAAATCCCGCTGATGGAATGGACATTCGTTTTTTTGTTTGTTGTGTAGCTAGCGGCCTCTGCAACGGGCTGAATACTCTTTCAGGGGAGTCATACCGAGTGACTATTTGTCTAACTGTGTGTGATCTAGAAACATCAAAAAACGAGGCGGCCTAGACCGATTAGGGCTGCAGCGCCACAGGGGAAAAAGCTCCATAATGCACTTTTACTATAACAGTTTCTATTTTTATTCATCATTTATTTACATTTCCTCTCTTGTTGCGTTTTACCAGTGTTTATCGCAGTATGTAGATATAACTTGCACTGAGTTAGCACAGTGAAAACAAATAGTGAACAACAGAAAAGAGGGGCAATAACAAATGGGTCGAAATATGTGTAGTTAACAAAATGTAAGAAACGCAATATGCCGCTACAAATTCTGTAACTTAGTAAAGGCACACACACCAAATATACGCAAGTACCTACGTTAGCAAATTTGACACTTAGTGACATCGAAATGCATATGTTATGGCAATACTTGCGACACATATTGTCGTAAAAGGCGTTGGTATTTAATAATAATAAATTAATTAATAACAGAAATATAAAGTAATAGGATGACGTTAAGTTTCACTTAGAGAAGTGTCGTTGAAAGCTAATTATAGTACGAAAGTGATAATATTTTTATAGCATTTCGTTAAACATTCACAACACCCAAACAGTCCTTAACATACAGGTTGAACAGGATGTCTGTGCAGAATGTTTCGCGACATACTGGCCAAACTGCACCATCGTGTTCTACACGTAATTTGGAAAATAACATTCTCATAATCTACAGATGGTATCGCCACACTTATTAAGTAACGCACTAGCTTAATGTAACACTGAATAAAAATGTCTTTTTAACTCGCCTTAAATATCATCTTTTTAAAGCCTGTAACAACATCTACGTTTCAAAATTATTAAAACACATTTTCGAAATGCCCACAGTTACACTCCAAGCATGCTCCCAATCGTTGTACCATTAAATGTTGCCAATATATGAGTCCCAGCTGGTGTCTGATACCAACGGCTTCATTTAAGTTCCCCAGTAACAGACGACTTCCTTCTGTATTAAGACCGTTATACACTCTTCACTCCATAAAACCCCACAGAAAGAAATGTAATTTGTTCAAGTCTGACGACCGAGCGAGCCACGTTACCTGTCCACTTCTTCCTTTCCATCTTCCTTCGTAATTTTAGTTTATTTCTCTGCCGAAATATGTAGGTGCTCCGTCTTGTAGCCACATTCCTACTCTCGTTGCAAGAGGCACGTCGGCTAAAAGCAGCTAAAATTCATTTTCCAGGAATCTCCTGCAATGCCGAGCTGTTAAAAACGTTCCTTGTTAAGGAGTGACCCAGTGAAGTATCTGCCACCACACATTCACTGAAAATTGTTACAGAAAATGACATTATATTATGAACATGTAACTTCAGTATCAGTCTCAACACAACTGTCTTTTTAGACGACATAGTCCGTGTGTTTAATTAAGCGACACGTTTCGACCTAAATTAAGTCACCTTCAGGCTATTAAGCTTTTAAAAACGCATTAAGGAAGAAAATGTGAAGTTTTATATTATCACAGACAGTCGGCCTTCAGCAGAATGAACTGAGTACTAAAACTTCCCACTGCCATTTCGTTAAAATTGCTAATTATCACTTTTAATAACAAACAACATAACGCCACTCTTATGTAAGCTATATTTATGGTGCGTCGGTTCGTATAAGCAAAATACGTTTAACAAAATTCACAATGCTTCCAAGTCATGTAGGCATTATTGTTTCCTTAACGTGCTACTCACTAATGACTCAGGACTGTTTATAAGAAACTCCGAGGAACACTTTACAGTATTTACGACACTCCCTTATAATTATTGACGGGAATTCTAGTTAGTGCGTTCGTGATTATTCGGGGCCGACTCTCTGCAGCCTGCAAACATCGATTTTATGTAGAAGCTGTCATGCAAACTCGGGAGAAACAAGTTACTTACTGGACATCGTTATTAATTCATAGCACGGAGAACTTCAGATTTTAGTACAAAGAATTGCTTGCGTAGGCTATAGTTGTTCAGTTTTGAATTATATGTTTAAAGTTAGAGGGATGAGGGTCTGCCACCAGCAGCATTTACCATATATTATAAAGTTTAAAACTTTCCTCCCCTGTCCGAAGAAACATATGACTTGATTAAGCTCTAAACTAAATCACACTAAACCTTGAGAGATTAAGAATAACCTGAATTATATTTAAACATTTAGTTAGTACAGCGCTGTAAACAATTTATATCTTGTTTATAAAGCCAAACATTTAATACTGTACACGGAAATATAAGTGTTTGTTCTTAGGGCCATATATAACACCAGGAGCGCACCCATAACTTTTTACTTGTGGGGGGGGGGGGGGGTTAACCGTGAGGATATATATAATTTATGATTTATTTAAAAAATGAGTTATAAAAATCATGTTATAAATATAACCGTAACATAACGTTGTTTGCAGCTGCATTTGTATGCACGTAAATATAACTAAATATTCCATGATTCGCCCACCTAATTTAAATCACAAGCCCTAGTCTTCTCCATTTTTTAAGTGTAACTAAGGCTCCCTAAGTTATTTACTCTTATTTTATTTTTCAAAATACGAATGTACTATTCATCAGCCGATTGCAGTAGCTGATTTTGGCTGAAGGGTAAATTACGTAAAACCATTGATATTACCATGTCAACAAAATCTTTGTTTTTAATTTAAATTTTTTTTTTGGGGGGGGGGGCTGCAGCCCGGCAGCCCCCTTTTGGGTGCGCGCCTGCATAACACATGAATATATTATGTGGCGGGAAATGAAGAATTTGGGAACTTTAAATCCGGTGGTACATGCAGCAACCACATGTCCTTAAAGGGTTAACTCAAACTTTTCTTCTATTGGGTCTGTGTGTACTGGGCAGATAAAATTTAATAATGTTTTTAATCTAGCAATCTACTTGCTTTCCTTCATTCAATGCCGTTACGTTGGTAATATACGTACTTATTTTGTTGAAAACTTGGTGTGTGTTGGTGTGTCCTACTCTCCGTTTGTACACCTGGTTTTTAAGGTCTAACTCAGTACAGAAAGTGAGAAACGCCAACCACGGAACACCTCCAGAATACAAGTATGAGGTTTGAGGTTTCCACGGCCGTGAAGGTTACTATTATAATCTTACAGATATAATAGCGTTAAGTCGTGTTTACCGACGTTTCGGAGAAACATAAAGCCTCCATACTCGGGATGCTTCTACCATGATATTCAAAGTTATTGCTACCACCAAGATGAAGGCAGTATTTTCTTTTTAAAAAAAATGGTAGCCCTGCACCAGGCTACACGGCCTTATAACCCATAAAACTACATTATGAATCTTCAAAAGAAATTAGAAGTGTTTCTGCTGCCAGAAAGACATTAATATAAATGCACGTCACAGTCATAAATAAGCTATAGACGATCAAATTACATTCTGCCTTTGATGTGACAGCAATCGGTAAAGACATCTTTTTTTCCGCCCTTTATTTATTAAATTATTTTTTATTCATAAATATGATTATTTCCGTCATTTTGTTAACAGAGACAAAGTAGGTGTGCAATTGAACGTGAGTATATGGAGTCAATTTGGATAAAATAACACGCAAAGTATTGATCTCTTTAACTAATTCATTATATTCATAAGAAATGGGGGAGAAGTTAAAGAAGAAATTATGTAACACTGAACTTCTTTCTGAAGAACCTGAACATCAGTCAGGGGAATAAACTTTTAATATCAGAGTTTATTTTTTCGGAATTAATGTGAACCGTGTCACTCTTCCAAGTAGATGACGCATTGTTCGCTTTGCTTTGCGTGTTGTCCTGTCCTGTAAAACGCAAGGAAGACCCGACAGAATAACAAGGCATTAGAAACTTATGACTCAAATAGTGTTTTTGGTGTTGTTAAATTACGAATGAAAAGTATACACCATATATTAACACGGGTATCATTTTACAATTTTGTATTTTTTAACTTCTTAACGTAATAATAGTCATATGATAGCCGTACGAACTTCTGAGATGGCAAAACAATTAGCGTCACTTAATGTAGACGTAAGATATTTGTGGATAATGTATCCCTAAAAAATATGGGGGTAATTTTTTTAGAATGTAAACAACACAACCAACATGGTAGCCGTGCAAATATATATTTAGCTTCGGTCTGATTGTTGCAAGCAATAAGCCACTGCAGTAAGTAACGTGTTACGGTTAGCGAAGTCTTATCATAAACCGTCCCAGAAACTTGTCATTAAATAGTATGTGTATTATCCGTTACGAAGATGGTTATGATACGAAACTTCAGGCTGTAATATGTGGAAAATTTAACGTGGTCGAAATCTGTACCAATTAAAACTATTCTCATAGATGGGTACCTAAATTACGTAATTATTAATTTATCCTTCCTGCTATCATCATGAAATAGTGAAAGAGCGGCCATCGTAAGCTCTGTTCACACCGTTTTGTTAGTCACAGCCCTGTGGAGTGAAGGCAAATTATGTGTGCCCCCGTGTTAATAAAAATGGGCAACAAATTTAAACGTCTTTCCATAAGGCGGACAAATTTCCTTTCTTTTTTTCTCACATATTTTATTGTTTTGATCTAAAAAATACTTGCGAAAATGTTGTAATGTATACAGTTTCTTTACTGAACTTTTATAAGTTACACTTTTCCCTGAATAAAGTAAAAATTTCCATGAATGCATACACGGGAAATAGAGAGAGGATGTAGCTACACTCGTGTTTAACCTCAGCACTAGATGAAGGTGAGTGTTTAACTACACGCCCCAGACCCACCCCCCAACCCCACACCCCCGAAAGCAACTGAATAGGAGGTTGTATGGAACCCAGAGCCGGTTTTGGTGGTTTGGAGAAGAGAAAAATTTATTGCTCGTACCGGCATTCGAACTCTGGATCGTCCATCCCAGGTTATACCTTCAAGTTTAATATATACAGAACCGCTACTTAAATAATGAGTTTCTTAGAAAATGAAATAGAACTGTAATAAACTTAATAATTCGAATAGATATATAGGACTACAAATCCATGCAAATTGGAAGGGTTTTTCGTAATTTCTGCTACGAAAATCTCTTTTCATTTCAGCCAGTTTGCCACAACATGATTATGCTGGCTGTACTCAGGTTATCAGCTGTGGTGTAAAAGGCTCATTACATTTACCTCGAAAGGGTGACGTGATGGATTTTTTTATGCCCACGTTTGGAGTTTACGTAGAAGAATAACTTTAAAAGTTTACTTTCATTTCCTTTAACGCAAACTTTTTTACTGATGTAATAACTCAGATCTTGATGTTAAGACAGAACTGAAAGCAGAGTTCAATATTTAAATTTTTTACATATACTAGCTGTTGTTCTCGTAACTGAAAAAAATATATCTTTTACAAGGGAAGATAATTGTGTAGATTCCAGCTTATTTCCGACCCCATGTTAAGAAGACGGTTAAAGTGTTTTAAATTGTTGCTTACCCCTGTTTGTTCTATGGCAGCAACGTGTAATTTAATAAATATAAACTAAGCAAGAACAATGAGTAATTAAATATATACTTTTCGTTTAGAGTGGGAGTAAAAGTTGGTATTGATTTCTCCTGACTTTCAGTTTAACACGCAAATCAACTGTGAAATGAGGTCAACATAAAAGTTCTTCCTTAATTTCTGAACAAATTTCTTAGATATTTAAAATTAAAAGTAGCAAGTACGTATCTAGTTCATTGATTATCGACCTTTGTTTCATAACGACGTTTAACGTACAAAATCAATAATGAAGTTAGAGTTACGTAAGAATATGACGCACTTTATTGAAACACATGCTTTGCCGCTTTCAGGCTCGATGTCGAGAATGGTTTTCGGAAATAATCTCTCGAAAAGCACCATGTCCTGTAGTGTTCACCCGAACGTGTTTCTTCCGAATTGTGCATTAATTTAAATTTAGGAGTCTACTTAATTTTGCGCGTAGGCCTACATATGAGGTTGCACATTAACTAGATCCAAGATGACCGCTTCTGTTAAGAAGCTGATTAAGGTGCATAAAATATTCCCTAATGCGGTTTCCGCCTGTTTGTCATCGTATCAACAAAATTCCTCATTATTTCCTGTCAGCTTTTCTAGACAAGGTAAAAACCTAAATACTCGCAAGTTGACAACTTAAAGAATTAGTTCTTACCCAGGTTTAATGAATGAATGAATGAATTAATTAATTAATTAACTCATTAAGTAACTGATTAAGTGAATACATAGCTAAATATTTTATCGTGTCTCATACCGTTGTGCTAGTTGTGTAAGAACCAATAACTAATCTGTCAAACACAACATATATTTCTTATACAGAAACAATAGCTGCGTGTTTCCGCTTGTAACTGAGCCATCATCAGGCTGTACAAGATTTACAAGGAGGTGTAATGTACGACAATGTAATTAAGATTATTCAAGACAGAGATTTCAGATTTGTCAATTTAGTATTCATAAGTCTAAATATCTTGAATAATATATTACCTTAAAAATATTTTAGTAAAGCCCTTATAAGAATATAATGGCTTATCGTTGTTATAAAAATTTAATAATAACACTATTAAGATCATTGGCAGTAGTGAGATATGTCGTAACCCGTATTTGTAAAGCCCAGAGGGTTTATATTCTGATGAACGTTGTGTGCTGTCGGTCTAGCAATATGTGTGCTACGTACGGAGGTCGTATGATTACAATGTTGCATATCTGTAACAGTAAAAGAGTAATGAAAATATATATTTGGGCTTGTATACTTTGTTGGTTTCAGCAAGAAGAATATAGAATCGAAATTATAACTTACGTGATATCCACGTGAATAGAAAATCGATATGGAATGTTAGAGACCTTCTCGTCTTGGTACTCACTAGCCGCGATGGGTTTTTATTCATGTGGATTTCAGGCAAGTTATACTTTCATTTCTGTATCCTTCTTGCTAAAATCAAGAAATTATACAAGCCCAAACATATATTTTGCACTGTTACCCATGTCTAACATTATAATAACACGAACCCCTTACGTAACACGCAAATTCCTAGACCTACACACACAACGTACATCAAAACTCAAACCCTGGACTTTATATGCACGGGCTACGATATATCTCACCACTGCCTGTGATCTTAATGGCTTTGGTCTTACGTTTTTATACGATGTAAAGCTACTTTAACGAAGCACGGTAATTATATTTTAATAAAAATTTGTAAGATAATATGTAGTTTTATATTATATATACAGTTCATTTCGCCGATCCCAGTGGCCGTGCGGTCTAAGGCGTGGGTCTTCGGCCGCTCGCTTACTAGGATTGTGGGTTCGAATTGCCGATCCCAGTGGCCGTGCGGTCTAAGGCGTGGGTCTGCGGCCGCTCGCTTGCTAGGATTGTGGGTTCGAATTGCCGATCCCAGTGGCCGTGCGGTCTAAGGCGTGGGTCTGCGGCCGCTCGCTTACTAGGATTGTGGGTTCGAATTGCCGATCCCAGTGGCCGTGCGGTCTAAGGCGTGGGTCTGCGGCCGCTCGCTTGCTAGGATTGTGGGTTCGAATTGCCGATCCCAGTGGCCGTGCGGTCTAAGGCGTGGGTCTGCGGCCGCTCGCTTGCTAGGATTGTGGGTTCGAATTGCCGATCCCAGTGGCCGTGCGGTCTAAGGCGTGGGTCTGCGGCCGCTCGCTTGCTAGGATTGTGGGTTCGAATTGCCGATCCCAGTGGCCGTGCGGTCTAAGGCGTGGGTCTGCGGCCGCTCGCTTACTGGGATCGTGGGTTCGAATCCCACCGGGGGCATGGATGTTTGTGTTGTGTTGTAAAAAGACGGTTGTGGACCGTAAGTGACATGAAAGGACGAAAAAGGATTAATACAAAACAAAAATGGATCAAAGAGAAAAACCCCCAAAAAAAATCCCACCGGGGGCATGGATGTCTCTCTCTTGTGAGTGTTGTGTGATGTCAGGTAGAGGTCTATGCGACGAGCTGGTCCCTCGTCCAGAGGAGTCCTACCGACTGTGTGTTGTCTCAAATGTGTGTGACCATGAAACCTCGACGAAACGAGGAGGCCCAGGCCCATATAAGGCTGTCGAGCCATACAAAAAAAATATAGTGCATTTCAGTAATTAATTAATTATTTTATTCCAACAAATGCACTACACTGTTTTAGTGTTTTCTGTTCCTACGACACCCCTGATGATGGCACAGGAAGTACCGAAACATATGTAGGGACAGAAAACACTAAAACAGCGTAGTGCATTTGTTGGAATGAAATAATGATTAATAATATGTAGTATTCATGATACTGAGTCTATAAGTACTGAATGTGGCCGATCCCAGTGGCCGCGCAGTCAAAAGAGTGGGCCTGCGGCCGCTCGCTTCATGGGATTGTGGATTCGAACCTAGCCGGGGGCATGGAAGTCTGTCTGCTGTGATTGTTGTTTGTTGTCAGGTAGAGTTCTCTGCGTCGGGCTGATCACTCATCCAGAGGAGTCCTACCGAGTGTGGTGTGTCTGAGCGTGATCGTAGAGCCTCGATAGTTAGGAGGCCCTGGCCCACTAGGAGCTGTAGCGCCATGGAAAAAAAAATTACTGACTCTGACAATTCTGAGATCTCTCTCTTGAATAATATTACTTGCTTTGTGTGTCATTGCGCTTTCTTGTAATTTCTGTACGACTGTTGGTTCTCTATAACAAATATAATTATGTTGTGTTCGATGGAGAGGCCTATTTTTTGGTCTGTAATTGGCCAACGAACTGATTTATTGACTAAATGCCTAGCGAAATTTTTAAATTGATGCAGCGGATATCTTATTTAAAATTAAATAATCGACAAGCACCTCGAAAATTCTTCACCTTTTGGAACTTCGAAGATCATTACCGTTTTTACAAGAATTCTATACTCTTAATTTATTGTGTCTTCCGGATTATAATAGCATCTACTCTTGTAGCTAGATACAGTGTTTCAAAAGACCATACATACTGAGATCTGAACTCTTCTGGAATTTTACGCAGCGTAGAATAGAATTTTTACCGACGTTTCGGGACAACCTATCGGGATCATCTTCAAAGATCAATCAGTCATTCTTATTGGACTGCTTTACCCTTGAAGATGGGACCGATAGGTTGTCCTGAAACGTCGGTAACAAACTACCACTCTGTGCTGCGTAAAATTCCATAAAAGAGCAGATCTCATTTACACCGCGGCGGAAGCGTGAAATCATGACCTTACAGACTCCACATTTAAGGTCGACCCAGAAGGTGGAGGCAACAGATTTTTCTGAAACTTTGGTATTTTTCTACAAATGTACGCGGTTTCAAAACTCTGAAGACCGGGACGTTACTGGCCTCCGTCCTGAGTCAGATGAATCCAGTCCACGCCCCCTATATCCTGTTTCATTGTATCGGTTTTGACATTATCCTCCCATCTACGCACGTATCTCTCACGAGGTCTGTCAATCCCCTTCAGGTTTTCCTACTAAAGTTTTTTTTATGAATTCTGTTTTCCTCCCACATTTACTACATACTCTGTCCACCTAATCTTTCTTGATTTGATATTATTGATGTAGAGTAAAAATTATGAAGCTCACATTTTAAAAGTAGATGTTGATAACCATACAAATTGACCCCCATGTTTTAATCGTAGTCTCAGCAATTTGTATTTTCCAACCATAATTCCATACACATTTATTATTTCTCCACTTATGTTATATGTTCCCGGTCTGTTCTTTCGTTCTTTCTTTTTCGCTTTAACAATCCAGGACGAAGAGTAAAAATTGTGTACTTCCTTATATAATGTAATTTCTGTTACTTCGACTTTCCCTTCAGTCTCCTCTCTTTCCATTTACTTTACTCCTGCTCTTACCGGCGAAAGGCGGAAGGCTACTTCGAACACCACTGCAAAATAAACCGAAAGTTTCGAAGCAGCGGTCAATTGTACTTCGCCTTTTGGAGGTTCCGGGTTCGAATGAGGTTCGGAAACAGAATATTCTGATAGGGATTTGTCGTAGTTTTCCTCATTTTCACCTGAAAATTGTTAGAAAGTTACATTAAATTGACAATGCCAACTTTATCAACGTTGTTCCCGAGCCGTCATGTTCTACTCCAGTGAGCAGAGCCTAATAGACTACTCCGAACCCCATATGGGCTTCACCAAACTTTTCGGTCGAGTGGTTAGTACGCCTGCTTTGTGTTTAGGAGGCCCCGGTCTCAAATCTCTACTCGAAGAGGACCTTTGCTGCCTGATGTTTGCCTTGATTTTCCCCAGACACCTCAGACAAATTCCGGGACAGTGCCTCTTAGTAGGCCACGGCCACTTCCTTCCACATCATTTTGAATTAATTATTTCACCTGTCATCCTACTACTCGAGTCTATACAGTCTGAGATGCTAACAGCGTCATTAAACAAGCAATAGATATATACGTAACATATATGAGCTTCAGAAAAAAAAACGAATTATGCAACCGGTTGAGTGACGTCAAGCTGACCTAAAAAACCACAAGTTCATTGGCGGATAAATAATTAATTAGCGTTCATATTGATTATCGATGAGAAGTTTTTAAAATGAACAGAAAAAGAAACACGTGCGCTTTTACGTAAGCTGAGCGCGTTACGTAAAGGATCAATGCTCGCCCTGGCTTTCTGGAAAAGAACTGTACAAGGAGTCAGGTTAACGTTTTACATAACTTCCCGTACTTGAATACATGTAGAATGGCAAGAATATGAAAGACAGAAAAATTGTATTACGCCTTCAGGCATGGGTAAATTTGTTTCAAAATTGTAATGATTTCCGAAGTCAAAATACTAGAGACAAAAATTTATGAGAAGTAGCCGCTCTGCTGGGAATGTGTATTTTAATTAAAGGAAGTGTTTCGTCAAAATTCATAAATGTGATGAATAATATTTTTACTTTCAATTTAGTATAAATCAAATTATGAGCAGATGTTGAGGTGTGACGGCCTACTCAATTTTTGTAGTTTCCAAGCACATTCTTTCTTAGTTGACATTCATTATTTCTTCAGTTCTGGGTAAAATACCACATCAGGAAGTTATTTGTGAACTTAGGGTTATAATGGAATTGACCTAATCACCTTTCGTGTCTTTTGATACCGGTATTCATTCGCACATTTTCCAATGGTCCAACGAACCGACAACTATCACACCATAGCGGCGCGACCATAATACACACACACACACACACACACTCTACTACCTACGCAGTTTCAACTTACGCAGTTTCAGACTTACAGAAATTTCAAGAAGTGGTAACAATTTTAAAAAATTTAAAGTCGCGCCGTATATTTTCTTTCGGCTATGAAAGCGCAATGAGACGGCTGTGGCGTAGGAATACTGCTGGGCGATAACGCAGGCACCGGGGCAGTCATGCTGTGGTCGATCACGTTGCTGTGTGCTGAAGTTTGGATTTCAGCTGGACTCACTTTTTTATGCTTGTACGGCTGACCACATGTAGGCCTATACTCAATTCCGACTTGAGCAAAATGTGACTTGCGCCAGACCTTACGGAACGTAACTGTTGCCGTACAGTGTGCAGTGTGTTAAGCAACTGCTGTTTGTGCAATGTGTTCCCGCGTGCTAGACATACAGAATATCGACACAATCAATTAATATTAGCCCAAGAATATTTTCGTACAAGATGGGCAATGTACGTGTAACGTACCATTGTGGAGCGATCGCGTAACCATTTTTACAATGGAAACGCAACAGTGCGTTTTGCGTGTATTATTGAGATGGCACTGTCAACAATGTGAAACAAGACAGGCAATGTGCGTACAATGCAATATTGACGCGCGTTCGTGTAACATTGTTGCCGTGGAAAAGCAATAAGTATTACATATTCTGAGGATGTGTCTGTAGCCTTAGTTATCCAGCATGCAAAGCGCATGAGTCTTATTGTACTGTCATCTGTGGCCGGTCTGGCTCTACCATATTTTTCCACGTTATCTCATAAATGGCATGATTTTCGGGGAAAAAATTATTGAACATAAAATGTGTGTTTTGATTTTCTCTACAACTTTTGTCTGGAAATATTTCTCATCTAAGAAGAGTTCAGCGAGGTACTAGGTACATAGGTCTTCATGTAAAGTGCCTGTTATTCTTATCAGATTTTAATGAAATTTGAATTTTATCGACAGATTTTCGAAAAATACTCTAATATCAAAATTCATGAAAATCCGTCCAGTGATAGCCGAGTTGTTCCATGCGGACGGACTGAGGGGCGGACAGACGGACATGACGCAACTAATAGTCGCTTTTGAAATTTTGCGATCGCACCTACAAAATGCACAAAATATGGCGATTTTATTTCGACGGCAACAATAAAAATACTTTATAAACTTAATAAAAAGTTCTTAGTTTTGCATGTAAAGTGCCAAATAGTTTTGTCCGATTTTAACCAGATGTGGAGTTTCCCGACAAATTTTCATAAAAGTCCCCAATATCAAATTTTACGGAAATCCGTCCAGTATGAACGGAGAGAAGGACGGACAGACGGACGGACTTGACGAAGCTAATATGGACTTTTCGCGATTATGCGAACGCGCCTAAAACACCAGAAATTAAAACTGTTGTGTTTCTTACGTAATTTGACGACTGTCGTTCAAGTAGCTTATACATTGATAAAACGTATTCTTAAAGAATAAAATAAAATAAAGTTGGTTCTTACATAAGCAGTAGTTTCAAACGATCAATATACACCAACGATTTGAAGTTGTGGCTGCGGTGACTATGAAGTTTCTTTTTGGAACATGACGTTATGTAATACTTTAGAACCATTCCACAGTTTTAGAGGATCTTCTGAAACGACCACGTGGCACTCTAGAAAACAGCAATCGTAATTCAGGTCTAGCTAGAGCAGATTTTTGGGACACAAGTAGAGGAACCAAAGTGAATCCACATCCGACAAGTAACCGATGTTGTTAGGCACACGTAGCAATAAGACTTTTGTCCATTACGCAACACTTTCTTGAAATGGCCTGGAAACAAGGGCACGAAAACCGTATCGAAACATACTTGACACGCTTTACATAGCTGTTTAATGTGTCAGTATTTGTTACAATCGACTGGACTAAGACATGAAAATTTAAGCCGTCTGGGATACGAAGCTGTCGATTAGTAACTACAGTCGAACTCGGTTATTACGTCACGAAAGGGACTGAATGTTTTGTGTCGTTATAACCGAGGAGTGTAATGTTATGGTTAACAGTGGAAATTAATTGGTACCACAGAGTATCTGGGGGAGCCGGGATAGCTACGGGCTGGACGGTCCGGGGATCGAATCCCGGTGGGGGCGAGATTTTTCGCGTACGTCCAGACCGGCCCTGGGGCCTACCCAGCCTCCTATACAATGGGTACCGGGTCTTTCCCGGGGGTAAAGCGGCCGGGGCGTGGTGCTGACCACCCACCCCCAACTAGCGCCGGGGTCAAGAATGAGTAGAGCTATACCTCTACTCCCCCTCTGGGCCTTCATGGCCTGTTATAGGGTGAACTTTACTTTACTTTACTTTACTTTACTTTACTTACAGAGTATCTGGCTCTGTAGGCGAGGTGTCTTATAAACCGATGTCGTTATAACCGGGTTCGACTCTAGTTATTGGCGTCTTGGCGAATTGCTGCCTCCATGTCCAGGGTCTAAGCTGTCCATGAAGAATGAAATTTTATACAAGCCTCGTTGCGCATTTTCGAGGCAAAATTATGTTGAAATTTTCGCAAGTACGAAGGAGTCGTTAACGAAACAGAATTTTAGTATAGCAACAAAAGTGCATGAACGCAAGTACATTACATTGTCTATCTTATGTTGCTGAAGGGTGTAAGATGTACGGCGCGTGATGCATATAAAGCATTATCTGCTTAATGTCACGATACTACTTCTTATAACAAATAAGTCTTTGGTGAGTGATTAATGCGGTAAGTTGATAATACCTAATTGTGTCTCCCTGCAGTCTGCTATTATATTGATAAAATGACGGAGGATGAGATGGGCTGCCCATGTGGCACATATGGGGGAGAAGAGAAATGCATATGGAGTTTTGGTGTTAAAACCTGAAGGAAACAGACCATTTGGAACACCAAGGCACAGGTGGGACGATAGTAGGCCTATTCAAATGGTTCTTAAAGAAGTAGGTCTAGAAGGCATGGACAGCATTCGTCTGACACAGAATAGGCATAAGGACAGTTGTGAACACGGTAATGAAATTTTGGTTTACATAAAACACGGGAAATTCGTGACTGCTTCAGGAAATGTTAGCTTCTCAAGAATAATTCTCTTCCATGGAGTTAGTTGTTTGGTTAGTTAGTTTGTTTGTTTGTGGTGACGGTTGTAACCTAACCCCGGACCTCTTATATCAGGGCTGACCAGCATTCGGCCCTCGGTTACCTGAATAATTTCGGTCATACAATTCAACAAACATAATATACTACAGAACATAATGTAACAACTTTATTACCAGAGAAAATGTTTAGAACTTAACTTACAGCTCATCGCTTTTAAGACAGCACACAGTAAACCAATCATTCTTTGTCTTATTATGAGTTTAGTACGGCCTACTACCTTGTCATTCAACCCTACTTTTACCATAACTTATTGTTTATAAATAACGGTCCTCTAGTTAATTCAATACCCCCCCCCCCCCCTTTCGGTATATGTATACACAGGTGCGGCCTTCAGGCGAGTCCTTAATGAATAATGTGGCCCTTCTGTGACTTGAAGTTGGCCAGCCCTGTCTTAAATAGTGAGTTTGTATGCTACCCATTATTCAGTAACAATTGTTTCTGTGTTGACGGTTGATATTGTACCTGGAACCTCTTGAATGTTGTCCCTGTGGTTAACCAAGTATGTGCATAGAGGAGAATTTAGAGGGGAAAAAATTGGAAACCCCCGAATTGCCCAACTACACTGTGAGAAGTGCCCGTCTTTGAAGTAAAGAAATTACATACAAGTAGCCTTCATTTTGGGATGTTAGGCTGTGTCGATCGGTAAATGGGAGTGTATCTTCCTTTTCAAGCAGTCCCCTCCTCTTTGACTGCTTGCCCCATCAGATAGAGGCACGCGACTTGTGCTAGAGAAAGTGACAGACAGACAAGCTGGACGGCTGCGACTCTACTAGACTTCGTAAAAACATCTCGTTTCATACACCTAGAAGTCACTGAAAACCATGCTCAAAATGCGAGTAGAACAGTTTATATTCAACAGGGGGCTTGGCTGAGTGCAAATGGGAGTGGACTGAGGCACCTTGTTTGCCACGTAGTCAGTCTGCATCAAGTTTTTCCACCAGAAACATGGTTTAATTGTATTACATGCGGAATGCTGCTTCCTGGGAGTTTATTTCGAGTTGGCAACAGCGCATTGTGGCCGGTCGAGGCACAGACATGCCCACCAACGCTACGCTGCCACGTTGGCATCACGTGCCGGAACAGACTTGCCAGACATTAATACTACTAAACGACGTTAACAGTACGGTGGCTGTAAGTAAAGTGACTGATGTGGCAACTATGGGGATAGAGGCGTGACAGAGGCCGAGGAGTGGGGGCTGACTGGCTCCAGTCTCTCTGCGTCGCGCAAAAATAGGGGAGCACAGTTCTAGATGATGTGCATGCGCGCTACAGGTAGAGCACTACGCGTGCGTAATTTTTGTAGTGGTGTGTGTTTTGGGGGGGAAAGGAAAATGAAGACTTGTCAACTGCGTGATAGTATGCTTTTACTACATTCAATTTACCCTCAGTTTCATTATACATAGGTCCTTTCAATTCCTTCTGTTGTTCTGAAACGTAGTACATTTGCTCACGTAACGATCGGAGTACGCGGTGGCGCAGTTGGTTGAGACACCGCGCTAAAAGTCGCACGGTCGCGCGTTCGATACCCGATGGGGTCATTTGGATTCTTCATTGACTTAAAAAATAACGTACAGAGAATAATTAATCTCGGTACATATTCACTTACCGACATCAGTTTCTTGCGTATCTGTCTCCAATACCGTGTCACAGCTATTTTTCTAAAGAAAGTAATTTCTTCAATATGATCTTGTTATTTTTTATTTTCCCATAAAATTGCTGCAATCTTCTTCAAAGTTGAATTTTATGGTTAGCAAATTTTAAATTGTTGACACCTTCTTTTCACTCTTCTCTGTAGACCATAATATTTTTAATTCAGAAAATAGGGGAGAGGGGGATAGTTGGCACACTTTTCACTTTATAATTTTTCACATTTTCTCTCTACATGTTAAGTTGAATGTAACGGCACGTATGGCTAGCAACAATCTTGGGCTACAATCTGACCTACACAAATTTGACGCTATTCAAAGGAATAGGAGGGAGAGGCTTTTGCCCTAACCTCTGCACGTGTGCCAACCTGCCCCACGCACGGGGTAAGTTGACATATGGTAAAATACGTGGAAAATCAAGATGCCAACTTTTCAAGGTCAAAAAGTAACAGACAGTGATTAATATAATGTTTTATGGAACAAATGTGTCAGACAGGGGCGCACCCAAGAGGGGGGCTACCAGGCTGCAGCCCCCCCCCCAAACACCCCAAAACTGAAATTTAGAAAACACTGATTTTGTACATACGATGATATCAAGGGTTTTACGTGATTTACCCTGCAGCCAAAATCAGCCACTGAAATCAGCTGACGACTAGTACTTTAGAATTTTGAATAATAAATTAATAAAATTAAAAAAATAAGATAGGACACCGTGATGAGTCGTGGAATATGTAGCTATATTTTTATGTATATAAATGCAGTTGCTGACAGTGTTATGTTGTACTTATGACATGATTTTTATAACATAATTTCTAAAATAAAACACAAATTATATATAGCCTCAGGATCAGTCTCTCCCCCCCCCCCCCCCCCCCCCCCCCAATGAAAAATTTTGGTTGCTCACATGGTGTCAGACAGAGGTTGTGCGCAACAATGTGGTGTTATTATGGTAATAAAACAGTTGAGAAACAATATAATTTCAGCACAAAATTCAATACATTTACTTAAATTGAAAAAGAAAATGGAAAAGGATAGGTAACTCAGTATGGCACTAGCCTACCACCAGCAATACACGTTTTCATTCTAAATAAAGTATCCCAATCCCATGAGACTGGTAATTTAAGCAAACACAGCTGGGAAAGCAATAAGTGCATTATTCAAGTGACCGCAACTTGCATTCCGTGCACTGAATCCACATTTCTCTGGATCCGCCAAGACAGTAGATTGCTGTACTGCTGCTTGTGCTTCTTGCTTGGCAGGTACTGGAATTGCTGGACTGCTGCTTGTGCTTGTTGCTTGGTAGGTACTGGAATTGCTGGACTGCTGCTTGTGCTTGTTGCTTGGTAGGTACTGGAATTGCTGCACTGCTGCTTGTGCTTGTTGCTTGGTAGGTACTGGAATTGCTGCACTGCTGCTTGTGCTTGTTGCTTGGTAGGTACTGGAATTGCTGCACTGCTGCTTGTGCTTGTTGCTTGGCTTGCGTGTCACTTGTGTCTGCTTTAATATTGTTCGTACAGTGCGGAAAACAGTCTGCTCATGTGAAAGGGACTAATGCTTGCGATACGGCCATCAAACAGAAGAAATCTCAGATGTTCCTTCACTACCTGATTTTTCTAAACCTGTCTTGCAAAGTAAAAGACTCTTAAACACACCCACCTCTAGTTCTTCATACCAGCCTTCTAAGTTCATTCAAACCTAACAGACGTTTTAACCACAAAATAAATATTTTGGAGATATTATTAAAATTAATTGTTTACAGTTTCATAATACAACCGATAATGAATATTCAAATGAAATTAATACTATATTAAATTATAATAATATTAAAATCAAATCCGTTAATATTGTTAAAAGAACTTCATTTCAATTTGACAGGGTCAATAAACTCAGTCCGAAGGGCCTGTTAACACAAGGGTTAAATCGCGGAAGTAAAAAATCCACCACGTCTTTCAACACTTAAAAAATTATAAAATGCAAATTAATAATGTCACATTATTCTAAAATCACATGCACATTATCCCGATATTATATGCAAATTAGCGTCGGAACACTTGAAAATTAATACTCAAATTTAGTTCGATATAACACGCTAATCAATCATTAATATTCAAACTTTATACTTATAAATAAATACATTTTACAGTATTATACGCAAATTAGCCTCACGACGCTCGGCGCCCAATATGGCGGATTCCGACGCCAGGCGTCGGATTACCGGAGGTACGACTAATACCATTCCTGCCGAGATAAAGTGGAAAAATGTGGCAGAGCCAGACAGGCCACAGATGACAATATAATATGGCGCATGCGCATTGCATGCTGGATAACTAAGGCTACAGACACACGCTCGAAATATGTAATACTTATTGCTTTTCCACAGCAACAATGGTTAGGCGAACGCGCCTGTGTTACGTTACACGTATGTTTCTAGTCCTTCACCGCCAGCCCCGGTACACTCTACTGACTTCCAGTTCCTCACATGCGACCGGTCTCGGTGCACTGTATTGAGATAGTGCATTTTAGTGTACTTAATTTTAAAACTCATTTTTCAAGTAGGTAATTTGTAATTTCAACCCCAGCGTCATGGACATGTCAATATAGCCGTTTTAATTTATAAATATATTTATTGTGTATAATTATTTGAACTTTAAATGTTACCACGAGGTTTGGTTTATGGGTTCGAGAATTAAGATAAATTTGGGAGGGTGACACTTCGTGTGGGGCGCGATGTACCAGTAAGATTGAGTAAACCTGTTCTACGGTGTAGCTCAGTCAGCAGATACCGGCCATATTACGAATTTATCTACCTTTAAGTTAATTTCCTGCATTCAGCATTTCCTTAAACTTAACTGTCAGTGCTTCAGCCCTGATGTTTATAACCAGCCTTATGTATACTTTTGACGTTTCATAATTTTCACTTAATAGCAAGTGAACAAACAGAATTCATTTTATAACCATGTGCACGGTATTCAGTCACGTACTAAGACATATATTTTAACTTTGAAGCCCCAAGATGTGTTTGTGCATTCTACAAACCACCGCACCACACGAAATCTCTGCATTTGGCTGACACACACACCGAACATAACCAACCGCCACATGTACATGTGCACAGTTGTAACTGTTGATGCACAGTGTTACACAGTTTTGAAATTCTTTATTCCGTGCATTTTAATCTAATTTTTATTTTTTATCATTAAATCAACAAATACCCACGACATATCAAGAAAGCAGTTTTTAAGTAATGTAAAATTTGTTTTATACTAGCTGCGAAGATAATATATGTTTACTATATATTAACATATTAGTAATAATGCAGACCTTTCTATGGAACTAAATTTAGAAAAGAAAAACAGTAGACTCATGTGCATGCTACAAGACTATTCATACATGACAGGCCCATATTGAATCAAACATACGAGAGAGGGCTGTATACATAAGTGAGTTTACTATGATAAAATTAAGGTAGCAGATATTAACAAAGTCTCTTATCCAGCTGTTTTATACTAGGTCTGAAGACGATACTGTCATGTACACCAACAATTTTGATGTATTATTTACCATATAACTATGTACCTGTTTACAGAACATAGCTGAGGCAAGCTATATGCTATCATTACGAATGCAATTCTGTATATTTTAACCGGTTGTTAGAGGACTTAGTATATTAACTCCCTGAGTTTGGTGCTGTAGCGCCGAAACATGTCGCAGGATTTAAAAAAAACTGTACAATTTGATACGTTCTTCTTCTTTCTTCTTCTTCCTTCCAAGGGCCCGTCGGCATTCGCTCCGGATGCACTGCAGCCTTAGGCTTATTGTGCTAACCCTTATCCTTTCAATCAGCATTGGTTCATTATCCCTGTGCCTCTAACAAAGAGACACAGGTCTTTCAATGAAGCCATGCTTATATCCCTTGGTTCAGCAAACATCTTCCCAAAGAGCTTATAACGTTGTTGAACCAATGCCTCGCAACTACAAATAATATGATGCACAGTTTCAGTCTCCGACTCACAAAATCTGCAGGTTGGATCTCCTTCAAAAAGGCCCATAGTGTTCAAGTGCTTCCTCACAGGTGCGTGTCCTTTGAGAAATGCAACTACTGATCTAAGTTGATTCCTGCTCAGTTTAATCAGGCCGTCAGCTTTTTTCTTACATGGTCCATTAATAAAGAGTTTACCATGTCTGTGTCCTGGTAAGTTATTCCAGGTATTTAAGTGTTGACACTCAGTCCAGTTCTTAATAGCTTCTCTTGCTGAACACTTTGGTATTCCAAGAGCCGGCTCTGGGCCAAGTAATGGCTTAGCTGCACCTTGCCTCGCAAGTTCATCAGCTTTTTCATTACCAAGGATGCCACAATGCCCAGGCACCCACATGAGGTTACCTCATTCCGGTTTGCCAGCGCAGAGAGGGCATCCAGGCATTCTACAACCAGTCTCGAAGTTACTTTTGGGCTGTTAAGCGCCTTAAGTGCCGCCTGGCAGTCAGAAAAAATAAGGATCCGCTTATTTCGATAAGCCCTTCTTATATTCTCACATGCACATTGTAAAATGGCATATATTTCGGTTTGAAAAACCGTGGCATAAGACCAGAGAGAAACTAAAGCTTCTCTCTGGTCTTATGCCATGAATCCCAGGCCCTGTCCCTGAACCAGCCCTTGATCCGTCAGTAAACCAGATTAGGGCGTCTCCGGGAAGCACTGGATCTTTGTTCCTCCAAAACTCCTTGTCAATGACAACCATGAAGTTTTTGGTGTGGTAGTAAACTGGTATAATGTAATCCGACAGCATTTCAAATAAAGGGTCACCCACATTCCTCCAGATATCCGGTAACCCTGTCACCGATTTGATACGTTGAGTGTGCATTTGTTGGTTTAATAATAAAAGAAAATCGTGTTACAAGATGTTCCCATTATACACACCAGAACGCTTATCCTCAACAGAAAGACTATTAACATGGCTCAGGCCAAAACAAATTTTATGTCAAATCCCAAAATTATGCCTGAGAATCTTTATGTCTAACAAAAAATTTCTACTACTACTACTACTACTACTACTACTACTACTGCTGCTGCTACTACTACCACCACCACCACCACCACCACTATGACTGATGGATTTTTGGACATGATTTAAAATTATTCCAAAAATCGTTGTCTAATAAACAATTTCTACTACTACTACCACCATCACCACCACTACTGGAGAACAATATAAAGTTTGGTCCTTTAACCAGCCTGAATTAGAATTTGAATAAAGACACATACATACATACATTCCATTGATCCATAAGTTGATGTGGACTCTGTTGGTGGAACTGCAAAAGGAACAGCAACAGTTAAATGTCAATCAGAACTGCATTCACAGGACAGTCTGGAACATCTGATGTGGAATGTCTGCACCGCATTATGTGATGTTGTTTGTTTGTTACATTATGTAAACAGACAGAAATTTGTACTCAGAAACGATTCATGAAATGTGTCAGGCATCAGGTCAGTGAACAGAATTGTTACTGCAAGGGTGGTGGAGGGCGAATGTGTGTTTTGTGGTGAATAATTAGATTAGGATCGATATGATGGATTGCATGTGTCAACGTAATGCAGTCGCATGTTTATTAATGTTTCGAAAAAGAAATTTTTTGCATTTAACTGCTGATTTTACACACGTGTTTTATGTCTTGTTAAACAGACTGTACGTTAACAAACTGTACTGACATTACAGGACCACTAATTAGTTACACAGCTACCTTCTTAACTGTGTATGCTGTGCAATGTTCACGAAAGTTAATGTGGGTCTTTGTGATGGACAATCTCCATATACATTTCAATGTTTTGAGGTGTATATGCGAGATATGTAGTAACACAACATCAAGCAAACAAGAATATGGAAAAATACAAAAATAATTAAAGTATATTCAGATAGTCAAGTACAAAATATTGCGCAATATAAAGATAACATTGCCATAAATATAATTTTAATTATAACAATAATTACAATTTGTCAATACTGTGCTGCTGTTTTTGATCTAATTATAAACACGAGCAATCATAAAATATTTAAAATGAGGCAGACGCACTACAAGTACTTGTAAGCACAAGAGGCATGTGTCTAAGCCATAATAACAACATAAAAATGTAAAACAGTAGCTCTGTATGGTACAGTTCAGTTACATAATTTTTACTAAATTAATGGAACACAGTTCACTGTTCATATGTACATGATACATCTTCATGTCCGGCTACTGTTGTTGGCATTATCATGCAGGATAAAGTGTTCCACAGTGTTGCACGTGACACGAAAGTTCTGCACAAGTAATGTAATGCTTCTTGTACACGACCCACAGTACAGTTAATATACCCATTGGAGTAATTTTTTATTGTGTGCATGTAACAGACTTCTGACTCAACATTCACTGACTGTTACTGCAATACACAGCAGCCTGTCCCTTAATAACAACGTTACACAGTGTATTGTTGGTGCTGACATTGCTCGTATCTCGACAACACAATTGCTATCTACACAGAATAACATAAATCAGCACATTTTATACATCCATTAATATACAAATGTTTATAAATGAATTGTTTAACAGCATGTCACATCACAACAGTGCACGTCGTTACACACAGTGCAAAATGAAAATAACAAAACTATCCTACACTTAACATACTTTATCATGGCAAGCAGTAAATGTGTACAACATCTGTTTGTACCAACAAGTAGCAAAAGCTACATTTCAACTACAAGCTATTTACAGTCTAATGAGAGCCAACTGACAAATAGGAGGGCATTTGGGTCGCCATGCAGTGAGCGCAAGCTGTTTGTGCTGCTATTGCATGGAACACTTCGATATGAGCAAAACCTGCTGCTTTAATTGAGGGTAGATACCTGGACATTTGTCAAATTCCTACTTCTAAGTTTGTAAGAAAAATTTCAGATGATCACTCCGGGGTGAGGCTGCTTTTATTGCTGCAGTCACCTATTGTTGGTACTTTACTAGCTCCAAGCATGTATCAGCCCACCAGATATCTTCAATCACACTAATGTCTTACAAGTGATACTTGCTACCACCGTCACTAACGTACGTCGTGCATCTGTGTTAACTGAGCCAACATCAGCTGCAAATTCTCAATACGCTACTGAAACTCAAAAACTGATTGTTTTAAAAGTCAGCATGCAGGGTTGGCATAGCCCCCAGCTTGTGCATTTGCATTCAAACTGACTGACTCTGCCAGTGTTCATTCAATAAACCCGGTCTGCTCACACGATAACAGCACAATACCTGGCACCGTCTAATGCGGTTGACAGAAGGCCACTTCTGTCAGCTCTGTCAGGGCATTTGGCCACCAGCGGTGCTGCATTACAGCTGGACGGTAATCAGACTGATAGCTTGTACAGTGACAGGAGGTCTGGACACAGCCACCACCTGACAGTGACAGTGTGCAATGTTGGCACTGATACAGCTCATGGCACAAGTACAGTGACAGAAGGTCTGGACACAGCCACCACCTGACAGTGTGCAATGTTGGCACTGATACAGCTCATAGCGCATGTACAGTGACAGGAGGTCTGGACACAGCCACCACCTGACAGTGACAGTGTGCAATGTTGGCAATGATACAGCTCATAGCGCATGTACAGTGACAGGAGGTCTGGACACAGCCACCACCTGACAGTGACAGTGTGCAATGTTGGCACTAATACAGCTCATAGTGCACACCGTCATAAACACCTGCACACATTGTCACTGTTCAACAGCACATCGTGATTGGCTGACTGTTCAGATCAGTGTATCAGTTAGCAGTGTGTTCAGGACTGTCCTGCACAGCGCTGTGCACGGTGATAGCGGTCACACACTAACCACGTCCGTATGTATTCTGGTTCACCACACACATCTAGGACACGACCAGACAGTGCTGACAGCACAGCAGACCATACAGTTAACAGTGTGTTCAGGACTGTCCTGCACAGTGCTGTGCACAGTGATAGCGGTCACACACTAACCACGTCAGTTTGTATTCTGGTTCACCACCCCCATCTAGGACATCACCAGACAGTGCTGAGAGCACAGCAGACCCTCCACTGGTTTCCTCTGCTGCCGCTTAACGCTGCATCCTGACGGCATTCACTTCCAGACGCAAAATGAGCAATAAATGTCCCTCATAGTCACACCGTTCGGTAAAATGACCCCTGTGAAGGGGTCTGCAATTGTGTCTGTGAGGTCGTGACATCCAGACACAACATGACATAGTGCCTGATACTGCAACTAACTGAATAACTTCTGAATGTTCCATTGTAACATTTATATTATTAGTGAAAGATTCAAGTGGCTTCGTAATGCCTAATTCGGCGTCATAGTTTCATAAATACTTCTAAATTGGTTCAACAGCTTTCAATCTTTCTGAGTCAGTTACGATTTCATTGTCTTGAAGAAGCTCTTAACGCGGTTTTTCTGTTCTTTATTTTTGGCAATTAAGAGTTCATTCATTTATTTAAGTTTTAATTTCCTTTCTTTATTCACATCATTTCTTTCCGCTAATAATGCTGCGTTGACCTCTTCTGCTGCCACTTGCCAGGCGACATCTTCTCAGCTACTTTGGCTAATAATTTATTGTGTACATCCTGTCCTGTTTGTTTCTCGTCTCCCCACTCGCACTGTTTCTGAAATATATAGGTTTGGCTTTTTCTGTTGCCAAGTTCCAGGCAGTTCTTCCCGTTAGTGTCTTTGGCTAATAACGATTTACTATGTAATTCCTATGCTGTTAGTGTCTTTTTACCTCACTCCCACAGTTTCTGTAATAGGTCTTAAGTTTCCCTGCAACGATGCGTAATGCTAGGCGGGTTGTTCATCCTCATCCTTGATTAATAAAAACTTCTTATATAATTCCTCTGCTGTTAGTAGCTCTTCACCCCACTCCCACAGACACTGTAATACATATATGTTGCCTGTCACTGCTGCCAAGTGCCAGGCGGTGTGTTACACATTGTATTTGGCTAAGAATAATCTGTTATTTAACTCCTCTCCTATTAGTGTCTCTTTACCCACTCCCACATTTTCCGTAATACTTCATGGTGGCCCCTAGTTGCTGCGTAATAACAGGCGGTTCGTTCCCTATTGTCTTTGGTTAATAACAATTTATTACTTAACTCCTCTGCTGTTAGTGTCTCTTTACCCCACTCCCACAGCTTCTGTAATATTTCTATGTTGCCCTTCATTGCTGCCAAGTGCCAGGCGGTTTGTCCATCACAATTTTTGGCTAATAACAAATTATTATTTAAATCCTCTGCTGTTAGTTGCTTTTTACCCCACTCCCACAGATGCTGTAATACCTCTACGTTGCCTGGCCCTGCTGCCAAGTGCCAGGCGGTCTGTTCCATAATGTCTTTGGCTAATAATAATCGGTTATTTAACTCCTCTGCTGTTAGTGTCTCCTTACCCCACTCCCACAGTTTCTGTAAAACCTCTACACTGCCTACAGAAGATGCGTAATGCCAGGCGGTTTCCTCCCCACAGTTTCTGTCTAATAACAACTTATTATTTATCTCCTCTGCTGTTAATGTCTCTTTACCCCACTCCCACGTTTCTGTAAAATTTCTACGTTACCTTTCATTGCTGCCAAGTGCCAGGCGGATAGTCCATCACAGTTTTTGGCTAATAACAAATTATTATTTAAATCCTCTGCTGTTAGGCTCTCTTTACCACACTCCCACAGTTCTTGTAATACATCTAGTTTGCCCCACCATGTTGCGTAATGCCAGGCGGCTTGTTCCATATGGTCTTTGTCTAACAACATTTTATTATTTAACTCCTCTGCTGTTAGTGTCTCTTTACCCCACTCCCACAGTTTCTGTAATGCCTCTACACTACCTCCAAGAGATGCGCAATGCCAGGCGGTTTGTTCTCCACAGGTTTTGTCTAATAACAACTTATTATTTAACTCCTCTGCTGTTAATGTACATTTACCCCACTCCCACAGCTTCTGTAATATTTCTATGTTGCCTTTATTTGCTGCCAAGTGCCAGGCGGATTGTTCCCTATTGTCTTTAGCTAATAACAATTTATTATTTAAATCCTCTGCTGATAGTGTCTCTTTACCACACTCCCACAGTTTCTGTAATTCTAGTAGTTTGCCCCAACATGATGCGTAATGCCAGGCAGTTTGTCCCTCATTGTCTTTGGCTAATAACAATTTATTATTTAACTCCTCTGCTGTTAGTGTCTCTTTACCCCACTCCCACAGATTCTGTAATGCCTCTACACTACCTCCAACAGATGCGCAATGCCAGGCGGTTTGTTCCCTATTGTCTTTGGCTAATAACAATTTATTATTTAACTCCTCTGATGTTAATGTACATTTACCCCACTCCCACAGCTTCTGTAATATTTCTATGTTGCCTTTATTTGCTGCCAAGTGCCAGGCGGTTTTTTCATCACAGCCTTTGACTAATAACAACTTATTATTTAAATCCTCTGCTGTTAGTTGCTTTTTACCCCACTCCCACAGATGCTGTAATACCTCAACGTTGTCTGTCACTGCTGCCAAGTGCCAGGCGGTTTGTTCCCTATTGTCTTTAGCTAATAATAATTTGTTATTTAATTCTTCTCCTGTTAGTGTCTCTTTACCCCACTCCCACAGTTTCTGTAATGCCTGTAGGTTGCCTTCCAATGATGTGTAATGCCAGGCGGTTCGTTCCTCATTGTCTTTGGCTAATAACAATCTATTTTTTAACTCCTCTGCTGTTAGTTTCTCTCTACCCCACTCCCACAGTTTCTGTAATATTTCAAGTTTGCCCTCCGCAGCAGCCAAGTGCCAGGCGGTTTTTCTCTCGTTGTCTTTGGCCAATAACAAATTATTATTTAACTCCTCTGCTGTTAGTGTCTCTTTACCACACTCCCACAGCTTCTGTAATGCCTCTACGTGACCACGCTGTGATGCGTAATGCCAGGCAGTTTGTCCCTCATTGTCTTTATCTAATAACAATTTATTACTTATCTCCTCTACTGTTAGTGTCTCTTTACCCCACTCCCACAATTTCTTTAATACCTCGACATTGCCCCGCGATGATGCGTAATGCCAGGCGGTTTGTTCATCCTTATCTTTGCCTAATAACAATTTAATTTTTAACTCCTCTGCTGTTAAATTCTCTTTACCCCTCTCCCACAGTTTCTGTAATACCTCTACATTGTCCCGCGATGAAGCGTAATGCCAGGCCGTTCTTTCCTCATTGTCTTTGGCTAAAAACAATCTATAATTTAACTCCTCTGCTGTTAGTGTCTCTTTACCCCACTCCCACAGTTTCTGTAATACTTCTAGGTTGCCCTTCTCTGCTGCCATGTGCCAGGCAGTTAAGCCTAGAATGTCTTTGGCTAATAACAATTTATTTTTTAACTCATGCGCTGTTAGTGTCTCTTTACCCCACTCCCACAGTTTGTTTAATAACTCTATTTTGCCCCAACGTGATGCGTGATGCCAGGCTATTAGCTCGTTACTGTTTTTGGCTAATAGCAATTTATTTTTTATCTCCTCTACTGTTAGTGTCTCTTTAGAGCACTCCCACAATTTCTGTAATACCTCTTCATAGATTATCCGTGATGCTAAATGCCAGGCCGTTTCTTCTTTCTCATCTTTGGCTAATAATAATTTGTATTTTAACTCCTCTGCTGTTAGTGCCACTTTACCCCACTCCCACATTTTCTGTAATATTTCTAGGTTGCCTTTTTCTGCTGCCGAGAGCCAGGCAGTTCGTTCCCTATTGTCTTTGGCTAATAACAATTTATTATTTAACTCCTCTGGTGTTAGTGTCTCTTTACCCCACTCCCACAATTTCTGTAATACCTCTATGCTGCCTGTCTCTGCTCCCAAGTGCCAGGCGGACTGTTCCATATTGTTTTTGGCAACTAATAATTTGTTATTTAACTCCTCTCCTATTAGTGTCTCTTTACCCCACTCCCACATTTTCTGTAATACTTCATGGTTGCCCCTCACTGCTGCGTAATGCCAGGCAGTTCGTTCGCTATTGTCTTTAGCTATTAACAATTTATTATTTAACTCCTCTGCTGTTAGTGTCTCTTTACCCCACTCCCACAGTTTCTGTAATGCCTGTAGGTTGCCTTCCAATGATGTGTAATGCCAGGCGGTTCGTTCCTCATTGTCTTTGGCTAATAACAATCTATTTTTTAACTCCTCTGCTGTTAGTTTCTCTCTACCCCACTCCCACAGTTTCTGTAATATTTCAAGTTTGCCCTCCGCAGCAGCCAAGTGCCAAGCGGTTTTTCTATCGCTGTCTTTGGCCAATAACAAATTATTATTTAACTCCTCTGCTGTTAGTGTCTCTTTACCCCACCCCCACAGTTTCTGTAATGCCTCTAGGTTTCCCTTCAATGAAGCGTGATGCCAAGCTGTTCTTTCCTTATAATCTTTGGCCAATAGAAATTTATGAACTAACTCCCCTCTTGTTAGTTTCTCTTTAGCGCTGTCCCATAACTTGTCTAATTCCTGTATGTTGCCACCCCTGCTGCCAGGTGCCAGGCGGTTTCTTTCATGTCTTCGGCTATTACGGATTGTTTAAATAATTCCTCTACTATTTGTATCTCCGAAATCATTTCGCCCAGTTTCAGTGTTACTTCTAGTGTGCCCTTCTCTGTCACCATGTTCAAGGCGGTTCGTCCTATATTGTCTTTGGCTAATAAGAATTTATTTTTTAACTCCTCTGCTGTTAGTGTGTCTTTACCCCAATCCCACAGTTTCTGTAAAGCCTCTACTTTGCTCCGCAATAAGCATAATGCCAGGCGGTTAGTTCCTTACAATCTTTGGCTAATAAAAGTTCCATATGTAATTTCTCTGCTGCTAGTGTTCCTTCAGCGCTCTCCCATAACATGACTAAAACCTCTGTGTTGCCACATTCTGCTGCTAGGTGCCAGGCGTTACGTCCATAATTATCTTGTGCCAGCAACAGCTCATTTAGAGTGTCTGTGTGCTCTCCTGCTTGTACGCAATCTATTAGATATTTAATAATATACAGTTTATCTTCGCGCGCTGCCTGATGTAATATTGGTACACCATTTCTCAGTAAGTCACGTATCCGATTTCCGTACTGTTTTAACACCTTCTCTGATGGCTTAGATTTTAGCAATAATGCATCTATAAAAACCCTAACCACCTGATAATCTTCTACGTGAAATATTTTCTTTAATAAAAGTTCCTGCACCTGTTTGGAAGTGTTCAGCAACTTGGTCGGTTGGTTTACAAAGTAATCCGCAATATAATACTCGGCAAAAGTGCGGTGGATAAAGTGCAGTTTACCGTCATGACTTACTTGCACTATTCCAGTCCTGGTTAAGTCTTCGTCTGAATATGTGCATTGGTTATTAATTTGAAGAAAGGCCACTTGTTCCTCAGCAAGCAACGTCTTCAAGGCTAGTATCTGATGATCATTTGCGAGATTTGTAACAAGTTGTTTCTGTACCATTTTTGCACCCACATTTGTAATCGAGAATTTAGACTTTTCCGCAACCCAGATGACATATTTTCTGTTCATAAATGTTTCGTATAACCCAAGCAAGTCTAGACTGAACTGTACCTTAGGCACGGATTCAGCTGACTGATAAAATGTTTTAACTTCTTCATCAAATGCCTCCGCCAACATGCGGCATTGTAATGGGATGCCGGTGAACTTTTTGTCTTTGTCACTGACTGATTTGGCTAGTTCCTTAATTAAATGTTTAGCATAAGTTTCTAACTTGACTTTCTTCTCCTCTTTCTCCTTACTGCCCATATCAGTAAACCAGTCTTTTAGAATCCAAAATTTTGTTAAAAATTCGACTTGATTTTCTAAAGAAAATGGTTCTATTGTGTAGGAGAGCTGTTGTAGCTTATCTTCCAGTTCGTGTCTCAGATGTGGTCGTGTGGTGACCCACAGCTGTTCTACAGCCGTCTGCCTTAGAGCTTGCAGTAAAGCAATGACAGTCTCTTTATAGCTCGGACTGACTTCATCAAAACCATCCAGCATTATTACTATATTTACCTTTTGCTTTTGTTCACAACATTGTTTAAATAATTGCACCTCGAAACCAAGTTTAAGCTTCAGAATTTTCTCCGACACAAAATTAATCGCCTTCTCCTTACCGATCTCCTCTTCTTGCAGTGCATGAAGTGCATCCGTGTGGTCATTTAAGTCAATTCTAACCACCCATTTGGCAGGGAACTTTTGTTTGATTTGCTTAGACAGATGTGTCAGTACGGTGGACTTACCCATCCCTGCTGTATCAGAAATCAGCATCACTCTCTGGGGCTGTGCTTGCTCCAAGACCTTTTCCAAGTCATCAGGTGTATATGTGTGCGGACTGTCGGTATCAATATATTTACGCAGTGCTTCTAAGCTTCCTTGCGATTGCTGCCAAACAAGTTTTCCTGACTTGTCTCTTTCTAGACAATGCACATTCCTTTTTGGATTCTGTTGGCGGAGTTGTTTAAATTCTTGTTCAGTGCTAGCCAGTAAATCAGGAAACTTTTGTTGTCTGTTGTCATTTAAGACGTCCTGTTTAATGACTACTTGGTGATGAAATGTTCTATCAATATAGTATCTTTCATCGTAGAAATTATATTTAGAATATGCTACTTGTTCTTCATCAATCGTAAGGTGTTTTTTTTCTAACAAATCAGCAAGGGGTAACAAATTTGTCACTGATGAGTCAGGAGATATGAGTTGGTTTAAGGCAATTTCACTACCTTGAAAATTTACTGCATTTTCAAGCAATTTTTCTTGTGAACTTTGGGTTAAGTCACTCCCAATCAACTGTTCATCTCTTGTTACAAATCCATTACTGAGTGTTTCTTTAGCTACATCTTGAAGAAAAGTAACGGTGTCACCTTCTGACTGCGTGGTCAAGATAACTTTGACAGACGGCTTCTGCTTCAGAGTATTGAATAGACTTTCGAATATTTGTTTAGTTTCATCATTGGACTGTTGATTTGTCTCGCACGACATCATTAACAGATGTGGTGTTGTTGTCGACTCCATTAATGTATTCAAATTCACCATTGGATTGACAAGTAACAAGTGCTGTAATGTCAGTACAGTATAATGACCTTCACTGAGGAAATCGGTCATGGAGGTTGTCTTTTCCAGCACCTGATAAACCTTGATTAGCCCTGTCCATGCTTCCCCATCAACCATCCGTAAATGCAATACCTTTTGTTCGTCACTGTTTAGAAAATCTCTTAAACTCAATGCATCAGGCTTAAAATCAAGTTGGCTGTGGTGAAGCTTTTCGAGGTAACGTTTGGTTCCAATCTGATAAACGTTGTTTCTAATCTCGTGTGGTGACAAAGCATGCTTTGTGTTCTCTTTTATCTCCTGGAAAAGTTGAAGCAACCTCTTCACGTAGGGGATAAGGGCCTGTATTGCACTGGCATCTGCACAGCGAATTGTTTCATTTTCAATCTCAAAGCCTTGTAATATTTTTTCAGTTTCTTTCTGAGCTTCATTGTTTCCAATTGCAGAAAACATTTCTTTAGGCTTAAAGAATTCAGGTAACTGACACAGCCGACGATAATCCTCCAAAAACTGCCGATCTTCCTGACTAAATATGCTTATACTAGTCACCCGCTCGTCATAGTTTTTAGTTTGATAACGAATTGGGTGGTAACCCTTGAGATAGAGAATTTTCTCTTTAATGTCTGGGTTGTAATTATTAAAACTCTTGGCCCATTTAAAGAAACGCTTGTATTCTTTACCACGGGATAAGCCAACACTGACGGGCCAGTCTATAACCACTTGTATTTTTAGTTGTCCCTTTTCATCTTTACGTACTTGCTCTGTTTCAGGATCAAAGACTTCCACAATTTTACCCATACTATGTGCCGCAAGGTTATAAAATACAGTATGTTTTTCCCGCCAGCCCATATCAGACAAATCACTAAAGACACGATACACCGTCCCTACGTGTTTGTTACATGTATTAATGCGATTTGGAGCGGACAGATAACTAGTGAAATCTAGGTGCTCTAAGTCAATGGAACGCCCGTCGAGGCGTACATCAAGTTTGTCAGCCATATCTGACAACATATCTTTGCAACCTGGGCTGTCAAATACTACTGTGTGTGGATGATAATTCTGTGGGACATTGTCGCTTTTAAGGAACGTATTTCCTTCTATCTTGAGGTATTCAGTGGTGAAGGTGGTGATTTGCGCTAGCCAACCCCCTAAAGAGTGGCCGGTGAAGAACACTTGAATATTGGTCCCCGTTTCGCGATAAACGTCTCGTAGCACTTCAACAACCTTACATGCAAAGGTGCTAGCAGAACCCATTTGTGGAACATGGTATTTAAACAACACGCCAAATACGTCTGTAAAAATTGCTCCTACATTTGTTATATCAGTACCTCGATGAGCAATCACAACCTGTTGATGCTCAGGGTGCCAATAGGCTGCTCCAAAATAGCCGTTGTTTCTTCCTGTATTAGACGCTGTTGTCAGTAACTTCCAGCCGTCAGGTAAAGCTAACCGTGTCTCATACTGAGCGTCAGTCTCTCGTCTTTTGTAGTCTGTATATGCCTTGGAGGCAAACTGGGCCAGCACGTAGGGAGTGAGAAAAGCGGGCGTTGCTGTGAGTTGGCTTAGGGGAGTTATATTTTTGCCTTTCAGGGAATCATGGATTGTTTGCTTAAAGGTTTCGTGGCTCAGTTTTAGCTTTTCATCTACACGTAGTTTTCCTGAGAATGGCGGCAAAACACTTTTCTCAGCTGGCTGATCGGTGTGCGACTGTGAATTTTCTCTCCCATTCTCTTTCGAACCAAAGGAGTTTAAGGCAGGCATTATGCCGCCTCAGCTCTGGGCCTTGTGAGATTAATGCCTTGCTATGATAAAGTATAGTATTAATGCTCATGCAAATTATCGAAGGCGTGTATAAAGAAATGTCAGATGGTCGTGTGGGTAGTTAAATAGTACTTGCGTTAATGTCTTCAGCTGTCGTAGTAAAGTTAAATGCAATAAATTAAGTAATGAAACCTCATTCATTAAAAACCACTGTGTTATGCGATAAAAACTTGCATGGAATTTGTCATCTGACACTCTTATGAGTGATACCTGTCCAACATCCAAATCACGACGTCACATACTATTGAAGACCCCAATCTTCAGTAGACAGACTGCAGGAACTTCCTGTGCAATGTCAAAGTGTGAAGACACGTGTTTTCTACCTTCACTCCGATGTTTGCAGTGCTCCTCGCCGGCATTTTGCAGGGTGTAGAATGTCCTGGGTCCGTCTGCAGCATCATGCAGCTGTGCAAACATGTAATGTTGTTAAAATGTCTGTCAGCAAGTTTCTACCAAACGTCAGTAAGCTTTGCCAACATCAACACATAAAACATACAGCAATGTGAAATGCCAACAGTCCCAACTCTCGTGATATCCGAGGTGCTGCTTCCTCAGTCCAACATCATGGCAGCCTTTGTTCACAGCCACAGCATTCTCTTCTCTGATGTCTCTCCAGGCCTGCCAACATACAACAATCATAATGTCACACAATTTACAGTGTACACAGTATGGTCACTTCCTGCTGACCCGCTCAGACTCCTGCACAAAGTGTCCAACTGCCAACATACAAAAATCACGTCACACAATTTACAGTCTACATTACGGTCATTTCCTGCTGACCCGCTCAGACTTCTGCACAAAGTGTCCAACTGCCAACATAACACAATCACAATGTCACACAATTTACAGTGTACACAGTAGGTCACTTCCTGCTGACCCGCTCAGACTCCTGCACAAAGTGTAAAACTGTCAACATACAACAATCACAATGTCACATAATTCACAGTGTACACAATACGGTCACTTCCTTCTGACCCGCTCAGACTCCTACCCAAAGTTTCCAACTGTCAACATACAACAGTACATTGTAATCTCTTACTGCCTTACCGCAAGGTGTACAATAACATTATTCAAGTCAATAACAAATTATGAATGTCGATTTTCGGCAGAATGAAATGCGAGATGCAGATTTAGGCATGTTGCCTGGCTTGAAATATTTTATTGTGTGTAGCGAAACGAATAAGTGAAGGTGTGAGAATTTGTATTGTAAGACAACTTTCTTCTCGGAAATTGAGAATTTCTTTTACAGATGCGGAATTAAAATCTCTTGACATGGTAAGAAATATGTTAGGTTGTACACACTATTTTGGAGGTTCATTGCATTGGAGTCTGTCCTGTCAAGCACATGAAAATAAAATTTCCGAGAAATATGTGTCCCTTAATTTTGGAGCACTGTACAAAATAATTACGAAGAATAAAGGTAGTTATGATAACATGACACTCATTGCTACTTCATATATGTGCGAATCTGTAATATCTGTATTTCTTATTATGAAGAGCAAATATCGATGAAAAGGAAATGTAGAAGAGAATTGAAAATGATCGTCTTGACAAGGAAACCAAAATTGTAGTTATTAAAGAAAAAAAATATATCTTTCTCTTTAAAAAATATAGTTTCAAATTTGGTTGTTCTTCTGTTCACTTACAATGAAAGATCTTATTTTATTATGATGTGGAGTCTGTCATTGTTGCATTTCGTATGCAGAGCAAAATTATGTAAATAAAGCTGTATATTTATTCCTTGCCCTACCCTATTTATTAGTGTTTATATATATATATATATACCGGTGTGTGGAGATAGTAGCACAAGTTCATCTACCATTTTGGTGTGTCGTGTTATTACACAGTGTGAGAACACCTGCTGTATGGCATTAAAAATAATAATGTAAGAATAAGAGTAGTAGCAACAAATACTCGTATACAGGGCTATAAGCCTGTACAGGTACACGAAGTTGTTTGTTTCTGCTGTAAAAGTGTTCTGAGCGATACTCAGACAAGCGATACTGGATTTGTATACATTATATCTACAACAGTCTACAGCTTCAGTATCGAAAAGCACTGCTCTAACATCTTCATGTTACAGTTAAGCTGGCAATAAACTGTTCACTAAATACAGTAAGCATTAGTAATGCTAATGTAACAGGATTGAATGTGACGTTGTTTAAGCAGGCAAGATATTTCTTTGTTTGAATTTTGACACACTTAATTGTGATTGACGGCATTTTCCCATATGATTATGATGATGATTATGATTATAACAGTATAATTCGGTCTGACATGATGACGATGATGGATATTCACGTTACGTTCAGTGACGTCATGCAGTTTAGTAGATGGAAATAAAAATTTTTAAGGCACTTAAAAGAAATGAAGTCTGACTCCAAACTTTTTGTTCCGCCGAACATTTAGCAAGTGATGCACGAAATGTCAGCAGAATGCATGTCGGTCTTCACGGAAAGCGTCCACTGGTGATGTTATATTTTAACCAAAACTGGAATTAGTCGAGGAAGTTTAGTAAAGATCAGAAAGATCAAGTTTCACGACAACACGTTTAGCAGTTCTCGAGTTGTTACATGTAGACAGACGGACAGAAAGGAATGCAGGAACTGAAAGACGTATTTGTGTAGCTTCCTTTGGCGAACTGACACAAACAGTGACACAGTGAATGCAGGCCTTCACTGCTGCCGATTGCTGACACAGGGACACAGTGCCAGTCAAGGTTAGCGTCTTACCGCGCAGCACATTTACTGTACAAGTACACACTGCACAGTCTGCAAATTAACTGTACTTACAGCAATTACACAGAGACACACTGCCAGTCACGCAGCACATTTACTGTACAAATACACACTGCACAGTGTGCAACTTAACTGTACTTACAGCAATTACACACAGACACAGTGCCAGTCACGCAGCACATTTACTGTACAAATACACACTGCACAGTCTGCAACTTAACTGTACTTACAGCAATTACACAGAGACACACTGCCAGTCACGCAGCACATTTACTGTACAAATACACACTGCACAGTCTGCAACTTAACTGTACTTACAGCAATTACACAGAGACACACTGCCAGTCACGCAGCACATTTACTGTACAAATACACACTGCACAGTCTGCAACTTAACTGTACTTACAGCAATTACACAGAGACACACTGCCAGTCACGCAGCACATTTACTGTACAAATACACACTGCACAGTCTGCAACTTAACTGTACTTACAGCAATTAAACAGAGACACACTGCCAGTCACGCAGCACATTTACTGTACAAATACACACTGCACAGTCTGCAACTTAACTGTACTTACAGCAATTACACAGAGACACACTGCCAGTCACGCAGCACATTTACTGTACAAATACACACTGCACAGTCTGCAACTTAACTGTACTTACAGCAATTACACAGAGACACACTGCCAGTCACGCAGCACATTTACTGTACAAATACACACTGCACAGTCTGCAACTTAACTGTACTTACAGTAATTACACACAGACACAGTGCCAGTCACGCAGCACATTTACTGTACAAATACACACTGCACAGTCTGCAACTTAACTGTACTTACAGCAATTACACAGAGACACACTGCCAGTCACGCAGCACATTTACTGTACAAATACACACTGCACAGTCTGCAACTTAACTGTACTTACAGCAATTACACACAGACACACTGCCAGTCACGCAGCACATTTACTGTACAAATACACACTGCACAGTCTGCAACTTAACTGTACTTACAGCAATTACACAGAGACACACTGCCAGTCACGCAGCACATTTACTGTACAAATACACACTGCACAGTCTGCAACTTAACTGTACTTACAGCAATTACACACAGACACAGTGCCAGTCACGCAGCACATTTACTGTACAAATACACACTGCACAGTCTGCAACTTAACTGTACTTACAGCAATTACACAGAGACACACTGCCAGTCACGCAGCACATTTACTGTACAAATACACACTGCACAGTCTGCAACTTAACTGTACTTACAGCAATTACACAGAGACACACTGCCAGTCACGCAGCACATTTACTGTACAAATACACACTGCACAGTCTGCAACTTAACTGTACTTACAGCAATTACACACAGACACAGTGCCAGTCACGCAGCACATTTACTGTACAAATACACACTGCACAGTCTGCAACTTAACTGTACTTACAGCAATTACACACAGACACACTGCCAGTCATGCAGCACATTTACTGTACAAATACACACTGCACAGTCTGCAACTTAACTGTACTTACAGCAATTACACAGAGACACACTGCCAGTCACGCAGCACATTTACTGTACAAATACACACTGCACAGTCTGCAACTTAACTGTACTTACAGCAATTACACAGAGACACACTGCCAGTCACGCAGCACATTTACTGTACAAATACACACTGCACAGTCTGCAACTTAACTGTACTTACAGCAATTACACACAGACACAGTGCCAGTCACGCAGCACATTTACTGTACAAATACACACTGCACAGTCTGCAAATTAACTGTACTTACAGCAATTACACAGAGACACACTGCCAGTCACGCAGCACATTTACTGTACAAATACACACTGCACAGTCTGCAACTTAACTGTACTTACAGCAATTACACAGAGACACAGTGCCAGTCACGCAGCACATTTACTGTACAAATACACACTGCACAGTCTGCAACTTAACTGTACTTACAGCAATTACACAGAGACACACTGCCAGTCACGCAGCACATTTACTGTACAAATACACACTGCACAGTCTGCAACTTAACTGTACTTACAGCAATTAAACAGAGACACACTGCCAGTCACGCAGCACATTTACTGTACAAATACACACTGCACAGTCTGCAACTTAACTGTACTTACAGCAATTACACAGAGACACACTGCCAGTCACGCAGCACATTTACTGTACAAATACACACTGCACAGTCTGCAACTTAACTGTACTTACAGCAATTACACAGAGACACACTGCCAGTCACGCAGCACATTTACTGTACAAATACACACTGCACAGTCTGCAACTTAACTGTACTTACAGCAATTACACACAGACACACTGCCAGTCACGCAGCACATTTACTGTACAAATACACACTGCACAGTCTGCAACTTAACTGTACTTACAGCAATTACACAGAGACACACTGCCAGTCACGCAGCACATTTACTGTACAAATACACACTGCACAGTCTGCAACTTAACTGTACTTACAGCAATTACACAGAGACACACTGCCAGTCACGCAGCACATTTACTGTACAAATACACACTGCACAGTCTGCAACTTAACTGTACTTACAGCAATTACACAGAGACACACTGCCAGTCACGCAGCACATTTACTGTACAAATACACACTGCACAGTCTGCAACTTAACTGTACTTACAGCAATTACACACAGACACAGTTCCAGTCACGCAGCACATTTACTGTACAAATACACACTGCACAGTCTGCAAATTAACTGTACTTACAGCAATTACACAGAGACACACTGCCAGTCACGCAGCACATTTACTGTACAAATACACACTGCACAGTCTGCAACTTAACTGTACTTACAGCAATTACACAGAGACACACTGCCAGTCACGCAGCACATTTACTGTACAAATACACACTGCACAGTCTGCAACTTAACTGTACTTACAGCAATTACACAGAGATACACTGCCAGTCACGCAGCACATTTACTGTACAAATACACACTGCACAGTCTGCAACTTAACTGTACTTACAGCAATTACACAGAAGCTGCTGCTACGTGTTCAACTGCACAACAGGAGAGCAACTGTCCAGCTGATGTCTTCTGCAGTGGAATGCAGCCGGTTGCTTGAAGCTGTACGTGTATATATAGTGAATCATATGCAGAGATTAGATCTTTCAAATTCACGCTATTGGCTGAAAGAGCAGTGTCGAAATTTGACAGCGTTACGACACAAGTGTACGTTACAAAGGTAACTGACACACTGTGCAAACTGAAGGCCAACTAAAGTAGGGGAGAGGGGGGATAGTTGGCACACTTTTCACGTTATCATTTTTCACATTTTTCCTGTACATGTTAAGTTGAATATAGCGGCACGTATGGCTAGCAACACTCTTGGGCTGCAATCTGACCTACACAAATTTGACACTATTCGTAAGGAATAGGAGGGAGAGGCTTTTGCCCTAACCTCTGCACGTGTGCCAACCTGCCCCACGCACGGGGTAAGTTGGCATATGGTAAAATACATGGAAAATCAAGATGCCAACTTTTCAAGGCCAAAACATAACAGACAGTGATTAATATAATGTTTTATGGAACAAACGTGTCAGATAGGGGCGCACTAAAGGGGGGGGCTAACAGGCTGCAGCACCCCAAACAACCCAAAACTGAAATTTAAAAAACACAGATTTTGTGAATACGATGATATCAAGGGTTTTACGTGATTTACCCTTCAGCCGAAATCAGCCACTGAAATCAGCTGATGACTAGTACATTAGAATTTTGAATAATAAATTAATAAAATTAAAAAATAATAAGATAGGACACTGTGATTGAGTCATGGAATATGTAGTTATATTTGTATGTATATAAATGCAGTTGCTGACAGTGTTATATTATACTTATGACAAGATTTTCATAAGACAATTTTTAAAATCAAACACAAATTATATTCAGCCTCAGGGTCAGCCTCCCCCCCCCCCCCCCCCCCCCAATGAAAAATTCTGGTTGCGCATCTGGTGTCAGATACAGGTTGTACGCGACAACGAGGTGTTATTATGGTAATAAAACAGTTAAGAAACAACAGAATTTCGGCCCAAAATTCAATACATTTACTTAAATTGAAAAAGAAAATCAAAAGGAATGGTAACTCAGTATGTCACTAGCCTACCACCAGCAACACAAGTTTTCATTCTAAATAAAGTATCACAATCCTATCAGACTGGCAATTTAGGTAAACACAGTTGGGAGAGCCATCAGTCCATTATTCATGTGACCGCAACTTGCATTCTGTGCACTGAATCCACATTTCTCTGGATGCGCCAAGACAGTAGAGGTAGGAAGTATCCTCGGAGTCTTCTTCGTCTGTGTCGCCTGCATTTTTGGATTTTTTTTTTTTTTGTATTTTTGCATTCTGCTCTTGTAAATCTCTCTTTAGATACGTGGCACGCTCCTCTTTCTTACATTTTATGCCCAGTTCTTCTCTCATTTGCTCCGAGCCTTCTGTTGTACTGGGTGGCAAAGCATTTTTGAAAGAGGTATCAGCCAAAATGACAGTTATTCTCTTGTTCTTTTTACATTCTTGCTCTTTTTGCTTACGGTTTAGGAAGGTTTCGAACGTCTTCTGGAGTAGCAGGACGTGTTGCAACTTTTGAAGCAGGAGATGATCATTTGGGAGAATAATCAAAATCGCAGGAAGTCCACTGTTGCTACTGGAAGCTGCTGCCTCCACAGAAGGGGCAGCTATATCTGCAACGTAATCTTCCATAAATTCCTCATTTTGAAAGATATCGCAGCTGAACAGGTAAATTCCAGAAAACTGGAAACCTGCTTTGGTATTTGCAGTAAAAAGAAGTCAGGTGTGAAGGTGTGTTGACGACACAAGGATTGTCATATACTGTCACTGTTGTGCCTGTATGGTTAGTTATGCAGGCATCATGAGCTCGGTTCACATACGTCGTAAGCGATCCGTTGACAGACCTGTCAAGAGGCTGGAGTTACGGCTGCAGCGTGGAGGGAGGTTAAGGACAGTCACGCCATTCTGCTTGCAATAGTCTATTGCCCGTATAGCCAAATGTGAATCATGGTTGTCTAGCAACAGAACTACTGATCTCTCTTTAGAAGGCTTAGCATGTGCCACGAAACGTTTACATAGCTTACAAAATGTTCCTCCGTCATCTACCCAGAGGGATGGACGGTATGTTCAATGACAGTGTTGGTGAGGTGTTTTACCTCACCCTGCCTTACCCTTTTGCAGTATCTTGCCCAAATACGAAAAGAAATCTGAAATCCTTCGCCGCTTTCCTTGTTGACCGTCCACGTTTTCGCAGAGCTCTCACAGCTTGTAGCAATAATCCAGACGTGTGTTGATCCTATATGACCTCTTCTTGCAAGTACGCATTATTTAGCTTCTTAAACCGGACAGAAAAAAATCACACTGCTAAACAATTAACCAATGAGATTCTGATCGACAACGGGGCAAGTTGACACAGTGAGCCAACATGCCCCACGTTGAGTGTGCCGACCTGCCCCGTAGCCACCTTCTTATGTTTTGGGCTGTATCATCCTCAAACAAAATGGAAGTCTACAATTCTCTCTAGCTCCAATGTTAGCCAAAAGGAGGTACCATTCATGGGTGGCACAATGTCACATGTAGCTGTAACCAAACTTCAAACACAAAACATTTTATAAAGCGATAAAAAATTACATCCTGCGGAGTACAAAATAAAACACCGCTCTCAGGAGAAGTCACTGAACAGTACAAATTGACAGGTGCTGCTATCCTGCGCCATCTTTGGGAGTTATGGCCATTTTGCCAACTTACCCCTGTAGCCAACTAGCCCCCCTCTCCTCTACTGTCGGTACGAAGTGGCCATTTTTGTGTAAAACGTTTCTCAACCTCATCGAATTTAAAGTAACTTACTGACAGAGCAATGAGCTGTTCACTTTAAATAGTGGCCATGCTAGTCTCTAGACTTAATAACATAAATCTGTTGTACATTTACCGATAAGCGAAGCCACCTCATTTCATAACAACCAATCCATAACAGTCCCAGTTTCAGTCATACAGACGGACATAAACGAACGTAATAGCAGTATAGAGACAGTGCAAGGAATAGCGAGGCAATAGAGGGCAGCAATGTTAGATTAATTAACAGGTGGTTTACTGTGCACATTGTGTTGGAGCGACATTAAATAACTTTCGAAATAATGAAGCATTTTCTGATTTTGGAACATCTTGAATTATTTTGATGCCTTAAATATGACACTCAGAATATAAAAATAAAAACACTGCATTAAGGACTGCGTCATGTTGTATACAAATATATATTGTGAATGAAATATTACATAATGAAATCAAGACAAGTATTATAGTGCATGTGGCTTGCGCCTTCGCACTAAATATTTTCAGTATGTTCCTTCTGCAGTGTTTATATTCCCTGATGCTTTCTTTTCATTCCTTGTTCTACAGTTCCCCAACATAACTGCTCCATTTCAGAAAAGCCGAAATTCCAGCCCGCTATATTTCTTATGTAGGCATTTCTGTTTTGTGCTTTTAACGTAAACCTGCTTCGATAATTAAGAGAAGTATTTGGCCAAATCCGGACAAACATTCACCTTAATATTTCTGACCTTCATAAATAATCCTGTTACATGTCGACGCACTACAACAACGGCACACCGTAACGGCACTCGCAGACCCAGTGTTGTTTTATTTAATGCTGTCGCCGCACCGCCATGCCATTTGAGGTATGAAATTTTGTGAAAAATTTAGGCTAAGCGGGAGAACGCAAGGGGATATTACCGAAAACTGCATAACGAGGAGCTTATTTTTTTTTTACTGCTCACCAAATAGCACTCGGTAAATGAAATAGGGGAGAAAAAAGGATGGGTCAGTCATGTGGCATGTATGGAGGAGTTGAGAAATGCAGACAGGCTTTAGATAGTTTAAGCCTAAAACAAATATAACTTTGAATAAATAGACGCAGATGGGAAAAGAATATTTATATTTATTCTGAAGAAATTAGATAGGAGGGTGTGGATTGAATTGATCTGGAAAGGATAGGTGTAAGTGACATGGTGTGGTGAACACGGTAGTGAAAATTCAATTTCCATCAAATTCTGGGAGGAAGAAGAAGGAGAAAGTATTGAAGAGGAATGGAAGCGAATAGAGGAAGTAGTGGGAAAAACAGCAGAAGAGAAGATAGGAGAGAAAAGACTAGTAAGAAATGAATGGTTTGACTAAGAGTGCAGAGAGGCCATAGACGAAAAAAATAAGGCAAGATAGAAGATGATACAGAGAGAAACAAGAGGGAATTGCGAAAAATATAAACAAATAAGATTGAAAGCCAATAGAATATGTAAAAGAAAGCAAAAAGAAAGACTAAAGGAAGAATAGAAGAAATAGGTATATTAAATCAAGGGAGTGAAATCAAAAAATTCTATTCAGCTATGGATAGAATAAGAAAAGAATTTCAACCTAGAGAAAGAAGATGTAGAGATAAGCATGGGAAAGTGCTGGGAGAAGAAAAAGTAATATTGGACAGATGAGCAGAACACTTTAGTGACTTTCTCAATAAAAGCACAGTTACTGGGAATGGACAGTTAAACTGCTCGAACCCATCAAATGGACAGATAATAGAAAATCTGATGAATCCTACAAGACAGGAAGTAGCAGAGGTAATTAAAAAGATGAAAAATAATAAGGTGCCGGGGGAAGATGGGATAGTGGCAGAGATGATCAAATATGGAGGAGAAGGATTGGAGAATGCTATACACACACTGATATATAGAATATGGGATGAGGAAACCATGCCAGAAAGCTGAAAAATGGGTATGATATGTCCCATCTTCAAAAAAGGTGATAAGTTGGCATGTGAAAACTACAGAGGCATTACACTACTCAATGTAGTGTACAAGGTAATGTCCAGCATCCTGAACGAAAGAATGAAGAGGTGCTCAGAAGATTTGCAAGAGGAATATCAATGTGGATTTCGACCCCAGAGAAGCACAACGGACCAAATCTGTATAATTAGGCAAATGATGGAAAAGTTTTATGAACATGAACGTGATTTACACATGTTATTTATAGACTTTAAACAGACATTTGATAGTTTATGCAGAGATGAATTATACAAGGCCTTAAAGGAAATGAATGTTCCTGGAAAATTAATTAGAATGTTACGAATGACTATGGAAAACACCAAAGCACGAGTCAAAATAGGAAATAAGCTGAGCAACGCATTTACATAAAATGCAGGTGTAAACCAGGGTGATGGATTATCAAGAGTACTCTTCAATCTTGCCCTACATCAAGTTCTTAATAAGATAAATCAAAAAGGAACAATATACTTTAAATCTAGCCAAACTTTTGCATTCGCAGATGACATAGTCATTGTTACCAGGAATATATCAACTCTTAAACAAATATATTTAGAATTGGAAAAGGAAGCTGAAAGGTATGGTCTAGTGGTGAACGAAGGGAAAACGAAATATATGGTCATGTCCACATCAAGAACACCACAAAACATTAACATAGGTAATAGGACATTTGAAGGGGTGAGTCAGTTCAGATATCTGGGAGCCCTGGTCAACAGCCAAAATGAAATAAGTGACTGTATCAAGGATAGGATGCAGAATGGAAATAGAGCATATTATGCTAACTTAAAACTTTTTAAAAGCAAGCTGCTAACAAGGAATACTAAAATGAAAATATATGGAACATTAGTGCGACCAGTCGTCACATACGGATCGGAAACGTGGACATTAAAAACTGGAGAGGAGAATGCACTGAGATGTTTTGAGAGAAAAATATTACGGAATTCACCGTGCATTTTATTATTTAAGATAAAACACCAACAGCACTGTGCAGTGTGTGATCTACTGTAACTTTTAGAAGTGAAAACAATTTTTATACAATAGACGCAGTGAACAGTGCTTTTAACAAGATTTTTAACAAACCATCATTTTAACTTTGATTTATGACTCGTGTGTTTTTTAACTTATGAACAAGTGTCTTATGCCCAAAATGTGCATAATCAAAAGTGCCATCCACAGATGCAGCATTTGTAAAGCACCTTTTATAATAGAGAAAATAACCCCTGATGATGGCTCATGAGGAGCTGAAACGCGTAGGGTAAATTATGATATAGGGAGCAAATTTGCACCTTATAATTTGTGCATTTGTTGGTGTTTTATCTTAAATTACGGAGAATATTCGGACCGGTCCAAGATACAAATGGCTGGAGAATAAGATATAACCAGGAGCTTGACAGATTGATAGAGGGTCAGGACATAGTGAGATTTATCAAGGCACAGAGACTAAGGTGGCTGGGCCACGTAGAACGAATGCCAGAAACGCAGATGCCAAAAAGAATGCTGAAAGGAAGACTCGATAACAGAAGAAGAAGGGGACGTCCTAGGATGAGGTGGATAGAAGATGTGATGGCGGACCTGGCGACAATGGGATTTAGAGGATGGAGGATAAAAGCAGCCAATAGAGAAGTCTGGAGGGAAGTTGTCAATGAGGCCAAAACCCACCAAGGGTTGTAGAGCCAGCGAAGAAGAAGAAGAAATAATCCTGTTACATGCCGACGCAATACAACAACGGCACACCGTAACGGCACTCACAGACCCAATGTTGTTTTATTTAATGCTGTCGCCGCACCGCCATGCCATTCGAGTTATGAATTTTTGTGAAACATTTAGGCTAAGCGGGAGAACACAAGGGGATATTACCGAAAACTGCATAACGAGGAGCTTATTTTTTTACTGCTCACGATATAGCACTCGGTATATGAAATAGGGGAGAAAAGGATGGGCCAGTCATGTGGCATGTATGGAGGAGTTGAGAAATGCAGACAGGCTTTTGGTAGTTTAAGCCTAAAACAAATATAACTTTGAATAAATAGACGCAGATGGGAAAAGAATATTTATATGTATTCTGAAGAAATTGGATAGGAGGGTGTGGATTGAATTGATCTGGAAAGGATAGGTGTAAGTGACATGGTGTGGTGAACACGGTAGTGAAAATTCAATTTCCATCAAATTCTGGGAGCGTCTTGACTAGCTTATGGACTGTTGACTTCTGAAGAAGCGTTCAGCTCCATGTATTTGGTTGGTTAGTTAGTTAGTTTCTTAGTCTGTTAGTTAGTACTTAACGAAACCTAACTATCGTTAAATACGTAGGCTGCCTCGTAGAAAATGTATATCAAGATACAGTACACTTACACAATTATTCTACAAAGAATTGTCTAAATTTTAAAAGTTAGAATGTTTTACACAATGTAAGCTGTGTATAAAAGTGGCTAATTTGGTTGTATGCGGTATTTCTTTGGTTTGGTTCCTTGCTGATGATTCCTTATGCTTCGAAACATGTAGAAATATTCAGTGTTATATTATAATATAAATATCTAAGAAACAATGTTGTGAATTTTGTTGGTTTGAGTGTTGCTAATTGGTTATCGACAGTGCACGGAATGAAAAATATAAAGTTTACGACGTGAGTTATATTCAAAACTTACATTTGTCTGACTACAGGAACCCTCCCTTTATGACGTCTACCACAGTCGAGATATGGACTGAGTTCGTCAAGTAATCTTTCAATGCCCATCATTGATGTCACAACGTCAGCCTTGCCCCACACTATCAAGTTGGACAGTCAAACACGAATGAAATTATAACAGAGATTACATAATTCTTGAGTTTGCCACACGTGTCAACATGTAACTGTTGCTGGGTGAACTGTGATAAACGTTGCAAGAACACAAGAGGTGTGGTTGTACAATTAGACAGGTGAAGTCATTGCACGCATTGCAGTACACTTAGTGCTTAATGACACCTTCAACGCAGTCCCTTGGGTAGATATATATTGCTCTATTAATTATATAAATTGTAATACAGTAGACAAATGGAAGAAGTACGCGAAGTTAATGATTATAGTTACAAATGTTCCCCATAGATTGTGCCACTAATGGCCACAGTGGCAGTGACTAGTGAATAATGCGGTGTACAGTAGAGCGACACATTCCTTTCGGCGATAAAATGCTTGACAGAGCGTTCTGTGATTTTATACACTGTCACGATGTACGAACCATCTGTCGGCCACAGTTCAGGTATCTGTCTACACACAACTTCATGTAACAAACTCTCGACCAAAATTCAGGTCTCTGTCTACGCACAGCTTCATGTAACCAACTGTCAGTTACAGTACAGGTGTCTGTCTACGCACAGCTTTACGTAAACAACTGTCGGCTACAGTTAAGGTCTCTTTCCACACAAAGTGTCATATAACCAACTTTCATCCACAGTTCAGATCTCTGTCCACGCACAGCGTCAAGTAACCAACATTCAGCCACAGTTCAGGTCTCTGTCTACGCACAGCTTCATGTAAGCAAATGTCGGCTACAGATCAGGTCTCTTTCCACACAAAGCGTCATGTAACTAACTTTCATCCACAGTTCAGATCTCTGTCCCCGCACAGCGTCAAGTAACCAACATTCAGCCACAGTTCAGGTCTCTTTCCACGCACAGCGTCATGTAACCAACTTTCAGCCACAGTTCAGGTCTCTGTCTAAGCACAGCTTCATGTAACCAACTGTCGGCTACAGTTCAGGTCTCTGTCTACACACAGCTTCATGTAACCAACTTTCAGCAACAGTTCAGGTCTCTGTCTACCCACAGCTTCATGTAACCAACTTTCAGCCACAGTTCAGGTCTCTGTCTACCCACAGCTTCATGTAACCAACTTTCAGCCACAATTAGGTCTCTGTCTACTCATAGTTTCATGTAACCAACTTTCAGCTACAGTTAAGGTCTCTGTCTACGCACAGCTTCATGTAACCAACTTTCAGCCACAGTTCAGTTCTCTGTCTACGCACAGCTTAATGTAACCAACTTTCAGCCACATTTTAGGTCTCTGTCTACGCACAGCTTCATGTAACCAACCTTCAGCCACAGTTCAGTTCTCTGTCTACGCACAGCTTAATGTAACCAACTTTCAGCCACATTTTAGGTCTCTGTCAACGCAAAGCTTCATGTAACCAACTCTCCATCAAGTTCAGGTCTCGATCTACGCACAGCTTCATGTACCCAACTTTCAGCCACAGTTCAAGTCTCTGTCTACGCAAAGCTTCATGTAACCAACTCTCGGCCACAGTTCAGGTCTCTGTCTACGCACAGCTTTATGTACCCAACATTCAGCCACAGTTCAGGTGTCTGTCTACACACAGCTTTATGTACCCAACTGTCGGCCACAGTTTAGGTTTCTGTCTACGCAAAGCTTCATGTAACCAACGCTCGGCCACAGTTCAAGTCTCTGTCTACGCACAGCTTTATGTACCCAACTTTCAGCCACAGTTCAGGTGTCTGTCTACACACAGCTTTATGTACCCAACTGTCGGCCACAGTATAGGTTTCTGTCTACGCAAAGCTTCATGTAACCAACGCTCGGCCACAGTTCAAGTCTCTGTCTACGCACAGCTTCATGTACCCAACATTCAGTCACAGTTCAGGTGTCTCTCTACACACAGCTTCATGTACTCAACTTTCAGCCACATTTTAGGTCTCTGTCTACACACAGCATCATGTAACAAACTTTCAGCCACAGTTCAAGTCTCTGTCTGCTCACAGCTTCATGTAACCAACTCTCGGCCACCGTTCAGGTCTTTGTCTACTCACAGCTTCATGTAACCAACTCTCGGCCACAGTTCAGGACTCTGTCTACGCACAGCTTCATGTAACCAACTCTCGGCCACAGTTCAGGTCTCTGTCTACGCACAGCTTCATGTAACCAACTCTCGGCCACAGTTCAGGTCTCTGTCTACGCACAGCTTCATGTAACCAACTGTCGGCCACAGTTCAGGACTCTGTCTACGCGCAGCTTCATGTAACCAACTCTCGGCCACAGTTCAGGTCTCTGTCTACGCACAGCTTCATGTAGCCAACTGTCGGCCAGAGTTCAGCACTCTCTTTACGCACAGCTTCATGTATCGCCGTCAGTATCTCTACCCAATAAGCCGGTTTACATTCGATCACCAATGAGATACTGTAGGGTGCGTTATTTTACGCCGTTTTCCTTAAACTATGATAGGCCTTGCCAGAGCTTACAGTTTCGCATGCTCAATGATCAACTTGTTCTTCAGCTTCTGCTCCTACCTTACAAATAAAACGGTCTTTCGGAGTTATAAGGAATAGTCAGTGCCAGAGTTTATGAACGTACTGAGGTCATCTCTAAAGTAATCATTTGTGACAGATTTTAACTAAACTCGCAATATGTCCGAAGGGTTTGTAGGATAGAACAGGAAAACCTCACCCAATAGGTGTCGTTCTAAAACATGCGGACACACAGGCAGACAGACATACAGACAAACATAACTGAGGCTTTGTAATTTCTTTCCGAACACGCATAATTAAAATTAGATTTAAGAACAGAAACAGAAATCTTAGAGAAGATCAATAATCCTATATTAATGCTGCAAAAATTTGTAGTTTTACAATATTATTGTTATTCTTATTATGTTCGTCATCACATTTAAGTAGGGTTTTTATTATTTATACCTAAAACAAACCATGTTTCTACGGTATATAGTGTTGCAGATAAACTGTATTTACAATTTAAGGTGCATGTAATGTTATTTCTCATGTTGAATATTTTGTACTCTTACATCAGTACTGTCCGCAATATGTGTACAATGCCCAATATGGCTGTTTTCTGTAGTTCCTTGATGTCGTGCTTTACTGGTATGTTGCTGTGGTATTTTCTGAATGATTTTGAGATGGTTCCAGTTGCCCCTATTATTACTGGTATCATTTTTGTTTTTATATTCCACATGCGCTCTATTTCTATTGTAAGGTCTTTATATTTTATAATCTTCTAGGCTTGTTTCTTGATCAAATTCCTGTCTCCTGAAATTGCAACATCTGTTAACAGACATGTTTCTTATTCATTATCACTGATTATGATGTTTGGTTTATTGTTAGGGATGGTTCTGTCGGTTTGCACTTATCGATTCCATAATGTTTTTACCTTACATTCAGGACTTGTTTCTACTAATTTTGGTGCATGCTCATACCAGTGTTCATTGTCTAATTTTACCATTATTTCCGCTCACATATTACAGTGTAGTTGAGCACACATTCTGTCATGTTCCTTTATGAGTTGTTCTTTTGCCAGTATTGGCACTCTGATATTACGTGTTCTACTGTCTCATCAAATTGTTGACATAGTTAGCATTTGCTGCCTGTTTCTCTCTGTGATATTTTCGTTGCATGACATTTTGTTTGTAACGCCTGATCTTGTGCTGCTACACTCTCACTCTCAGTTTCTCCTTTCAAATCACCCCTCGACAGCCACAGGAACGCGTCTTCTTCATTAACAATCTGCCTGTCTAATATACTCGTCATGCCTTAAATTGCTTTTCCATTTTTTCTTTAAGGACTCTCCTAACCTTGCTTTTGTTCTGCCTTTCTTTATGGATGAAAAATGTTTTGTACTTTGATACTCTTAAGTGCCAAAGATTACTTTAGACGCTGTTGTTTGGGCCTAAACTTATTTAATTTTTGTGATAAGACAGTACAGGATAAACTGAGTCACGTGAAAATCTGTAAACATTACAGAACAGTTGCCTTTGATATTTTTTTATAATGATAGCATATTTCAAGAATGTTAGTTGTATTGAAGAAGTAAACATGTCCATCTAAACTGCTTATCTCTACTGATTAGTGCCTATCAGTGCTATAATTATGACAGCTATGTGCCAATACTGTGATCTTGCACAGTAGTGTCTATCAGTGCTGTAATTATGACAGCTATGTGCCAGTAACGTGACGCTACAAAATGCTTGTCATTAGAAGATGAAGCATGACACACACAGACTGCTGGGTATTTTAATATACTGCTGTATCTGACACCTCTCTTATTAACAGCATGTGAAGGTACAACTGTTCTGTATACAGCTTCAAGAAGTACAGCAACAGCTGTTACAACTGTGACACACACAGACTGCTGGGTATTTTAATGTACTGCTGTATCTGACACCTCTCTTATTAACAGCATGTGAAGGTACAACTGTTCTGTATACAGCTTCAAGAAGTACAGCAACAGCTGTTACAACTGTGACACAAACAGACTGCTGGCTATTTTAATGTACTGCTGTATCTGATATCTCATATAAGTTAGTAACAGCAAGTGAAGGTACAACTATCCTGTATACAGCGTCAAGAAGTACAGCAACAGCTGTTACAACTGTGACACACACAGACTGCTGGGTATTTTAATGCACTGCTGTATCTGACACCTCTCTTATTAACAGCATGTGAAGGTACAACTGTTCTGTATACAGCGTCAAGAAGTAGCAAGCAAAGCTGTTACAACTGTGACACACACAGACTGCTGGCTACTTTAATATTGTACGTTGTGGCACAGCGTAGTCTGGTAGGTGGGTACCAGTGTTTCGGAGAAACATGCTGGCTCCATTTTCTGGCAGTTTTAGTTTAATTTGTCTCTTTACAAGCAGTGAAGACAAATAGGGGGAGTGGAGGTACAGCTTCACTTATCCCTAACCTTGGCATTAAACTGGAGTGGTGGTTAAACTCATGAACCGGCCTCTGTACAACCTAAGAAATAAATACGAGGCTGGGTGGGCTCCCGCGAATATTTAGACATTTTGCAGAAGAGAAACTTCACATGCCAGTTCCGGATTCGAACCCTGAACAGTCTAGTTCATAACCTACTCACTACACTGAATACCTATGTATGTTGGCACATATATATATATATATGAAAGTGTACATATTTATTAAAACAATGCCTGAAAAACTGATGTCCAAGTTTCATGTTTTGCTATTAGGTGTTAAAAGACATCGTGCATGGTTGATGGATACCACCGTTTCTGAGGAATGTACTACCTCCATCTTCAGGGTAACTACACAGTGTCATTACCTATAAGGCCACAGGATGTAGGATAAATCTGTATGTTTTAATTTTCAGCTCTTTTTGAACGAAATGTAAAAGTGCGCCTATTGGTGTTGCCAAGTCTGTCTGTCGATCCGCGTGTCCGCATGATACAACACGGTAAACAATGAACACATTTTATTCCATTTGGTATTGGAGAGTTAATAATGAATGCAGCTGTTTCTCGACTCCAACGTGTGCCTTCATGTTGTGTGCAGGGACAAATTAATTTGAATTTATTATATTTTCTACAGGTTTATCAAAAGAGTTTATGAAAAGTAGAATAGGCCTACATAGACTAACTAACTAACGCCATGGAGTAGCGTCCTTCGTGTGAAGCTAACAGGTCCTCAGCTAGTCAAGAAATTCCCCGCGTTTTATGGAACCCGAAGGTTCATCACCGCATTCACAAGAGCCTGCCACCTGTCCCTATCCTGAGCTATATCAATGTAGTCCATGCCTCCCATCTCACTTCTTGAAAATCCATTTCAATATTATCCTCCCATCTACGACTGGGTCTTCCAAGTAGTCTTCTTCCCTCAGATCTCCCCACAAAAATCCTGTATGCACCTCTCCCCTCCCGATACGTGCTACATGCCCCACCCACCACCTTCTTGATTTGATAACCCGAATAATAATTTGTGATGAGTAAAAATCATTAAGTTCCTCATTATGTAGTCTTCTCCACTCCTCTGTTACCTCGTCCCTCTTAGGCCCAAATATCCTCCTCAGCACCATATTCTCGAACATTCTCTGCCTATGTTCCTCCCTCAGTGTCAGAGACCAAGTTTCACACCCATACAAAAAGCAGGCAAAATTAATAATTCTGTATATCTTAATCTTTGTATTTTTGGATAGCAAACTGGAAGACAGAAGATCCTGCACCGAATGATAACAAGCATTCCCCGACTACATAGACTATGTTATAAACCTCAACAGTTGTGGCATCCTTTTCGAGAAGCCCATGACAATGTTCCTGTAGCATCTAAACGTGTCGCTTGATTGTAAAGATCGAATGATACACGACTTTAGAGTTTGTTTCGTGATTGTGGTAAAAGATAATCTTTACCTCCGCACAATACAAAGACATATTTTGGAGTAGGAATATAACGGGCTGTCAGATGGCCAGATGGCCAGAATGCCTGCTTGTTTAGATACTGTATTGTGCAGTTATGTCAACACGATCTGAGTACCAGGTCCGGTTTTAATAAGTTTTATTTCATGTCTCTGAAACCTTCCTAAACTTCTGACTATAAAAAGCAGACCTGAGTTGTCATAAGTTGATGCATGTTTGCCCAGAAACAATGCATTTAAGCATTAGTGAATATCTAGGCAATTTTAAACTTTGCATTGAGGTTTATTGTGGATGTAATTAATTTCGTGTGCGATATTTTAGGCCTGTGTTCTATTTACTGGTATTAGGTTTGGTAAAGTGGAATTATGTGAAATGAAAGTACATTTTGTTCGTTGAACTGGTGTCATGTTTGGCGAACTTGTGTGTACAGTAAGTTTTATATTGATATTTGCGGAGGCGGATTTATGGTGTGTTTTCTGTCAGACCTCTTGTAAGTTGTTAAGTGAGATGGTATTACTCGTGTGTTTGTGAATCGATGTCAAGTCCGAAGATCGGGGTTTGTGTTCGGTGACGGTGCGTTATGTTCGGTAAGCTGACATGTTTGCTGAACTGGCATTATGTTACGTGACCTGATATTGTGCTGGGTTAACTCGTGTTATGTTCAGTGGATTTGGATTGTTTAAAATTTTCCCCGGCAATAAGCTGGGTCAATGTTCAGTTAAAAGCGGAAAAAGTACATGTGTATAGTAAGTAAACACAGTAAATCACCCCTTTATAAGATGCATTTATGGGAAGGTCAGTCCATTCGGAGCACAGCGCCTCGACGAAGCACCTCCAGCGGACTCTGTTCCCAGCTACTGCCCTGGCCACTCCCCAAGTCCTTCACATTGCATCAGCGTCCTCCTCTATCGTTCTGCTCGTGCTCCTTCTCGGTCTTCCTGTCCCTCGTTGTCCTTGGAGGTTCCATCTCGAAGCTTGTTTCTCTATGGCAGAGGAATCCTTCCTCAGGGTATGTCCAATACACTTCCATTTCCTCAGTGTGGTTTGACTTGCCACTGGTTTATTTTGAACATTACAGGTAGCATTAGTCCAAAATATGTTAAACATTTTCCCAAGGCACCTGTTTATAAACGTTTGTGATTCTCTTTGTAACCTTTGATGATTCACATCCACTTTACATTAGCCTACTTCTGAAATTCTCAATTTTGCTACAATAGATATATCCCTAGGCTTCTATACTTGATATATTTTAATAAAGTATGAAGCTGCTTTTTTCAGTCCGCATCTTCACATCTTTCTGTGCCCAACCAGTGTTTGTCAGCACACTGCCCAAGTGAAAGAAAAAAATTCTTCAATGATTTATGCGAAACTTTGCGAAAATCGGGTGACAATACTTTCTGAATCGAATAATAGCATACAATTCTCGAAAGTGTTCTCCAAATTTAACAACGAACGTTCTTTGGTCTGTTATTCTTATGTTCACATTTTTAAGGTTCTCGGCGTTTTTATATGCCTTATATCAAGGTCTACCTACCTTCGGTGACTTAGTATCCGCGACTAAACCGCTCGACAGATATTTTCTAAGTGTGATTTAGTGTTTTACATTTCCAGTTTATAGCAAAGCCGCAAATGCATTTTTTACGCACCAAAATCAAAACTTTCTGCAGTTCGATAAATACCCCGCAAAGAAGTTTAATGAAAAACGCCTGGAATTTAATACTCCTACTACATACTTTCTGGAGTACATGGTTTCAAATCTTGCTAAAATATACATGTATAACAGAAGTCTGCACGGAGCCATCTGAGAGACGGTAAGGTACCGGCTGTGCACATGAGATGAGGCCGTCTCGGAGACGATTAGGTAAGCCATGGGGTTAACCACGGCGCTTGAGGGGGGGGGGGGGAGAGGGGCGGTCAACGTCGCGCCACGGCCGTTCCACTTCTGCGAAAGGGCCACAGGACCGGTCTGGACGGGTAAACACGCGTCGTCCAACACGCAGCGAGTCGCTGTATGGACTAGGCTATCCCGGCCCCGTCAAAAAGTAGGTGCTATTTGCCAGTTGACACAACACAATATTCCAGAAGACTTGAATCTTCAGCGACCCCGCTGTGACAACTTCAAATCTCCCAAGCTTCATTTCTCTTACCTAATTTGGATTTAGTCACATTGTACATACACACGCTCGCGCGTTAGACATACGCACGCATAAATAATTACACTTTTCTTTGAATTTGGCAGTTGATACTCTTGTATGGCAGTTATAGTTATAATTTCATACTGCCAAAATTAAAAATAAATTCGAAAATAAATAAATAAATATGGTTGCGTGAGAAACAGGTTTACATATAACACTATATTTTTACTTAAAAAAATATATAATAAATAATAAATAATAAAAAATATACAATGTACAGTGGAACCTAGAATACTCGTAATAATGTAGATACCATTTGGAAATGCTAAAATACTTTATCTCCTTATCATCCCATCAGTCTCATTTCATTTATGTGCGTTAGTGTACAGAATACTAGTAACTGTATAACGCACTGGCCTAATTAAAGTGTGAATAGTATGTTCTCCCAATAATGAGCACAAATACGACTTAATTAAATTATGACGTATAGTGTTACACATTATTATCTTTCTAGCCGAATGCAACTGTGCATAGTGTTTTGCTTTCGTATAATACGTTACAGAGTGTCTTTCTTACATATAATACAAAGCGCACAAAGATGTTACTAAAGCTGAGAGATTAAGGAGTTAGGTTGTATAAATTTTAAGACCATGATAACCCAGGGCTGATGATTTTAACTTTTCTTCATCTTGTGCTTGAAAAAAAAATATATGAAGTCAGACATAAAGAATTTGAAAAATGCCATACTTTCATTTTATTATATTTTCCTACACGTAGTAGGTATACTGACTAGGCTATGCACTGGATGATCGGGATTCGATTCCCGCTCTGGGACTCAACCAGCTTCTTATTCAGTGTGTACCGGCGATGAAGCTGCCGGGGCATGAAGCTGACCACTCACCTATGCCTAGTGCCTAGGTTAAGAATGCGTTCAGCTATACCTCCCTTCCCCCTGTATGCCTTTATGTTGTGCTCAGGGACGATTTTACCTTTATTATTTCGCAACTTAACAGCCAATTATCGTGTTGTCGTCTGGTGGCAGCAGCTGGAAAGACAAACCCACGTGCGTACAGTCATATAGTGCGTGGTTGTATGCATGGATAGGAGTCCAAGTGCCTTTGATCCATTGTATGCAAAGAGTAACGCGCGATTCAATGGATCCACGGATTAGAGTAATGTAGAACACCAACCGTTGTATAATGGTCTGTGGAATAGATAATCCGTGCCCTCGCGCAAAATGGTTGCATGAAGCGTGGTTAAACGAAATTTTAAGTACTTAGAGTGCCCGAACATGTAATGCTTATACTCACTAGAACAATTAAACAATTTCTGCGTATATTATCAAACCGGATTTTTTGTGTTTCTGCAGCACAAAGTGATTTTTTTGGGACTAAAATGGTTATTACCATGCAGAATGCAAATGAGAGCGCAGGAGGAATGGGGTTGGTGGAAGGCGGAGATGAAGGAATAACAGTGCAGACCAGGGTGCAGTATTTACCTTCTCCAACAAAATCTCAAAATGACAAGAAGGAATACAAGTAAGTTTGTAATGCCCTGAATATTTTTTCGTGTAAAAAAATTGTCAGCAACCTGACCACTCGTTTTCAAATTCTGGTATGATCTTTGTGTCCGAGAATAGTCTAATAGTAAACTGCTGAGAAGATTGCCATGTAACTGAATAAGACGTTATGGATACTAGTCTGGACTAGATCGAGGTTGTATTTACAGGAACTGATCAATTGCCCATGCAGGCGAATGGAATGCATTAAAAAGGTGCAGTCGTCCCTGTCCACTCCATGAAGGCATACAGGGCTAGTAGAGGTATTGCTACACGCATTCTTAACCACGGCAATGGAAGTGAGTGGTCATCTTCATGCCCTGGCTGCTTCACCCACGGCAAAGAACTATGGTACCCCAGTGAATAGGAGGAGGGGTGGGCCCCAGAATTGAGTGTCCTAAAGTAAAATTTATCTGCTTGCTTTGTTAAGCATCATGCCATGAAGGAATATCGGAGAGTTGAGGTATAGCTGTTTGCATTTATAACTTCCATACTGACTTGAAGTGAGACCTCACCTTCATGCTGAGGCCACTTTACCCCTTAAGAAAAGAGCCTGTGGTATCCAGGAAGTTAGGTGGGCATAATGCAGAAGAGAAATTGTCCTCGGGAATTGATCTGCAAGTCCTTTGTTGCCCAGCCCTTAATCTAGGTGTATTACTGACTCATGAGCTTGAAAAGTAAACTATTGTTATTGTTGCATCCATTGTCAGTATTTCTGTTGATGGTAGGTTACCTCTCACCCCACCCACATCCACTTTAAGTTCATAATGGCAAAGTAATTTGTTGTTTTGATAGAACATTGGCACTTTGTGGAAACCTCAAGATATAAGTGAAGAGACTAACTGAACTATACACATATTTACAAAAAGAATATATGTATGTGTGCATGTGCACACACACAGACACACGTGCACACACAGTAGTCATACATGAAGGAAATCAACCACTGGGGAACTTAAATGAGTCTTGAGGTTTGGCTGGCCAAGGGGTGTAAGGTGACCATAAATGGAGTAAATGTGGTTTCAGTTATTCTGTGATGTTTCACTTTAGATTTTTATGTGTCTAGTGAGATCTGGGTAGTTGTGAATAGCTGAGTCTGGAAGCACTTGTGACCTGTTACAGATGCTGCCTTGGGATATAAGTGAAGGGACTGATGAAGACCATAACAGACCTAAGATCATCTGTTCTCCTAGCTGTGATTTTGTTCTGTACAGTTCTGTTCAGTAGCACTGAAATATGTCAATGTTGAGCTAAGACAATCTTGTAAACATTATCCATGATTTTATGATTTCAGAGTAATTCGCCTGGAAAATGGTTTAACTGCACTACTGATATCAGATGTTCTGCAAAGTGATGATGACTGTATGGAAGAAGATGGTAAGAGTAAACATTAGTTGATTTTATGTATGCTATTGAGTGCAGACAAACATGATACACATCATATCGGCACTGTGCATGAGGAATGTGGAACTTTCAACAAAAATATAATCTAAAACCTCACTTCAGTCTTGTATTCATTTGTACAGTATTGACTGTCAGTGAAATTGAAGGTGGCATTGCTGTGCAGCTCAGTAGTACAAAAAATTGCTCTAGGAACCTGTGGCCATATATTCTTAGTTTTGTCTTCCATTAACATGTTTTGTAGTGTAATACAGTAATTTTTTAAGTGAAAGGGTTCTGTGGTTTGGAAATTCTGGCATAAATGGTTGCTCATGTCTCTCTAATGATCATTTCAAGGTCATGAAATGTGTGTGGAGGATGTCAGAGGTATATTTAAAATTAGGTAAAAAACACTTATGATGTTTCTGCTCCATGACCACGTTAAATAAAGTGGCATTTGTATTTTCTTTTACCTTTTTCATGAAGTGTGTGAGTGTGTGTATTTGGATGGATATATTTGTTTGTTTGTCACATTTTCATTCTGTATATTAAATTACATCAACATAACCAAAAATAACTGTATCAGAAGTTGAACGGTTGTGGAGGTGTTGACATGAGGAAAAAGTGGTCGTCTTGTGGTTCCATGTACTGTACCTGTTGAGCATGATATGTTGTCTGTTCACTTTGCAGGTAGGTCCTTGAGCCAATAGCCAAGCCATGTGCAGCACGTGTAAAGTACTTGGTACCCTCAGGACAATTTTTATGAAACTGGTTCAAGTTTCTCTTACTTATGTCTTAATGTCACTCAGATGTTAATTAGATGTTAAGTGCAGGAGTTAACATTACAGGAACTACAAATTCCTTTTTGTTTTAATACGTATTTTGTAATCAGTAAATGTATAACATCTCTCGTTCTTTCAAATTTCCCTCGCCATTATCTCCATAGCCATTCAGCTTCAGATATAGGTGTTTTTGCTTAGAGGTCTATCGATGTAATTTAACCTAAAGAACATTCTTTCAAAGTATGGGAGATGCCCCAGAAATACCTTGTTTATGTCTTTTTTTGCTTCTGTGCTGTACTTCTCTTAAAGTGTGGTCCTCATGGTTTATGTGGGAATAGGTTGGGGACATCTGGTTTGATCTTACTGTGTGTGAGTGATAAAAGTGAAAGGTATTATGTCTTTAGTGCTTGTTTTTATATAGGTAATGTAATGAGCGATAACTGGAGACAACACTGTCATCTCACAAATGTGAGGTTGATAAAAATGACTTTTTTTTATATATGTAAATAAAGTAATGTAGATATGGAGATTGGCTTGTCCTTCAGCACTGATAAAATTTGTTTTACAGACAAAGGAATACTTCATCAGAGTTGCAGTACTCAGTTTATTGTAATTTAGACAATATTCCTTGAAAATATTCTGTGAAGATACATACTGAAGGTACTTAAATATGACATTTAGGAGGAAAGAACCAAGCAGAAGTAAAATATGTATTAAGATTAAAATGTTTGAAGATGTTAATATATTAGTTATCTGGAATACAGTGGGTATGTTATAAAGGATAAAATAATCAGAAGAAACAATTTTTGGTTATCTGTGTCAGAATTCTTACTGTCACAACCAAATGTCAAAGCATCATTTTTAAAGTGCACAGAAATTAAAATTTATGAAGCACTTGCTATACTAACATTATTTGGGGGCCATGTGTAGGCCATAAGAGGGTAAAATGAACTGAAATATGTTTAATAAGACAGCAGATTACAGGTTCCTGACCATAAGAAGTAATAATAAAAAAATTACAAATTTTGGCTGTAACAGGCATACCATCATATCAGAAGAAACTGTTGGTAGATTGTTCTGGTGGTGTTTTACAATTGCGCATTGTCATACTTTAGTTTGGGGTTAGTGGGCATCCCTGCATTTTAAGTAGATAATAATATTTTAAGGTTTCATATTTATGCCAGGTTTTGGTGTAACATTATTGAACATGAGATGCCATGATATAATTTTGAACTTTTGTGCATTGCCTGAGATTTGTTGAGCCTACATATAGTAATATTATGCTTACAGATTTATCAAGTGAGGATGAATGTGACCAGAGCAGCTCAGATGATTCGGAAATTGATGCTGACTCATGTGATGACGTTGGCCTGACAGAGGATAGTCATGGACCAGAGAAATCTACTTCAAAGGAAGAGAAGTTGGTAAGTACTTTTAACCTTTAGGTGACTGGTTTAGATGCCAAGTGTATCTTATGGCAGCCAAAGTTTTTCTCGCTTAGCATGGACATTCAAATTTCCGAAATGCTGTGATTTAGAAATAAATCATATAAATTAGAGTTCTAACATTGGAAGGTCCAAACAAAAACTGATTTTTAAACAATGAATCTATGTACATGCATACTACTGACTTAGTAGGTAGTATACTATTTTATTTTAATGTGCAATTTTATATTGACATGTCCTATATCAATGTATTGATCAACAGGATAAATAAAATTACAATTACAACTGTGTGATTATTCAGTTTGTATTGGTCTTTATTACACCGCTTCTTTACATATATCCTTCTGTTGTTTTCTACTCCTTCCCTCAGTCTGTACAAGGAGTTACTTTGTTTTCTTTGAAATGTGCCAGACAGGTTTGACAAGGTCTGTACTTTACTCCTCATACAATTGTAATGTAATGGGTCAGATTTTATGACTTTGGTTGCTTTGTGCATCTAGAGAACAATTTGTCCTTTACTAATTCTTTTGAAGGCTAGCTTCCTAGTGAAAAGAAAACCATTTCTGTGTCTGCAGTTACTTTAATGGGTGTCTGTTTTTGTTAATAAATGCTAAAAATGTCCACATGGGCTTGAGAAGATACATTCAATTCAAAACAGAGGCTAAACAGAGACAACATTGTTGAATTGATACTAGACCCAGATTCTGACAGTGAGGTTTCTGACTGTGAACAACCAGACAGTGGTGTGTATGATAACTGACATATGACAAGAAAGAACAGCCAGTTACATCCCATCAAAGGGTTTACAAGCAGGATCAAAAGACGAAGCAGACAGAGAGGGGTGTCCAAGACTAAAATAAAGACGGAAAGTCCTGGGCATTACAACATTACTTCCACATATGTCTGCAGGCAATTAGGCTTGGAGAAAACAGGCGAGTGCAACAAACACCAGGATTTATCTGCTGATTGGTGATAAAACTGGTAATAGACAAAACGTCTTTACTTCTAGACATGACAGTTCTGAACAGCATCCTCTTCTGGACTGCATGTGAGACCAAAATGACAAACAGACTTCCAGCTTCTGACTTCTGACAGAACTTGATTTAAATTGACATTGTGTTGTGTCAACTAGTGATGGTAGTTTTATGTTATGTTCACCGTGCATCTTAGCTGTAAGCTTCAATTCTTTAACCAACGAATGCACCTTATATTTTCTCACTTCTATCTACCCTACATATGTTTCGACCATATTTTGGTCATCATCAGGGGTATACCGATATAGTCACTTCACTGTTCACTCATTCATTAGGTATTAACGTAGAACATTATGCTGTTTACAATAATTGGCAGTCACCAATAGCTAAAAACACAATCACAGTTTCTTCAAGTTTTGAATTGTCTCGGCGTGTATGCTGTTTACAGTAATTCGCAGTCACCAATAGCTAAAAACACAATCACAGTTTCGTAAAGTTTTGAATTGTCTTGGTGTATATATATATTCTGTTAGAAGTTCGGACCACAGCACTATAAGTTGTGAACACAGGGCACTATGTCGTTAAAATTATTAAAATTATCACTTTTAAAATTTGAAATTCAAATTTATTAAAATTGAAATTGTTGGCAGTCGGTCTTGTGTAACTGTTGATGTCCATCCCCTGCTGTTGTATGTCCTGTTGTGTGTTTGTGACTCACAAACAATTAATGCAATTATGGTGCTCATCTAGGTAATATGTTTCTTTTGCAATATGGTGTACACCAGGCCCACTCAACCCATAGCTCACAGGTGACATTTTGCCTGCAGTATGGTGTTATGTTGCCCATGGAGACATTTAGAATGTGAAAATGTCTTTCAACTTTCTCCCTCTCTAAGCTGAGATAGAACACTGAAACAATTGAAAAATTATGAGCTGTTTACTTATGGAGACATACATTACGTTACTAGCTAATTTTGTTAAAATGTGCTTAAAAACATGACACCCTAGCCTAGGTAGTGAATTGGATTTTTTATTACATTTTTCCTATTATTAGTATAATTTTTATTGCACTTAATGAATAGAAAAATACACAGGTAAAAATGTGCATATAATTATAATATTCTTCATTCTGTGTATTGAATTTCATGTTGCCCACATGCAGACCAAATTTTGCTAAGTTGCCGGCACCACACGAAAGGTTGAGCAAGCCTGATGTACACTTTTACCAATTTTATGTTTTATATTGCACTGCATTGAATACAGTTTCAGATTTCAAGAATGCTTTGCAAGAATATTTAGTGTATATTGACTGACAAAATGTATAGTGTATGTACCATATTCCTTGAAGGCCTGAACAAGTTTCTGTTCTGTCATTGATTGAACATTAATTTAGAAAATGTTGGTAGGATAAGTATTTGATAAAGGTAAAATACAGGAGGGAGTAGAGGTATAGCTGCACTCATTTTTAACCTCAGCACTAGATGTTGCAGAGTGGTTAACTTCACACCCTGACCGCTTTACCCCCGGGAAATACTCCAGTACCCACTGAATATAAGGTTGGGTGGGCCCCAGAGCCAGTCTGGCAGTTTTGGAGAAGAGAAAAATCTCTTGCCTCTGCTGGGACTCGAACCCCAGACTGTCCAACCCATAACTAGCCACTATATCAACTGAGCTACTCCAGCTACCAGATAAATATTTGTTATGATTTAAATTCAGTTAGTGTGATGAATCACATATGATAAACACAGTAAAATATGGATTGTGGTCTTCTGGCTTATGACAATGTGTAGTTCTATAAGGTGTCCAACTTTTCTGGCCAAACTTGCTGCCATGAAGGTGGAGGTAGCATGTTTGTGTGAAGTGCTGGTAACCACCTATACACATCTACTTGATGTCTTAACCTGAAAGGTCCTGATCTTAATTTTCACTGCAACAAAAACCTCAAATCTCATCCGTCATAACATCTTGTTTCAACATGAAGAATGCTCTTGGATACTGTAATTGTTTCATTACATTACAATGCAGTGAGAAGTACTGGGAGAACATGAATTTGATGTGAGAATTTAATTAAAACCTAACTTGAGGGAATTTAATGACATGCTTCTTACTGAGGCAGTCCAGGTTTGAAGTTTTGGCTGAGAGACCAGCTGTGCCAAGGTTTCATGGTTTTCTGCAGTCCCTCCAGACCTATTATATATTGTCCTGTCATTCTAAAATGTGTCATCTGTTATAGTGACAGCACCATTAAATAAGCCATAAATGAATAAATGAAACTGATGAAATTTATAAAGAGCAATTTTTCTGTAGGGAGCTTTGAAGTATTCAAAACAGTATATTAACTTGTTGAACTTGTTTTACTCAAATCACCGTTTCACTCATAACAGTATAATAACACAAAAAAAACTTGCGACATTTTGTCTGAGGACCACGAGAAGCACCAACCATGCAGTCGAATGGCGACTTATACCAAAAAGGCACTTGACTTATACTCTTAATCCCAAACATGTTGCAATTTTCCTAGGTTTCTCATTTCTGTGGGCTTAGTGCAGGTAGTTACATTTTTATAAACAATCTCATTTATATAAGTTTTAAAACTTTCGTGGTGACATGATTCAATATAGTCTTCTCGGGCGCACAGCCGCGTCAATTCGTTTGAATACAACGTTTCGGGGACTAGCTCCGTCCCCATCCTCAGGCAAAACTGATCAGTTTTGCCTGAGGGTGGGGACGGAGCTAGTCCCGAAACGTTGTATTCAAACGAATTGACGCGGCTGTGCGCCCGAGAAGACTATATTGAATCTCATTTATATTTAACCACTTTTAATTTTTCTCTCCCCGTTTGTGTTTTTTGCATTTCTATAACAAGTGTCATTCTTTTTGCCTCCACATAGGGGACACAGAGTGGTTATTAAATGTGATAATGTGATAATATGAGTACTTTTCTTACTTTGTACATTAAACACTCATCATTTGAAGTCTGGATAGAGTAGTCAATGTAGTGACTGGGCTACAGGTGAACAATGCAGGTTTCGATTTCTGGCAGGGGCAAGAAATTTTTCCCTTCTGCAAAATTTCCAGACTGGCTTCAGGGCCCACCCAGCCTCCTATTCAGTGCATACCAAGGGTTTCTTTCCTTGGGGGTAAAGCTGCCAGTGTGTGAAATTGACCGCTTGCCTCCATCTAGTACTGAGGTTAAGAATAAGTGGAGCTATACCTGTGCTGTACCCATATGCCTTCATGGTGTGGACAGGGGCGAATTTACCTTTTACACTTGATCATAGGCCCTCCACAACATAAAGATTATGAAACAAAGAACAGTGATTTTCCAAACACATTTGAAGTTTTCAGAAGTCTTTGCACTAGATGATAATTAAACAAAGTCTCTGTACCTGGATTTATAGATCTGCAAGTATATAAACATATATTTAATTAAAATATAATTGAACATACTGCTGAAGACTTGAATACCATTCAATTCTTTTTTTATGTATGTGTTGACTCAGTAGCTAAGTGGGTCGCTCAGAATAGTTCAGCCTCATAGCGACAAATGCGTTCAAAAGCAAGCCCCATTTCTGTCACTTTGTGCTCAGTTCACTGCTCAGAGAACCATACCATAAGCTTTTCCAAAGTGTAGACAGTCATGCATTATGCTGTAAGCTAACTGATGTGAACAACCAACAGCTTCCACTACATCACCTATCTGTATCCATCTGTTGGCTCAGGTCATTGCTTCCGCCTGGCTCACAGCCACACTGTCTTAATTTCCGCTGGGTGACCTGGTTGGTCATCATCTTCCAGTTTTGAACATCCTTGTTCAGATTTTTCAACCCAGTTGTAAACAGTCTTACATAGCAAACTGTTTTTACTGTACACAGCAAGTATGTCTTTATGCATATCCATGACCAAATGTCCTTTTGCCCACAAAAAAGTGACCTGCAATATGCTGTTCTATGATTATGCACTCTGCAGAACAGTCAACATATTTAACCAACTGAGACACACATCACCTACACATGTGCAGTCAACTTGCTGTGTGAAACGATGCTGGAATGTTCTGCCACCTACTGTTGCAAACTCAAACATATTTCTTACTTAAGTATGGTGCTGCATTCGTTCATGACTTACTGACTGACTCACCTTCATATAATGTATACTTCTACAATTTTTATGTTATGATGAAATGCCTCCAGGCTTCGCAGTTCTGGAAAGATGAAGAAGATTAAGAGATAAACAATTTGTACCTGTACGTAGATTTTGCATTCTTGCAGCTGGATATTGTTGATTAATAACGTCAAATTATGTAATTGCTTTGTGTCATAATCTGCAGTACTTAAATACACAATGTTTTTTTTTTTTTTTTGTTTTTCTATTTATATATGCTTGCTAAATGTATGAAAGCATGTTACAATTACAGGCAGCTGTTGGACTTTGTGTAGGGGTGGGAAGTTTCAGTGACCCATGGCCAATACAAGGAATGGCTCACTTCCTGGAACACATGGTATTCATGGGTAGTGAAAAGTATCCAGAAGAAAATGACTTTGAAGCGTTCATTAGGGTGAGCATCTGTTGTTACATAATTTGTGTAGTCATCTGCATTTCTTAATTTTGTTATTCCTTTTGCACTTCATTTTTGTCAGCAGCTTTGCAAGTGCAGGTACACCTTTTGTGAAATTGTATGTTTTTGTTAGTGGTGTTTGTTATGTTTTAGGCTAAGTACAGAATGTTATTAAATGTTTTATTTGCAAGGTTGTGTCCCTGTTGTTGTTATCATCGTTGTTGTTATTATTATTATTATTATTATTATTATTTTACATACATCAATCTCTTCACCAATTAGTGGTTGCAATTCATATCAGAAATTGCTCAGAACATTGTAATACAGAGAGTAGCTTCCCAGTTTAAGGTTTCTTGATTTAAGATTTTCACACACTGTAGTTCTTTTTCTCCCCCCAACCAAAACCCCATATAAGTAATGGATATTTTTTTTTTTCAATTTAAGGTTTCTCAGTTTTAGGGTTTTCCTGTATTTATGACATGAAAATTGAACATCCACATCCTTTTGGAGCCTCAGTTTGGGGTTTGTGTTCACAACTTTGGAGTGTCTGTTGCATAAAGAAGGCCATGATTGTAGGAATTGAAAGTGAAGTGATGTCAGAATCGATTACAAATTACTACAGCAGTGTACTTTTAGTTCATGCTGTTGGAAGAATGGACTCACAGAATGTCTTGTGCAGTGATAACGCAATTTTAGTTTATTTTTCTTGTCTTTTCTTTTGTGTCCCATAAAATAAATATAAAAATATGAGTACAAAATTTATTGAAGGGAAACATTATAAGGTTCAAATTTACAGTGTATTTAATGTTTTTGTAATCACAGTAGTAATTTATGTTTGATTGTGATACAACCCCCACTTAAGACTTTTCTCTTTAAGGTATAAAATGCTCATCTTCCAAACAAATCTTAAATGGGGGTTCTACTGTATTTGTAATTTTTTCTCACAACTTAGTACAATTATACTTGTTTTGTTGCTTTTTTTTTTTTAAATAGAATAGAGGAGGTTCTGACAATGCTACAACAGAGTGTGAATACACAACATTCTATTTTGAATGCCAGGAAAAGTATCTCAGAGAATCTATTGATAAGTTTTCTCAGTTCTTCATATCACCACTGATGAAAAGGGAAGCCATGACACGTGAAAGAGAAGCCATTGATTCAGGTGAGGGCAGCACAGACTCTTAACCCTTGCTGGACTTCAATGTATAGTGCTCACTATCCTAGTGATCCATAAAAAATATATCTTAAGTGTTGGATACCTGTTTGATGAGATGTCTTGTAATCTGAAATGCATGATGTTACCCATTGATACATCACAGATTGAATGTTATGTAGTAGTCTTCAAAATACTCACCAGTGCAGTCCCACATCATGCTGCTTACACTAGACTTGAACTATTATTTTATTTTTTCCTCACGTAGAACAAGTATGGCAATGCAGACACCCCCTGACTTGTGCAATAGTCATGTTCCAGAAGGTCCAACACAAGTCAGAATTGAGTGTACATATGGTCAACTGTGTGTATATGCAGGGGAGTCCAGTTGAAATCCGAATTACAGCACACTGGAATCTGATTGGCCGCAGCATGACAGCCCTACCGTGGGTGTTATCACCCAGCAGTATTCTTCCGCCACCTTCCTGTCATTGCGCTTTCATTTCTGGAAGAAAAAATTCAGCATGTGTTTCAAAAATGTTATTGTTTTATTTGTTTTTTATTTTTTTTTTTAATTGCTTAAGTCTGAAATTGCATAACTTTAAATTGTATAAGTTGGGGAGTGTCTGTATAGCTTGGAGGATTGAACTGGGCACTGAATGCTGTATTTCACTCCAAGATGGCCCAGCCCTTTCACTCAAGTGGTGCACGAGGACAAGTCAGAAGTCTATGTGAGTCATCTTGGTCCCACATTGTGTCAAGAGGAAGCTGTTGAGAGTTGTCATGTCTAAGAAATTAGAAACAAAAATTTGCACTTCCATGTCCAGCGTGTTATTGAGTAACTATTGACCATTCTGTGCCCTAAGTCAGCATATCCCATATGTTTGTTGTAGTCCTGTATGATTGTTGGCTTTATTGCATTTCCATGTTCATCATAGAAGTTACCAGTTGTTGTATTCTCCAGACTGGAAGGTACACTTACTTACCATTTATCTGTCAAGACTGTAGCTGTAGAGTCTTGGAATATCACTTTGTTTGAGTCACGTGTTCTGTGGCAGTGAGTCCTATGGCATTTCGTTGCTGTTAGATCTCACTGCCCTACAGCAGTTGTTTGTCCTTCTGTCAGATCATCACATAAGTCAGGCAATGAAAGGAATTATGTCCATGTCTTGTTACCTTGTCAAGTGTCTGACAGTCACATGAGTTGCTGTCATATCTGCAGTCACACATGTTCTCTCCTTCCCTAAGTAGACATCCATATCATATATTTGTACCCACTCATGTTCTGTAGTTTGTAGATCTTTATTTGTAAGTGTTTGTGCTTGGGTGTTTACCGTCTGAAAGTTATCCTTTCTTTGGACAGTAATGTTACCTCATTCACAGCCAGATATTCAGAAACAGCATAATAATTTGAGTAAGAATTGTTCAGCATGTCAGTAATATGTCGTGGCTTTCATAGTTTGTCACAATTTAAATCAGTAGTGTCAGCAGCTTTATGACTCTTTGAAAAGTGGCGATACCAAAGAATGTGTAGAAACCTGTCAAATGTCATTGTTTTGCTATAAAACAGTGTAAGGAACTGTTCAGTTACAGACTAGTAATCTTTTAGGGTGTCCCACATGTTATGTTCCAGTTGAATAATAATCAGCAGACAGAGAAAGATTTCAGATTCAGTGATGCCAGGTACTAGAAAAGTCTCATTGCCTAATGTGTCCAATTGTTGTTGATAGTACCGATTGGTCTCCTCCACCAGCAGAGTAATAACTGCCGCAAAATGCAACATGAAAACACTGTATGGAGTCAATTCTCAATTTATGTGGGGTGCCATATTTTGTCTTTTGCCATTTGTATTACCATTGAACTGCTGAATATTGGTGTTTTTTGAACCTGTCAGTTGTCACACACTCACCCCCCCCCCCTCCAATTATATTATACACCTGGGGGTGCACATGGGATTATAAGCCTCATCACTATTAGAACTTTCCATTTTCTTGTGTTCTTGGAAACCCCTGGCCATCTCATCATCTGCCAGTTGAGCCCACTTGTACACCCTTTGGTGGGGTGTAACTAGGTGTTTGGCCACTTCTTCTTCTTCCTTGTCAGATATGTCACCACCAGATTCTGGATCAGGTGTAAACTCCAGAGTATCATCTCTATTTAGTCTGTGTCTCTTGGGATTCAAAGCCATGTGCTATCCTGTCCTGTGAAATCTGTTGACACATGTAACACTCAACTGCTTACCATAGGTGTAGTCAGAAGTTTCTGGCACTCTTCAAACCTGGACATAAATAAATTTTCTTATATAAGAGTGAAGCCACTGGTACCAAAATAATGGATGTACCTTTAAAAGATGCTGTATAATAAAGACTGATGTGGACGGAATATTGACATGTTGGCGTAGAAACCAGCAGAGTCACTTTTAAAAATCTGTTTCTCATTTGTGAATTAAATAACCATGCCAAGCATGAGAAACTCCAGCCAGGATGATGTTACTTTGGCATTTAAATTCTGCAGCTGAAGGTTGACCACTGGGCTTTGCCTGATGTTTGGCAATATCTTAAAGAATAATCTGTTTAAACAAATTTAAATAGGGAATAGCAGTGCCAAGTACAAAAGAAAATTTTGTCTAGTTTTCAAAGTCGCAGGGGAGAACTGTAAAATCAGTATGAAGAAAATACAACCATATGAAACATAAGAGCTGTTCATCTCCTATATTGAAAACAGACTGCAAAATTTCATAATCATTTATAGTAATGTTTTCAATCAACCCATTGTTCTGTCCACTTGAGAAGTGCCAGCAGAAATTTGAGGTTTTGTTACTTCAGTAGTTTGGATTCTAGAGCTGTTGTGTGTTTTATGTGCAGTAGTGTTTATTTCTGTAAGTAATCTGCTGCAGATGTCAGTTACAGAGGTTTAAAAAGCAAATTTTGAAGCTGTTTAAGATATCACTGTGTATCATGACTAAGTTGTGTGGTGTAAAAATTTGGTGGCGCAGGTACAGAGACGTTACCAATTTGTAAAACTATACCTTATTGTAAGGTGGCCGGTTTGTGACATGAACCTTGCAGGTCAGCTGAATGGGAAGTAGGGAAGTGTATACATTTGTCATGATGAACTTTATTATTGGAATGCTACATTCTTCCATATTGTTACAGAGTTCCAGGGGGTAGTGCAATCAGATGGAAGCCGCAAGCAGCGATTCCTTTGTGGTTTGGCTCATTCTGATAATCCTGCAAGAAAATTTGAATGGGGCAACTTGATAACATTAAGAGATAACATAGATGATGATGACCTATATGAAGCAGTTCATGAGTTCAGGAAAAGGCATTACTCATCACATCGAATGACACTCACTGTTCAGGTTGTGTGAAATTTCCATTTATTGGCCATGTTTTGTATTGAGCAAAAAGAGAGAGAGGAGGAGAGGAATTGCCAATGTGAGAGTCCATCAGTATAGGATTATAAAATTTTCATGAGTCAGACTATCGCATTTGTGAAGAATAAACTTATCATCTTGTTTTGTGTTTACTTTGTGTTATATTGATAAGAGTTGACTGTTCCCAAATCATCTTCTTCCCCCTTCCCTCCTTCCTTCCTCCTCCTCAGATGTTTTCACTGCACATGGGTTACCTTCCACCCAAGCCTTGTAATCTGTCCATCTGCATCTTCCCAGAGCTCTTCCTGTGTAATTTCATCCCACATTCTACCCCTGTTCTGTGTGACACCTTTCCTAGCCTGTTGTTCCCACCTTGACCCTAGTTTTCCTCTTCAGCTTTCTCTTTTTTACTTTTGTATTCAGAACCTTGGGATCCTATATCCACACCTTATTCTGTTACTCGTAAATTTAGCCATATACATTTTGCACTTTTTTTTTTTAAGTATACATACATTTACCTTGAACTAACTGGCCATGGTTTATGTTGTTAGACATTATATGGACTTCTGCTTTCCTCAGGCTCGAATGCCAATGGAAACATTGGAATCAATGGTGGTTGAAGGTTTCTCAAGTGTCCCCAACAATCGTCTGCCGCCAGATGACTTTAAGAAGTTTGCCAATTTAGCCTTCAGCACTTCAGAGTTTAAGAAGATGTATTGGGTCAAGCCAGTTAAGGACATTTGTGAGGTTAGTGTGTCTTGCATGAAAGGCTGATATGTCATAATGAATATCTAAGTTGTCATGTGGGAAGGGTTAAGAAAGAGATGTGGCATTTTATTTCTTTAATCTTCTCATCAGGATCTCATAATAATATATATGATTTTATCTTGTGTAAGAGGATTGCAGTGCAGATTTTTCTATGAACCTTGTATTTTCCATAGGTGGTGTTGACTTGGGCCTTACCTTCCATGTTACATATGTACCGATCAAAGCCATGTGAATACATATCATCACTGGTCGGACATGAGGGGAAGGGATCTCTTCTTGCCTATCTGCGGAAGAAGTAAGTTTAGCAATAGCGACATAGTGGGACTTATCCTTTATATAACAATATTTAAAAATCTTGATTTTTTTATTTATGTGTTGGAATTCCTTCTAGTGGCAAGTTTTTGAAATTCCATAATCTGGGCACATAATTTGTGGTAAACTGAACAAAATACTTGTGGGGTTTAATGAATAGCAGTTTTTAACATCACATGCATACTTGTTCTTTTATCATGTAACATTGTTCTTCTGTGTGCCATGTAACAGACCTTAACATGTGAGAAATATCAGGTACATGAAGGTGGGAAGAATACCAGTTACCATTAACTATGAAGTGGGCTTGTACTTACATAACACAGAAATACTATAAAGGAAAGTAAATTTCTTGATTTAATACCATGACATGTGTGGAGCTGGTTGTATTTCAGTTATTGAAACAAGAAGTGTTATATTGCGTATAACCTCAACTTCCCGACCTTCAGACTGGGATACGTTCAGATTTGCCAGTGATGAATGTAATTTTTGGACATCAGTGTCTGCTGCTTCAGTCTGTTCAGAAATTTGCTTTTGACCCTTTTGAGCATTGCATATGTACCTGTACATTCACTTGTAGTCTCAGATTGCTGTGTCTAAGTGTATACTTTTGCGCAAGAAGCCTATAGGCTCAGTTGTAGTCATATTGCTGCAATTAAAGAATCACTGTGACATCATCATATGTAAATATGTGTGGCATTATTAGCTGAAGGAAATGTTTGTGTGCAAGAATAATATAAGAAACTATCTGTGACAAAAACAAAAACTATTTTAGGACAAAATGCTGTATAAAACATGGGCAATTCTCCATTTATTTTTGAGAGACAGAAATTAAATAGTTTTGGTGATCTTTCTCAAGACAGGAAATGTATTTATTCTGGGAAGTTTTAAGACTGTGACAACGGCATTTGTACATGATTTACAAAAACACACACAAGCCATTCTTGTTAGTGGAGAATATGTGCATTGTTCAGAAACCAATGTCAGAGATTTAAGTATTGCTTTCTTGGCTAAACTTTGCTGTGTTTATAAATGTCAACATGTAAGAAATGAATCACACAGAATTTTTATGCATATGTATTATTTATCTCCATACAGATTTTCACCTGCCAAACTCAGTGGTTCTGTCAGTTCAGCATAAAATGAAACATTGAATGTATTGAAACAAACACACCACACATAAGTTTCCTGAAAGGAGCGTGTATTGTATTATATTTGGGAAGCTAAATTTTACTCTAGACTGATAGGCCTATGTTACAATATGTTCTTTTGATAAGTAGGATATGAGAACTCCATAAAGTATTTTAATGGGCAGACAGGCATTAATTTGTTACCATCCTTGTTTCCATCTACAGTGTCTGGGCTGTTGACATATATGCTAGCAGTGGAGTGTATGGATGTGAGAACAATTCGATGTACACACTGTTTTCAGTAACTATTTCACTCACTTCTGTTGGATTGATACATTTGCATGAGGTATGTATGTACTCTTGATAGTACCTAGGATTGACGTCAAGAAACTTGCTCCTTTGTAGTGGAGTATTTATATAGCAGCTGGGTCTAAAAATCAGAATATTTTGGCATAAAAAATGAATGTCCTATTATCCAGCATGTTGTTAACAGTGCTGGGACATTATCTTTTAAGCACATCTTCTGTGGTGCATTCCTGTTCCTTTCATAGCCAATAAGTATTCCACTGATCCAGAAATTCCCTATTGTGTACTTCAAATACACACAAATGTTTGCCATGGGACTGTATATCAGAGCCCTAAAGTTTAGGTGGATTCTGACATGACCTTTTAGACATGAGCAGTGGTCTACTTGTTACCTACAGGTGATGACTGGCCTCTGTTCTGCTGGTCATTGCCGGGAATTGTCATCTCTCCTCGAAAGACCTAAGCCATTTGTACACTGCAACCCATCACATGGTCATGTCCCTGCAAGCTTACCTTTTCATGTTGCACGTTCATGAGATTGTCCCACTCAGTTGTACACAGAAATTTCAAGTTCACTTGGTCTTCAGGCTGTGACAGCCTGGTGTGCCCAAGTCTGTTGTACTGAGCAGACTTATTGAGATAAATAAATAAGAACAGTTGTTCTAGACCATTATTTGGCAACACTGTTGGGACACCAAATTAGAAGCAAATGCCACAGGCACTGAGAGGTCATTTTTTTAGTCTTTCTTTTTTTATAAGGACAGATTTTTTATAGTTTCATATGTGTGTATATATCTGACCCCTCTGCCCTGGTAACATTTATACCAGTTGACAGATTTTGATGTATCTTGATATGAGGTGATTCCAGTATGTGGCCATCAGCAATTTCACGCGTTTTGAATATCCAGCTGTCAGTAATGCTAATGTGGTGGCCATGCAAGTTTGAAGGGCGATGTGACATTAGTACCACTTGATAGAGGAATGTGGAATGTTTTGTAGAAAAAATGTGTATGAAAAATATGCAGATTTTGTTGAGATGTCTTTGTGCCATATAATACAGCGTGCAAACCACATGAATTCTGTAATTACCTTTTGTTTGATAGTAATGAATGATCCATTAGAGCTAGGCATCTGAAGTTTTACACTCAAATAAATTATAAACATATCTACATATTTAGTGCCATACATTTTTCTGTATGCAAAGCATTATAAACATGATTACAGGAAGAGGCTTTGAGGTTATATCTGACAAATTTACCATGCTTGGGACCTGTATTGGTGGAAATTGTGACCAGAAAAGATCACTAAATTGTGTGATTATTGCTTTATAGTTCTAGCTGGTCAGAATCAGTACAAATGGAAATGCTGTGTAGCAGTGGGGCACAAACTTGTATGATTATCAGTTTACTGTGCTAACTAACTTTACCTCGTAAATTTAAATATTTGAAGGAAAGTACAATTTCTTCCCAGCTTTTCATTTTTGTCTTATAAAAGAGGAGGATGAAGGAAATGAAAATATAAGGCTGTTTTTGTTATGTAATTGGATTTTTGAGAGGAATGCCGTTTATAAAATGTTTGCCAAATATTAGGTGTAAAGCTGGAGAGCTGGATTCGTATGGTAGCTCAGTAACCAGGTATTTAATATTAGAATGAAACAGAATCATAATATTTTATGTTGTATATACCATGTATTTTATCATGAGTTTAAGTCAAAACCAACACATGCACAAGATAATTAACATGTATAAGATGTATTTACAACCCCTACATATGTTTTGGCAAATAAATTGCCATCCTCAGGGGGTATCTATCAAAGAATTACAATCATGTACTGCATCCAAATACACAATAGGTGTCAGCGTCTTAGTGTTGTAGAAACTTGTCGTTGCATTTCTTCTCTGATATTTTTAAGTGTAAAGTATAAATTAATAAACATAGGCTCTTCAGTTACATTAAATTTAATTTTAAATTTATGTACAAAGTATACACAGTTGTATGGATCCCATAACTGAACATGCACATTGACATTGTGTTAGAAAATAGTTGTAATGTTGGAATGTTTCTTTCTCATTATATTTAAGGAATTCTCGAATTTGAAGCTTGTGTATTAAAAATTATATTTTTGGTTTTGTACATGGAACATGTTTGGTAATGTGTAGGTCTTGAATGCTGTATTTGGCTACATAAAAATGCTGCAGAAAGTTGGCCCTTCAGAACGTTTCTTCCACGAGTTAAAAACCATTGAAGAAACTAAGTTTCGATTTGCTGAAGAAGTTTCTGCAGTTGAGTATGTTGAAGAGCTGGCTGAGAATATGCAGCTTTATCCACCAGAAGATTATATCACAGGGTCTGAACTATTCTTTGAATATGACCCAGAGGTAAGGTTCTTTCTACAGGTATCATGTGGAAAATGAAGGCCAGGACTTAACACTGAATAATGCCTGGATTGTTGCATACAGAGGTGTATGATGTCCAACGAATTAAGAGTTTCATCTGTCTCCAATCAAAAATGTGAATGTATGTGCATTCACATTCAAGATCATAGCAAGATGAGAATATCTGACCCTGAAAGTATAAACAAACTTCCTTGATTCCAATTTATCAGTATTTTTTTCTCACCTAAAAATTTGGTTTGTTTGCTGGTATTGAGTTATCATACAGGCCATGTTTTCCTTGATAATGTTATGAATCTCTTGAATACTCAGATTGTAGTGAGCTCCATGGAGCAGTTAGTGGATCCAAATCTGTATACTTTCATTAATTCTTAGGCTTAGTTTTGCAATCCCACATGGACCTGCTGTCAATATTTATGATGAAATAAGTTTTTTGACCTTATCTTTGTTCTACTTAGGATACTGTATTCCCGTAAGTGAGGTTTAAATGCTGTACAATAGAAATTAAATGACAGAAAGTAATTTTACTTTATTGACTGGTTCCTGAAGTTTTCATTTGACAAGTCTGTACTGAATATTGAGTTACATGTTATTTTGAAGGCAGATCCAGTGACACAAGATGTCAAAATCTTTAAAATGTAGGAAGGTTATTTTAAACATAAATAAAAAATAACTTGGTGAGCTCTTGAGTGGCTTACCTGTTTTGCTGCTTATTTGATGAACGTCAAGCAATGTGTTGTGGAATACTGTGAGTGCAGCTGAGTGACTTGGAAGATAAAGTATCTTATGACTGTAGTTTGTGAACTTTTTGGTAATTTATAATGCTTGTTTGTAGGTTGTAAGATTTAGTTTAGTTGTGTATGTCAGAAAAATTGCAGCATGTATGTTTACATTAACTGTTATGGTTTTACCATTTGAACATGGTTAATTTTGATGTCAGTTGTTGACCATTTGTTATGTCCCTGTTTTGCATTGGAACCACCCATTTGATGCCCTAATAAGAAAATAAAAGCGGTAATATTCTTCAGCAGGCGCAACTGCTGTAGTAAGCCTGTATATATATTTAGTTACTGGGACCCACTTTCTGCAGTTGTGCTATTTTCAATATGATTAACTTGTGATGGAACTTTATTTGCACTTCATAGGCCATTAAGAAGTGTCTGGATGGTTTGAAACCTGATGCTGCTAATATCCTGGTGTCCTCCAAAGATTCTGAAAAGGACTATGATAAAACAGAGCCATGGTTTAGAACAGAATATTGTGTATGTGGTAAGTTCTTTTAACACATCTTGAAACTTATTTGTGTTATAACACTTAAAGCAAAGTTACAGAGCTGTAGAAACACGTTTGATGTGACTCATGAATGTGGAAATTATTTAAATTTTTGTTGTCTTTGTCCCTTGAAGTGTATCCCAGGATAGTACTTGTAAAATTGACTATGACTATTCAATATTAACTTCCAACTCACAATTTATAGTTATATCATCATTTGCCTCCATAATTACTACAATTACTACACAGGCATAGCACTTTTGTCAACTACATACAAAATTGTATCCAACATCTTGCTGTCAAGGTTAACTCATATGCTGAGGAAATTACTGGGGACCATCGGTGTGGATTTCGACATAACAGGCCAACCACTAATCATATATTCTGCATGCTTCAAATACTCAAGAAAAAATGGGAATACAATGAGGCAGTGCATCAGCTGTTTATAGGCTTCAAGAAAGCTATGATTCAGTTAGAAGGGAGGTCTTGTATAATATTCTAATTCAGTTTGGTATCCTCATGAAACTAGTAAGGCTAATAAACATGTGTCTAAATGAAACCTATAGCAGAGTCCGGGTAGGCAAACATTTGTGACATGTTTCCTATTAAGAATGGTTTGAAAGAAGGAGATGCTTTATCGCCATTGCTTTTCAACTTTGCCGTAGAATATGCCATGAGGAGGGTTCAGGCAAACCAGGGGGGCTTGAAATTAAATGGTACACATCAGCTTCTAGTTTATGCTGATGATGTTAATATATTGGATGGAAGCATACAATACTATAAAGAAAAACACAGAAGCTTTAGTAGTTGCTACTAAGGAGACTGGTCTAGAAGTAAATGCTCAGAAAACTAAGTGTATAGTCATGTCTCGAGATCAGAATGCAGGACAAAATCACAACATAAAGATAGATAATGAATCCTTTGAAAGGGTGGAAAATACAGGATTTTGGCGGGGAAACCTGATGGAAAGAAACCACTTGGAAGACCCAGGCATAGATGGGAGGATAATATTAAAATGGATCTTCAAGAAGTGGGACATGAGGTGTACCATTGACACAGAATTGTAAAGTTAAGTACAGGGTTATTCATAATTCCCTGACACATTTCATGAAATTGGTACACTTGAATGGTGGAAAGGATTATAACATGCGACCTACAGATGGAACGAGAAACTCTCCAAGTTTTTTTTGCATACCTCATAAGTGCTGTGTGTGTCTGCCCTTTGTGACACGGCCGACGTCAAGCCGATAATCCATTTCTGCCCATACCCACTGCAGCATGTCACAATCGATTTCTGAGATGGCAGCAATGATTCATCTTTGCAGCTTTGGCAGGTGCTGTATTAGAGGCATTAGAAAGACAGAGTCGTTAACATATCCCCATAAGAAAAAGTCGCATGGCCTTAGGTCAGGCAATCTTGGTGGCCAGTAAAGCAGTGCCTGGTCTTCTGCAGTTGTGCATCTGATCATGCATTGGGGCAACTGCCATTTTCACTCAACCTGCTCCCCTGGCGGCCACAAACTAAATTAAGTGCCCGTGACACTTACAAATAAACTTGGAGAGTTTCTCTTTCTCTATGTGGGTCACATGTTGAAGGCCTTTCCACCATTCAAGTGTACTGATTTTGTGAAATGTGTCAGGGAATTATGAATAACCCTGTACTCTCGCATGAGCATCATCATCATCTTTATGTTTCTGTGTCATCATGAAAGAAATGTGAAATAATTAAAACCATTGTGAGTCTTCTTTCTAAATTCAGCATTTCATTTTGTCTGTTACAGATATTCCAAATGATTGGCTTGAATCGTGGTTCATTATAGAGCCTGATAGAAGTTTTGGCTTGCCTGAACCTAACATTTTCCTAACATCAGACTTCAGCCTTCTACCATTCCCTGATCAACAAGATGATGACGACAAGAAGTATCCAGTTAAGGTGCAAGATGATAAATTGTCTGAAGTTTGGTATCACCGTGATTTGAAGTTTAAGCTACCGCAGGCTTTCCTTTATTTCTACTTGATATCGCCTCTTCCACTCACCTCACCCCAAAAGTAAGATTTTTTGTTATATGTGTGACAGTTATTTGTATTGTATCAAAAACAAAGTATTACAAAGTGCTGTACACAGTATGAAGTAAGTTTAAATGTCCTTTTTACCGTTTGTTAAATATGTTACTTTTATGTTATCTGAACTATTAAATGCAGATTAATATATAAAGCTTTATTGTATAGGTTAGATGCGGTATGCTGAACTGTTAGCACTGTTCATCACTTAATCATTCTGCCTGTGCCCTGCATGTGGCTGGCATAGTTTGTGCAGTCAGAGTGAGCACAGTATTAAGGCAGTTGTCAGTTCTTCCATTGTGTTCACCTCTCAGCCCCTCCTGCAAATTCCTCCATACAGATTGTCATGCTTGCAGTTATTAGTAAATCTTTGTGCAAGTATTTTATGAGTTATACCTGTTTAATTGAGGGCATATAAAAGTGGATACAGTATAACCCCCATTTAAGATTTGTCTGGGTGACGAGCTTTTTTATGGTACATTGAGAAAAATCTTAAAAGGGGCTTGTCAAAATCACACAAAAAATTACTACTGTGGTTACAAACACATATTCATTCTATATTTGAAACCTAATGATATTTTTATTGAAGTCATATTCATGGTTTATGTATATGAACTAAAGTTGGATTTTACTGCATAAGGCATTTTGTGCACCCATTCTTCTGTCAGCATGGTATGTGGTGACCAGTCTTGTAGCTTACAGCCATGATCCATGATCAATCAATGACAATGTGAGTTCAATGTTCTTATGTGTAAGTGGCTTCAACTTTAACTTTGGAAACATTTTTTGATGTTGTGGATATTTAATAAAATGTATGACAGAAAGAAAATTTGTTGCTCTGTATGCAGAGTGACGTCTGAACTTGGCAATGACAGGTCTGTTCCTGCAAAAAGTGAACATGAATACTAATGAGTTCTGCAGAATGGCAAAGAACTCATTTGGAAAATCACATGTAGTCCATTAAAGGACATTTTTCCACTTTGTTTCTGTGAGGGATGATATCAGCCCCATTTATGTACCATCCATGCTTTTTGAATGTTATTGACTGTATTCAGGTTGTTACCGGACAGTTTGGGTTCAAGTCCTATTCTTCGTCTTGGTAGACACCCTAGTTTTATTTTTTGGCAAAACAATTAGAACATCTGGCGTAGGAAGACGCAACTCAAAAGGGAGTGTCAGGCCGGCAGCCATAAAAGGGGGTGGGGGAGAGTAGTCAAAAAACTAAAAGAACTTGCTGGCTTTTGTCAATTCCCATGTTTTCCAAAAATTTAGAAAGCAGGCTCTTTGTTGAGAAACTTTAATACTTGAAATTGAACCCCCATAAAATTTAGTACGGATTGTACCAGCTGGGTGTCATAAACAGCCATCTGTAGAACAAAAACTGCGAAAATTGGGATCAACTAGTTGTAAGAGAACACAAGACAGGCTCGGTTGTTCATCTGGTGGAGTTTAGGGAACAAATTAGCTGTCCCACAAAATTGTCGGCTTCTGCTCAACTGAAATATAATAAATGAAAACACGTTGCTAAAAATTGTCAATATTGCAAAAGTGAATTGTATTGAGTGCTACAAAATAATAATAAAGTGGGGAAGTGTTTAAAATACCGAGTGAATATATATATATTATTATTATTATTATTATTTTTTTTTTTTTTTTTTTTTTTTGGGGGGGGGGGGAGTGCAGCGTGGAGTGTAGGACGGTAGTCCGTTAACGTTCCACACGACAATAATCCCTGACGATAAGACATCATACCTACCGAACCTGACTAGTTGATTACCACGTCTGTGTTTTCCGTTGCCTGCGGGAAATCACATCTAGAGACGTTGACTCTAGAAGGACGGTAGCAAGGTTTATTATGAACACATTTGTCACTCATATAGGGTTAATATGTATTTGACAGTTTCATGATCTTGATCTGCTGTGGTTTGGACAGTACACTGTTTGGTAACGTATATGTGCTCAATGTTAGTAGCACATACAAGTACCTGATAGTTTATGAACAAGAAAAGATATTTAACTTCTGTGTTTATTGGGTGTTAATGTCTCTCTTTTTGTTTTGTTTTTAATTATAATGCAACATGTTTTGTCTTTTTGTAGTGCAGCAATGTTAAATTTGTATGTGGAAATTCTGAAGCAGCTTTTGGTTGAGGAACTCTACCCAGCTGATATTGCAGACCTTTCTTATTCCATAGAGCCCCGACAAAAGGGAATTGTGCTGAAGTTCAGTGGGTACAATCAAAAGTTGCTTGTAAGTTTAACAAGACATTCACCAAATTCTGGCTTACCACCAACCCCATCCTGAGCCACATTAATCCATTCCACATCTTTACACCCTATTTATTTTATTTAAGACTCATTTTAATATTATCCTCACATCTGTGTGTTGGTATGTGAAATGGTCTCAACTTCTCAGGATTTATGACTAAAATTTGGTGTTTATGCCTCATTGCTCCCATACATGCTACATACCTTGCAAATTATGATCTTTGACCAGCTTGAAAATAAAAATGATATGCAATACAGTAGAACCCGGATAAGAAGTCCCTGCATAAGAAGTTTTCCCCTGTAAGAAGTCTGATTTTTAAAGTCCTGAAATCCTATTGCTTTTAATAAGCTTCCCTCTTAATAAGTCTTCCCGCTTAAGAAGTCCCAAATCCTCTGGTCCCTTGAAAGACTTCTTAACAGGGTTCTACTGTACTTTTATGCTGTACAGGGGTGTATCCCAAAGTTTCCTGACTGAGTCAGTAACAAAATACATGCTTAACTTTGTTACTCTTCATTTTTATGTCCTTCAGAGTATTCCCCTTTTGAGTTATGCAACAGTTTGAGCATTTCTGCCACTGCTGGAAGCACCACTGGAACTGACTTTGAAATTGTGTGTGGGATGTTGGTGCTTGTTCCTGAATTTGCCACTGAGCGGACTGCAGTTTGGTGTCTGGTTCATGACAATAAACTTAAGTTTTGTCTCCTGTTATGACCCTCAAGAGGAAGTTTTAATCCTTTCTGACTTCAGCGTCTCCTGGCACACAAGCACACACTTCTAAGGCACTAACTTTGCAGCGTTGTACCACATGTTAAAGTCCTCCCTCAGAATATACTGACATGTTCCATATGAGAGGTCAAACCTGCCAGTAGTCTGTGAAAGGCTGCTTTGTTGGTCTTCATTGAAGATTTTGTGAACTTTCTCATTGTTTTCATCTGTGCAACCTGTGGAGGGACAACCTGAATGCTCACAATCTTCAACGAAAGTTTTCCCACATTTCAATCACGAAAACCACTCGGGTCACTTTTGTCCCCATGGATTTGTCTGTGAAAGCTGTTTTGAGCGTTTCATGCTTTTCTGATGCAGTTTTCCCAAGTTTGGAGCAAAACTTAATGGTGTGCTTTTTTTTTTTTTTTTTTTTTTTTTTTTTTTTTTTTTTTTTTTTATTTTTTTTTTTTTTTTTTTTTTTTTTTTGCCTTCAAATCGTCTATAGAAAGCTGAGGATCACACTAAACATGCACAGCAGTAAACAATCCATTGAAAGTAACACAGAGGTTATGCCTGCAAAACATACTAGACTCTCTCAGAAGATAGTAATACTTTGGTACCTAGTGGCACAGAAACTTGCAGTTCTTGGGAACTTCTGGATACACCTTCATATATCAGTATCATAAGACTAGAAATCCCCGCTTGAACAACACCATATTTAAAGTCCGAGTCAATGAAAGTTGGGTGAGGCAGTAATACTTTTGACCTGTTATTTGGGTATTGAATCTTGACATGAGACATTGACTGTCTGGCTGAGTGTCAGTGGTTTTCTTGGTCCTTCAGGAGAAACCAGTAATATAAAATGACATTAGACAATCCACTTCCACATCATTTCAAATACATTATTCATAACTTGCCATTTGACAGTACATAGCTGATTACTGAAAACATTGTTAAATAAAGCACAAACAGTAAACAAATACCTTATAAGTCCAAAAGTACATTTCTGGAGAAAAATTTGGATGGAAGAAAATTGTTACAGATGTGTTAAATTTAAAGTGTATGTATTGCAAACAGATATGTTAAATTTAAAGTGTATGTATTGCAAGTATGTTCTGCTAATTTATTGTGTTTGTTACTTTGTATTAATGTCACATAAAATTACTTTTGATTTGGGAATCTGAACCACTGAAGGAACAGTAATATTAAAATGGATGGTAGAGAAATAGGTTTTTGGAATAGCAACATCATTGAACACACCCAAAGAAAGGCCACTTTTTGGGTTTTTATGTGGTGAACCTTGAGGTTTCAAACAACAAGAAATTCCTTGAATATTGCACTACCTGTGAGGTATCAGGTTTTCACAGCAGTGTAATCAAGGATTCTGGTCTTCTGGGATGTGACACAGCATCACATCTCCAAAGACCAGAATCCTGAATTCTGTACCTCTTGACTGCTCAGTAACTGTTATGTATCAAGGAGTTAGTTAAAATTGCCAGTTATATATGTAACCATTTTATCTGACTTGTCTGATGTCATGTTATTCTAGTTGCTATTGGAAGCTGTAGTTAATCGGATGGCAGAATTTGAGAGCAGCCTGACATCTGATCTGTTTGAAGCAGTGAAGGAAATGCAAAGTAGACGTTTTTATAATAACTGCCTGAAGCCTGAAAAATTTTGCCTGTAAGTACATATAAATTAGAGGTTACTAATACTGCTATGAAATGAATCAATATGGATTTTAGAATAGATTTTCATTGTTCATGTGTTGTATACAACAGATCTGCCAGCTTCATGGCAACTGTGTCGTGAATGATGTATTCTGAAATGTGCCATTTATTAACACTGTTCTTGTTATAGTTCCTATGAATGATTCTGGATGAAAATAGTGCATTTTTTTACTGGACTGGACTTGTATAAAAGAAATCCTCAACGTATGAAATTTTGGCTGAAAGGAGTGGTCACGACTTAGGAACTTTAGTGAAGTTTTGCTAACTGGAGGGTTGCAATAATGATCTTTTGTAATTGGCACATTTATTTTTATTATCTTTTAGCAGAAAGCCTTCATGCTTCAAGGGAAGGTAACATATTTTAAAATACAAGGAAATTCTGATTTCATATAATCAGACACATGACTTTCAGGGGTGGCTTGTCCGTAAGGGCTGCAACCCTCCCACAAATTTTGAGAAAAATTAATCTATATATCAGTATGAAAGTTTTTGTTAGGAGATATATCCATTCTTTAAAAGAATATGAATGAAATCATTTTAAATTCAAATACTCATGTCGGACTCTTAATCACTGCGGAAAGCGAGCAGGCTGTGCTGTGCCCAGATGTTGCACGTTGGGTCAGCACAACTAGGCCAAGTGGTGGGAAGACAGCAGCAGCTTGTCTGTTGGCCGGGCTGCAGCCAATGCAGCCAGAGAGTGTTTAAAGGAGTACTTTGAATGTCAGTTTACCTTTTCTAACATTTCAAATGCATTTGCATTTTATTATTAAGTTGTCTAAAAGTTTCCCACAATTTGCACCATACATTTAATGATTTTAAAAGTTATTACAAAATTACTCTATACTTCTACATGTTTCGGTGGCAGCCACTACCGTGATCAGGGAAAGGTCACCTTGTACGCTGAAACACCACCGTTATAAAACACTGTCTTGTTATGCACTTGCACTAAAATCCACAACATTCACCAATGTAAAACTTGTTAAACACCGGATGTGTAATGGTGTTGAAATTGTTGAACACAGTAAAGAAACACACAGTAATAGGAAATGGATGTCGCCCAGGATGTACAAGTTCTGGCAGCAGTTGGTAATATGGCAACCAAGTAATTATATTCTAAACTTGTAGTCACAGTGAAACATGCAAGGTCATGATTAGCCTGTGTTTTAATATGTGTATGCTTACATGATGCCAGTGCCTGCATTTGGCATCACAATTATTTGGTTTACCCAGTTTTACATAGGTGAATGTTGTGAAGTGGATTTTAGTGCAAGTGCATAACAAGACGAAGTGTTTTATAACGGCGGTGTTTCAGTGTACAAGGTGAATTTTCCTGATGATGGTGGTGGCTGCCACCGAAACATGTCGGAGTATAGAGTGATTTTGCAATAACTTTTAAAATCATTAAATGTATGGCACATGTTGTTGGAAACTTTGAGACAATAGAGTAACTGTGTGGTTTGGATTACAGTCTTCTCAAAAATGACTTGAACAGAAGGTCCTTCCTTTTTGATAGTTTATCACCACAGGAAGTTAAAAGACACATTGGGAATGCTAGCATTGCTCTTACTTCATATGTCTGCACAGCTACCATAGTGGTATTGTGGGTGGTAGGAATTGGAAAGTACAAAGCTGAAGTGGGCTGTGGCATGAAGTTCATAAAAAGTTAAGTGAAATATGTTCAAGTTCATTTCCAAAATTCACTGTGTAAAGAATTTTCACTGCAGAAGTAGCTGTCATTGTTGTGGCAGATGGATGAAAGGAAACATAATTGTGATTAACTGAATTATATGCCATAGACTCTGAAAGTCTGAAAATAAATTGAGTGAAACTGTAGGTGTGCACACCATGAAGGCATATGGGAGACTGGAAGTATAGCTGCCTACACTCTTTAACCTCAATGTCAGACAGAAGTGAGTGGTCAGCTTCACACCCTTACTGCTTTACCCACAAGGAAAGAATCCCCAGTATCCATTGAATAGGAAATTGGGTGAGCCCCAGAGCTGCTTTGAAGAAGAGAAAAATCTCCTTCCTTTGCCTTGTGTTAAATCTGGTGAGTAGGAGGGTGTGAAATGACAGTCATTTTGTTTTTAGCCAGAAATTCATGTACAAACAAAGCAGAGTGGGTAGATGTGTGGCATGAATTTGGTGGCAATCCAATGCACATTCAGATTTTCTTTCCAAATGCCCTGAATCTACCCAACTTGAATTCCCAACATGTTACCAACTTTGCAGGTAGTGATTCTTCTGTTTTCAAGGGAAATTTCCTTCAGTTGATTGACATTTTCATTGTTTTGCTTGTCCATGGACATATTCAACATAGGTCACACACTTTTGAATGTGAAAAGCCACCCAAAAGCTTGCGTTTCTCCCATTTTCTGCGTTTATATATATATATATAATGGTGAAGGGCCCCACAGCAGATGTTACGAACGTACAACAACCTTGGGGCTTATTGTGCAACCCTGTGATGAAGATGATTAGTTTTTTTTCCATTTTTCCAAGTAATGGAGCACCAGTGGAATGAATTGACAGGGGAAAACTGAAGTACTCGGGAAAAAACCTGTTCCAGTGCCACTTTGTCCAGTACAAATCCCACATGGACAGACCCAGAATCGAACCCGAGCTTCCGTGGTGAAAGGCCAGCAACTGACCGCCTGAGCCATGGCACATTCTTCTGCTTTCCAAAAGCTACTCTCAACATTTTGAAAGTTTCAGTAGCATTTTTCCCACTTCAAAGCAAAATTTGATGCAGACATGCTGTTCTTTCAAGTGTGCCCTTGTCTAGGTATACCAAAATCACCAAATGGAACAACACATGCTTGTACTACAGTCTTATTCCACGCAGGAAATGACTCTGAAGGCTCTACTGTAGCCATTCTTATCAGTAGAAGTTAGTGCTGGTAGCAGTAGTGTCATCTCGCGGTCAGTCTGTTAACTGTTTGATTGTGCTGTCCTGGCTTCTGAATTTCTGAGGGATGGAAAGAAAATAATTTTTGATAGTGATTAAACATTTAAGCATACCAGAAAATACTGGTGTAGCTGTGTACAAGTGGTACATTAAATTGTTCATTTATACAACCAACTAAATGCACTTATGATATACACAATACTACAGTCTTTGATTACTCCCACATGTTTCAGCGCATAATTTTGCCATCAACAGGGAGTTCACACACCACTTAAAACTTGCTAAAATATAATAGATTACAGCAGTAATACTCATTATATGTAGCATTCAGCAGCTTGATTCAAAGTACCAGGTGGGTGATATACAGAAACATGTTATGATACACTATACTGGTATTATATATACAGCGTATTAGTTTTTGCAGTTAAATTAAAAGTATAAAATCATGAAATATGGTTAACATCTGTTCTTATGTCGTTGCAGCATTCGTCTTTGTATACTAACATTTATTGTTGTTTACGATCCATTATCAATCATGTCCCGGCATTACTTGTCGTGTGGTCTGTGTAAGAATTAACTGTTTAGAGTACCTGAGTACTTGATACCCTGATTAACCAATGAAAGCCTGTGTCAGTGATGTTGCTGACATGTCCATTGTGGTTGCTCCCAGTGGATGTAGTATACATGGGCTTTTGAAATCCAGGCAGGCATATAAATTTTGCTTTTGATGAACTACTTAACAGATGTAAAAACCTATACTCCTGTATGTACTGTACTCATAATTCAGTGTTTCTCAACCTATGGGTCACAACTCAAATTTGGGTGGCAAAGCTATTCTGAGCGGGTAATGAAACTGTTTCGTTAATCTACTTATTACTAACTCGCTACTTTGATAAGATTAATAAAAGCAGTATTATTTTGTAAATGTAATCACTTGTAATGACATTGTAGCAGTATCACCATGACTGGCTTGTTGTGAAAAATGGCACAGACCACTGACTACCACGGTTGCCAGCATCTCAATGAAAAATTATTGGATCAGCCAAACAAACTTATCATTCTTTCACTGAAGTTATTGTACAGTTGGCAAAATTTTGTCAATTTGAGGAACACCTTGCAAAACATGAAAAAATTCAGTTTTACAAGATCGTAAAGACTAACTGTAGATATAAGAGCTATAGAAGGAGTCACAGTACTAAGCTCAGGTTCATGCAGAAGTGTGAGTATTCAAATGCATATACATTTGTGTTCATTTCATTAAATCATTAAAATGTCACATTTCTTACAGCAATTCTTGTTTGTTTATTTTACACGTATCTTTATTTCTGACTCCTGAGGTTGCAAAACAAAGCTATTGGCCTAACCTGGGTTGCGGCTCAAGGAATTTGAGAAACACTGTCATAATTCTTTCATTTAACAGAGATTTGCAGTTGTCATTGCTTATGCAAGTTCACTGGAATACAGTTGACAAGCATGGTGCCACATCCAAGATCACATTGACAGCAATGAAGTCTTTTGCAAGATACTTTGTGGAACATTTATACATACAAAGTCTTGTCCAAGGCAATATTAGTGAACAGCAGGCAGTTGATGCCTGTAATAAAATTATGCATACTCTCAAATGTGCCCCTCTTCCGCCCAACACGCTTCCACAGGTGAGTGCATACAGTAGTAAAGTCTGACTAATTTTTGGAGCAGTAAAGTGGGTGACTTTTGCTTGATTCTAATTGATGGGTCTGCAATTCTGAAGATTATATTTGCCTGTGTTACATTCACAGCTTCGAGTGTCACAAATCCCACTTGGTGAACATTGCTGTCGTGTGAAGTCTTTCAACTCAGAAGATCCCAATAGCTCCATAACTAATTATTATCAGTCTGGGCCCATTGATATCAAGAGTCTGTGTATTGTTGATCTTCTCATGGTAAGTTTATCAAGCTGTAGATGGTTACTTTAATTATGAAATTCAAAAAATGTATTTATTCTGGAACAGGCATGTTATAGTATATATGAGAAGTTGAATCTGTTGCTAATGATTATCCATTGATACATTTTTAGGCACGTTTACGTAGTTATGAAATGCACCCATTAGCTCTGTCATGTCCGTCTTTCCTTCCACATATATTAGCACGGCTCCGACTAGACAGATTTCCATGAAGTTTGATATTGGCTGCTTTTATTAACTTCTGTCAAGCAAATCCAAATTTGGTTATAAGTGGATAAAAATATCAGGCACTTTACATGAACACCTGTGTGTGTTTATTGTTGACAGTGAAGTGTGGCTCAATGGCACATGGAGAATGCATTGCTATAATGGGTACGCGAACATGCCACAGCGTTATATTATACGTTTATTACTGATCTTGTTCATGTATTCTTTCTGCTTTTCTGATGTGGATAATATTTGTTGGTGGGACATTGCGTAGATAAATTCTACAGTAATGGCTTCTGTGCCTTTTGTAGACAGATATTAGAAGAATGTGGGATTCTTGACAAAGATGCATGTATGTTGGCATATGATAATGTAAACTGGCAGAGAATTTGGGGAACGTTGTCAAGAGCAAATAGTTAAATGTAACACTTTTCCTGCAAGTTGAAATCAAACTTTATCAGTTGGCATAGTACAAATATTGCTCAAAATGTAGTCCTTATTGAGGTTTATAAATATAATTTGAAATTTTTCTATATGCAGAATATTTATTGAAATAGAAAGGAAAATAATTGGGCACTCTGCAGTGTAATATGTGAAATGAGTTAGCTTTCCAACAGTGCATTTGTAAGGTAACACAAAATGTAGATGTCATTTATATCTCTAGTTACATTTTTTAAATATTTTTCTGCATGGTGAATAGTTAATAAAACACAAGAACAACGAATTTCTGAATATGCAGTGTGATATATATGATATAATTAGCTTCGCAACAATGAGTAACATATCACTGGTTTATTTCTGACTGCACGAAGCTTAGTTTTTCGCTCCTACATGTTTCGTCTACAGATTGTAGCCATCATCAAGGGGCTGTAATATTATAAAGACATAAGCAGCATATGCATAGCTTGTCAGTAAATGGTAAGCAGGTGTACTTTAGCATCATACAGCACTTAATTAATGTACGGTATTGTTAAAATGATTGAGATTAAAGTATAAGTGTGGTATTAAAATATTCTAAAACTGTTTGATAAAAAGCCCCGACATGTTTCGGCTCACTAATGAGCCATCCTCAGGGGGTCACAACTGACTGCTCTGAAAACATGTACATATGTTTATCCTCTGTAGAGGTATATGGTCAACGCCTTATCTAAGTATGTCTATACTTGAAAAATGCACGGTGAAAATAGAATAAAGTTTCTGGTATTAAAGTTTAAAAAAATATGTCTCCAAACATCTTGTAGTATTGGATATCTCCTGTTTATGGTAGAGCGGAGATCCAAGGTTTAGATACACATTGTTCACTCCATGAATGATTGTGCCGAATGTGTATAAGACAACTGCATGGAATATGTACAACATTAAATGGGCAACATGTTTATATCTATAAACAGTGAACGTCTTGGCCATTGTGATGTGGAAAATCTGAAAGAAGGCATCTGGGAAAAATGTGTCCTGCTCTGGAATAAATGTATCCATTCTAGTTCATGTGCAGTACCAGTCAGATGCAGTTGCCAGTTTTATAATGCAAATATTGTACTGTGTGTATGACATGTATCTGTCATTGACTTTGGTATTTTTGAAACTAAAAATAATCCATATTGAAAAACAGCACAGATTTTGTGAAATTATGAAGTATTCATGGTGACTAAAATTTTATTGTGCTCTTATTGTGCTATGACAGCGTGAAGTTTCATATGTGGTTAATAAACACTTCAGTGGAACATACTGCCTCCATCTTCAGGGTTTCCAGAGGCTGTGTTGTTTCATAAACCTTAAAGACCACAATCTGAACACTGACATGGTCAGACATTTTTACAAAATTCCAACATTCATGATACAGAAATACAAGTTTCTGAAAAGTACATGCAGGTATGAAAAATAATGATTTAACAAATATAAAATTCAGGTGTAAAATAATGGTTATGTATTTTATTTTGTAATGTATTCTAAGGGTTGCATTTTTTTGAAGTCGTAATTACACTTGTTCAAGATGCTGATGGGAGAACCAGTGTTTGATGTCCTTCGCACAAAGGAGCAACTGGGCTACGAGGTGTATTCCATTCTAAGAGATACACTTGGTATTCTCGGTTTCTCTGTCACTGTGACCTGCCGGGCTGGAAAGCACAGGTATGTTAATCATTATTGAAATAGTATTCATACAGCTGACATTTCAGCTGCTGTGTATATGTATGTTCATTGCTGCAGTTTGCTGTATACCTTGTAGCATCATGTCATGAAAAACATTAACAATTTTGAGCCATAAGTGCTGAGGCTGAGCATAGTTACACGTTGACTACCATTGTGATTTTTTATATTTTTTGTGTCAGGTTTTCTTGTAGAGACCTGCCATTTTTTCACTGTCTGCTGCTGGTGTAAGTTACGGTTCCCACAAACTTTGCATGCAATCAGTACATGCATGCTGGTGGCATGAAAATGTATCAGGCCAACTGCCGTGGTGCAACGTGAAGTGTCTGCAGGAGACGCTGGTATCCTCCATGGCAGCATGTTTATGCTGACTTGTGTGAGATTTTTCAGAGCTCCTTCACTCTTTACTGCCCAAAAATATTATAATAAGGTTACATGATTGCTGTTATGTATAGTAATGTGAAATTGTGCAGACTTTTATAATGTTTTGATTCGGAATAATATTTTCAATTCTAAACTGTCTTTGAAACCTCTCAATAGCATATATTTGAGAAAATAAACAATGATGTTGCCATGTTATAAGTATTTAGGTGATAAACTCTACTTAAAGATATATCATACAGTGGAACTGAACAGTTTGAAGCCCATAAATTCTTCTTTGTGAAGGGCTGACTCCAGGATAGCATAATCGGTGTAGTGACTCGCTACGGGCTGGACAGTCTGCGGATTGAATGCTGGTGGGAGCAAGATACTCCGCACACAGCCTGCTGTACAGTGGGTATCAGGTCTCCTTCCCGGGGTCTAAAGCAGCTGGGGCATGGCGTTTACTACCCACCCACATCTAGCACCAAGGTTAAGGACAGAGTAGTGCTATACCTCTACTCCCCCTCTGGGCCTTCTTGGTCTTTTGTAGGGTGAACTTGAAGGGCTGACTGCATGTTCAGTGATACAAAGTTTTAGCATGTAGAAATGAATCTGGAAGTCGTACCAGAACAGTGCCTGTCTTCTAAGTAAAATAAACACCATCCCAAATGGGACATTGCTGTCCCTGCCTGACATAAGGTGTGCTAGCTAGTAAATGAATCTCCAGAAATTACATAGTGCTTTATTCTTATGAGGTGGTACCATGTGGAAGATACTGAAACAGTTGAGTGATGAAAGCAGTTCCATTTTTACTGTGTAGGTAGGCTTTTAAATATTTTGTCATAGTGTTGCTGGATATGTAATTAATTTTGTTATACAGCATTCACTAATTATCTGTCCTACAGAACTTTGAAGGTTGTGCAAGTTAAAGGGCTGCACAGCAATTATGCTTGATACATCAAGAGAGTTAATAGGAAGCAGTAATTCTTAACTGCTGTATTTGTGAATGCAGTGTTAACTGTGTGTACTTCCTGCTTTAATTTAAGTGATTTTTGTTCAAGACAATGCAGTATGTTTTTATTTAGGTTCACTTTTTGGATCCACTTTTGTATTTTGATCCCAGCAGTTGTTTGATATTAGTTCAATTATAAAGATCACAGGCATGCAGGAAACCCTCACTGTCCACAGAGATTACACTCCTGAAAAATTCTGCAAATGGTAAAACCATGATGCACAAATGTAAGACATTATAAAAAAAAAAATGGGGTCAGGAGAACCAAAAACATTAGAGAAATGGTATGTGCAAATGAATCATTAATAAACTTGAAAACAGTGGTATTTGTGTTTATTGGAATAATGTGAATGGTCCTGCCTGAAAGTTTTTACGGTAATCACACAATATATAGTGCATGGCAGAGGCGAGACTGAAGATTTAATGAAGAAAGAGGTGATCTTCGATAACTTTGCCTTCTTCTACATGTCCCTATGCACCTCGTTGTATGGTGTCATGACAGCCTTCATGTCATGCTTAATTTCCAGGCACCTACCCATGAAATGGTCGATGTGAAATGAATGTTAGACCTCAAATTAAATTACCAACTAAGTTGTCCACTAACTTGAGACCTATTCTCTTCAAATTGTGCTGGCTCATCTGTTTCCTGAATTCTCAGCCATCTTTTGCTGGCTTACAAGTTGCCTCTGTCCTAACCCCAAACTCTGTGTAGTGTTTGTATAACCACATGACCTTCTCTCTCTCACCACAGTTCACTGACATACATTTATGTGCCTCATCTTCCAGCTGTACACACAAGGCTCTTTCTGCCTTTTCAAGGAAGGTGTCATGATGAGTTATGCAAGAAATTTTCAGGTGAATGCTAATCCTAGGTGACAGGCGGACATGGTCTTCACATAGGCATTCATCTTTTTATTCATAAAGAGCACCTGAAAATGAACAACAAAGACCATGAACTAGACACAAACTGTCAATAGGTCGCACCCAATCAGTAAAGTGGTCTGCAATTGATTGTTGACTTTGGTATAGTTTGACCACCAAGGAATCAGTAATGTTTGTAAAGTATTTTAAACACATTAAGTGGGAAATTTTATATAATAATCCAAAGAAAATTAACCTCTAAAACAGGAAAACATTTACCCAAGAATTTTTATGCAGGAAAATTTAACATTATTCTTGTAGGAGTTTTGTTGGGACTTAAGAAATCTAACTTCTTATGTCAGGAAACTTTGTATACAGGACTTTCTTATCCAGGTGAAAGGTACCTGTTTTTATACGTAAACATAATGAGGAAGTGGCATTGTTAATGTAATGATTTGTATATTTGGTGGGCTTCTGTAAATGTCATTGATATTAAGCTTTAGAGTCTTTGTGCATTGTGGGTGTGAATTGAAGGAAGCCTCAAAATGGTCATTACACTGCTGATTACACTCTGAATTTTGTACTACATATGAATGGGAAAAACCTGCTAATCGTTTGATTGATAAGTTATGTGAAGTAAATTAAAACAAGTTTTTATTCCTCTAAAAATGACTTTTCATGCTTATGTTTCAGAACGTGTAACATTTTTATTACTATTATGATATTTTGTCTTTTATATCTCTTGAACACATAAGTGCTGGGGTTTGGTATTAAACTCAGTATCATCATATAGAAGAGTTTGTCTTCCAGGTCAGCAATGAAGTGAATGTTAATGATCAGTACATAATGGCCCAGAGGTGTCTGAATGTTCCTGAAGGAAACCAAATTGGATAAAGTGCAATATTATTACACCACTTCCATGTAGAATATCTCTGTTTGGCCACCGTACCCTTAAATATTAAAGGAAAATACATGTGGCAGAATGGAATGAACACTTAAATTATTACATTGTGGATTGAAGTTTAGAATGTAATTTTACTTTTTGTTCTCCCTTTGTCATGTGGTGGAAAATTTGAGAATAAATATTGCAAGTAATGACCTATTCTTCTGTTCACATCAGTCACTTTAATTTAAGCATTTATCTCAGTTCTTTGTGACATTTATTGGCATTTGTTTCCCTTGTTACAAGTGCGGAGCACGTTGATGCCCGTATTGAAGCATTCCTTAAAAATTTTTCAAATATGCTGGAGAATATGGAAAAGAAGGAGCTTGAGGAAGTGCGCAGTTCTCTTATCAGACTGAAACAGCTATCAGATGTCCACCTAAAGGAAGAAGTATCGCGGAACTGGGGTGAAATAACATCTGGTTACTACCTGTTTGACAGACTGGAGAGACAGGCAAGTGATTTAGGGGTAGAACCCAAAGCTATGCTAGTGTAATATCACTTAAATAGCTGCCACTTTTTAAGCATGTTCACAACCCTGCAGAGCGGTTACTAAAATGGCTTGGTCCATCTGTGTGCATGAAATGACTGGAGAATCGATGAATCAATTTTTTTGTAATTTCATGTCAAGGACTTTTATTACATGTGTTTCTGTTAGGGATCCCATTCATCCCACTTTTCCCAGGACAGTCCCATTTTTGTGGGTTTTAAAAACCTCTGTCCTGCTGTCCCACAAAATTCAGTTCAGGACGTCAGATGTCCCGGGTTGGCTGAAAGACTGAAAGCTTTTAGAGAAAATCCCTTCTTCAAGTAAATTTAAATATGATGCCAGAGTTAACATTGGTGAATGAGAAAAAAACATCTGCCAGAGTAGGAAGGCCATCAAACAGCCACAAACAGGAAGGAGTAGGAGAGGCAGAGGAAGATGTGTAGTTTAGTGATTAAAGAGTCTCAACTGAGACTGTGGAGGAATGGATAAGTAAAGTAGGATAAGTAAGTGAATTGAGTGTCTCAGTTGGAGCATCATCATCATCATCATCATCATTACATTTTTTAATCTGTAATAACTTGTTTGTGATATTGAATGTATTACTTTGCTTTTTTCATTGTGTGATTAGTTAAAAATTTTGTCTTCTACCCCCACCCACCAAAATTTTAGTAAGTGTCCCTGTTTTTTGGTTTTTAAAAAATGGAATCCCCAGTTTCTATGCATATCTCAAGCATAACCTTAAATACTGTTCGGAGCAAGTTATGTTTTGAACACAAGTTGTAGCACTGAGGTAATTAAAAAGGAATTGTTAAGACTATGAATACATTATTTTCTGACTTTATATCCAGTAATATCTTGAGACCCTTATACTGAATGCATCTGTTAAATGCACACCTCTTACAGCCAAGTTATTTATTATATCAGAAGTCTCCTATATCAAAAGCTGTCTTTTGTTTGGGAATATGAAGAAGCATACAGGATGAGAAAACTGTGACAGAACTATTTATGTACAAGAATTGATGTTGAAGTTCCCACAGTGAATAAGCTTCTTTCACTTTTTTGTCAATACTTGATATATGTAAGTGGAAATTTTGAAGTTCAAAATTCACATTTAAGATATTGTATAAGTTTAAAATTTTGTGTAATAGATATCCACAATGCAAAGCTTCCTTCTTTTATTCCCATTTCTTCCACACTTTTGTTCCTTCCTCACTTAACTCTTTTTACTTTTAAAGGTGATATGCTTAGAAGATATTGCGATGCCAGAGGTAAAGAAGTGGTACAATGACCATGTGTTATGTGGCAATAAGAGTAACTTGCGGAAACTGTCAGTTCAGGTCAGTAACCGTAGACGTGTCAACTTATTTTATGTGCACACAATTTTGCAAGCCCTTGCAGGATGCAGTAGTGCCTGATGTTTTATCAGTGTGTAGTTTTGTATTTAATCTTTGCATCTTATGTTCCCAGGCTTGACAACTAATGCAGTATTTCAGAAATGCATGTTGTCCAATGGCTCAGCATTTATTATGTAACCCAAGTCAGTGTCATTAACACCAAATGTTGTGGTTGTGTGGGTGGCATGTCTGCTTCATATTCAGGAGGTTCTGGGTTCATATCTTAGTGTGGAGACTGGATAGCCTGACCAAGAGGTTTCTAGGGCTTCACTCAGCCTCACCAGGCAAATGCCAGAACAGAAACTCAAATCAGGCCATAACTGCTTCCTTCCTCATTCCTTACAATTCATATTCACTGATCATTCCATCACTTGACACTATATAATCAGAAATATTGACAGCATGACTAAATAAACCATAAATAAGTATCATTAAAATGGTAACCAGTGCGATTAAAAATATTGTGAGGTACTATTCAGTTTTTAACTCCATATGGCAATTATAACAAAATTTGTGCTTAAATAAATTACACATAACATCCTGCTGAGGGACATACCCCCTGTACATGGACATGCATGAACATATTTCAAATAGTGTTTTTTTTAAGTTTTCTGTGTGTGTGTGTGTGTGTGTGACCTGGAGGTCTAGGAGTAAGGCCTTCCAAGAATGACTTTTAGGTTCATGACCAGCTGGATCCCGTACATATTTCTGTACATGCGTTCATATTCCCTCACTTTGACAAGCTCGGAGCTATGTGTATGCTTTGTAATTGATAGAAGTCACTCATAAACAGCTGCTGTATATGATTAACAGGTTGTTGGTTCTGCTGACACAAGTGTGGCACCCAAGCCAGAAAAGCAAGCACTGCCCCCACAGAGTAGAGTTCGCAGACACAGCAAGACTCACGAGCCGTCACTGCTAAATGACAAACACAGATGTAAGTTTTGAAGTAGATGAAGATGTTGGGAAGTAGACTGAGACATAAGAGAGCTGGTAAATACCGTATTTATGAAGGTCACATAAGATAGTAAAGGTGCCCCTTGGCTTAATTCAGCATGGTGCCATGAAGACATATGGGGGAAATAGGGATATAGCTGCATGCATCGTATCCCTGCATGAGATGCAGGTGAGTGGTTCAGCTTTATGCACTGGCTGCTTTATTTCAAGGTAGGAGACCAGGTATCCATTCGATAGGTGTTTTATGTGTATGAAAAATAAAATGTGTATGAACCAGACAAACTTCATAATGAAAATGTAGTTTTGTGGCTGCTTAGATTCTTACAGTATTGAGATTACTGAAGTGGAATGTCATAAACTTAGAATGTACAGTTCTAACCTTATCTCAATACCCTGACATGTACAGTTGTGTATTAGTCTTGAGAGCTGAATAACTTTGAGATTTGAGGTCTCACAGTGGTGGCTGTTAAGATTACAGTCTCTGGAAATGTAACATAATGTAGTTTGATAGGTAGGTAGTTAGGTAGTCACCAACATTTTGGAGACAGTTTTCCGGTGTTCATGGCAGTTGTTAATCAAATGTTGTTCTGGGTTTCTGCACCATGTAGTGGTTGAATGTTCGAATGTTTCAGAGGAACATTGGAACATAGAACCAGTACATGGTGCAGAAACCCAAATGAAGACCATCATTTGATTTTGGGGATCCTTCAACCCTGAAGATGGAGGCACTGTGTTTCTCCGAAATGTAACTAGTTATCTGTTCGAAACATCATTTTTCAGGAAAAGCACAGAGCAAGGGATAAGAGCCATCTGAAATACATCCAAAGTTTCAACATCTTATAGTATAATTGTCGTTTGTCTTTTTCACTTTTGGAGACCATTTTCATAAACTCTTTTTTAATGTCCCTTTTTAAGTTCTGTAAGAATGCCCTGATTTGAAGAAGACTATTTCATTTTAGGTTACAAAAATGTGTAGGTAAAACCGGGGTCTTCTGGCTGTATGTGCTATTTGAATTTCAGTATGTTCCTATTTTCATGAATTGTTACAATTGGTGATATTAACACATCCAGTATATGGTAGACTTCAAGGCTCAAAGGGAGGGAGATGCCAAACTGGTGACTTTCAAACAAGAAATACATCCATGACTTTTCAGTATTTTAAATGTTTATTTTTTTGTGAGAAGTGTATCCTTGCCACTTGCCATACCTGAGTTGCAGTACCTTTCTAAAATAAGAACACTACATAAAATCAATGTTGTAATATCAGTGACTGATAAAGGGTTTAATGTTGACTCACCTGCTTTGTTATTCATAACTGTCAGCACCATAAACAAATAACACTGAAAATTAAAAATGAAACTGAAAATAACTTACTCTAAGCTACATTTTAGTACTGTACAGGCATTCTCTCCACTCCACTCTAGAAAAACTGGAGTTAGGTAATCGCAGTTACTCAATCTAGTGTATGTATAAAAGTGCAAGTTTCTCTTTCTTCTTTCCATTCCTTCTATTTCCTGCAGAGAATGTTTGATGATAATTGACATGTACTCTAAATTCTTGCCAGGATGTGTGGTAGCTCAGATTGGGTGATGTGGCAATAACTGAGGTGGAGTTTCTGGATGAGGTTTCAATCTTTATTTCAATATATATTTTTTTGTAATTATATGAATGTACTTCAACTTATTCTCATTTTACATTATATCCCAGTGTTTATTTTTTAACCTTTAGCTTATGGCCTTTTAAATCCCATGTTTCTGCTGTGGCCAGAGAACCATTCAATTGAACCCTTTGGCATCAAAAGTCAGGGCAGTGTGATGCTGAGAATACTGAATGTTCACTAAAGTTGCCACCAAGAACTTGCAAAGTACTGGGCGGCCATTTAAATCCTGGGTCTTTTGCAGAGTACACTGGGCACTTACTTCCAGTGCATATGTGTTATATGTCCATTGTGGGAGAATGTTTTCCCTTTCAGATGAAAAAGATATACATTTAATGGGACAGCATTGTGCCATTCATCTGTGAAAGGTTAAGTAACATGAATGAACTTTAATTTGTTTCACTGTTTATTGTGATACTGACACTGAAAGCAATCATATCCTGAGCAAAAAAAAACAGGTGCTTCTGGTTGTTGTAAACCTGATACGAGAAAAACCGTGTTGCACTCATGATAGCATCTAGGTATAAGATTCTGCTGTTGTGTTAATCATCCTTCAGAGAATTAGTGACCTGATTTATAATAGTTTGTTTTCATTTAATACTGATTTTATGATGTTTCTTTTAAAACATATAAGCATCTTAACTCTCTGTATGTTTGCAGGTTCACCTGGTGATTATGGTTCATCAGTGGAGCTGTGTCTCCAACTTATTACTGAAGAAGATACAAATGGTCAGCGAAGTGAATACTTCATCACTGACATTCAAGACTTCAAGAGTGGCCTTTTCATTTATCCTATACACAGTATTTGTTCTCAGATGAAGAACACAGCTCAAACAAACAAGGAAGGTAATTAATATGAACTTGTAAAATCTTTTCTTTATCAGTAGTTCATGTTTGTAGGTGTCATTGCATGTGTGCATGTATGTGGTAGATTTCTAATTTCTGAACAGCCCAGTGAGTGTGGTGGAACTTGGTGTGGATGTCATGTCACTGGAAGTTGCCTCACCTTCATATTTCCAAATTCTATACCACCAGTAATACCATAATTGTGATGTTACAGCTTCGAAGGTGGGTGAGGAACATGTCATGTAGGGTTCTAGAGTATTTGTGGTTAAAGGTCTTGTAAAAATATACAACTTTTGCAAAGGCAGTGTTTGTGTAGAATATAAATATATATGCATGGTGATCACACAGAATCTATTGATTATGTTGTTTAATACTGACACTAACCATACTTTGTAGCAACAGATAGACCATACGCCAAGCTACATTGAATTTTACAAACATGGTGATGCTGTGGATTTGTGAGGTGATCTCTGACAGCTTTCTATTAGAGGAAATATATACGAAGGGCGTTAAGAAATGTTTGGACAGGGGCTGCTGTTTTGGCAGATAACAAGCTGTGAGATCATGCAAATTATCATTGGATAGTGTAGTCTTAGTACATCATTCCACCACCAATTGGCCCTTGTGCATGCCTGTGAAAAACTGCTGCATCATTACCAAATCTAGTGTTCAGAGTGCATGGACAAGAGTTGCAAAATGGAAAGCAACTGTCATGGGCGGAGATGGACCACATGGTTCCTGTGGAAGGAAGGTGTGAAACCGTCAGATGTTCATTGTCAGTCATCTGCAGTTTATGGAGAGAAAGCATCTGCACACAGCACTGTATTCAACTGTGTACAGAGCTCAACAGTGACAAGGAAACCGCACAGGCGGTTGTCCGTGAGTGGTATTATAACACCCCTCAAGAATTGTTCCATGAAGCCATCATGAAGCTCCCAAGGAGATGGCAACCATGTATAACCTAGGAGGGCAAAATTTAAGCTGGCAGTTGTTTAGTATTCAGGTTAAAGGTAATAAAATTGCTGCAAATAAGGTGAGTCCAAATCATTTCTGAATGCCCTTTGTAATACTGAACAACATGCATATAATAGATCACTAAGTTGCATTGTTATGTATTTTACAGTCCTGTTAGCAAGTGTAATTCATTTGAAATTGTATACAAAATAGGCATTTCCCTAGAATTTGTCTTAGATGAGGTATTGTTTTTTTGTTGCCATACATTGTAATTCAGCCAAAATGCAAGTCAGTCCTAATGTCACTCTTTATCACTTGGTTTTTGACATGTGCATAATTGTGTTGTGTTGTGACATATAGGGGAGGTGTTGCTGGTTAAAATTGTTGTAGGTCAGAGTATTCACTTTAGTTGAGCATATAACTTCTGACATTTGATAGTACTATACATTAAAATATGCTCTTCTCTTTTAGATTTTGCTGAACAAAATGTGAAGTCATAGATGTTGCATTGAGGCAGCAACAAATTGCAGTTCGCCATTTATTCAGAGATCAGGTACTGTAATTATACAAGAGAATCGGTGCAGTGAAACTTGATGGAACAACTTTAATTAGATAAAGAATTAAAATGGCATTAATTGGATACCAAGATGAATGTTGTTTAAGTTAAACAATTTTTAAGCAATGTAATGATTACTGTACTGTTGTAGATTTTGTTGTGATTATTCAGTCTTCATTTTTCATTGCCTTTAAACTGTAAGTCCAAGTTACACAGTGACTAAGAACAACTGAACCCAGACTTTCCTTCTTTTAATTTTACAAAACATTAAAATTATAACCTTTCAATACAGCATTTTTTCTTTGAAGTACTCATTAGTGAAGGCAGCCAGGATAATGTAGTTGGTATAGCAACTTGCTACACCTGGACAGTCGAGGGTTCGAACCCCAGTGGGGTGAGATTTTCATACCAGTCCAGAGTCCCATTCAGCCTCCTGTACAGTGGGTACCAGGTCGCTTTTTCCAGGGATAAAGTGGCCGGTGCATGGCACTGACCATCCACCCCAATCTAGTGCCAAGGTTAAAGAATGGGTAGAACTATACCTCTACCCCTCTCTGTGCCTTCATGGCCTTTTGTAGGTGAATTTTTCTCACTGGTGAAAGCTGAAGGTGTCTCTGTGCTTAATTAAATGTTATATGTTGAAATTGTATGGAGGGGTAGAGGTACTACTCCACACATTCTTAACCTTGGCACTAAGATATGAGTGGTCAGCTCCATAGTCTGAACACTTCACTCACAAGGAAGAGCCTCTGTACCTCTGGGTGGGCAACAGAACTGACCTGGGTAGAATGTCAAAGAGAAAAATCCGTGTGCTTCTCAAGAATTGAACCCTGGTCATTTAGCTCATTAGTAGCATGCTAATACAGGGTATTAAAATGTTGTATATTAATAGAGTTAAAAGTATGCAACTTTTGATAAGATGATTCATTTGTAGAATGTAAGTAAAACAGCTGGCAGCTTCACTAAACCTGTATTTTCTTTTGGTTTGATGGCAGTAGTTAACCCTTTCCTTCTTTGTGTCCTGCACTTGGGACAGGGATTTAAGTCTCAGTTTGTATGTGTTTGAAATGTAGGACAGCAGTACTGAAATGCTGCAAAAGCTATTGCTGCCCACACCATGAAGGAATAGAGGGGAGTAAAGGTATAGCTCCACTCATTCTTAACTCTGCAATAGATGGAGTTGGGTGGTGAGCTTCACACTCTTGCCACCGTGCTCCTGGGAAGAACCCAGGTACTGTTGAATAGGAGGGTGGGTGGGCCCCAGAGCCAGTATGGACACTGCATAATGCTGTAATCCTTATATTGCATCATTCTGCATTCTGGCATGTTTTATACTTCTAGTAGCTAAAGTATGGAGGTACTGAATACAAGCAAACATGGTTTCTGGGATAAATTTTCTTTCAGTAAACAAAAGAAAGCACGGTTCAGTCTGACATGCTTCCATTTTGAAGAGCAAGCCCTACTGACAATGTGTAAACAGCAGCTTTCTTGTGGTGTGTACCATGCTGTATAAGAATGTGTCACATGTACACTGCCAAGAAAATGAACTGCATTGCAACACGCAAGGTCTGCAGCTTTGGTCTGCAGTGTTTCTAAACTTTATAAAAGCAAAGGCTTATATTACATTCATATCTGGTCTGTGTATGCATGAATAAGCGACCAGTTCTGGAACTGATTTTATATTACAAGGAACTAAAAAGTTTTTTTATTGTGATAAAATCATAGAGAAAATTATTTTTTAGTATTTTTAAATCTTATTTGTTTTGAATTTCACAGCAAAGACAGAGTAGTTATTTATTGCAGTGCATACAGTCGCCAATTATTTATTAATTGTGAGAATATCTTTGTGATTCCTACTTATTTTCACTGTCCATTTACACCTGTCTTGCATTGAGTTCAGCTTCGTTCAGCGTCCCTAGCCAAGAAGGAAAAGAAAGATCATGCCATCTCTATCGCACAAAGCTATGCACAGCTGGTGAGCTCTGTATAGCCAGTGTCAATCAAAGGAAGTCCCTATGGAAAATCACACGTCAAAGCCATAACATAAGTAAAAAATATTGAAAAATAGGCAAGTCGAGAACTTTGTTATGAGGATATTCATGGCACTTCTAAGACATCCTGCATAATTTTTTATATTTAAATGCCTCTGCATTAGAATATGTCAGGTAACAGACCTGACTAGTTCCATTTAAATCTTATAAGATAAATGTTAGTGAACCACTGGCATAGACATGAAAGATAAGAATACATAAACACACTCTGTGGCATATTTGTAAGTTAACAATTGAAAACATTTCAGGAGGGTGAAAATTTTGAGATTGATCAGTCAAATTTAATAAAGTCATAACCCAGATACCTGAACTTATGCACAGAAATGGACTCCTATGTTGTATACTTATTAATTCATAATTTTACTAGCTTCACGATATGGACTGAAGCATTTGGAGGAAAGTAGTTGTCATAACTGCTGGGAAAACCATGTGTTAATGTGTAGCAATTCCAACATAGGTGCAAGCCTTAGGCATCCTCAAGTTATTACTTTTTTAGAGTCTTCAGTATTAATTAATATCTCCTTTTGTATCATAATTTGCAAAATATCTTATACCATAGTTTCTATTGCATAATTATGTTAAAACTTTCAGAAATTTACCGTATATTCTCGAATCTAATCCGCACTTTTTTTACAGTTTTAGAGGGCTAAAAAATCAGATGCGGATTAGATTCGCGTGCGGATTAGATTCGCGGTCTAGAGCTGGATTTTGGAAAAATGATTGAGCTGCTGTACAATATAACAATAACGTAATTAACGTAATTAATAAACAACGTAAGAACAATACAATACAATAATCTATTATTTTATTATTTATTATTATAATTTATTATTCATCAGACTCGCCATCATCACTCATAATTCGAGGAATGTTCAAAGATCTGGCCTTCTTTATCGCCTCCTCGCGAGTAGATCATAACTCACAAACAGTCCAGTCTTGCGTCTCTCTTGAAAAAACGTGAAGACTGCATCATGAATTTCAGGAAATCGTCCTTTCTTGGGTCCAGTGAATTTCCTTCGTGACGCCTCACACCCGCTGATCGCTGCCTTGTGTTTCCGCCATAGTCGAACGTTGCTTTCATCAACTCCAAAAATTGCAGCGGCTTTGCGGTTTCCATTCTCCTCTGCGCACCGAATAACTTCATGTTTGAACTTTGCCGTATATGAGAGTCGTTTAGATTTCAGGTGTCCCTCTTCCATAACTACGGTACACGACAAATTGGAACAAGCACCTCCCACGTTTCAACAACTAAAGATCAGCTGGCTTCAGACGAGATTGCGCACGTCTGTTGAGAAAGGCCCCGCCTCTATCGGTATGACGCATCGGCCACAGGCGTAGTGTCGGATTTTAACGCATTGGTAACATCCAATATTATTCAATCAGTTGCCCCGTGGGCAAGGGGTGGTTGAAGGAAAGGTGCGGATTAGAATCACGAACTAACTTTTTTTCGTTTAAGAAGTCGCCAAAAACTGGGTGCGGATTAGATTCGGGTGCGGTTTAGATTCGAGAATATACGGTATACTGTTTGCATCAGTTGCCTTGAGACCTTTATATTCCACGTAGTTAGCAGCCATTTTGTGACGTCCTCCATGGAGCAGTTGTCATGTGACTTGTGTTTAGCGATTCTGCCAATTTTAGAAGTATCAGCGCAACTGTTGTGTATTAAACTCTACAAGTGTATTCTGTGATTTTTCTATGACTGGGATGACATCAACAACTCTTCCCCATACATAACAGCTGCAGTTTTAGAAGCAGAATATTACACATGGGGCTAGGAGTGTGGGGTAATAGGCATGTAGTTTCTGTTTATAAATTCCTAAACAGATAAAGCAGAATGAGCAAGATTTCCAGGGAGAAAAAGATATTTGCAAATTGCCATTTCTCAGGATGTGTTAGCCACGTCTTCCTGTTGATGCTGCAAAACATTCGTGGACAGTTCTTGATTCACAGTTTATTGATAGCACTCTTGCATCATATTTGTTCATATTTGGCATATTATATGTTCAGATCTTTAGCTTGGAGTCCAGCTATTCTAACAGCATTTTTATTATTTTTCTCAGTCCCTCCAGGTCAATTTCAGGGTAGTACCTCAAAGGAGGCCATGACTGCCTCCTACCACATCCTTTCGAATTCATTATTCACTGATCATCCTGTTACATGATGCTATATAATCTGAGTTATTGGACACTTCTTTAAATTAACCAGGAACAGATTCACAGTTGTCTGTGCAGGGTGAATTTCTGATGCATAATTCCATTGATGTCAAAAACCAAATGTTTGAGTTCTGCTTATTCTTACCTCTCAAAGAATAAGTTCTAGCATTATCATAGGTTGCCACTGTCATTTTGTCTAATTAGAGACAGAAATTCTCAATGTGTGCTGTTCTTTGAAGTCTTTCATTTTTTGAAGGAAAACAGAAATTTCATGATGGGTCACTACTGTATGGCACATACTGTAGAGCTGAAATAGATGGGAAATCATTCAGCAGATTGTTTTCAGCCATCATCTAGCCAAGAAACTCTTTATTATTTGTGATAGAGCCCTCTTGCAACTAGTCTGGAAGTTTTCTTTTTTATCACAGCTATGTGGTGCTATTCCCATGTCTACTGTATTGCTGTATAATTTTATTTCAGCTTCAGAGTCACTCCATGCAGAAGAAAGGAATCAGTCTGTAGTTCGTTTACTGTCAGAAGAGGCAGTTATGAAATAAAATATTACAATGAATCAGTTGTAATGGTTCAACATCTGTCTTCCAAAACCAATTTATTATACTCTTACCCTATTCCCTCCTGTAGTAGTAGTAGTGAGGGGGACAAACTTTGTGCCTGTGTACACCATGAAGGCATGTAGGGGGCATAAGTGATACCACTGTGTGGCATGGGATGTGTATTTATATTTAGATTACATAAAGACTGTACTGATGCAGGAAAGGCAGTGAAACAAGTGAAATACCTTAAATTGAGAGGAATTTGATACTTTAACATTTAATGAGCTCAAAAAATACACTGACAGTGAGGTTACATTATACAGTCCAGATATTTCTGAGGTTACATCACACAGTCTATATTTCTGTGATGTCACATGACAGTCTAAACCAGTGGTTCACAAAGTGGGCGATACCGCCCCCTGGGGGGCAGTGGGATTACCGAGGTGGGCGCTAATAGGTACGAGAGGTGGAAGGGAGCGCTGTTATTATCACAGGGGGGCGCTAGTAGACAAGTAGTGCATTTATTTTGATAATAAAATTGAAATAAAGTAATTTTTGTGTTAAAAATAAAAAATGAACTAAATTTCTTAGTATTTTAATTTATGAATCTTATTCAAGCACATATTATTTTTTTAATTTATTAATTAACACATAAAACATATAATTTTATTTAAATGATTTTTAAATATAAAATAAAAGTGGAAACAAAGGTGCATTTATGTTTTTTAAAAAAGGTAGGGGGGCGCTGTGGGTGTGTATATGGAACCAAGGGGGCGGTGGACCGAAAAAGTTTGGGAACCACTGGTCTAGACGTTTCTTACAGACCTGGCATGAAGTATGCTATATTATCAAGAATTCTGTTGAGTAATTCCTGTGGACAGCCATTGGTTTCAGGCACTTGCTGAGTTAAGCACAATAAAGGGCCCAAGGCACACAGCAGTGAATCCAGCAGTACAGACAAGCTTCCTGACACTGCAATTTGACCCTACAAGTTAAGAAGGCACATTTACAGAGGCAATACTACAGGTCCTGGTGGCTTAATGTACATATACATATGCAGATGCCACTGGATGGAAAAGATTAAATCCATTGGCACCAGCCAGGCAGCTGCCCAGGGTGCCAACCTATAAGGGGCACTAAGATGTCACTGGAATAATCGGAAATATGGTGTTAATAAACTCAGGTTTCCACACATGAAAGAATTTCTCTCAAAATTATCCACAATTTGGGCATCTGCTCTCAAAACGTTTCAACAGCCCAGTCCTAGGCTGAAAAAGTTTACAGAATATCAGTTTTAAGGGGCACCAAATTACTAACCTGCTCAGGGTGCCCACATTTCTCAGGCTGACCCTGGTTTTTATATATAACAGATATATATCAAGTATTTACTAAAAGATAAGTTATATTCATTCCATTTTGAGATGGAGTAAGGTAAATATAGAGGCAGAGGGTAGTGAACAATTTGATACGAAGCATGGTATGTCCCATACTTAAGCAAATGGTGTGACTGCATGGTCATCATGCAAAATCAACATTGTTAATGGATGTGATGGGACAGTTCCATAGCACAGAGTGTTTGATTAAAAGGTTTTTAAAAAACTGTGAATATGTACAGATTTGTGCCTTTGTTGTGAGCAGTATTTAAAAATTTGTATGGATGATTTAACTACAAGATCATGTTCATGTAAAGCCAGCATTCAGAGATGTGTAGAGCTGACACTGAGTTTTATCACCATATACTAGGTGGCCCCTGTACATACCCACTGTTATTACAGTGACAGTGAATACACTACATTTTTCTGTGTGAGGTGTATTTCTTTTGTACAATGAGTCTCACTATTAAGACACGTAATTGTTGGGAAAAGAGTGGCAAAGTTCTGTAAATCCCAGCTGCACTACATTTGCTGCCACTGTTTACTGACTTTGAGGTAAACAAAAATGATTATTGCTGGACAGAACCATGATGTAATGAACCCTCTGGTGCCTAATGATGACGTCAGTCAACACACAATATGATGCTGAGAAAAGGAATGTCCACTAAAGTCATTTGCAAAGAACTTGCAAAGTGATGGGTGGCCATTTAAATCCCAGGTCTTTTGCGGAGTACACTGGGCACGTAATTCTGGCACTAAAGGTTTAATGGCATAAAAGGACTTGGTGGTAGTTCAGAACCAATCAGAGGGTTTCAGGTTCTACTCCTGAGGAGCAATGATTCTAAGCAAAGTGGAACTTCTGTGCACAAGCCACAAAAGTGGACGTAATTGAGTCTTCAAGAGACACGTGCCAGTGGGAAACTTAGATGGGCGTAACTAATATATTTGCAATTGCTGAAACCCAAAGCATCAAAATATACCAAACCTGAACCTGCAGATCACATTGGACTACATGGATTTTGCTGTTTGGATTTTGAAGCTTGATTTACATGAAGTGTTGTGTGCTGATTCCAGAAATGTTATTATTTTTGTTCTATCACACACCATTTTTTAGTATTTTAGTAATTCTATAATAATACTTTAAAAAAATTGTTTTCAGTGCAGTAATTGAACATTAATATCAAAGTCAAAAGACACTCTAAATTAAGTAGTTATGGATTTGGCAACATTGTTTTATTGTAGAAGACAGCTTATTTCATAGAGATGGCAGCACTTTTCACTGTGCTAATGGCTGTGACTAGATAGCAATTACTACAACTAGTGCTGAGCAAGAAATTTCAATACATGTTAACAACAGTGATTTCCCTGGCTAAATCTTGTGCTTTTGTATTTTTTTTGTGCCAAAAACAATGCAAATAAGACAGTGTCTGAACAATCCAAATGTATTTTGCTATATCTGTGGGAATTTTGTGGTTAAAAAAAAACAAAGACAGAACATAACCTCCTTTGTTAAAACTGCCTATTTTGCTTACTTTGGAATTAATCTAGGTGATCAGGACAAACCTTGGGCTCCTCATACACTGTGCAGTGTTTGTGTTGAGAATTTAAAAAACTGGACAAAGGGAAAGAAGAAGGCTCTGCGGTTTGGCATACCAATGGTATGGCGTCAGCCATTAAACCATGTTGACGACTACTATTTTTGTATATGTGCACTGAAAGGCTTCAATACAAAAACTAAGAAAGAAATTACTTATCCCAATTTGCTTTCTGCCATAAGACCTGTGCCACATTGCCCTGATATACCAGTGCCTAATCCTCCTAAGCAACTTCATACACTGGAGGCTGAATCAAGTGCTACTCCCAATGAATCAACAGAGGATTCTGAATATGGTACCGACACACATGGCACACCTGAGCCTTTCACCCAAACTGAACTGAATGATTTGGTAAGAGATTTAAATCTCCCTAAGGATGTTGCAGAACTTCTAGGCTCCAGACTGAAGGAAAAAAAACCTGCTAACTCCAGGAACATATGTAACATTTTATGGAAATCGAAAGATCTACTGCAGTATTTCACCCAAGAAGAATCTCTAGTGTATTGCAATGACATTCCAAATCTAATAAATATGTTAGGTGTAGAGTATAAAACATATGAATGGAGGCTCTTCATTGATGCAAGCAAGAGAAGTTTGAAAGGTGTGTTACTACATAATGGTAACAGTCTTGCTTCAGTCCCAGTTGCCCATTCATTTCATCTTGAGGAAACCTACGAAAATCTTGAGCAGCTACTGGAGAAAATAAATTATAAGCAACACCAGTGGATGGTTTGTGGTGACTTGAAGGTTCTGTGCATGCTGCTAGGACAACAACAGGGGTACACAAAATTCCCATGTTACATTTTTGAATGGGACAGTCGAGCTCAAGATAAACACTGGACACAAAGACAGTGGACTCAAAGAACTAGACTGATACCAGGCTCTAAGAACATACTGAGGAAGAGGTTAGTGGCCCTGAAAAAATTATCTTGCCACCTTTACACATAAAGTTGAGTTTAATGAAGCAATTTGTTAAGGCCCTGGATGGAAATGGAAATTGTTTTAATTACCTAAGCAACAAGTTTCCAGCACTTTCACAGGCAAAAGTCAAGGAAGGCATCTTTGTAGGACCACAGATCAGGGCACTAACTAAAGACAAAATGTTTGAAGAGTCTATGACTCCTGCTGAAAGACAAGCTTGGATTTCTTGTAAAGAAGTGATTGATAAGTTCTTGGGAAATAATAAAGACACAAATTATGAGCAAGTTGTAAACAATATGCTAGAGAAATATAAACTTTAGGATGTAAAATGAGCCTGAAACTACATTTCCTCTTCTCACATTTGGACCAGTTCCCAGAAAACCTAGGGGCAGTCAGTGAGGAACAAGGTGAACGGTTTCACCAAGATATCAAGGAGATGGAAAGGCGGTACCAGAGGCAATGGAGTGTATCCATGATGGCGGACTACAGCTGGATGCTGAAATGTGATGAATGTGACACAACACAAAAGAAAATCTGGCGGAAGATATTTTCAAAGCAAGCGACAAAGGTTCTATTGATTGAAATGCATAACATGAAACACAGACTCAAATTTTAATGCAAAATCACGTATGTTTTTATGACAGTATGATGGCAGTTTAAGTTATTCATGTTTTAGTGACTTTTAGTGTTACTTTTTCTGTTTTTTTGTGAAAAATTCAAATGTAATACAGTAACTGATGATTATTTTGTATTCATAATGTTTAAGTCCTATTAAAAATGTAAAAGTGCTCATATTTTCTCCAAGTTATTGGAATTTTATGTTGTTCATATGTCATACATGCATTGCGACATTGCAATTTCAAATATTTTGCTTTATATCTTTCTTTCAGAATTCTGAAATAATGTGATGTGATACAGCAAAATGGAAGTTATTTCTGTAATCAGCATGTGTTAATTATACAAAATCAGTGACTGAAACTGAAACAGCTTTTAAAAAGTTTTTTTTACAGACCTTTGTCATTACTTAATGAACCCACTCCTAATCCAAACCTGTGGCTCAGTTACTGAATTAACCTGCTCCTAGTCCCAACCTGCAGATCACTTAATGAACCCATTCCTAATCCCAGCCAGCAGATCAGTTACTTAATGAACCCACTCCTAATCCAAACCTGCAGATGTTAATTTAATATTATTCAATCTATACATTGATAACTAAAATATTTCAAAAGCCAACCAAATGTACAATTCGTCTCTCACAATTATACTGTATTATAACAAAACATTAGAAATTAAAAACTCCCTAATTGTTCCCATCAGGGAATATACACAGCAAATAATTATGTATAAAACACTATGTAAAATTATTCATAATAGTTGGAGCTTTATATGTTGTACATCGTATAGTAGAAGCAAAAGTAGAGTAGACTGTTCCATGTAAAACAGATGTAAACATATGTAGTGATATGGAACTCTGATGTTCTGTAAATTAACATAAGAAACAGTTAAATATATAAGAGTATATAATTGTGAGAGACAAATTGTGCATTTGGTTGGCTTTTGTAATACTGCAGATGTCACTTACTGAACCCACTCCTAATCCCAAACTGCAGATCAGTTACTTATTGCGCCAATTCCTAATCCCATCAACACAATTCTGAAAAATCACTGAGCAAGCGCTGAAGTGGACACTCGAGCCTGATTTTGGTTTTGCAGGGACTGCTGTTACTACTGAAGCTACTCTTTGTTCCTGCATAAAATGTTCTTTTTATAACTAAAACTATTCTGATCTCATAATTACAATTCTGTAGTATTCTTCAAGCTCCACTTACTTCATGTTCCTTCAGCCTCTCACCAATAATAGACAGGGATTCTCCAAGAAGCTTGAGGTGAGCTGCCACATCAACTGGCTGTGTTCCAATAACTTTGTACAATCCTGGACCAACTACAGGCTCTGTTACCAAACCTGCCTTTCCAGGTCTGAAACAAGTATCTGTAGTTTAGGTTGTTACTTTTATATATGCATAATTTAAATCATCAGTAATAGCATATGCTGTATGTCATACTTGGAATCAGTTGGAGTCTGTGGAGAAACTGTGACATTTCCACCTGATGGCATGGTCAACTGCAGAACAGATTGCTGCTGCTGTTGTACTGTGCCCATTACTGGTCGACTTGCAGCAATTCCACCTGTCTGCTGCTGATGTGGAGTTCTTCCTCCAAGTTTGTTAATAAATTTAGATTTGGAAGAAGGGTTTTTGTACTTTCCTGATTCTGTGTTTACAATACTTGCAAGACTATTGCCTGGAGGGCCTTTCACTGCCAGGCGTTTGGCTCGTCTTTTCCAATTCTGAAAACAGTATTTTTTTTAACATCTTGTTTATATGACATTGAGAAATGTTATGCACTGAGGAGACTAATTAATATTTTGGTGTTATGGAAATAAAAGTGAACAATGCAAAAGAATAAAATTCTTACAATGTATGGAAATTTGGATCTTGGGAACACTAATAAGGAAATGGTTTGTGATTAGTTTTACAGTACAGGTAACCCTCGGTTTATGACGGTTCTGTTCCTGAAGGAACTGTCGCAAAAAAAAAAAAAATTGGTGTAAAATGAACCTAATTATATAATGTAAGTCAAGGGAAGTCGATGAGGTATGTTCCAGGGCCCCTGTCCAAATTGACATAAATAATATAATATTACTATATTGAAAGCTCTGAAATGAATGCTGTGAATGTAAAAACAGCATTTTTATGAATATAAATCACTTAAATTTAATACAGTATAAAATAACAGAACTAAATTTAATTAAATGAAAAAATTAAATTTTGTACATTTACTTTGATATGTTCCAAGTCCAGACCAAAAGTTTCTGTAAGCGGCACTGTGAGGTCCCTGCATTGATCTTTATCGACAGTGGCGTAATGCAGAGATTTTACTTCTCTGATTAAGTCCCTGCACTTCTCTTACTAGATATGGTGACTCTTATTTTATTAATTTAATCAACAATGTTTAATTCAAACAAATTGACACTGTAGAATAGTGGCCCAACAACAGTAGACCAAAAAGCGACCTGAGTGTTCCTCTCCTCTTATCTCCGGCCACCTCATCCCTGATTGGCTTAGATGGTAGACAGGGATAGCTCTCGTCTCTGATTGGCTGTGCTGTTTCTTTACATCATATCCAGTATTTATAGTTGCACATTTTTAAATCTTTTATAGTTTTTTGATATTTTTGACCTTCTGGTTTCAAAACTGTCAATGTGAATCATCACAAAACAAACCGTTGTAAACCGAAGGCTACCTGTATTGCCATTCTCCAGTTCCAAATTATTGTCTAGTCCCATGTCTAATGAAATATTTAATTATTTAAAGTTTGCATGTTGTTATATGTTCTTTGTAAGAAAGATAAAGACTGATGGCACCATTCAGAAATGCTTTAGTGGTTTATAATAAAGCAGTGACAGAGGGAATGGAACAGAAAGGTCTTCACTGTTCTGGACATTGCACAGCACAGTTGGTAGTTGGTAACCAGTTACCAACCAATGCCATGTAACACTCCAGAAGAGCAAAGACCTCAACTACACCGCAGCAGAAGCCTTAATCTCTCGCAGGACTAATTAACTACAATGCTATACATATGTAAGGTTTTCCTTTGGCATAGCAGGTCCAAACAAAAGGAAAACCTTAAATAAACAGAGAATCTTGTTGAGAGAATTATCAAATTGTTGAAAACTATATTTTAATGGTGTTAATACCAAATACAGTCGGGGAAATTCTTTTAGAAGTACTAAAGAAAATGGGTGAGAAATTGCTAGTACACAAAAAAGGCTCAAGAATATGTGGCATGACCAAAACCTGTAACATAGTAACCTATTAATAAAGAGTAAATAATCTGAAAATGCATCAGTCACCTTAAATAACTCACAGGCAATTTAAAAATACAGCTCTTCATGTTACCTATTTAACATAAAATATTATTAGTATTAAGATTTGTTTTCATGCCTCTTAGTACTGGCAAGACAAGTATTAAATGTCTTTTTTTAACAGTGGCATAGTGAATGAAGCTGTTCTGCATCAAGCTGTGATAGCTCAATCAGTATGCCTAGGGGCTGAGTGACCAGGATTTGATTCCCATCATGGGAAGGATATTTCCCCCCCCCCTTCCCCGCCAGTATGTCCAGACCAGCTCTGGAGCCTGCAAAGCTTCCTTTCCAAGCTACAGGCTGCACGAGCAAGGAATCATGGTTTGATTCCTGGCAGGAGCACAAGACTTTTCTCTTCTCCTAAGTGTCCAGCCTGGCTCTCAGGTCCACCCAGCCTCATATTCAATGGGCACCAGGGGCCTCTTTCCCTGGGAGTAAAGTGGCAGGGGCATGAAGTTGGCCATTCACTTCTATACAGTGCCAAGGTTAAGGAAGAGGAGCTATACTGTCACTCCCCATGTACCTTCATGGTATGTGCAGGGGTAACTTTATCTTTACTAGGCCTAAAGTGATGGGAGCCAAGATGAAGAATCTGTTGAGATATACCTCCACTCCCCCCTACATAATCATTGCATGGTGCTTAATTGAGCAATGTGACAGTTTTGTTGGAAGTACAGGATATTAATTCTTAAGGCAAGTACTCTAGTACAAACATTAAGTTATGTGTATGAAAATTGAATATGGGGGAAGGGGTAAGAACCATTTCCTTTGCTGCCATACTTTCAGTGCATGTCTTGCACGCCGCTTAAGGTGTACATATGTGCTGATGATCTGCATATGTGAACTATGAAATGTTTAGTTTTAATATTTTGGAACAATGATATTTAGGTGATTGTGCAGGTTAAAGGTAGATACTAATTGCACAAACACCACTTTTTCCATATTCCACAATTTGCAGACAATGTAAAGTAGCAACTTGATATATCAGAATATTATTGACCAGTGTAATTTGTAGTGAAATTTCTGAATACAGTCTTGAATATGTGTGTGTGTGTGTGCATGTGCACATACATGCATGGACTTACATATTTTTCGTTTGTTGGTACTGTTGCCCAGAGTTCTCCCAAGCGTTTACTCATAGTTGCAAAATCTGCATAACACAAAATATGATTATATAAATAATGCACTTCTGAATAGCTGTTTTATAGATATGTATATATTTACACACTTTTAGTTAGTCTTCCTTTTTCCATGCTTTGTAGCACATGCATGAGCATTCTGACAGTACCCTTTGGTATTCATTATACACATGGAGAGGCTATTTGACATACATAATTGTAAAGTATAATTACAAGTATAAAATCTATTTACAACCATTTATTTAATGTCAGAGTAGTGGATTCTGAGGATGAGTGTTTTCAGTTTCATAATGAGATGACAGTTTGCGTGAATGAGAATATGCATTAACCTATGATGGTCTGGTTTGGTCAAAACTTGTAGCTAAGGAAACAAAAGTTGTACTGTTTCTAAACAATGCTGGTTGTGTCCAATGAAAAATCAACATGTTGCAGACATATAACATTCATAATAGGAAGTGACTGCTGTACATAGGTGCATGACTTCTTCTGATGGTAATAACAGTTTTAGAGCGTAAGTATGCTGTCCTTTATGACAGTTTCTTTACATATTCGGTTACAACAGTGATAGTTTAATATATACAGTGCACAATATACATCATTCTAAAGTACCTTGGCAGTGACTTTCCAAGATGCTTTTCAACTGTGTTGCTGACATTCACCATACCTGGACAATTATGAAGAGGTTATGGATGGACAAATGACAGTTTAATGTGTGTGTTTAGTGTATATATATAGTTGATTTGGTGTGGTGGACCTTGACTACAATATTGGCTGAACATTACAGGAATGTTACACTTTGTGTTTGAAATGTTTGGTGTATATATCTTCAGTGTTATGTAAGATGTGCAGGCATGCTGGTCCACTAAAATCTGTGGCATTAGCATACCCATATCTGGATTCACTCGCAGAATTTCCTGACGGATCTCTTTAGCCCATAACATGTAGGCTGTGAAACGAGTTTTCTGAAATCAGAAACGGCTACAGTGAACATCTGAAATCTAAGATTACTGCATACACTGATATATTAGTCTTGTCAAGCATGCTATTGTAACAGATTATGACATTTTTAAACTATTTTTTGGCACTTAACTGACTGATGGACTTCTACATGCAGCTTCAGATATTGTTTCCAGAAGCACATTCTACTGTCATATTTAACTTTAAAAAATTTAAACTCATATATTTCAGTCTTATATTTAGCATGTACTTAGAAATTCTAGTACGTATTGTCAAATCTCTGCAATTTCACCACATTTGATGCTCCACGGGGTTATCAAAAATATGTGCAATATAATCTTATCTTTAAACGGGAACTAAAGAGAAGAAGCAGAGGAAAAAGGTGATTTTATATACCTGTTTTATAAAAATAATGAGGCGGCTACTGAGTACTTAACATGATCCAGAACAAACAATAAGACTGCTTAAATTAACATATCCCAAATTTACTGAGCACTTTATTAAAAATGTATTATAGAATAATATTCCAACACTACATCTGAATGAACAGTAATTAACCAAGAAAAGAAAGGGATTTTCATGCATGAAATGAAACTAATAATAAAAATAATGACAGAATTTTGTGTTTAATACATGCGGAGACATTCAGGAAGTACTGAGACTGGTTTCATATACCACATAAATTACACTGTGCAAGGACACAGCTACAGTAATCACATACTGACATGAAACTGCACATTTGGGTGTGTTTACAGTTCATTTGAGTGCCTCAGCCATTCATGGCCACCACTTCAGTTCAGACTGTTTTTGTCAGATGTTTATTTAACATTTAAATTACCAGGTTGGTTTATTTGTACCAACAAATGCACTAAGACAGTTTTTTCACTGTTTACTTTATTATTACGATGCCCCAATACGCATTTCGGCAGTCATTCTGCCATCATCAGGGGGTATTTTAAGGAGTTTTTACATAGACCAATTCTTTGGTTACGTCATAACAGTGAGTCAGTATTTACCTCCTTCTCTCCTGTCTGTGTGGTGAATTCACCACACAGACAGGAGAGAAGGAGGTTCTGCTAACAACATAACACACAGATAACTGAACACATGCTGGAAATAGGACCACGCTGCCATTAATTAATAATTATACTATAGAGGATAGTATAATATACTACTTGATTTTATTGTAATTTTTATAAGTTTTAATAATTTAATAACTTTTAGCAGCTTAACAATACCACAAATTTTACAAAAATTTTATACGATGTGGTAAATACTGACTCACTGTTATGACGTAACCAAAGAATTGGTCTATGTAAAAACTCCTTAAAATACCCCCTGATGATGGCAGAATAAGTGCCGAAATGCGTATTGTGGCATCGTAATAATAAAGTAAACAGTGAAAAAACTGTCTTAGTGCATTTGATGGTACAAATAAATCAATTATAAAAGATGCACGGTGAATATAAAGTGAAATTTACCAGGTTGGTATTTAAATTTCAGTGCATGGTTTATGAAAAATGTATTATTTGAACAGAAAAAGATGAAAATTATGAAATAAACAGCATTTTGTGGAAAATGAAACAGACATTATGCAGCATGTCTTAAAAATGTAGTAAATTTCCTTGTTGCCTAAATGTATAAAATTAATTTCTATTAGTGCTTCTGGCCTGCATTAACATATGCAAACTTAGGTCACTTAAAGGTTAATGATGTGAAAGAAGACAGAAGACTGTGTGTACAGTTTTGCAAGAAGATTGGAAGATGGTGATCAAAATGTATGAACTGAAGGAAAACAGGATTTAGAGAAGCATGATCCAAGATTGAATGCCACCCTTCAATGAAATGATGAATTAGTAACGTAGGTATGTGATTCAGTGCAAAATAAAAAGATTGACTGATTGTAAAATAGATAGAAGCAGTAATGTGATGTGACACATGTTAAACCATACTAACTGAAAAACTGAAAATGAGATTTGTCTAAAACAGTAACCTGTAACTGCTGACATAGGAGCAGTAAATCACTGCCTGTTTGTGGTTTTTCCTTGCTTCCAAGTGCTGAAACCAGTGAAAATTTATGATCCCCAAAGCAGAAACCACATTTGAAATATCCATCCTGGAAATGACTGGGGAAATATACCAACCGTGAAGCAAAACAGAAGGTGTGAAGTGTCTTATTTGGTTTTGAGGATGTTGTGCACTATGAGTATGCTCCATACAGTCAAACTGGTAAGTAATATTCCTGTTCAGAAGTGCCAGAACATCTTGGTACCATGTGTCATGAATGGTGGGCAGCAAATTCACCATGTGAAATATCACTGATGTGTATTTGAACCTTTCCATTGTCGCTGAGTATACAAACACGGCGTTTCAAAAGGAAACTGCTTTCATCTTCACGTGAACCATCATGACAATGCACCTTCAGATCACTTTGTGTGTCAGATTTTAGCTAAACACAGTATTCCAAAAGCAAGAGTGTCTGCTTTGTTTCCCTATGACTTTCTGTCCCCTGAACTGAACAAAACCTTGAAAGGCAGAACATGTTATGATATGGAAACAACTGAACATAATGCAGTAACACAAATGTCAGCAGTTTCAAAAACTGAGTCTGAACATGTGTCCAGCGCTTGTTGGAATAGTGGAATAAGAGTGTGTGTGCTGAAGGAACCTTTTTGATCCGAAATTGTACTGTTAAATCAAAATCTGAAATCTGTTTACCCCTTTATCCTTCCTCTGGGCCTTCATGCGTCCTATGATTTTACCATCTCGAATTATCAGTTTCTTCTTCGATGATTTCTCAAGCATGTAAAGTGACTGTGCCTGCAAGTTGTAATAGTAACAGTAAATTCACTGAAATGTTATCCAAAGGAATAACTCAATCAAGATATCCAACATAAAACTGTCATTTTACTTACGTGAATACGAACCCACAACACGACATATAGAATACAGCAACAAAGTAATGAGTGTGAAATACAATAAAAATATGTAGCATGAGGCATGACAGGCTGCTAGAGGTGCACTGACATGTCACCTTGCCAGTCAAGTAAGATCTGACCACATGGTATTGCATAGCTGTTTCATACAGATGTGCTTTGTGCATCATGTTTTACTGCACTGTCAGAAACCTCAAAATGGCATGAGATTTTGTATGAAGTTGGGAAAAACCCCAATGAAACATGAAATGCTACAAACATCTTACGGGGATAATGCTCTGTCCTGACCACAAACACTCATGGTGTACACATTTTCACAAGGACAGAGAAGATGATGGATGACAAAAAAATGACCTTCAACCCAGAACTGGTGGGCAAAGTGCTCCATTTATTGCAAGGGATTTTCAAGTGACAGAATGAAGGTAAGTGAACTAAATGTGAAAGAGGAATTTGTAAGGTCTGTAATTACCACAGACTGAATGCCTGGAAGATTTTGTGGAAACATCTGATGGTGGACCTGGCTCCACCAGACCTTTTTCTGTTTCCCAAGCTGAAATATGAATTGAAGAACACTGATATAACATGATTGCTGACACTTAAAAGAATGTGGCAGCAGTACTGAATATTATCACTGAAGACAAGTTTTCCAGGTGTTGCCAAAGTTTATGTAAACACTGTAATAAGTGTATCTCATCCCTAAGGGACTATTATGAGGGAAATGATTAACAGACATATTGCCCTACATATCATAGCTTTTATAATATTTTAGTTTTATTACTTTCTTGCTGCACTGTATATTGTAACGAGGAAGAAACATTCAAACCACATAAAAAAGTCTGTTCTTAGAAATCTGCTGTGGAACAGCACGATAACGACATAATTATGCTAATTAGTCTGCAGCCCTTGTTCCCCAATGTGCACCATGATTTTCTTGCACCAAATTTTAGATTAAAGTTTGGTACTGGTTTGTTTACTACATCAGTCATTACTAAACAGTAGTAATACCATGACAAAAAGCTTGAAACACTACACTGTATTTACTTACAATTTTACATATTCTTGTCTTCTCAAATACAAGAAATCCAAGTCAGGTTACACATTTTAAGGATATGATTTACTCATATTCTGGCCACAGAAAGCATATACAGAGTAAAATTGTATTAGTAAAAATTCTAAACTTAGTTTTTACTGATATAATTTTACTACGACTACTGTTATATATTTTATTTTATTTTTTTTTTTTTCCAATGGCTCGACAGCCCCTTGGCGGCCTAGGCCGCCTCATTTTTCAAGGCTTCATGATCACACACTTTTTAGACATACCACACTCGGTAGGACTCCTCTGGACGAGGGACCAGCTCATCACAGAGACCTCTACCTGATAACACACAACACTCACAAGAGACAGACATCCATGCCCTAGGTGGGATTCAAACCCACAATCCCAGTAAGCGAGCGGCCGTAGACCCCTGCCTTAGACCACACGGCCACTGGTATCAGCATATATTTTATTACCTAGTACAAAGAATATAACTATATGAATAAGCCACTGAAATCTACATCACATCATTTATACAATTTCCCATCACACAGTAACAAAAGGAACCATCGTTAAGTTCTGCCAGGAAGATCCATTCCAATATGTCTACAATTATTTACCAAGTACCTGGGAGGGAGTGAGTCCCTTCGTGCACCTACTCGGTTAGGGTCTGTTCGATCATCCATCATAAGACTGTCGTCATCCAAATCATCATCATCTACATCACTCATTCCTGAAAAGATGAAAATATATTGGAATGAAAGAGACCACATTTCTAAAGTGTATTACAGTCACTCATACTGGAAGTTGGTGTTGGTGAATGCTGTCTATCCAGATAAGTTGGAATAGCCAGTTTCAGGGTTCTATACACATGTGATACAGTTATAATTTCCCATAACTTTCTCAGTTTTGCCAAAGAATTTGCAAGTGGGCAGTCAAATGAACAATGTAAAATGTTTTAAATATAATAGATATTTTCTACATATATATAGATGTCTTATTTATAATAACCTTCCTGAATGTTAACAGTATATCCCTTATGGGGATGAGAAAAGGAGGTGGAACATCCCTGTAAACTTACCACATCTACTGACTGTCATTCATACCACACAATTTCTGTATTCAGAAGTAGTACTTGTCCAGTCACACATTATTTCAAATGCACTTTTCACTACTTTTCAGAAAATGCTCTAGACTCTGATTCTGACAATGCACCCCCCCCCCCCCCCCCCCATTTTCATGAAAAGTAACAAGATATGAAAGAAACATATAATGTGACGTTGAGGTGCATTCACATGTTTGCAACCTGGATGCTTTCAGATGGGCATACCATTACATTCACTCTCGTCACACTTTTTGTTACTGTCCACAGCTGTACATATATTGTAAAAGATTATTACTATAATTAGGGTCTGTTCTTTGTAGAACTTATAATATGTATGTCTATGTTGATTTTGTCAAATTCATTGGTCACACATCCTGAAATCTTCACACCATCAAAATATTTCATAATGCTAACAGAAGAACAATATTTCATACATAATTTGTACATATATTCATAATCTATCTACATACCAAATTTCATATTTGTAAACATAATCAATAAATATTAAATATAATGGTTGCATGTTTTTATTTTCGTTAATTATGCACCATGTCAATTACATGAAGAAATAAGACAGATTAGCACTGATTACTATTGATGGTAACCATGGAAACGCTAGCAACAAAAGCAGTCATAAATGTACACAGGTCTTCATGCAAAGTGCCTTTTACTTTAGTCCAACTTTAACCAAAACTGAATTTTCTGAAAAGACTTCAGTAACCCCCCCCCCCCCCCCCAACAGTACAAAATTTCATGAAAATCCATCCAGCAGAAGCAGTTGTTCCATGTGGACAGATGGAGAGACATCACAAAGTTAATGGTCACTTTTTGCAACTTTGCGAATGCAGCTAAAAGTCTGGTCATCCCTCAACTCTGGGACCAAATTTAACATGGTAAACCTGACTTCCATAATCTAAAGGGAAGTCAATCTTATTTAAGAAGGACATGTGTGTGGAACTGGATGTCAAGTAGAAGTCATAAAGTGAAAAACAATTGATTTAATAAGTAGGTGCCATAAAGAGAAAAACTAGATTTAATGAAGCATTCACCATGCAAAAATGGAGATGGATACCAACTGCGGTTTTGCATGACCAACTGCCCACAAAGACTTCACTGCATGTAGTTGCCATGACAGCATCAAAACATCATGCATGGATTTAGTTCTCATGTTACTTTCACATATTCAGCACAACACTACCACATCTTCAAGGGTTAACTAGATACTTACCCAGTGAGTCCATGCTGGAATCCTCGTCAACTTCATCTGGTGGTGGATACATTCCTAATTCCAAATCTGACTCTGAAGATCCTGGATCTTGTTTCAGTGGATACTCATCAGGTGTTTCCTCCTGGAATACAGTACAGTACAGTGAAACCTCATTAAGTTTATGTGTTAGGGACCAAGTAATTGGGCTTCAAATTATGTGGTTTTGAATTATCCAGTCTTTACAGTGCACACCAAGCTGTTTTGTAGTTATGATGTTGTGTAGTCAGCTACGATTTGTTTTACTTAATTCAGTAATTATAAGATCCCCTTCTTGTATTTATTTTTTAAACACCTAAAACATAATTTAATACAACTTACATCTAAATGCAGTCCAGCAAACAATTCATATCTGTCAAACTTTGATCTTAGTTCACTGTTTCTCAAAATAACATTCAACTGACCTTTGTTCCAGGGGTACCCAGTATTAAGAAAAAGGTTTATATAAAGTGCCCATAAAATAACATAGTATAGTAGACTTCACTCTGGCACCATCAGGATTGAGACGGTACTGGACTATAGGATATGCCAGACTGTCAGGAGCATGCAACACTGACATTGACAAAGAATTTCAGTGTCAGTGCTGCATGCTTTTCCTTCACACCTTTACTACCACCTTTGTTCACCTCTGACACCAATGTTACAGTCAGATGAATATACATATTCAAAATGCGAGCACTTACGATCATAACAATGGAAAATGGAAAACTGAGATCATGTAAGATGGTGATAAGCTGTCTCAGTATAATTCAGTTAGGCTCATGCTGCCATGACTTTTTTTGTTGAAGCCAACTCACTTGGGCTTGCCAAATTTTAATATGGACTATAAGGAGTGCTGGATCATCTAATTCTGGACTACTTTAGTAAAATTATTCAACTTCTGTGAATCAAAGGATGTAATATAACTTTGGATTAAAAATTAACCATATTTTGAATTAAGCACATTAAAAAGGACACAAAATCCTATGTTTGAAGCTGTGGAACATCACATAATTTGAATTATATGCTATTTTGAAGTAACATATTTCGAATTCACAAGCATTTAATGTATATAACTGACAGCAGAAATCAAGGGCAAAATTATGTAACTCTAAATACAGATTTCACACTGTTGACAAAGCTACATTAAAAAGTGGTTTTAGTGTGCATCAGTTGGTTTGTAACTTAATCTAAATACAGAATTCAGACTCCTAATATTGCTATCCTGGACTTGGTTACAGGCATTAACCATGCATGTTGAAGCTGTTCCAACATTTCAGCATACAATGCAGTTGCCATCTTCAGGGTGATCTGAGGCAGGAGGAGGATGTAGCATAATACATGGGAGTTGCTGTGGGAGTAAGTGTAGGGATGTGGAGCATGCTGCTGTCCAGTTGGGCCATGTGATTATGACAAAAGTTTGAGGAAGAGGAGTGAAGTGAGACTTTCCTCAGTTTGTATATAAACTGAGTAAAGTCTGGTTTCACCTCTTCAGAAGCTGACAGTCACTTAGCTGGTCAGTACATTCCCTTCCTTTTATGCAACCTGAAGTTTCATCAACATGTTCACAAGAATCTTCCATTATACTGTGTCAGATGAATCCAGTCCATGCCTTCAAACTAGATTTGAGATCTATTTCATATACATCATTCACCATGAAACTCACACACTTCAATACAAATCTTACATTTGTGAGAATTATGCTGTCCCTAATTATTCTTACTATATTAAAAAACATATGAGGACTGTTTAATTCATATATGATAAATGGTTATCCAGTCACAAGACAGGCAATCATATGCAAACAGTCAACCGACTTACTTCTGACATTTCTGAGTGTGATTCCATCTTGAGCATAACTTGATGTGTTCCTTCTAGCGAACTTCCTGCCACAGTGGCTACCGCTGCTCCACTGCTGCCTGCCTGATGCTGTGGCTTACGACCACGACTACTTGCCACAACTTGGTGGCTTGGCATTGCTGTTGCTCCATAAATAAAGAAATGAAAAGCACCATATCTGTGTCACTTATTGGATACAAAGAACTTAGTAAGAACTGAGATTTTTAGTTTTATTCATGAACCCAAGAACGGGAAAAATATATAAAGAAATGAATAACTTATTGTATTCTTAAGCAGTAAATTATCAGCTGCAAAAGAAGGAAGGCCCTTTACATATTTTATTTTTGAACTGTTGTTTATTAGCTGCAGTTGAGAAGGTGTATCCACACAAAAAAGAGTTTTCAGGATGTCAGCTTCTCTGCCAGAACTTGTATGAGGCATATACGAGAACTGGTAAAACATAATTTGAACAATTTAGATTGCAGGCAAAATCATTTATTTGATTGTTATGCACCTGGAATTCATGACAGTAATTACATCACAGACACTGCCAATGGATGACATTTATTTATGGCACTGACTTCATGTCCATGTAAAGCCTGCTAGTTTATGTGTCTTGAAACATACTAGAACTGGTGAAGATCTGTACCCAAAAGTAAAGGAAACACATCTTTGGAATTATGTTGGAAAAAATGAGAAAGTGTGATGACCAATGGTAAAAATATGTTTGGCTCTAAGACTGGCATAGTAGGACAAATCTGCAAGGAAGTTACACACATGAGCTCTGAATATCTAATGTCATTTTACTTCTTTATTCATCAAAGACATTGTGCTGCAAAGTGTTGTCAATGGAGATAAAATAAGTTATGGACACTGAGTTTAACAGTGGACTACATTCAATGCAATGGTTTGAACCCCTGTCAGTTCCAGCACCTTCTGGAAGCAACAAGATCAGAATATGATGATGTCGTCTACTACTTGGTAGTAAGATGGCTTAGCAGAGGTGTGGTGTTAAGTACATTTTTCATTTGCAAACTGGAACAGATATTTTCATGACAGAAAACGACAAAACTGTAAGGTAAAGATAATGTTCACCCCTGCCATGAAGGCACAGAGAGGAAGTAGAGGTATAGCTCTACCCCTTGTACAGGAAGCTAGGTGGGCCCAGGGCTGGTCTGTAACGGTGCAGAAAATCTCGCCTCCACTGGAATTTGATCCCCATCCCATAGCACGTCACTATACCGACTATGATATCCTGGCCCACATGACAAAACTGTAACACAGTTATATGATGAGGAAAGGGTCACGGATCTTATATTTATTGTGGCAATAACATCTTAATGAATTCAATGAAACTTGAAGGAAAAGTAAAGTACAATGTGACATAAGCCCACCTACAAACATATCAGCAAATAAAATCTCAGCTACTTTCTACCTTGCAAAACTGTTTTCAATACATCCACCTTACCAGGTGATTGTCAGACACTGACAGACAAGTTCATTAGCATCATTCAACAGCTTCAAAATTATTTTTCTTTAACTCCTAGATTTTCACAAGAGGACACCTGAAATCCAAATGTTCCAAAATTGTTTGGTCATTGACACTGATCAGGTTCCAGTGCAGATGCAAACGGAGAAAAATGAATTGCAAATAATGACACTTTGAAAGATACTTTTTGAGAGGGAAATACAGTGCCTATGGCAATTTTATGACAGCTTACCTGAAAATTTCAATGTGATTAAAACTTTTGAGAAGAAAATGCCAACAGCATTTGGAAGCAAGTGCTTTCAGCCATGAACTTTCAAAAAGTACATTTTGTTCCCATTTTACTGACAAACACTTGCAAGGTATGCTATGCAACTCTTCTTTAAATTTGAAAGCAGACCTTCACAATTTTGCTAGTAACACCTACCCTCAGAAATCCCACCAAAGATTGTAATGACTTTCTACACATCCCTGTGTAGTGAATTGAGGTGAACACTTTTCTGCAATAGTACGTTTTAAATCAATAGGTGTACAACTTTTTAGGTCTGTGACATAAATGTACAAGTGTGTGCTGCTCCCTCATCACCTCTCATTTCATTCTCAGACATATCATATATATCTTGTTACTAATATATCCTACACAAGAGACATACATCATGAAGTTAAAAGTCAGATGTGGTGTGCAAGTACCAAAAGGTTACCAACCTGTAGAACAAACAGCTCCTCAGGTTGGAAGGGATAGAAGTACAAGATTAAATAAGTTATACATGAAAGTATAGTGCTGAAACATATTTAGATATATCATATATCATATTCTGTTGATGTGGTGCTACGTTGAGTACCTCTGACAATATTTCTTAATGTATGTTATTAATGTCATTATAAACAATGTTCAGCAAGGGAGTACTAGATTTTCTTGAGCCTGTTTCACTGATGTCTAATATATGTTTGTATAACAATAATGAACTCAAAATCATCAAATCAAATGATCACAAAACGTACCAGAGGAACTGGCTTCAAACATGTGTCTGCAGCATGCTCCAACACTCACTCTATTTATGTAATCTAACACAGCCTACTATGAAATAAATTTCTCCAACCATGATCATTTATATACCTGTAGAAACAGGAATAGCATCACTTCTTTCGTTCCGACGTTTGTACCGATTATCAATCTCATCTGGTGACTCAAAGTCCATCAGCTTTGATGATTTCTTTCTCACACGTCCTGATCGTGACACACCAGTCACTTCTAAGTCTGAAAATGCACATAACAATAATAATTAGACTACACCAACCACCTCTAAATGTCAGTATAAATGTAAGAGATAAGCAACAAGAAGTTAAGCACCTAAAGTAAATTCATCCCTGTGCTTAATTATCACACCATGACAATGTACAGACAGCAGCAACATATCTCTAAGAATATTTTATCTGGGAGGCAGATGGATGTCAGTGGCCAGTTTCATGCCCTGGCCACTTTATCCAAGTGGGAATATACCCCCACTACGTACTGGATAGGAGGCTGGAGGGGCCTCAGAGCTGGCCTGCGAACTATGCAGAAGTGAAAAATCTCTGCTTCCATAAGTAATTGAACCCCAATTTCACAGTCATCCAGCCCATAGCCTAGACACTATATTTTATGAACCATCCTAGGTCCTTTAAGTTTGTAAAATTTTTGTTTGATGTTAACTGCATACAGAAAACAGGGATGATATATGCCACTCCCAGGAAAAATGGAAGGAATAAATACATACAGAGTTCAAAATCAACATACACATGGTGTTTATAATTATTTAATCACTAATTTAGATTTATTAACTTGTATGTAGTTGTCATGCCCACATACAAAAACATCCACAGTTCAAATTTCGGTCTTTGCAATACACAAAGGCCATACACTTACAACAGATGGAAGAACTCTTCTCGTTTCAGTTTACTATTTCTCTTCCAAATTCATTTAAAGTCCTAAAATAAATTCAATTTCAGTGTAGAAAATGAACACATTTGTAGAGCAGAAAATGGCTTAACATTTGTTTCACACGACAGCACATAAATCTGTCGAATAAGTTCTAAAAAATTACTTATACGTTTACTGGCATTCTGGGACAAGTATCCATGTTAATAATATAATCAAATATCTTAGTTTCACCACCAATCCTATGATCTGCAAAAATACTGTTCCAGGTTAAATTAACTTCTTCATTCCCATGAGACCAAGTTCAGGGTTAGAGTAACTGAGATCTCAGGTTATGATAACATGCTGTTTTGGCCCATCAGAGGTACTGATGTATATGAAACACTGGTGGGATACTGATGACACCAGGAGAAAATGTGGGTACATGAAGAAACCCCCACCAGTGCGCTGTCTACCATAAATCCAAAATAAACTGCAGTGAGATTTAACTCAGACCTTCATAATGAGAAAGCGGCATGCAGCCACTGGAGCTATAGCAGTAAGTACTGATAAAAAAATAATTTACTTACAAGTTTTTAAATTTTTATGTAAAAATATTAATTATACAGCATAATTCAAAGTAAGTAAACAATTTTGAAAATCTGTTGTAAAGTAAGTAAAATTAATCAAAGATAAATACACCTCAAAAGGAGGCAGGATAGTGTAGACAATGTAGCATAGTTGGTACAGTGACTTGGCCATGGGCTGGATGATCTGCGGTTTGAATCCCGGCAGACGCAAGAGATTGATCTCTTCTCCAAAACATCCAAACTGGCTTTGGGGTGCACCCAGCCTCCTATTCAATGGATACTGGGGGCTCTTTCCCCAGGGGTAAAGCGGCCAGATCATGAGGTTAACCACTCACCTCCACTTAGTACTGATGAGGGGCTATACCTCCACTGCCCATGTATGCCTTCACAGCATGCAGATGGACATTACCTTTCTTTTTCACCTTTTAAATAAGTCTTAAAATTTCAGGCTCAACTGAAATACAATCAGCGCAATGATAATATTTAATGTTGATTCAAAGAGCACAAGAAGTGGTGATGCTTAAAAACTGAAAGCACAAGAGGTCTCACCATTACCAGCGAAGTGTTCTTGGATGTCAAGATGGATTCCATCTGAAAAGACTTTACTGCATTTACTTACCATGAAAGCTTCAAATTCTAAATCTATCATAGGGTTTCCCACTGACACTGCTATAAAAAATGGCTTCACTAAACAGTTATTGTAGCCATTTTCATTGCATTCCCTCTTTGAGCTAATGAAATTCTTTTGGCCAGTTTTGGAAGTATTCCATTTTGTCATTTTTCAGTTTAGCTCAGTCATTAGTCTTTTTTTTTAATCAAATCAGTGTTTTCATATCAGTGGCTTGTTACACCAGTTTTCATCATCAAAGGAAAAAAACTGCACTGTGAAAGCATCAACAGGATGCACCTCCCCATTCAGTTTCATTCAGCACTGTGTGGAACCCTCCATTTATGCCTCTGCATCACTGTGACACACAGATGACCGTTGTACCAGACATTCATCGCAGTAAATCAAACTTGACAAAAACACATGAAGCATAAAACCTTCAGTCAGGTTCAGCTGACACAAGTTACAAGGAATTTAATTCTCAAAGCCCATCTCTTTTGATGAAAATCACACACCTTCACCGTAGACACCGGCTTGTGTGTGTGTGGTGACCCAAAGTTGAGATCATCTTCAGTCAGTGTTTGTTTATCTCTACTCAGACTACTCAAACCTGATTTTTCAGGATACAGCTCCATTGTAGAATGCATTGGTTAGTGTATCATTCATAGTGGAAGTCATTTTACCCAGTTTAACATGAAATTTCATACAGATGTACTATTTACTTAATGATAATAAAATTTCTAAGTCCATAAGAGATCACTTGCATTTAAATAACCATACCACAAGCTAGGCAATCGGAAGTAGGTGTTTAAAAATCTCCCCTGGGGGATATTGAAAACTTAACAAGTAACTAATTACGGCTTTAGCCATTTGTACTTCATTTCTTTTCCATTATGAAATGGACAACAGTTCACGTGATAATAAAAAAACGTCTTCTGGTATTCCAGCTGTGCTATTCTCCATGACAAAATCAAGTCTGTGCAAAGTTTGGCCCACAAGCTGCAAGTAACCTGTACTTCAACGGACAGCAGTAAAACAAGAGTTTATTGACCGTCGAATAACATTTTGAACCACTGAATGGACACTGCGTTTGGTCAAGACAAAGCATGGTAAGGCGAGGCAACACAAAGCAAGGTGTGTGTGTGTGCACATGCATGAACATGTGCTACATTTGAATTCCTCCACCACCCAAAGAAGCCTGTATGTTTGGCCCACAAGCTGCATTTAGCCTGATTTTCCATGCACCACAGTAAAATATGCTTTATTTTCTCACAAAGAATTAACATCCTTTCGACTGAACGAACATTAAGTTTGGCTAAGGTGAGGGATGTGTGAGACAAAGACACCATGAAGGCTGGTGTAGGAGTAGTGCTGCATACTTCTGCTCATAAGATACCAACTACCTGCACCTTCAAAGTGTCAGACGTCATCTGCAGGCACTTCATGCCGTAAGGAAATACCAAAATACTGGATAGGCTCAACACTTTGCATGAGAAATTAAAAATCAGAACTTGTAATAAATCTAATTTTCTCTTTATTTCTCAATTATCAATACACATTTCATTTGGCAAGTTAAAACATAAATGTGAAACACATCACAACAGACAGTGTCCAAAAACACACAAGAAACACTTCCCCGCTAGACCAGAATATTGCCATGCTTATTTATTAGTCGCCTTAGATATAATTTTTTTTACAAACCTGTATTTACTAACACCTCAAAATATTATTTGTTACTGAAGGCAATATATTTTTTGTGTGTTCCTTGCTCTTTTCAGTATCTTTTCTCCTACCTTCAGACCATGGCAAATCAATTGCTATCACAAGACTGCCACAGAAACTGAAGTCATGGTACCAAACATAGATGAAAAAAGCACAAACATTTAATATACCAACAGGGTTAGGTACTGAAGTTTCACTTTACTGACAGAAACTGAACTGTAATAAAAATGTTCAGAGCACCAAAGTTTTTGGCTTTGGATTTTCATTTCATTGACAGATATTTGTGCAGGTTAGGCTTTGAGGTTTCATTTCAGTGACAAAGTTTAGGGTTTCACATCTCAGTATTGACACAACTTCAACAAAAACATTTACTGCACCGAGACAGTTTACTTTCACATTTCATTTCATCACATTCCACTTACTGCATTTTAGAAAAGTCTGCAAATATCTGTGCCATGTCCCACAGCCCAAGCTCCTTGGCCACCTTTCTTACCTACATATACAACCATCAGGTATGATACACACTATCAGTGTTGGCCACCATGAAATGCATATGGTTGCCATTACGTGTAACCAAACTTCAATGCTCTTTATAACGGCATTAACATGTTGAGTCCTAAATGTTGTTTTCATTACAAATAAAAGACTCCCTTGACTTCTTGGTGCAATCACAATAGTGAACAGCACTGTATAACAAGGAGTTCAGTCACAGTATTATTCTCGACTAAATCCACAGCCAGGGCTAGTTCAAGGCAATTGCAATCTATGCAGGTGCACGAGGCACAGCAATTCAGGGACCCCAGAAATGTTGGTAGTATTTAAGATTTTGTGTCAAACATATTTTGCATATAAATTCTTATACTGCTGTATCTACACTGTTAGTTCAGATATGGCCGTGAGATTTTTGTAGTGGACCAGACATGTCTTAAACCAGCCGTGCCCACAGTTCCTCCCTAGCAATGTGGGACCAACATCTGATAATTCTGAAGTGAGGTTTCACAAGGGACTTCAACTGCTGAATGTCCTCTCCTAATTACAAAAACAAATTTATTATCCATAGTTTACCATTAATGGCCTTGATTTTTAAGGCTGTATGTCCAAATCTCTTGATTCAGAGCACATAAAATTGTTCATGCCACAACAGCTGAAAATAGTAGGCAGATTTTATTGTATTCTGAGAGTATATGCAGCGCTTAGACTAACTTTAATGACTGTGGTTCAGTATTAAGGGCTGAAGTATATTCTGTACAATTCCAATCAGTTGATTAAAAATATACTCCACGGCATGCAGTGTCATATGAACACAGGAAGGAGTACTACATGGCAGGCAGCATCATTGGTCTCAATACAGAAATGCAGCTATGTGTGGGTCAGTAATTTTGTGAGCAGGTTCCACATTCTGCTGGACACCCTGTACAACTGGCCATATATTGTGAATATACACCATGCACTACTTTTGTACAGTGAAATAATGAAACCCTGTAAAGGTTAATGATATGACTATAAGCTTTCACAGCAACCAAATTCAATAAAACTCCTGATGATGGAGATGGACTCAGTCTCTGAAATGTTGGTGTACTTTTAACCACCAGCCCAAGAAGATTTTATTGAACTGTCAAAACCACTTTCTTAAATAACTGTGCCATTCCTGATACAACTGTGCTCCTGATACAAAAGTGTACTGATTTACTTAAGTATACGAGTTTGAAGGAATATTCATTTTTCTTGTGTATTACACATCATCATCTTGGTTCCAACCATCTTCATCAGACAAGAACCTTCGTTTTGCAGTTGTATTCATATATGGCCTTAATGCCCATTCAGTATCAGCTGCATCTGCATGGTCCAGTGTTCCTAATTTGATTTCATACAATTTCAACTGAAATCGGGGTCCAACTTCAGCTAACTCAACATCCTTTCCATTTACTTTCTTGTATGTGTGATGTCGAAATGAGATGTAATCATCGTGATTAGCAAAGGTGATCACTCGCCGACTATCGTCCTTAGGTACAGGAAACAAATATTTCAGTATATTTACAACACGACTGCCAAGAGCAGTTTTGAAGTTGTGAAAAATAAGATGTGGATACTGCTCAGACATAGTGCCAATGTCTGGTATATCATGCCTCATGACAACATCAGTCATGGTGAAGTATGCAGTTGGTCCATAGGGCAAATGACACACAACCAAACTATCTGGAACACCACGATGTTCGTGAACAACAATAAAGTCTGTAACATCATTAGCACGGCAGGCATGGAGAAGCTGCTTCATTTCATAGTTTCCACGATTCATGCGCTGGGAATTTGGGAAGATCAGCCTAATCTCCTTCACAAACATTTTGAGACGAGATGAAGGATCACGCGAGGTTGTTATCATTATTTTTGGATCTTCAACGCCAGCCCATCTGTACTCGTCATCTTCATGTGTACCGCCACTTCCGCCTCCTTCTGTGCCCATCGTAACAGCAAGTTCTGGACCTTTGTCCTCCCATTCTAATTTTTTCTGAAGATCCAATGCATTCCTTTTCAAATCTGTGTGTAGTATGAGGTTTTCTTCCAAGCAGTGTTTTAACCTATCTTTCTTGTCTTGAACTTTTCTTTTCTTTCCCTCAAGTGCTTTTCTATACAAATATTCACGCCTCAAGCGTGCCTGGCGTCGTAACATTATTACACTACTTAACAACGAAGCTGAATCAATGAATAAATTAATGAAAAGTTAACTGTACACTGTACACACGTGCCACAAGTCCGTAGTCTCCAGCAACCTCAATCTGATCCAACAACATGGCAATATCAACTGTGCTATCGATTGAAACAAACTTCGATATATCAAACTACTTCGACAATAGTGAGGTTATAATTCAATCACTTATATTTCATGACAGATTAATGTAATCAATGATGAATAATTATACGCAAACTTTACATACCTTCTTGTTTCATGCGTTTCTGTTGGAAACTGTCGATTATATCGTTGCCATCGCTATTTTTCTTCCTCTTTGGCGTCTTGTCCATTTTTCAGATTTCAATTGTGTACGACGCACCACTACCAAATGTCTTACACAGTATTTAGGTGATATTAACGTATTGTAACAGAAAAATTAACACATAAGAGTATAATGTGTAAACGTCAGGCAATTATGCTGTTAATCGTCTACCTTGCGCTTCCATTTACAATGAAATTTAACCACGGTTACTTAGCTTAAGTCTTTCTAACATCGATTGCTTCTGAACGACGAATTTTTCGACGTTTCAGCTCTTCTCCATGGACGCATGTAACTATTATCTGTGGCAAGTATGCACGGAGCGGTACGCACGATCTCACGTGACTTCAGACATACTCGCTTCCTTACCTCCGTGCTCACTTCGTCTTGCAGCAGCACCTCTGATCCAAGAATAATCTGTGCCATAGGCGACAACGGTTGGAAGCACAGAATCCTCGGAAGTCCGCGATCGTTTGAATTGTAACGATCGGTAATGGCGTATATTCTGTGACAAAAGTGATTTTACTGTTACTGTTACTAATCCCAGGTTACAACGAAGTCTTAATAATGCTTAAGTAGCTCGATAATTTTAGTGCTGTAGAATAGAATCAACGTAAATTTTCTTCATTTAGGTTATCAGCAGTACCAAATTGTAACATCATTTTCCCATGTTTGGGCTTTGTGCAATTGCATGAGTATGGAAACCACTCACTGTGATAATAACGTTCAAGAGGACCGTAAGAAGAGTATCTCAGAAACAGTAGATCGAAATGAAATACATCAAATACCTCCAACCAGGATATATAGTTCAATTCAAGACAGACATGAAATTTCACCAATGCGGAGATTGCCGTCAGGCCTGCTTAGTGCACAGCAAAGTGTTGGTCTAGAAGACATCCATGAAGAAGATAATGAAGATGATGGTGCTCATTCAACACTTAATCAGTCCCCTTGCACAACTTTTACAATTCTTCCATCGCATACTACGCCGCCATCTAAACAAAATAAAGTTCGAAATCCATTTGATGCTGCATTAATTAAAAGGCTTCATCTTCCTATTTTTAGTCCATCTGTCTTTAAAAGGGTTATAAGTCCAACACAGGTAAAATATTGAGATACAAAATTAAATAACCAGAACCCAAGTATTATGCCATTACCTGAGCCAATGCAATTCATTCCAAATTGTCACAGCCATTGTTTTCCACTGTAATATATTTCCCCTCCACCTTGAACTTTGAAATGGCAAATGGTAGGTTGTAATGTCTAATCCATTTCTTGTTCTATATGCTTACTTTTAAGGGGTTTTCTTAGTTTGTAAGCACCTCTTCATCACTGTGTACCCAACTGGTAAAGAGGTTAGTTTATTTTAGTTTAGAATCATTGTATGCCCTTCCAACATGGCAGTACCCCACCCAACAGATCTTCCTGCCAAAATACTATGTGCTTCTCGGTATTTACTCCATTCAAACAACTTTTCTAATTCATTGTGGCCTTCTTGGCTAACATCACAGGCCACACTAGGAGTAGAGTGTGATTCTGTAATTGTTTGCATTGGTTCATGTTTCTTATGTCTCATGTATTTTCTTAGCACTTTGTTTTAAAATGCTTGAAGTTTTTCTTTTGCTCTCATTTTAAGAGATAATATTTCATAACCTACATAAGTATTATATATATGCCATAAAATATTAGATGAAGTAATAGCATGATAAATAAATGGATTTCAAGTTTTATTGACCATGGTGGGCAAACTTTGCCAATCAGATTTAAGTATCAGATTTTAAAAGTTAACCACTTCCTTTATTTCTTGTGAACCTAATTTTTGTTTTTTATTTCTTGTTCACCATATAATGAACTGAACACCACATGGAAACACCAAAAATATTGCAGGTTAATCTAAACTGCCATACTTTTGGTGCTTGCATCTGTATACAGAATATGGCAAAAAGAGGAGGGCATGTCTTTATCAGAAAGAATCTTATTAGATAGGTGTAGGGCATAACTGTAACAAACAGAACTTATAAAGCTGTGACTTCTTCAATATGGGGTGGTCAATTTAAAACCGAACCCAGACACACAGCAAGCTTATACCTAACATTTTGTTATGAAATGTATAATAATAACTTAGCACATGTTAGCATATGTGTTGGGAATGACCTCCTACAACTCTCAGGCAGGCTTGATGGTTGGTAATTAGATTATTAAATACTGTTTGAAGTTCTTGCCTATAAATTGCCAATCCTGTGCAGCAAGTTTACTGGCAGCTGCATGATTCGCACACCTACCAGTACTATCATTCAGTCAACACGTGGTTTAAAGCCAATAAGTGTACATTAAATTCTGACAAACAGTTTCTATTAACAACAACCCTTTTGTTGACCTGAACATACGATGTGGTAATAAAACAATTGAGGAAGTAGGAACAGCTAAATTTCATAGTCCACAAATTGACTACAATATCAAACAATAAAGCTCCAAGACTGATGCTATCATACCAGTATGTTTTGGTGCATGAACCTGTTTTAGCCAATTTCTTTTAGTTTACATTATAACCACCAAGCATTTTTTTTTTTTTTTTTTATAACAGGCCAGGAAGGCCCAAAGGGGGAGTAGAGGTATAGCTCTACTCATTCTTGACCCCGGCGCTAGTTGGGGGTGGGTGGTCAGCACCACGCCCCGGCCGCTTTACCCCCGAGAAAAAACCCGGTACCCATTGTATAGGAGGCTGGGTAGGCCCCAGGGCCGGTCTGGACGTATGTGAAAAATCTCGCCCCCACCGGGATTCGATCCCCAGACCGTCCAGCTCGTAGCGTAGTCGCTATACCGACTACGCTATCCCGGCCCCATAACCACCAAGCATTAGTGAAAAGAAAGTTCTAGCTCAATCCATAGCAGCCCCATGCATCAAGTGTGTTTTATGTTGTCATTGAACAGTGAATGAACATGAAGTTTTGTTTCAAACTCAGGAAAACAGCTACAGAAACACACAAAATGCTTGAAACTTTATGGAATGAAGGTGTATCTTGTATGCCTGTGTTTGAATGGTTTAAGAGATTTGGAGAGGTACATGACGTTGAAGATGATCCAAGGAGTGGTCAGCTAACTCCTCAAAATCCACAGACAGGTGCAAAAATTTATGAACTGGTGGTCAGATATTGTGGAATGGCCATAAAATTGGTGGAGGATCAAGGCACATTAACAGAGAGATTATTTATAAAATTCTTTATGAAAATTTGGGAAAGAGGAAAGTTTGTTCTGCACAGTTTCATGGGTGAACAAAAGGAGCACAGTCACAACACATGAAGACCTCTTCTGGACCTGTCATACCAACATACACTTTCTCAATTGCATTGTAACTGGAGACCAATCCTTAGTGTTTCAATACATTCCTGAATCAGACTGTTGGAGCATGGAGTAGGGAACAAAATCCTCACCGAGGCACAACAAATTTTGCTTGCAAAAGTCGAGGATCTGAATAATGTTGATCAATTTTTTGTATAAACGGGGTGTGATACACAGAGAATCAGTGCTGAAGGAAAAACAGTGATCAGTGAAATCTATGTACAGTTGCTGGAAAGGTTATTGATGTGGACTTCAAGAGTGAGGCCACAGTTTTGAGAGAAAAGCAGTTGATTCCTTTTGCATGACAGTGCCCTTGCTCATTCTGCCATGACAGTGAAGGGCTTTCCTGGCAAATCACTGTGGTGATCAGCCATTCACCTTTTCACCTGGGCTCACATTATGCAACTTTTTTTCTATTCCTGACGTGAAAACTGCCCTCAGAGAAAGAAAATTTGAGGATGTCAAGGACATCAAAAAGAATGCGGCTGTTACAATAAATTTAGTTCCTTTGGACACCTTTTATGACTGTTTTGTAGAATCTTTAGAAAGTGTTAAAAGTGTATCACATTTAAAGGAGATTACTTTAAAGGTAAAGAAAATAGTTTTCCCCTTATTTCATGCGTATTGTCTGTTGTTGTAGACAGAGTCCTAGAACTTTACTGTTTTATGTCATATAGTTGGAATTGGAAAAGACACATTGAATATATTTTCCCCCAGTCAAGGTATGCATGCTGTGCAATGAGGACATTCATAGAATCCATGAAAATAGGAAATGTAAAAGCAGTTTTTTTGCTATTTCCATTCCATCACAACCTTGGGAAAATTTAACAGATACCAGGAACATATTTTACACTTAAAAGAAAATGATTAGAATAACTGCAGCTGCTTAAGGAAAGTAACTTGTAGGGAATCATTTATGAAGTTTAATATTCTTCCTCTTGCCAGTGAATTCTTACTCTCAGTATTAACATTTGTTATGAAACTTTCCAAACTAATTCATATATACCCAATGTAAGCACATGGCATAGATATGACCAGCATGCACCAAGGACTGTTCTCAATAAGTATCAAAACAGAGTTTATTATACTGAAATCAAATTCTTCATTAACCATCCACCTACCATTAAAGTTTAAATCACAATATAAAAGTATTTAAACCAGCACTTAAAGAGTATCTGTTACCTCATTCGTACTCTATACAAGAATTTACCTGAAGTGATAATTCTAAAGACATGTTTTTTATCATTTAGCTTAGTTCAATGAAGGATATGTATAATGAAATAAATTGTGTTTTATCCTATTCTGTTCTTGTATTTAAACTAGGTACATTTTAAATTATTCATATTATATTTGATACCTGTCACATGCTGTGGTTGAGTGTTAGATATTTTTATGTAGTTGTGATTGATTTTTGGGTTATAGCTTATCAAATGTGCATGTTATGTGTAGTGGGATTTTTGTGAATAATAAATTCATTCATTCATTCATTCTGTAGTCTGTCTTATGACAGGTCCATAGCCTCTTCCAAAACGAGTTCTCTACAGGGTGCGATCTAGTGCTTCCTCTTTCAATTTTCAGTATCTTCTGTTATCCTTAAGGTCATCCAGTAGCTGCTTACGCCTTCTTCCTCGTCTTCCCATCATTTCTATCCTTCTAACATTTCTTCAAACATAATAAAATAGGGTTGTGTAAATAAGCAGTCATGGTCTATTTAAGGTACTATCCCACAATTTGCATTTATGGACTGAGAGCAACTACAGAAACACTCAGAGTAGTTGGTCTTGGGATAGAGTTGTGAACCTGAGACTTGTCTAGTATGAAGCAGGAGTACTAACTATTCAACCATGGCATTCAGTATCGTAGTTACTACATAATTTTTTAACAGGTGTTGACTTTTGGCATGCTGTATGTTAATCCTTTCTGTGATAGTTTTCATTTAAAGGACCTTCTGCTCTTTGAATATTTTCTTGCTAACATATAATTTCTGTTCCTGAAAACCTTGAACTGTTGAGACATGGTATGAGATTTTTCTTTCAGTGATTCAAACACAAAATAAATTGTGTCCAATAAAAGCTTATAGCTTTTAAGTGAAACAGCACGTGTTGCATGAAAAGGGCTAACATAGTGTCTGCTGATCAATATGTTTGGACATGTTTATTATTTATGTGTTTGTAATTGTTTGTGAAGGTTTCATTTTGCTTACAGCAAACATGATTTTTAATTTACAGGTGTCGAGTGTTTTTTTTTTTAAGTATTATGGTCTCTATGTTCAGGTTTACTGATAATTGTATAGGTTTAGATGCCTGAAGCAACTATAAAGATTTAAGTTATCTGTAATTTTTTCATGTGAGTATGAGCAGTTCAACTCTAGATTTCATAGTCATAAGTATGGGCTGAAAACCCTACTTGCCTGCTCGTTTGAGACTGTTTGATAAATTAATACTAGTCATAAATATTGACTAGTGTGGACTAAAACATTTCTTTCACTTTTAGATATCGACTTTGCACAAATATCCAATATTAAGAATAGTTTAGACATATACAGTAGAACCCAGATAAGAAGTCCCTGCATAAGAAGTTTTCCCCTGTAAGAAGTCTGGTTTTTAAAGTCCTGAAATCCTGTTGCTTTTAATAAGCTTCCCTCTTGATAAGTCTTCCCGCTTAAGGAGTCCCTAATCCTCTGAACCCTTGAAAGACTTCTTAACAGGGTTCTACTGTAACTTGTGTTTTAAGTGTTGGGTGATGACTCCGTGTTTTGGTGCAATATTTAATCACTTTTTGCTGAATATGAAGACTGTTCATTGCTGTGAAGGAGTGGCAAACCACCCAGACTTCCACAAAATGGTGTCATTATCCAAAAGTGACAGTGTGTGTCTCAACACCCCGCCATGACAATCTGCAAACTTCAGCTGTAATGTGTGTTGTGTATGATATTGTAGGATACCCACCAGTTTTCCTGGACCATTGAAGACGTAGCAAAGATTCAGCCAGCACCAATTGAAGAATATCAGCCCCAACAATATGAACAGGCTGTTGATTCAGAGACTGAATTGAAAGCACAAGAAGCAATTGATCAGTAAGTATATGTAATATTCAACCTTTATTGTGTCCAAGTTCTTTACACATGTATTATCCAAGGGCTATTATTTTAATAGATTATCTCCTGATTTATATTACTTTTGGGGTTTTTAGTATTGTAGGAAGTAACATTTCAGGATTTGAGACATACATGTTGTGAGAAATAAGGCTGAAGATGACCATAATTGTTTCCTGCATTAGTTCTTCAAGTAAATTGCTCTGTTCTATAGCAGTACAACAAACAAAATAAGCTTTTACATGCAGGACAAATGAAAATGCACAGCCAAACTTCAGCTCATGACTCTACACTACAGTGAATGAAAAAATGCTATATGAGTATAGGTCCTCTGTAGCATGGTTTCCTGTAGATTAAAAAAGTGCTCTAAGTGCCCACCTTGAGCTTCAATTCAGGATGCTGCACATCTGAACAGTGATTGTCTTAGTTACTGGAAAATTCCACGTGTCATATAGATCATCTAAAATCCATTTTGTGTTCATTGTTCCAAGTCCTGGATGTTATTGATTTCTGTAGCATAAAGCACAGTCTGTAGATGACTCCAGAAGTAAAAATATAAAGGTTTGAAATCACGGTAATGAGCATACTGTGCTGTTGGTGTACCCCTTCTATCCACGTTTCCATAAACACATTGTTCAAGAATACACTAACTACAGTGTGTCTGAAAAGTTCCAGTACTCAGATGTTGAAATTTTGCCATTTGGCTAATATACCTGTTTCACTGCCGTGCTTTATGCTGAAGAGTGTTGGAAATCCTGTAGATCTTTTCAGAAGTATGTGTAGCTGGCACAACCAGTTAGTAGGCTTGGGGAAGCGAGTTGAATGTCAGTCGAGAATGAGTTCAACACACGGTCACAGAATTGCTTTGCTGCAAGCGCACTTTCAGTGTAATTCTTATGAAAGGTGTGTGGAGATATGGCTGCGCAAATATCCTAATATTCTGGTACCATGTAAAAACACTATTAACTAGTACTCTGGTTTCGTGACACTGGCTCAGTGGATGATAGGCGGCGAAGTGGGAGACCCAAGATAGTCACACCGTATTTCGTCAGTGACATCCAGCAGCAAATATTATGATCGCCTCAGAAATCTGTGGGGCATTTGTCACAACAAAAAGGGTGTGTCACGTGGATCCACACACAAGGCTCTGAAAAGTTTAAAGTTCCGTGCGTGCCGAGTAAAGGTGGTGCAGGAGCTAAGCCCGTCATACGCAGGGAAGCGCCGTCAATATTGTGAGTGGTTTCTTGATATCATTTGCAACAATATGTCCATTCCGGATAAAACTTTCTTTACAGACAAAGCATGGTTTCACCTGAATAGATACCTTACATGACGTACCACTTCACGCCCAGAAAATCGGCATTTGGTGTGCCGTATCGCATAGGAGAATTGTGGAACCCCTGTTTTTTGTATCCACTGTAGATATTGCTGTGTACAGAGATCTTGGGCAACAGTTTGTGGCTTTGTTAGAACTGGATGAACTTGACTGTTGATTTCAGCAAGACAGTGCAACCTGCCACACTGCTAATGAAAACATAAGCATGCCCAGGGGCTTTTTTGGTGACCATCTCAACATTTGGCCACATTTCCTTGATTTAACCCTGCCAGATTTTTTTCTGTGGGGTCACTTGAAGGAAAGACCCTATGTATATAATCCCCACATGCTGAATGACCTCAAGAAGGCAATTTCGCAGGCAATAAACAATATCAGTCCTACAATGTTGAGACTTGTGTCATGGACTATGTGCAATCGTGTGGAATTGTGCCTGCAAGAGAATGGTGGACGCTTTCAACACCTGTTATGAACTCCATCAGTATACCATATGTACGTAGGCTATGTGTATATGTCATATTCAGATACATAACTGTAAACTGTTTTATGTAATAAATTCATAAACTTTGAGTACTGGAACTTTTAGGACACCTTGTACAATAGAAAATATGGCAGAACAGCATCATTATGGGCCATAAATGCATCCTAATCAGCAGACCAACAGCTCTGGAAGGATGTTTTGCAGGCATGGTAAACTCCAGTCAGGCATGCTGGAATAAGTAGGATCCCACAAACCTGTCTCCTACAATTCCTGCCCACACATGTAGAGAACACTGTCACTGGTGCCTGGAGTGTAAGGTTCCATGTGGATTATTATATGCCTGTACATGTTGATTATGCAAATTGTTATTCTTGCCCCTCCAGCCATCTCAGTAAATAAAATGAAAGAAGGAAATGCATGATTGCCAGCATATTTTCTAAGAAACCACTCACTGAAAATTCATCTTTGGAAGTAATCAGTTGGCTGAAGTCCCTGTACTTGTAGATGGCAGGCATAGAGGAGTCATGTGTGCAGGACTGTCCACACTGTTCTTCGAAAGTCCCTCACGTGTGGCGGTTGTGTCTGTGCTTGTCTCCGGATTCACAGAAATTACATTACAAATTTTTCTGTCTTTGTTGAGGCATTGACACTGTTGATAATTGCCCACAGTAATTTGGCCACATGTTATATGTACTGTTTTCCCTAACTGGCAAGATTTCTAACAGGATAATATTTTTTATTTTGGTTTGATTTGATGCTATTTGGGCAATGTAAATTACACTGAAAACTTGATTATATTCAATACTAGGCAAAGAGAGAAGAAAGGGGATGCTTGCTTGCTCTTGATGAAAGATGAAAGAATGCCATGATGAACAATAGTCGTATTCAGCATGCATGAAGTTCATTATAAAAATGAGCAGTTATATCATATTGCTGGACTAAAGTGACTCAATTACTCCAACTAGCTGATCAAGGACATTATATGAAAGGTTATAAGTGAGAAAATGTGAGTGCCTTGTTATTTACATTATATGCAATGTGTGTGTGTGGGCGCACATGCGCGCAATCAAGGGTTACTTTGTTGGATGTGTTTTGAATAAAATGGAGAAGCAAGATCCATATACGGTAGAACTAAAAATGGATACTGAGACCTGGAATAATGTAGCTTTGAAATACAGTAGATTCCGGTTAATTGGGCCATCGGTTAATCGGGGCAGCTGTTTATATGGGACAATTCTTAAAGAACAAAACCGAATCGAGAAAATTGCCAGGGTTTTCTTCACTTATTTGGGACAGGAGAAACTGTGGAAATCCAAGAAAGTACCCAAATTACTTCAGAAAGTTTGTGCAGATATCTACAGTGGTGATGAAACAGGCCTGTTTTATCGTGCCACGCCGGATGGTTCTCTATGCTACGAGCATGTAAAATTGTTGGGTTCTAAGAAAGCAATGGATCGCATAACTGTGTTATGCTGTTCAAACATGTCAGGAACTGATAAAAAGAAGCTGCTGGTTATTGGGAAAAGTGCTAAGCCTTGGTGCTTTAAGGGGCTAAAAATGGACAGTTTACTGGTTGAATACTATGCTAATAAGAATGCATGGATGACTTCCGAAGTTTTTAAGAAATGGTTGATGAGGTAGGATGTGGAGTTACAGCGGAAATCAAGAAAAGTCTTCTGATTCTTGACAATTGTGCGGCACACCCTCAGTGTTCAGTGTTTGAAAAACATCCAGCTGGAATTTCTGCCTGTCAACACTACATCCTTGGTGCAGGCAATGGATATGGGAATCATAAAAAATTTGAAGATGTTGTACCGCGGAAAGTTAGTGAACCACATCCTAGATGCGATTGAAGAAAATCTACTGACATCATTTTCCACAGCCAAGGAAGTGAGTTCAAAGGTTAACCTTCTCCAGGCAGTACAGTCTTTTGCCGATAGTTGGCGAGAAATATGCAGTAAGACAATTCAGAACTGTTTTTCTCACTGCGGATTGAAGCATTCAGGCTTGGTGATGCCTGAAGCAGCCAAAAGTGAATATGGAGCCATTTCAGAAGTGCAAAATGTTAGGAACTATGAAGAATTTGAAGGTATCAACAATAATGTTGAATGTTACAATGAAAATGAAGATTGTGAGGATGAAATTGTTGAAAGCATACTATCAAAACAGCAAGACGAGGAAAGTGATGATGATGACACATCTGAACTTGAACGAGTGACTACACAGGATGCCAGGAAATTTATTGATCAGTTACGACGATACTTCATGCAGGAAGGCAATGAAAGCAGTCCATTGTCTGCACTAGATGTATGTGCTGATTTTGTTCACTCACAATCAATCAATAGAACACGGCAGGGTACACTGGATAAATTCTTCCGGCAATGACTATTAGGAACTAGAAGTTGAAAAGTAAGTACGTGCGTGTTTGTTATATAAATTAAATGTTATATAATGTTTAAATATCAAATATTCTCTTTAATTTGTTGTGTACTTTGTTTTAATAGGATTAGATTGGAGGACTTTAAGGACAACAGACCTATCCTCGGGCAGGTCATTAACTGTGTTGATAGTGATGAGGGAAAATGGGAACATTTCAACATGAATAATATTTAAATTTTAAACACATATTTCACTATTGTTTGTTCTGTAATTCATTTGAATAAATGATTGGTTGCTCAGTGAAATGTTAGTTTGTCTTTTTATATCTTTTTAACTATTTACATTAAACTTCGCATAACTGGGGCAGCCACTTAATTGGGCCAAAGTGTTCTAGTCTCGATGTGTCCCAATTAACCGGAATCTACTGTACTTCCAGCAGTGATTATGCAATATACGAATATAATAGAGGTCAATAATGAGAACATACTGGGAGGAGCTCATTTACATACCCTAACATTTGATACAATATGGATAATTTGGACAGGGTAATTTTAATTAATTTTGTTTTGTTCAGTATAGAGTGTGTCGGCCTTAACACTTTCACACACATAAAGAGTGGCCAGTATGATCATGATATTAATCAGTCCCTTGCAGAATGTCTTATTGTTTCCTTTTTCTTCCATTAATCTGAACAGTTTAGGTATTGTATGTATGTCTGTAATTCTGAATTTGGGAAGCATTCTTTAATGCAGTTTCATTGTATAATATTGCAATTCTCAAATACTGTAATTTCTTTTTCAGTTATTTCTGCAACACTCACATTGTCTGTAGTCCTTGGGGCCCACAGACACCAAATAAGACATCATCATTGTTTGTGGAAACAAATGGCAATTACAGTTCAGATAAACAGACATCATTAAATAGTGGGGATGATAATGGAGATGAAGCTATATCTGGAGACTTCATCTACAATGTTTCTGCAAAGAAAGAAGGTGAATCATATCACTGTCAAGTATAGTCTTATCTTTTGTATGATCACTGGATGAGCTGAACAAATTTGTCATACATTCGCCATGACAAATATACATATCTTGGTCCTAAAGTGGAAAAGTATTTCATTCTGTGGGTGCCATATGTATACATTTTGTATTATTTTTAGTCTAATTTACAGTTTGAAGTTTTGGTCCAGACACTTGTTATCCTGACATGTTTTTGTTCTTTTTCTCAGTTTCTTCAGGCAAATGCTGAGATTATACCTCGACATAAACCATGACCACTTCCTGCCATGTCCTTCCCCATTCATTAATCTCAATCCTGTCACCTCTTGGTGCTATATAACTTGAAATTCCAGATGTATCATTAACCTTTCTGTACTGAACATCAACCACATTAGACATGTAGTGTGTGGTTTAGAGTTCCAAAGTTGGCTAAATTCATAGCCAGTAACGTGCGCAGTAATAGCAGCCATTATATTCTCATCTCTTTCAGATATGCTACACATTTTAATTCCAGTGCAAAAGGGTTAAACACAATTCTTATTGGTAAAATCAGATGTGTATTGATTGATATGTAAGAAGAAACACATATTTATGTTTAAATTTGAAGTTAAACTTTTGTTTTTACACTTAATTTCACTTTGATTTTCTTTGAGAAGATCCCTTAGATTGTTTAAGACTAACAGGCCAGTGGAGCCTGGATAGCATAGTCAGTATAGTGACTAGGCTATAGGCTGGACAACCAAGGAATCGTGGTCCATTCCCCAGCTGGGGTAAGAGATTTTTCTTTCTCTCCTCAGCGTCTAGAATGGCTTTGGAGCCCACTCAGCTCCATATATAGTGGGTACAAACAGCTTTTTTTTCCCGTGGTGTGAAGCTTGCCAATTGCCTCCATGTAGTGCTGAGGTGAAGAAAGAGTGGCTTTATACATTATTATCCCATATGCCTTATTGGTGTGTGCAGGGACTCACTTTACCTTCACTTTAACATGCCTGTAGTCATGTGCTGGTGATCATCATTTTGCATGTGTAAATATAGATTCCTATTCCACTGTTATCTCTTGCAGTAGTGAGCAGTTTTCATTGTCTCTCTTTCAGTTTGTGTAACAACACACTTGTGTTTTATATTTTCCAGCTTCAACCCAAACTGTGTTAACATTACCACCAGAATTACCACCAGTTTTGGAAAGTGCTTTGAAGCCATACTTCACATTTGCTGAGGTATGATTTGTTGTTCCTTCCTTCATAGTATGGTATGGAGAGAAATTGACTGCAAACATTCAGTAAATGAGGGCACTCCAACCACATGTTATTTAAACTTCATTAGGTTGAATATTGAAAGACATAGTCTGTTTGGTACCCATTCACCCTCTTCTTTGCATTGAGAGGTAGACCCATTAACCTTTAATGGCTGAGAGGGAAAGCATTTTCTCGTTAAATGTAACTCTTTTAGGATGAAAGGGAAAACATTGTCCCATTCAGGTGCTGACATGGGAATTTAAAACAAAAATAACTCTGGCCATCAGTGGCTACATTGGGATATAAAGGCTGGACAGTAGAGGTTAATATGTCTGACATAGTAGTGTGGAGCTTTACAAAAGCTCACATTTGCAGAGCTGGTAGGCATGCAAGTTATATTACAGAGTCCTATCAGTATTGTAAAGAGGACAAACCTACTAAAAGAGAGTCATGACTGAATTTGTGGAAGTGGTGGTGGTGGTGGTGGTGGTGTAGGGATAGTGATGGGAGGTTAATTAAGTTTATGGAACAGAAAATGTTGCAGGTAAGTGTGGAGGCTCTCAACTGTGGAATACTGGATTCACGTAAAAGTTGCCCCACAAACTCGGCTGATTAAAGAGGTGGATTCTAACGGTGCATATGCTACTTGCTGGATTCATTCCATTTAGAGTGGTTTCTGTCATGGAGACATCTCAGCACTTTTAAATAGGAAGTCAGATGTGGAGATTACTCGTGCACAATGTACTTGTAACTGGAGAAAACTGTCAGCATCACTTTCATTTTAACCAAGAAATAAACATGTGCCTTTTTGTTTACATCACCAGTTATTGAATAAATGAATATGCCTGATTTTTATACCTTAAATGAAAATGGTCTGACATGAGCCATAAGAAATTTGCACCTCTTCAGCCATTTTGTGCATAGTGAGTCTTCTATATGAACTGTAGGACATTCAGGACATTTGTCTCCTTTTAAAATGACAGAGTCATTCAAAAACTTGTTCCTGGCTGATTACTGAATCTCCAAATGCTGTTTGTGTCAGTTGATAAGTTTCAGTTTCCATCTTTCCAATCTTCATGCAGTATTTAATGGACATTTTTTCTCTGCTGTCAGACAGTGTTCCAAATAACGTCACAAAAACACTGTTGATTTTAAATAGTAACCAGAAAGACTGATGCAAGTGAATTCAGCTTGACGTTCATTGGTCGTCAGGACATATTCATTATAGTCATGTCTGTGCACAGTGCGGTTTATTTTAGGTGTGAATTCAGTCATGATACTATTTGAGCTGACTTTATATCAGAGTAGTTAACCATGACAATCTACCGTATATTCTCGAATCTAATCCGCACCCGAATCTAATCCGCACCCAGTTTTTGGCGACTTCTTAAACGAAAAAAGTTAGTTCGCGATTCTAATCCGCACCTTTCCTTCAACCACCCCTTGCCCACGGGGCGACTGATTGAATAATATTGGATGTTACCAATGCGTTAAAATCCGACGCTACGCCTGTGGCCGATGAGTCATACCGATAGAGGCGGGGCCTTTCTCAACAGACGTGCGCAATCTCGTCTGAAGCCAGCTGATCTTTAGTTGTTGAAACGTGGGAGGTGCTTGTTCCAATTTGTCGTGTACCGTAGTTATGGAAGAGGGACACCTGAAATCTAAACGACTCTCATATACGGCAAAGTTCAAACGTGAAGTTATTCGGTGCGCAGATGAGAATGGAAACCGCAAAGCCGCTGCAATTTTTGGAGTTGATGAAAGCAACGTTCGACTATGGCGGAAACACAAGGCAGCGATCAGCGGGTGTGAGGCGTCACGAAGGAAATTCACTGGACCCAAGAAAGGACGATTTCCTGAAATTGATGATGCAGTCTTCACGTTTTTTCAAGAGAGACGCAAGACTGGACTGTTTGTGAGTTATGATCTACTCGCGAGGAGGCGATAAAGAAGGCCAGATCTTTGAACATTCCTGGAATTATGAGTGATGACGGCGAGTCTGATGAATAATAAATTATAATAATAAATAATAAAATAATAGATTATTGTATTGTATTGGTCTTACGTTGTTTATTAATTACGTTATTGTTATATTGTACAGCAGCTCAATCATTTTTCCAAAATCCAGCTCTAGACCGCGAATCTAATCCGCATCTGATTTTTTAGCACTCTAAAACTGTAAAAAAAAGTGCGGATTAGATTCGAGAATATACGGTATTTTCTTGACATGTTAACTTGTATGTTGTTTGTACCAGTGTTAACATATTTGCACTGCTGGTTCAAGTTATCAGAGTTGAACCTTTGATAATGTGCAGATGTATTGTACAATGTCTGTTCTCATGTCCTTTGGATTGCTGAGATTTAGTTGGTTCCCTTTTATCACACCATAGAGAAGCAAAGTAGATTCTCGATTTAACAGACTAATAGGTGGGAGGGGGTGCCCTTTAAAACCTGAATGTCCATTACTAGCAGAAGTGTAAAAACCCATAAAAATTCCCCATATTAAAAAAGATTGTTATAAGAAAACATATTTAGTGTAAGAAAGGTACTGCCAAGTGTTGTAAATGTGCAGTATTTAAATAATTAGGAAATTGTAATAGTGTAACCTCAAACCCCCACAGGGTCTCCAATCTGGGCAATCTTAAAGGTCTCTTTCTGTTTTGTAGGCATACTGAGAGCTTCACTGAATGTGTGCCTATTTACATTGGTATGCCCCTTTGAAAATTGCCAAAGCTAACCCTCACTTGTCTTAAATTGAATTTTCATTGTATCAATATCTTATATTCATACTGCACGAATATTGCTGTATGTACCATTTCTTCACAGTTTTGTCTAAATTTACCTGTTTTGCTGGCTGCATATCTTTCCTTGAGCCACCTTTTACATAACAACCTAATGTCCTCTGTATGAAAAGGTAATGAATATTTCTGAAGATCTGGCTAGTGTTTTCTAATGTCAGACACTGTTTGCTTTTTTACCCCATACTCTGTACATACAGCTGTGGTGCTTACATCAGAGTATATCTTTTTAATTTAACTTCACTTTTTTTTTACGTTTAAATGCAATTGAGATTCCTTCTCACCTTTGTTGAGCCCCATATTTACTAACTTTGATACAAAAAAGGGAAAGGTTTCTGAAAAACTGAGTTTGTTGAAAATTTTCTGCAGTTGCATCTAATCACTGTGAACATATAGACTAAGATGGCATAGTGAAGAACAGCATTTCATCTTCTCTCCTGAATTGCAGTAGATACAATTTATCAATACGTAAAGAAATTTTTTTTGAAAAAGAATGCTGTCAACAAATTTTAAGAAAATAAATAGTGAAATGTTCAAATTTTTCTCACAGTTGGCGAATGTTTATCAGCCTTTTTGGTTCTCTACCAGACTGCTCCAGTATGTGCAAAGAAATCCAACCCCAAAATTTGGTACGTTAAATTTAAAATATGTTAAATGGGGGTCCATTAAATCGAAGATCCGCTATACATGAATTCAGAATTTCTCTGTAATTATGTTATTATCGCTTGAAATAAGAGGGCATGGCATAGAAACAGACACTGTTGTTGATGATTCAGTACATGTTGTAGGATCCATATGAAGGCACAGATGAGGCCAATCTGAGTACAACAACACTGAGAAGAAAGTTGTTTTTCCATGAAGAGAACAATCAAAAGATGTCGATGTCTCCTGGCAGATCTTCATCCTTCTCCATGCAAGTAGAATGCCAAATCAGTAGTCCTGCACACAGTGGTCTCTTGCTACCAACATCCTCCAGGGTAAAGGTCAACAGATATGAGTTACATTTGTCATTGTTGTCTAGATGTCAGAATAAGTTTTAGTGTGATTTGTGATTTTATTTTAAGTCTGCAGTTCAGCATCATTACACAGCATAAACTTCAGAAACACTGTTAAATGCACTTCCATGGTAATTTGAGTACATATCATGTTGGCCTATCTGTTCAAATCATGTGCCATTGTAAGATGACTGAAGTTATGTTATCCTTCAGCATTTAACAAATAACTTACAGTTGTTTGCCACATACTACTTTAAGTGATGAAATTCGTGATTATACATTACAATATTAGAAGCTGTTACTACTACTGACCCATGTTTTTGAGGTCCCTGATTGCAAACATGAGTGAATTCTGTTTCCTTGTCCATTCTTTCCAGTTGACTGCATCTGATCCTTGTGACGTCCCGCATTAACTAAGACACAGGCAGAACAATAACTGCATTGACATTAAACTACATAATTTGTCAATCTACAGCCCCCATTTTGTCTCCTCCTTAATACGGCCATGAAATTCATTATTATCCAGTAAAAGTGGCAGGGACCTGTGGAAGCAGTGTTTTTATATTTTTTAGATGCCTTAGAATCCATTCTTAATTTGCTTTTTTAGTAATACTACAGAATTTATTATTTGTGGCGATGTAAATATAAACTATCTTAATGATAGTTATAGGAAACATCAACTAGACATCTTGTTATCTTCTTACAATCTTTACAGTACAGTATCTTTTCCAGCCAGAATTCAAAATACCTCATCTTCAATAATTGATTATATTTTTATTGACAAAATGAAAACCGAAAATTTTACCGTATGTCCCTTTGTTAATGGGCTATCAGATCACGATGCCCAAATTTTAATGCTTAAAAATATTAATATACCAAATCAAATACATTAAACCCATACTATAAGGAAAATTAATAAATACTCTATTGCGGAATTTATGACTAATTTGAGTTACGAATCCTGGGACAACATCTTCATTGATGATGACGTTGATGTTGATACAATATTTAACAATTTTCTTAATACATACTTAAGGAGTTTTATTCTAGTTTTCCTTTGAGAAAAGTACAGTCAAAATCCAGTAACAAAGACTGGATAACAACTGGCATAAAGACATCATGTCTCCATAAAAGAGAACTCTATTTGATTAGTAGAAATAGTGATAATCCCAAGCTAAAAATGCATTAAAAAATCTTATTGCAGGATTTTATCTAATGTTATCAAAGCAGTAAAGAAACTTCACTACAATAGTAAGATCATAAACTCCAATAATAAAATAAAAACTATGTGGAATATTGTAAAGTCTGAAACAGGCAAAAAAAATTGCAATATTGGTGTACATCAGTTAAATATATATGGATAATTAATTACTAATAATCACATGATTGCAAATTCGTTTAATACCTACTTTTCAACGATAGCTGATAAATTAACTGCCAGTAATACAAACAATAACAGTGCAAGTTTAAACAATAATAATTCCTTAAATTACTTGTTTCAAATCTTTAAACACCCTATCCTTAATATAAAATGGAATTACACATCAACTAAGGAAATTGCAAAAATCATCAAGTCATTGAAATCCAAAAACTCACATGGATGTCGGGATTTCGGAGAAAATATTAAAATTAAGCATTCCCTTTATAATATCCCCTTAACTTATATACGTAATAAATCTTTGTCCTCAGGTATATTTCCCACTCGTTTGAAATTTTCAGAGATAAAGCCATTGTTTAAGAAAGGTGATAGATCTAATATGTCTAATTATAGACCTATTTCTTGACTAACATCCTTTCCCAAAATTTTTGAAAAGGTTATATATTCAAGATTATGTCATCATATAAACCAAAATAATATATTAGTAAACGAACAATACGGCTTTATTTTCATATTTATTTATATATCCAGCAATCCTCAGAGGGTACAATATTCCGCACCATGGGATATGGAATTTGTCAAATAACCTTCAAATAACATTTAATATATCAAATAACATACAATACACTTAAGAATATACTTAATGATATACTTAACAAGCATAGCCATAGGCTTTTGTCAATATGTGAAAATATCCGTACAAAATAAATACAATTGTGCTAATAAGTATACATGCAGAGTATCAAAAACTATCGAATTAAGGATAAAAGGCAGAAACCTAAGCAAACAATACAGGCAGAACATAAGCTCATTAAAAACATTCATATTGTGTTATAATTTTTGTTATGGTTAAAATAATTAAAATATTCCTCCAAAGTATAAAAGATATTACAATAAAGAAGGTTCTTAATTAATCGTTTAAATTCATTAATATTATTAATTTTAACCTTTATATAAGATGGTAAATTATTAAAAACTTTTAGACCCACATAATAAGTGCTCTTCTGATAAATTGTTAAATTTGGTGTGGGAAAATGAAAATCTGAACCACATCTAGTATTTATTTCATGAATATCTAAGTTACGTGTAAATCGATCCTTATTATTACAAACAAAGCATAATAGTGAGAAAATGTATTGAGATTGAAGAGGCAAAATTTTGAGGTTGCTGAATAATTTTCTGCATGACTCATTTTTACTGGTATTAGCGATTTTTTAAAATCTAAATATGTTTACACGGTGAGGTGAAGAACCCCAAAAAATTATGCCATAGGACATAATTGAACGGAAATAAGCAAAGTAAACCATAACTAATATTTGTTGTGACGCAATCGGTTTTAGGGTTCTTAAGGCAAAACATGCAGCATTAAGCTTGATTAAAAGTGAATCGATGTGAGCTTTAGAAATAGTTCATCAACAGAAAAGGCCTCTTTCAAATTAATAAATGATATTTTACTAGCACTGAATAAAAAATTAACTGTTGATGGAATATTTTATGACTTGGAAAAAACATTTGATTGTGTGAACCATAATATATTATTATCTAAATTGGAATTTTATGGAATTGTAGGTAAAGCCAATACACTGATAAAATCCTATCTAAACGGTACATATCAAAGAGTTCTGATAGACACTAGCCATTCCAATAATAGTATCTATTCTGACTGGGTGAAAATCAAAAATGGCATCCCGCAAGGTTCAATTCTTGATCTTTTGTTCTTTTTATTTTATATAAATGACCTACCAGGCATTATAACAGATATATCTCAACCAGTCTTAATTACTGATGATATTAGTATACTTATCTCAAAACCTAATCCTACAGAGTTTATAAATCACATTAACAAAGTACAGTATTTGTAAATATAAATGACTGGTTCAAAATAAACTTATTATCATTAAATTTTGACAAAACATATTATGTTCATTTTCTGACTAAGAATAATCACGAAATTAACATACATATAAGCTATGGAAATAAACTAATTACCAATACTCATAGTACCAATTTTCTGGGATTACTCATTGACAGTACTTTATCATGAAAAAATCATGTTGATAAATTAATGTCTAAATTAAGTTCGGCATGCTATGCAATCACAGCTGTCAAATCCCTTATGACACAAGAATCCTTAAGGATAGTTTCTCTTGTTTTCATTCTGTTATGACATATGGTTTAATTTTCTGGGGCAATTCTTCCTATTGCAGTAATATTTTTAAAATACAAAAAGAGTAATTAAAATTATTATGAACTCTCGAAGTAGAGTTTCTTGTTGAGAATTATTTAAGAAACTGAAGATTCTCCCATTACCTTCAAAATATACATTTTCTCTTTTATTATTTGTGATTAAGAACAGGGACATATTTAAATCTAATTCTGAGATTCATAGTACAAACACCAGACACAGAACTGACTTACATCCTCCTATATCAAATTTAACAATGTTCCAAAAAGGAACCATCTATTTTGGAATTAAAATTTTTAATCATTTACCATTTAGTATTAAAGATTTATCTCATAAAGAAAAACAATTTAGACCTGCTTTAAAGAGGTTTCTTCTTACAAATTCATTTTATTCTTTGGATGAATATTTTAACTGGAATTCAACTAACGATCTTGGTCCGTAGTAAATTTAGTAAATTTATTTTATAAGCATATATTTATATACACAACTTTATAATTTATTTATTGACTTTTATGATAAATAAGTTATATTGTAAACTTGATACATGCTTTTCATAAGCAAACACATATATACAATAATTGACTGATTCCACATCCAAAAGGATTTTTTTTCACCTTGTCAGGATTTATGGAATGTAAGCGAATGTGAATAAATGTGAATAGCAGGACAGAAAGACCTGATACAGTGAATAATTGTTTAACATAACAAAACTCAAAAAATGCAAGTAACAAATGGCTGAATTGTCTAGAGTCTATCGCAATAAAGACCGAAACTTGTAATTTTTACTGATATATGCCCCCTGGCCTAAGAGAAGGGTTTATTTTAACCCCCACAAATGTAGAATGTCACAAGAAAGACTGGCAAAAGAAGGCCCTGGGGTTTGTGCTTTCCCATACATAGACTGAGCTGGGTCAGTTCTGTGACAGATAATTGCTTGACTTTTTATATTCCATTGCAAGCTAGTTCTTGGCAAATAGAAAGTTGACTATGCTAAGACTGTGTCTCAATTTGTGTCACATATCACACCACTTCCTGATGATAAATATAGAGATTGTATGAAATACCCAATTTTTATTCTATGTCAATGGGGCCGATTACCTGAGTAGACTTTGTATCATTCCACCAATGCTCCATATTCATAATCATTCATCAGTCATGAAGACTATATATAGTGTAGATAATGACATCATTACTAAACAAGATAGCCAATGTATGTATAACATAATATTGAGGCATGTTTGTGTAACCATTGTTCCCATGGAAAAGCAATAAGCATTACATATTCTGAGTGTGTGTCTGTAGCCTTAGTTATCCTGTATGCAAAGTGCATGAGCCATGTTATATTATCATCTATGGCCTGTCTGGTTTTACCATATTTTTCCATATTATCTCATAAACAGCATGATTTTCAGAAATAAGTTGCTGAATATAAAATGTGTTTTTTTTTATTTTTGCTACAGCTTTTGTCCAAAACATTTCTCATTCTAAGAATTCAGCGAGATATCAATTTACATAGGTCTTCATGTAAAGTATGCATTTTTCTTGTCAGATTTTAATGAAACTTGAATTTTCATGACATGTTCAAAAAGTACTGAAATATCAAGTTCCATGAAAATCTGTCCAGTGAGAGCTGAGTTGTTTCATGCAGATGGAAAGCCATGACAAAACGAATAGTCACTTTTCGCAATTTTGCGAATGCACCTTAAAACTAGAGAAATAGCTTTTTTTTTTCTGTACATTTTAAGGCTATGCCACTGAATCATTTCTTTATTGTTATACTTGTTTAGAAATTTAAGAAGCCAATATAAATTTTAACATGAATAGGTATAAGTATTTGTGTGGCATTTTTATTATTTATTTTACTTTTTGTTTGTTCTTTATTATATTTTTCTTTCTTTTCGTTCAGATTCTTAGCCCTTCTGCTCCAGTAATTCATAGTCGTACATATGGGACCCCAAACTCAGGTTCCAAGCTTATTGCATCACCAGAAGTTTCACCAATTGGTAGTGTTCAGCAAAATAAATCAATTACACGCCTGAGCTTCAGTGAGAGAATGATGTTAATGGACAAGTCAAGAACATTTAGCCCTTCTATTTCTCCCGTAGGTAAGTGTAAATTTTTAAATTGACACACTGCTCATTCCAGATTTGGAACAGAGTAGACTGTGTCCTGAAGTAATATATGTGCATAATAAATTTGTACTTTGCATATCCAAAATGTTGACTTGCAGATACAATACTTTTACAGAGGATATTCTATTACAATGGAAGAACATCACTCCTGTCCTTCATTTTAAATAATATATTAACATCTGTTTTGGTTATAAAGTTTGTAACATTCTTAACTGGTATAAAGCTTATTGAGTTTCAGCAGGTAATATCAGCACCCAAGAGGTTTTTACACATATTTTATTTGTACAAATATTTCTTCCATGCAGAAAAGTATGGAAGTATTTTCAAGGTACCTGAATGCCATGACTTTTATTTCAGAAAATTGACATACACATCTCACTGAATGCAAAACTATATTTGTCATTAGTTCAGTAACTTTATTACAACATTGTTCATAAATATTCAATCATCTGACAAAATTTCCTTGATATGGCATATCTTTAATAACATAAACCTTAACGTTTTGATGATTCCTTCCTCTTGTTAGCATAACATAAAGCTGGCCATGTCCAAAAACAGGCTTGACCAGATAAACACCACGTGTCAAAGTGATTGCCCTTTTGAGGTACTGATTGGCACTGGGAAGGCAGAAATCACAGGAAGCTGGTGATTTGTCATATGAAAGGGAGGTTTTACTTTGTTCTGGGTTAATTTAGGGAATGAAAATTCATTCGCTTTTTTAGCTGCTAGTTGTTATTCCTGCATCAACAAAATGTGCTTGCAGTCCTTTAACTACCAACCTTGTCCCATTCAACAATTCTTGTTTACAGTCCATATTCCTCAGCAACATGATACAAGGACCCACTTTTGCTTCATTAGGTGGGGTGCCATTCCAGATTGACATTGATGATTAAGTCATTTTTGTCATGAGAAATCATTGTCACTCATTACCCAAAAATATTCTGTGTATCATGACAGCAGCTTTATAATGAATTGTGATTTTTTGTACCTTAGCAGCATACTGTATTTCCCTTCATCCCTGGTGACTCACACCTGGTAACTATGGCAACCATGCTGGATGCTTTACTTTTTCTCAGCACATACCTCACAGAGAACACCATAATATTGATGCACTACTCCACAGCCTCTTTCATAAATTGTTTCATTATTCTTAGAGCAAACTAAGTATTAATCCCATCTATGAACGTGCTGCCACCTAGTTCTGCTAAGTTGTATTGTATGTTCAATGATCAACTGTTTCTTCTGCCTCAGCCTGTACCTCACAGAGAACAGGCCCAGTCACAATGGCAACCAGGGTGTGACTCACACGCAATATAGTGTGTAGGGACGTGGGTCAGCTACAGTGTGTACTGTAATTGTTTCTTGTAGAGTTTGTTTTCTGTTGCAGAAAGTGGAGGGAGAATAAGAAGATTGTTTTGATTAATCTTTCTTTATTTCAACAGGTACAGTTCCAATTCAACATGAGGACAATCACTGTCCTGGTCAGAAGTACACACATTTCCTCCTACCCAGCTCCTCTTCTGCTGTGATAACATTGGAAACTTCTTCACCAGTTAAAGGAGAAACAGAATCCTTAAACTCTACATCAGCGATGATTACATCAGAAACATCAACACCCGTTAAAGGAACGTGTCTTCCAGTCACTGAAGATATTTCCATGGAAAGTCTTTATTTTAAACAGATTCAGAAGAAACTGAAAGAGTTTGAGAACACTGATAATTGTATCAAAGAGGGAGAGTTAACAAATTTGAACAGCTTTTCTTCACATTCAACAGAAAATTCACTGTCAAATGGTAGCAATATGCACAGCCATGACACAGGTTACCAGACTGGTAGTATGAGCTGTAATATGACAAGTGTAAATGGTGGGACCACTTCTGCATTCTCATCCCTAATATCTGTTTCTAAAAACTGGAGCAGCATGCATTTGAAATCAGTAGGAGATAAGCATGTTGGTTTATCAAATGATGATTTTGTTAGTCATAAATATTATGTTGCCAACAAAGGCTCAACTGTGGCACTGCAGGATAACAGCCTGTGGCTTCCAGGCTCAATGCACATTGTATCCTCAACACCAACAAAAGTATGTGACAAAGAGCACAACTGAATTCAGTATCACGCAGTATTTGGAAAATGTTGAAAATATACAGGCACAAAGATGAGATAATTGCAATGATGTTAATGCTTTGTTGTATGAGTAAAAAATAATATGAGTTTTATAATGGCTATTCAGAAATCCAATCAAGATCTTTTGAGAACTAAGTACTTCAGCAGTGTCTGATAAAAGAAATGGGCCTTTTGTTTTGTTTAAATTTATTTGTATGTAGATTTTACTGCTACTGTTATTTGTTGACATAAGTTTACACCTCATAGTATTGATTGATGAAATGGTGGAATATGACACCTGGAATAAATTATAATCAAAACATTTATGTAAACACTGGGAAATCAGACATATACAATTACAGCAAGAAACATAATTTTGTGGACACTTAAGAGTCTATCTGTCATGAATGTGGCAGCATTGTGCCAGTATTATTTGAAGGAAGAAAAAAGAACTTTCTGATATACTTCACTGAATTGCAAATTGTAGAGACTGCACTGAAGCCTGAAAAATAAGCCACTGCACTTACAAACTTATGTTCTTTCTTGGTATTCATATTGCCTTCACCTGAAGTGGTTGTGTGTAAGATCAGTCTACTTTTTTATACAGAGCACTGTTGGAAAGAAAATTGATGGTGTGAATTACAGGTATGTTGTTACTTTCTGCAACATCTGTTAATTATTCTGCCTGTGGAGGTTTATCGGACTCTGCATGCTTCTTTATGACAAGAAAACTATATGAGTGTGTTGTGTTATATTGTATATGTATTTGAACTGGGGATGGAAAACTCATACTACATGTGAAACTTTGATATTGGGCCGCAGTGGTAATTTAGTTTTGCCATTTTGCTTCACATTGTAAGTGAAATATAGGTGCATTTCATTAAATTTTTATTGAATAGTAACTTATTCATGAAAAGGTAAGTAAGTAACCTATATGGAAACACCTTTTTTTAAGTGGAACAACCTGGGATCTGGGGGTTTTTATTTAAATTCCAAGATATTCGCAACAAGCCTCAGTAATGTTTGAGTCACATGGTTGAGTTTAGTGTAGTTTTCTTGGGGGGTAACAAAAAATCACTCTTGATGACGGTGCTTAAACCAGCTAACTCCATGGAGCAGAGTCTTTGAGAATTTAATATTTCCTCAGTTGAGAAATTCCCTGCATTGTATGGAACCCGAAGTTTGATTCCCATGTTCAGTAGAGCTCACCATTTGTCCCTATCCTGAGCCAGATGAATCCAGTCCACATCCTTCCAACTGATTTCTTTGAAATCCATTCTAATCTTATCCTCCCATCTACACCTAGATTTAGTGATCTCTTTCTTTCAGATTTCCCCACCAAAACCCTATATTGACTTCTCCATAGCCTTAGTTCATAGAATAGGAAGTTCTCATTTATGTGAATGAGCCATTCTTCTTATGTTAGATGTCAACAGTATTGAGTTCACCTTCTAAAATATCTGCAGTTATAGCTGAATCTCTACATGCTTACCAATATGGATTGTACCGTATCTTGCACAATGAAGACATGTTCTGTCATCCTCTAATTTCTCATGTCATCATTTTCATCTTCAAATTTTATTAAGATTCCTTTATTGACACTTTTCTGCAGTAGTAATTTGTTGGTTGAATATGTATTAATATGCAGTATTTTCAGATTTAACACCCAACTATCCACTACCTCTAAGATGGAGAAATTTCCTGACATTTATTTGTGCCACTTAGTACAGTATATTCTCTCTTGAAAAACAGATCTCTTCAGTAAAATCAAGTTTAATGAAATACTGAAATACAGGTAATTTATTTTTGAAAAGGCCATTTACATTTTGAGCCATGTGCCCTATTCTTCTTCTTCATTGGCATACGGTCCTTACAGTTTAACCAGTGCCTCCTTCAGCAAGATAGCCCATGCAGATCTGTCTTCAGCTTTCTTCCCCCATCTCTTAACACCCATCCATTTCATATCATTCTCAATACAGTCTAGCCTCATTAATTTTGGTCTTCCTGCTTTTCATCTTCCGTCCAGTTTTCCCAGAAATACTTTCTTTACGGTCCTATCATCAGACATTCTTACTAGATGGTCAGCCCATTCTAGTCTTCTTACTTTCATGAGTGTTAACAGTATTTGGTTTTCTATGCATGACCTGTAATTCATCATTAGTTTGGATTCTCCAGCCATTTTGGCCTTTTATTGGGCCATATATCTTTCTTAATATTTTCTGCTCCCATGTTTTAAGGGATGATTTCATTTGCTCTGTAATTACCCATGTTTCACAACCATGTAGCACTAGGTTTTATCATTGTGTATATTTTTAGTTTTGTGTGTTTTGATGTGTATCTTATGTATCTTGATTTCATAATTTTTGAGAGAGCCTGGTAGCATTGATTCCCTGCTGTTATTCTTGCTTGGACATCTTTTCCACAATCATTAACATAAGTAACCAGTGAACCCAAATATTTAATTCTGATATTTCTTGATATTCTCATAATTAATGTTCTGGTTTTTAGGCTGCATATTTTTTGGTGTTTGTGTTTTGAGGTATTCATGTATTTAGTTTTATCAACATTTACTGTCAGCCCTATATTATTAGTTAGTTCTTCCATTCCTTGAATTACTGTGTCGATTATCTGTGTTGATCTTCCAATAATTACATCATCATCTGCATAGGCCATATACTGCCTGGTTCTATTAAATATGCTACCTCTGGGGTTCACTGTTACATTGCATATGATTTTTTCCAAAGTTAAATTGAATAGTACGGTAGAAAGTAAATCGCCTTGTCTGAGTCCACTAGTTGTTTCAAAACTATCTAATACATATACAAGAGATACATTTCATCGATCCATAAAAGCACCCATGAGGGGCATTCGGATACAAAATATATCATTAATCATATAATATGATTATAACAACCAATGGTCATTCTTAGTAGCACACATAAAACTAAAGTTCAAACATCACACAACCATGAAAAAATATTAATTCTACACAATAACAATTGTGAATTTTTAAAAATTAACATACTAAAAGGGCGTACTTATGTAAACATCATCAGGTTTCATCTCATATAAATATTTAATACTTGATACTTGATACTTTATTCAGCATTTCACAAGATCCATTACAATATTGGATATGAAACAGGTCATAATATAAATAAGAACAAGTCTTAAGTATATATGCAAGTAAGTCCATATACAATCCACTAGTCACATATAAAGCAATTTGATAAAAACTATACAATAATAATACAATAAATGTTTATGACTTTTTCTTTTTAAATTCCTCCAATGAATAAAAGGAGTGTGAATAAAGAAATTCTTTCAACATTGATTTAAATTTTTTAGGATTATCAGAGATCTCTTTCAGTTTCGCAGGAAGGCCATTGAAGATCTGAACTCCAGAGTGATAAACACCATTGCTATACTTAGTCAAATTTACCTTAAACAAGTGCAAGTTAACAATTTGTCTAGTATTAATTTTATGACATTCCGTGTTAGCAACAAAACAATCTCTGTTTTTCACCACAAACATCATTAGGGAAAATATATATTGTGACTTTAAGGGTAAAATATTAAATTCCTTAAAGAGATCTCTGCATGTCTCCCTATATCCACAACCCATCATAATTCTAATGACTCTCTTCTGCAATTTAAAAACAATATCTGCATGGGACATATTGCCCCAGAAAATCCATAAGACATGACAGAGTGGAAGAAAGAAAAATAAACCATTTTCATTGCATTAAGAGATATATATGGCTTAATGTTCCTCATCAAATAGCAGACACTGTTCAGTTTGCTAGTAATTTCATAGACATGTTTATCCCATGTTAAAGTGCTATTGACAACCCAAGAAATTTAGTTTCATTAGTAATAGTAATTAATTTGTCCAAACATCCAATGTCCCTTTCAACAGTTATTGTATTTTTAGTACTGAAATTAATGCAATGTGTTTTGACAGTATTTAATGATAGTAAATTTTTTCTAAACCAGTTTATTAAGTGTCATATAGACTTTTTCTATTTTATTTTTAAATTGTAGAGAATTGGAATGTGAAATCAGAACACTTGTGTCATCAGCAAACAATACAGGGACACCACTTTGCTGTAAAGTCATTGGGAGGTTGTTAGTATATATAAGGAACAACAGAGGTCCCAAAACAGACCCTTGAGGAACTCCATTAGTTATATTAAGCCATTTAGATAGGGTTTTTTTTATTATTAAATCTACTAGTTAGTGATGTTCTCTGGAATCTACCCTGTAGGTAAGATCTATAAAGATCACAGTGTTTATTGGTTATTCCATAGAACTTTAGTTTGTTGATCAGCACTTCGTGACTTACACAATCAAAGGCTTTTTGAAGATCACAATCATTAACAAATGCTTCAAGTGAATACAAGGATTTGTTAACTAAATACTTTTTTACATTCTTCTGCGATATGATGCTATGTAGTCTGGTAAATACTATTTATGGGTGTTGTTGAACATGCTGCTGTTGAAACCGTTTACCAGGCTGCACGGTGTCAAACCCAGAACACCACAATATGCAGTAATGAGTAAAATTAAGCATGTTTGTACTTGGTTATGGAATTTTGTGACTTGTTTGTGCCTTCGTTCAGTTAACTTTATGCGTGTCTACACATGATGCTACAACTGTAAGTCTGCGCAACTGTTCTGCAGTTTGTTTTAACAGTTGAAGGCTAGACTTCAGTCACTTTTACATATTCAGCTATTTGTGACTGTTGGAGCTGTTAGTGTATCAGACCAGACAGTGGTGTAGCTAGGTTTTTAACACCTGGGGCAAGCAGTCACAATGGCTACCCCTGACAGAAATTATGAACCTAAATAATCACAATTATCTTATTGAATTAACTTTTGTTTGTGTTGATAATTCAACATGTGTTGAGTGCATTTAAGGTACTCATTTTGTCTCCCACTTTGCCCTCCCTTGGATGGTGCTGCCCGGGGCAGTCACAGCAACTGCACCACCTTGGTACCACTACAGGCAGCTGATGTTATACACAGGGATTTCTTTCCTAAAAATTGCCACTTGTTTAAAAAAATTATTTGTTTTCCGTTTTTAACCAACAAGCAATGTGTCGAATTAAAATAACTCTTAAACAGGTCTCTGATTTGCACTGCACTGATAGAGAAATTTCTACCAATTTTCTGATCATTTTGCAAGCCGTTCATAACGGAAATAGAAATAATGAGATTATTTTTTGTCCAGTGACAGGTGTCATCCCTCAAAAAATTATGTAAACAGCAAGCAGCAAGTAAAACGGTATTTACATGTTCGAGTGACATACATAATTTTCTTTCAAGAAATCGAAATTTTCGAAAAAAAAAAAAAAAAAAAAAGGCTCCGAAATTTGGGAAAGAATTAACTTTCTTAGATTCCTATATCTTTGCCGAAGAAACACGACAATCAAACATTTCTTCCCCTTAAACTTTATCACAGGATGAACAGAACAAGACGATATGGATAGCCACGGCACGGCCGATAATAACGACACAGCACACGGCAATATTACCGACACCACTGCGTCTTCGTCATCTCATGCCTCCACTGACTGTGTACAAAAGAACAGACGAAAAAGAATACATTCACACGAAGAACCTTCTGCAGCATCCGTTCTTCAGGAATATTTATGGTAAAAAAAAAGAATCAGCCATCCTCTGAAGACACATTACCTAACTTTTTTTATAATTAGGGCGCAAATTGTGAGGACTTTCCTTTACGAGATCAGATTGAAATTAAAGGAAAACTATTCCAAATGGTGAATGCTACAAAAATGAGAATTTGTCTTCATGAATCCCAGCTTTTTGGAAATTACTAATAACCGCTATAATCCTGATTATCATTATCATCTGGCCAACTACCGAACTGTTATTGCCAATCTGCTCCGTAGTGAAGTAGCAACATACACAACAATTAAAATTAATCTTTATTTCAGATTTACATTTTTAATTATCAATTTGTATTTTTTAATAACTTTATTACAAATAAATACAGTACCTTAAGCAAAGTGCCAGTCTTTCTTTGGTCCTACTGCCTCTATTTTCCCTTGACAAATTAAGTCCCAATATGTCCAGGAGAGTCATAAACTTTCCATAAGTCATCCGAAAATACTCAAAAAATGTTGCCTCATCTTCTAGGAAGTCCGGATATAGGGAATGAAATTCGCCATGAATCATTCTTTTCTTGCATAAGTTATGCACCCAGAATCTTCGTATTTTCCTTTTCTTCTTTTGTTCTTCCTCACCTAACAAGGACACAATAACTATTTCTTCTTCTTCAGAACTGCTCATGTTGTTTCCTAATCAACGGCCTGCACTGAAATGAATTCCGTCAGCCCGTAGGCGCAATTCGATGCAGTGTGCTTACTCAGTAAAAAAATTCCGACTCGTCCGATGCGTCCGACTCGCTCCAGTGTGCGCTTACCCGCGCTACGCACACCAACTTAACTAACCAACCAACTAACTACATTGAGCAGAGTCCTTCCTCAGAAGCTAACAGTTCCTAAGCTGATACTGACAGAAAAGAACGGGGTAGGTAGTGTCGGAGTCACTACCGCTGAGGTTTTTGGCGGAAAACTTCTTCCCCAGGCGGTGTTGTCGGGGCGGGGTGTTTGTAGGGTTGGTAAGAAAGAAATGAGCGCAAGGAACTTGCATTTCTTTTATTTTATTCCATCGGTTCTATCTCACTGTCGACATCCATTGCCTGTGAACTTGAGTCAGGCGTTGCGGCGTCCGCGCGACTGGTGCTCGCCTCAAATTGTCGACGCTTCCTCATCCTCCGCATTCGTTCTGCTGCTGTCATAGGGGCGTTTTTGGATTCCTCATTTATTCTTGTTTCACTTTGTAAGCGTTTACGATAGGCATTTACCTTCTTGTTTTCAAGATATTTCGACATTTCTGAAAGTTTAGGGAAAATTTGTCCAAGTTCAACAATTTCTCACTGTATATTTTTTCAAGTTCTTTCACTATTGTCACTATTAGTGTTTTATTGCATAGTACTCGTCGAGTTCTGTTAAACGACACCTCACACAACGTCCTACGCATACGCGTTCCCGAGCTATACTAATTTTGCCACGCGGCGAACCGGTAATTTTCCACTCCAAATTGGCGACCATCTTGTGGCGGCGTGTGACGTCACGCGCTCAAGGTTAATGTCGCGTAACATTCATCCTTGCTCTTTTAAACCGTGTATTGCTTATTTGGATATGCGTTATAGTTTTAAAGTTATTAAGATTTGTGTGGTATACACAAAATCGTAACATCGACTTTCGCAAAGTTTCCCCCCATACCGGACCCGCGGAGTAAGACGTTTTCCGTAAAACCACAGTACTCGCAGAAAAATCTGCCCCGTTGCCATATTGTCCACCACAACTCTCATGTGGACTGCCCTGGGGTCGAAACCGGGCCTCCGCGGTGGGAACCCAGCAACCAATCGCCTGAGCCGACGCATGGCCCGTATCTTTGTAATTTACCGAAATGCATCGAGCCGCAGTACTTCATTATCTTAATAATCTCAATAACGACAACGTTGCTTTTATTAAACTGAAACTCAGAGCGATATGCTGCAGCCAGTCACAGACGACAGACCTGCGAACATCACGGATATAGGGACGGGACTTCATCACTAGAGACACAGCAAGCACGTGGGGGAATCCCAGTTCATCCCAGCAAGAGACGAGAGAGAAATGAGAAACGCGGGGAACGGTAGGTCACGTGAACAGAAGCGAGACGATGGACACTGATATATTGATAAGGTAAAGGAGAATCGAACGGTTTGTGTGTGTAATTATGAATAATTTTCGGGTATCCGCTAAACAAAAACCCTCTGAGGAGCTGTCCAATTTAACTTTCATAGCCAATAAGTCACCGCAGAATTACACATGCCTTCCTTTATTCACTATATGTATTCACAGAAATCACTATATGTACCACCTGCTGTACTACAAGACATCTGCACTTGCCAAAGGAATGTGTTAGTTTCGTGTCACTGTCAGAATACACAAACTATTATTCACCTGAAAAGCTTGCCAGTGTAATGGAGAAGCAGTGTGTTCGTTGTGAAGGAAAAAGTTGTTCTTTTACTCTGACCTCTTCTACGCACTCAGTGTAGGTGTAGAGGGTTATTGTGTCACATGATCACACACACTTGGACACATACACACTAGGCAGGACTCCCCTGGGCTAGAGATCGGCCGGTCGCCGAGGCTTCTACCTGCACAACACACAACAGATAAACATCCATGCCAGCGGCGGGATTCGAACCGGCAATCCCAGCAAGCGAGCAGCCGCAGACCTACGTTAATATCAATATACGTCCACAAACAGTTTCAGAGGCACAACCTAACAACGTGTTCACCCATTCATTGATGTTACCAACATGAACACTAAATGCTCTATGCAAGACAACTGACCACTGCTGTGTTAGTCAGGTGGCCTTTGAGCACATTCCTATGTAATGATGTTGGTTTGCAAGTCTGCAGTGAGTGGTGACAGCTGTGCTTAGTGATGCAGCTTGCTCTGTAAGACGACTAACTACCGCGATTTTGTGAACACAAGGCCTTCGAGAGTGGGTTCGGGCCACTGTGGAAAAATGTTTTATCCCTCTCCCCCCCCCCCCCCCCCCCCCCGCATCAGGGACGGCCCGGCTAAAAGTCTACACTAAATCGGAAAGACTGAATCATTTGCGGAGTGACTTGGGCTTGGTCTGAAAGGGTAAATTTGTTCAGTCGATAGATAACAATAGTACAAATAAAGACAAAAACATATGTAACACAGACAGGCACCGGTCCCCCACCCCTCGTTGGCACTGTGTGAACATCCGTAAGTGCACAACCATGACACGTTATTCTCTCCGCCAACACGCGCACATGACTGTTACGTACGTTCGCGCTAATGACAACGGTCGCGATGCCGCTGCTCCACCACGTTCCTTTCCAAGACGCAAGCAGCCAAACACTCAAACTTTGCTGCAGCACACCGTCCACTGGCACAGACCGCAACACTAGCACCGGCTACGGCCGACCGAGGGACACCGGAAGTCGCTCGTACACCTGAACTGGAGGAGCGTAGCGTAGAACATGTTGCTGGAGAAACAGGTACCAGCTGGAGACACTTGGTGACAGCGGTCCATGTTGGTCACATGATCGTGTGGAGGGTATTTCATGAACAGCTGCTGTACCCTTACCATTTACAGCATTGCAGGACTTTCGCCTGCTCATTACACACCACGAGAGAATTTATGTGGATTGTTTGTTCAGCAAACAGTTGATCAATTGATTGTCTTATCTGTGCTCTTCACTGAGGAGGCAACGTTTGGTACAGTTGGCATCAAAAGTGCCCACAACCAGTGAAAGTAGGCAGAGGAATATCCACGTGGTAAAACCCATGTTAGACACCAGCAGCAGTTTAGTTTGAGTGTGTGGGCTGGCAGGTCTGCATGCTTTGCCACAACGTCTTACAGGCAATGTCTACAGGGAATTCCTCGTAATCGCACTGATAGACACTCCTCAGTAGAGATAAGCAGTTTAGACGAACATGTTTACTTGTTAATTACAACTTACACTTGATGTTCGTTCAAAATCCAGTCACTGACTCATTTATCACTACTACTCACAAATATTTAATGTATTCAGCATAACAACGTACTATGAACAGTATCAAGTACAAATGTTTATCATGTAGTTCACAATCAATAACCTCAACTTATCACACTAACACACATCGCAATGTATACTATCATTAAACTAACTACACTCAACAGTATCAACGTACAATGTTTAATCCAGGTCACAATCAATAACTCTCTTATCACATCTAAACAATCGCATGTTCACTGTCAACTAACTCACTGAACAGTATCAAGTACAAAAGTTATCAATCAGTCTACAATCAATAACTCTCATTATCACATAAACACATCGCAATATCACTGTCATAACTAACTACACTGAACAGTATCAACGTACAACAGTTATCAATCCAGTCTACAATCAATAACTCTCATTATCACACTAACACATCGCAATGTACACTGTATAACTAACTACCTGAACAGTATCAACGTACAAAAGTTATCAATCCAGTCTACAATCAATAACTCTCATTATCACACTAACACACATCGCAATGTATCACTGTCATAACTAACTACACTACGGAAACAGTTCAACGGGTACAAAACGTTTAACGATCCGTGTTCACATACTAGTATCTCATTATAACACTGGTACCCATCCATAAGGGGATTCCTGTCATTACACACTACAGAAACTGACTGTTACAAAGTACAAAATTGTTATCATCTGTTCTTACATATAGCAACTTGTATTATCGCACAATTTTAACCACACATGGGCAATGTAATCACTGTCATAACTAGACACCACGATATGAGGTTGCATGGACAAAAGTTTCATCCAGTCTACAATCTACAGTTCTTATCGCACATAACACTACCATACGAACATTTAATTTACTGTTATAACTAACTTACACTGAATAGTATATCGTTACAAAAGTATAATATCCAGTCTCAATCATGACTCTCATTTATCACACTGTCTTACCACAATATATAGACTGTCAAAAACCTAACTACACTGAAAAGTATCAACGTACAAAACGTTATCAATCAGTCTACAATCAATAACTCTCATTATCACACTAACACACATCGCAATGTATCACTGTCATAACTAACTACACTGCAACAGTATCAACGTACAAAAGTTATCAATCCAGTCTACAATCAATAACTCTCATTATCACACTAACACACATCGCAATGTATCACTGTCATAACTAACTACACTGAACAGTATCAAACGTACAAAAGTTATCAATCCAGTCTACAATCAATAACTCTCATTATCACACTGAACACCATCGCAATGTATCACTGTCATAACTAACTACACTGAACAGTATCAAGTACAAAACGTTATCAATCCAGTCTACAATCAATAACTCTCATTATCACACTAACACACATCGCAATGTATCACTGTCATAACTAACTACACTGAACAGTATCAACGTACAAAACGTTATCAATCCAGTCTACAATCAATAACTCTCATTATCACACTGAACACACATCGCAATTATCACTGTCATAACTAACTACACTGAACAGTATCAAGTACAAAACGTTATCAATCCAGTCTACAATCAATAACTCTCATTATCACACTAACACACATCGCAATGTATCACTGTCATAACTAACTACACTGAACAGTATCAACGTACAAAAGTTATCAATCCAGTCTACAATCAATAACTCTCATTATCACACTGACACACATCGCAATTATCACTGTCATAACTAACTACACTGAACAGTATCAACGTACAAAAGTTATCAATCCAGTCTACAATCAATATCTCTCATTATCACATGAAACACATCGCAATGTATCACTGTCAAACTAACTACACTGAACAGTATCAACGTACAAAACGTTATCAATCCAGTCTACAATCAATATCTCTCATTATCACATGACACCATCGCAATATATCACTGTCATAACTAACTACACTGAACAGTATCAACGTACAAAACGTTATCAATCCAGTCTACAATCAATATCTCTCATTATCACCATGAACACATCGCAATATATCACTGTCATAACTAACTACACTGAACAGTATCAACGTACAAACGTTATCAATCCAGTCTACAATCAATAACTCTCATTATCACACTGACACACATCGCAATGTATCACTGTCATAACTAACTACACTAACAGTATCAACGTACAAAACGTTATCAATCCAGTCTACAATCAATATCTCTCATTATCACACTGACACACATCACAATATATCACTGTCATAACTAACTACACTGAACAGTATCAATGTACAAAACGTTATCAATCCAGTCTACAATCAATAACTCTCATTATCACAATGACACACATCGCAATTATCACTGTCTATAACTAACTACACTCAACAGTATCAACGTACAAAACGTTATCAATCCAGTCTACAATCAATAACTTCATTATCACAATGACACATCATCGCAATTTATCACTGTCATAACTAACTACACTGAACAGTATCAACGTACAAAACGTTATCAATCCAGTCTACAATCAATATCTCTCATTATCACACTGACACACATCACAATATATCACTGTCATAACTAACTACACTGAACAGTATCAACGTACAAAACGTTATCAATCCAGTCTACAATCAATATCTCTCATTATCACACTGACACACATCACAATATATCACTGTCATAACTAACTACACTGAACAGTATCAACGTACAAAACGTTATCAATCCAGTCTACAATCAATAACTCTCATTACACACTGACACACATCAAATATATCACTGTCATAACTAACTACACTGAACAGTATCAACGTACAAAACGTTATCAATCCAGTCTACAATCAATAACTCTCATTATCACACATGACACACATCGCAATTTATCACTGTCATAACTAACTACACTGAACAGTATCAACGTACAAAACGTTATCAATCCAGTCTACAATCAATAACTCTCATTATCACACTGACACACATCGCAATGTATCACTGTCATAACTAACTACACTGAACAGTATCAACGTACAAACGTTATCAATCCAGTCTACAATCAATAACCTCTTATCACACTGACACACATCACAATATATCACTGTCATAACTAACTACACTGAACAGTATCAACGTACAAAACGTTATCAATCCAGTCTACAATCAATATCTCTCATTATCACACTGACACACATCGCAATGTATCACTGTCATAACTAACTACACTGAACAGTATCAACGTACAAAACGTTATCAATCCAGTCTACAATCAATACTCTCATTATCACACTGACACACATCGAATTTATCACTGTCATAACTAACTACACTGAACAGTATCAACGTACAAAACGTTATCAATCCAGTCTACAATCAATAACTCTCATTATCACACTGACACACATCGCAATTGTATCACTGTCATAACTAACTACACTGAACAGTATCAACGTACAAAACGTTATCAATCCAGTCTACAATCAATAACTCTCATTATCACACTGACACACATCGCAATTATCACTGTCATAACTAACTACACTGAACAGTATCAACGTACAAAACGTTATCAATCCAGTCTACAATCAATAACTCTCATTATCACACTGACACACATCGCAATGTATCACTGTCATAACTAACTACACTGAACAGTATCAACGTACAAAACGTTATCAATCCAGTCTACAATCAATACTCTCATTATCACACTGACACACATCACAATTATCACTGTCATAACTAACTACACTGAACAGTATCAACGTACAAAACGTTATCAATCCAGTCTACAATCAATAACTCTCATTATCACACTGACACACATCCAAATTATCACTGTCATAACTAACTACACTGAACAGTATCAACGTACAAAACGTTTATCAATCCAGTCTACAATCAATAACTCTCATTATCACACTGACACACATCGCAATGTATCACTGTCATAACTAACTACACTGAACAGTATCAACGTACAAACGTTATCAATCCAGTCTACAATCAATAACTCTCATTATCACACTGACACACATCGCAATGTATCACTGTCATAACTAACTACACTGAACAGTATCAACGTACAAAACGTTATCAATCCAGTCTACAATCAATAACTCTCATTATCACACTGACACACACATCGCAATGTATCACTGTCATAACTAACTACACTGAACAGTATCAACGTACAAAACGTTATCAATCCAGTCTACAATCAATAACTCTCATTATCACAACTGAACACACATCGCAATGTATCACTGTCATAACTAACTACACTGAACAGTATCAACAGTATCACGTACAAAACGTTATCAATCCAGTCTACAATCAATATCTCTCATTATCACACTGACACACCATATCACAAACTATACACTGAAATCACGTAAAACTATAACTAACAATCTCAGACATCTAGATATACAAACAGTATCAAAACGTTATCAATCCAGTCTACAATCAATAACTCTCATTATCACACATGACACTCATCGAAATTTATCACTGTCATAACTAACTACACTGAACAGTATCAACGTACAAAACGTTATCAATCCAGTCTACAATCAATAACTCTCATTATCACACTGAACACACATCGCAATGTATCACTGTCATAACTAACTACACTGAACAGTATCAACGTACAAACGTTATCAATCCAGTCTACAATCAATAACTCTCATTATCACACTGACACACATCGCAATGTAATCACTGTCATAACTAACTACACTGAACAGTATCAACGTACAAAACGTTTATCAATCCAGTCTACAATCAATAACTCTCATTATCACACTGACACACATCACAATATATCACTGTCATAACTAACTACACTGAACAGTATCAACGTACAAAACGTTATCAATCCAGTCTACAATCAATAACTCTCATTATCACACTAACACACATCGCAATGTATCACTGTCATAACTAACTACACTGAACAGTATCAACGTACAAAACGTTATCAATCCAGTCTACAATCAATATCTCTCATTATCACACTGACACACATCACAATATATCACTGTCATAACTAACTACACTGAACAGTATCAACGTACAAAACTTTATCAATCCAGTCTACAATCAATAACTCTCATTATCACACTGACACACATCGAATTTATCACTGTCATAACTAACTACACTGAACAGTATCAACGTACAAAACGTTATCAATCCAGTCTACAATCAATAACTCTCATTATCACACTAACACACATCGCAATGTATCACTGTCATAACTAACTACACTGAACAGTATCAACGTACAAAACGTTATCAATCCAGTCTACAATCAATAACTCTCATTATCACACTGACACACATATCACAATTATCACTGTCATAACTAACTACACTGAACAGTATCAACGTACAAAACTTTATCAATCCAGTCTACAATCAATAACTCTCATTATCACACTGACACTCATCGAATTTATCACTGTCATAACTAACTACACTGAACAGTATCAAAGTACAAAACGTTATCAATCCAGTCTACAATCAATAACTCTCATTATCACACTGACACACATCGCAATGTATCACTGTCATAACTAACTACACTGAACAGTATCAACGTACAAAACGTTATCAATCCAGTCTACAATCAATATCTCTCATTATCACACTGACACACATCGCAATATATCACTGTCATAACTAACTACACTGAGCATTATCAACGTACAAAACGTTTATCAATCCAGTCTACAATCAATAACTCTCATTATCACACTGACACACATCGCAATGTATCACTGTCATAACTAACTACACTGAACAGTATCAACGTACAAAACGTTATCAATGCAGTCTAAATCAATAACTCTCATTATCACACTGACACACATCGCAATGTATCACTGTCATAACTAACTACACTGAACAGTATCAACGTACAAAACGTTATCAATCCAGTCTACAATCAATAACTCTCATTATCACACTGACACACATCGCAATGTATCACTGTCATAACTAACTACACTGAACAGTATCAACGTACAAAACGTTATCAATCCAGTCTACAATCAATAACTCTCATTATCACACTGACACACATCGCAATGTATCACTGTCATAACTAACTACACTGAACAGTATCAACGTACAAAACGTTATCAATCCAGTCTACAATCAATATCTCTCATTAACACACTGACACACATCACAATTTTCACTGTCATAATAACTACACTGAACTGTATCAACGTACAAAACGTTATCAATCCAGTCTACAATCAATAACTCTCATTATCACATTGACACTCATCGAAATTATCACTGTTATAACTAACTACACTGAACAGTATCAACGTACAAAACGTTATCAATCCAGTCTACAATCAATAACTCTCATTATCACACTGACACACATCGCAATGTATCACTGTCATAACTAACTACACTGAACAGTATCAACGTACAAGACGTTATCAATCCAGTCTACAATCAATAACGCTCTTTATCACATGACACACATCACAATATATCACTGTCATAACTAACTACACTGAACAGTATCAACGTACAAAACGTTATCAATCCAGTCTACAATCAATAACTCTCATTATCACAATGACACTCATCGAAATTTATCACTGTCATAACTAACTACACTGAACAGTATCAACGTACAAAACGTTATCAATCCAGTCTACAATCAATAACTGTAATTATCACACTGACACACATCGCAATGTATCACTGTCATAACTAACTACACTCACTGTGCAGTCTTGCTTACAGAAGCCGCTCATGACATTGCCTGCTATTACACAGCTCAAAAGTTTGTAATGTTCACAAAAGCCAATCACTGGACCTTATTCAGAGCCAGCTGAGTCCAGTACACACACCATATCTGTCATATATCGAATTTAATATTGACCTCCTGAATATGTTTGCATTTTTCCCCTTTCAGATTTCCTATGAAAAGTGTGTTACACCACACACCATTTCGGCATGTCTCATTTCTCTCCTATATTCTTGGTGATGTCCCACGGTTTTGGCGCCACAAAAGAAGAACTTTATTGTAGCCATGTTTTGTATACAGAGGTAGCCAAAGTCACTGTGTACTGAGCAACAAGGTGCTGCACTGTGCTGACAGTGGGGAAGTCACACATATGATACATTATAGGTGGCATACGTGACATCAGTCACACAGTCCCAAACCCCACAAACTCCGTATCCTCCGCCAGTTGTGCTGTACATTCATTCACTGACACTTCCACTCTAAACCAAATCCTAGTTCCGACTCTCGAACACTCACCTTTCGCTAACCTTGTATCTTAGACTCATCCTACCTCAACACACGCATATTATTCCAAGGCCAATAACCACCATTTTAAGTCCCTAACGTACGTGGCGCTAGTGTCGCTACTCTTCCACAACTTCGCGTGTCCGCCATGTTGTTATTACTGACTACAGGGAACTGAAACTCACGATGTTGAGGTGACCTTCAAACGCAAGACGTTCACATATCGTGACAGTCGGTCAGCTGGTTCAACAGATGTAGCGAAGGGACACAGACAGCACGGCAATATAACGAGCATAGTGCGTGGCTTTATGGAAAGGAAACATTTGTAAATGCTAACTTGTAACACTGCTATAGTGCTACTGTGTACTTGTGTGTCTGTCTGTAGCATTTAAACTTGTAACACTGCTATAGTGCTACTGTGTACTTGTGTGTCTGTCTGTAGCATTTAAACTTGTAATACTGCTATAGTGCTACTGTGTACTTGTGTGTCTGTCTGTAGCATTTAAACTTGTAACACTGCTATAGTGCTACTGTGTACTTGTGTGTCTCTCTGTAGCATTTAAACTTGTAACACTGCTATAGTGCTACTGTGTACTTGTGTGTCTGTCTGTAGCATTTAAACTTGTAACACTGCTATAGTGCTACTGTGTACTTGTGTATCTGTCTGTAGCATTTAAACTTGTAACACTGCTATAGTGCTACTGTGTACTTGTGTGTCTGTCTGTAGCATTTAAACTTGTAACACTGTTATAGTGCTACTGTGTACTTGTGTGTCTGTCTGTAGCATTTAAACTTGTAACACTGCTATAGTGCTACTGTGTACTTGTCTGTCTGTAGCATTTAAACTTCTGCACCATGTGACCTACTGTTACCAATACCGGTGTGAACATTATGATGACCTTGGAGGGCACCCGGGCGCCTTGCGCTTAATTTCCAGCACTCAGCAATAACAACGTGGAGAACATGCGAACTTTTGAGGTGTGAGCGTCACTTACTTGCAGAGACTGAAATTCTATGCAGTACTAGATCGTGGAGAATTGTGCAGGTTTGTTAAGGTGCTATACACACAGAATGTGAAATAACAAGATGGCGGCAGTACAAATGTTTGGTTAAGTTTCTGTTTGTGATGATAATGGACCATTCGACATAGCCATTTGAAATTTCATATGGACGTAAATTATATACATGCCTACACATATTTTGCAAAATATTGTTTCTTAAATAATATGAACATGCGAATTTGCGAATCTGTTAGGTTATAGCCGAAAAATTTTGTGCAAATAATTCACTAAGTAATAAATACATCTTTGTAACATCCAGTTGTGTCGTAGCACTGTCAAATTGCGACACTGCGCTTTCAGCCAATAGCGTGAAATGGAACGATCTAATCTCTGTATATGATTCACTATATACTAGTACACTCGCATAGTTTCAAGCAACCGGCTGCAGTCCACTACAGAAGACATCAGCTGGACAGTTGAACACGTAGCAGCAGCTTCTAGTGATCGCTGTAAGTACAGTTAAGTTAATTATAAATGTAATCTCGGCATTCATAATTTGTTACTGACTTGAATAATGTTATCTCCACCCTGCGGTAAGGCATTTAGAGATTAAATTGTACTGTTGTATGTTGACAGATTGACACTTTGTGCAGGAGTCTGAGCGGGTCAGCAGGATGTGACCGTACAGTGTACACTGTAAATTGTGTGACATTGTGATTGTTGTACGTTGACAGTTGGACACTTTGGGCAGGAGTGTGAGTGGGTCAGCGGGAAGTGACCGTACTGTGTACTCTGTAAATTGTGTGACATTATGATTGTTGTATGTTGACAGTTGGACACTTTGGGCAGGAGTCTGAGCGGGTCAGCAGGATGTGACCGTACAGTGTACACTGTAAATTGTGTGACACTGTGATTGTTGTACGTTGACAGTTGGACACTTTGGGCAGGAGTGTGAGTGGGTCAGCGGGAAGTGACCGTACTGTGTACTCTGTAAATTGTGTGACATTATGATTGTTGTACGTTGACAGTTGGACACTTTGGGCAGGAGTGTGAGTGGGTCAGCAGTAAGTGACCGTACTGTGTACTCTGTAAATTGTGTGACATTATGATTGTTGTATGTTGACAGTTGGACACTTTGGGCAGGAGTCTGAGCGGGTCAGCAGGATGTGACCGTACTGTGTACACTGTAAATTGTGTGACATTGTGATTGTTGTACGTTGACAGTTGGACACTTTGTGCAGGAGTCTGAGCGGGTTAGCTGGAAAAGACCATACTGTGTACACTGTAAATTGTGTGACATTATGATTGTTGTATGTTGGTAGGCCTGGAGAGACATCAGAGAAGAGATTGCTGTGGCTGTGAACAAAGGCTGCCATGATGTTGGACTGAGGAAGCAGCACCTCGGATATCACGAGAGCTGGGATTGTTGGCATTTCACATTGCTGTATTTTTATGTGTATTGCACTGTGTTGATGTTGGCAAAGCTTACCGACGTTTGGTAGAAACTTGCTGCCACGCATTTTAACGTCATTACATGTTTGCACAGTGACATAATGCTGCAGACGGACCCAGGACATTCTACACGCTGCAGAATGCCCGCGATGAGCACTGCAAACATCGGAGTTGAAGGTAAAAAACACGTGTCTGCACTGTCTGACATTGCACAGGAAGTTCCTGCAGTCTGTCTACTGGAGATTAGTGTCAGTCATGTCGACGTCTGTGTCGAGGGATGAGCCTTGGTCACTGTTCACCACACTGTGCTCCTGCAGAACATTGGTGTTATGAAACTGCGCCAGGTGACCACTGCTGAAATAAAGTAGGTGATGCAAGAAATTTTTCTACTTATGATTTATAAGCAGATGCCACTAGAATATATCTAGCAATTAACTGCGTTATCACAGGCAGTACTGTAGCGTCTGCAAAGAACTCAACACTTCTCTTAAACCTGTAGTTATCAGTGGTAGTAGACCCTGTGTTATCTACTGGCGGACCAGAGTCACATGATAAGTGTCTATATTGATGGTGTGCCTCACTTCAGAGAATTTCTATTACACGCTGGTCAGTGTTGAGTATTAATGTTTGTTTAATGACTGTGGTTTCAATGCTTCACTTAATAGATTTACATTAATAAAAAGTGCTTTACCAGATCGGATGTAGACAGAGGTACACTTCTTCGAATTCTTCAGGTGTATCTCACTCTCCTTTAAAAACTCCTTTGATATGTTGCCTGAATATTGATATTGTATTGAACCATATCAAGGAACTGACTTCACAGTGCGCACAGTTAGCACTGCATAATGTCTACCTCGCAGTGTGCTGGTGCACAAGACATTGCGAGAGAAAATTTAGCGTTGCCAACCGATCAGCCAGCTGAGCAAAGTGTTTTGCCGCCATTCTCAGGAAAATTAAGCGTAGATGAAAAGTTAAAACTGAGCAATGACAAGTTTAAGCAAACAATCGATGATTCCTTTAAACACAAAACTGTAACAGCCATTAGCCAACTGACAGCAACGCCCGCTTTTCCCACTCCCTACGTGCTGGCCCAGTTTGCCTCCAAAACATATACAGACTACAAAAGACGAGAGACTGGCGCTCAGTATGTGACACGGTTAGCTTTACCTGACGGCTGGAAGTTACAGACAACAGCGTCTAATACAGGAAGGAACAACGGCTATTTTGGAGCAGCCTATTGGCACCCTGAGCATCAACAGGTTGTGATTGCTCATCGAGGCACTGATATAACAAATGTAGGAGCAATTTTTACAGACGTATTTGGCGTGTTGTTTAAACACCATGTTCCACAAATGAATTCTGCTAGCACCTTTGCATATAAGGTTGTTGAAGTGCTGCGAGACGTTTATCGCGAAAAGGGGACCAATATTCAAGTGTTTTTCACCGGCCACTCTTTAGGGGGTTGGCTAGCGCAAATCACCACCTTCACCACTGAATACCTTAAGATAGAAGGAAACACTTTCCTTAAATGTGGCAATGTCCCACACAGTTATCCATCCCCACACAGTAGTATTTGACAGCCCAGGTTGCAAAGATATGTTGTCACAAATGACTGACAAACTTGATGTACGCCTCGACGGGCGTTCCATTGACTTACAGCACTTAGATATCACAAGTTATCTGTCCGCTCCAAATCGCGTTAATACTTGTAACGCACATTTAGGGACGGTGTATCGCGTCTTTGTTGATTTGTCTGATATGGGCTGGCAGGAAAAACATACTTTAAAGTATAACCTGGCAATGCATAGTATGGATAAAATTGTGGAAGTCTTTGACCCTAAAACAGAGCAAGGACTTAAATATGCAAACGGAGAGCTAAAATTACAAGTGGTAATAGATTGGCCCGTCAGTGCTGGCTTATCCCGCGGTAAAGAATACAAAAGTTTCTTTAAATGGGCCAAGCATTTAAATAATTACCACACAGAGATAATAGTAGAATATTCCCTGCCCAAGGGTTACCACCCAATTCGTTATCAAACTAAAAACTATGACGAACGCGTGACTAGTATAAGCATATTTAGTCAGGAAGAGCGGCAGTTTTTGGAGGATTATCGTCGGCTGTGTCAGTTACCTGAATTCTTTAAGCCTAACGGAATGTTTTCTGCAATCATAAATAATGAAGCCCAGGAAGAAGTTGAAAAAATATTACAAGGAGTTGAGATTGAAAATGAAACAATTCGCTGTACAGATGCCAGTGCAATACAGGCACGTATCCCCTACGTGAAGAGGTTGCTTCAACTTTTCCCGGAGATAAAAGAAAACATAAAGTATGCTTTGTCACCACACGAGATTAGAAAAAACATTTATCAGATTGGAACCAAGCGTTACCTCGAAAAGCTTCACCAAAGCCCACTTCATTTTAAGCCTGACGCATTGAGTTTAAGAGATTTTCTAAACAGTGACGAGCAAAAAGTATTGCATTTACGGATGGTTGATGGGGATTCATGGACAGGGCTAATCAAGGTTTATCAGGTGCTGGAAAAGACACCCTCCATGACCGATTTCCTCAGTGAAGGTCATTATACTGTACTGACATTACAGCACTTGTTACTTGTCAATCCAATGGTAAATTTGAATACATTAATGGAGTCGACAACGACACCACATCTGTTAATGATGGCGTGCGATAGCAATCAACAGTCCAATTATGAAACTAAACAAATATTCGAAAGTTTATTTAAGACTTTGATGCATAAGATGTCGGTCAAAGTTGTCTTGACCACACAGTCGGAAGATGACACATTACTTTTCTCCAAGGTATTGCTAAAGAAACACTCAGTAATGGATTTGTAACAAGAGATGAACAGTTGACTGGGAGTGACTTAACCCAAAGTTCACAAGAAAAATTGCTTGAAAATGTAGTAAATTTTCAAGGTAGTGAAATTGCCTTAAATCAACTCATATCTCCTGACTCATCAGTGACAAATTTGTTACCCCTTGCTGATTTGTTAGAAAAAAAACACCTTACGATTGATGAAGAACAAGTAGCATATTCTAAATATAATTTCTACGATGAAAGATACTATATTGATAGAACATTTCATCACCAAGTAGTCATTAAACCGGACGTCTTAAATGACAACAGACAACAAAAGTTTCCTGATTTACTGGCTAGCACTGAACAAGAATTCAAACAACTCCGCCAACAGAATCCAAAAAGGAATGTGCATTGGCTAGAAAGAGACAAGTCAGGAAAACTCATTTGGCAGCAATCGCAAGGAAGCTTAGAAGCACTGCGTAAATATATTGATACCCACAGTCCGCACACATATACACCTGATGATTTAGACAAGCTCTTGGAGCAAGCACAGCACCATACAGTGATGCTGATTTCTGATACAGCAGGGATGGGTAAATCCACCGTACTGACACATCTGTCTAAGCAAATCAAACAAAAGTTCCCAGCCAAATGGGTGGTGAGAATTGACTTAAATGACCACACGGATGCACTTCATGCACTGCAAGAAGAAGAGATCGGTAAGGAGAAGGCGATTAATTTTGTATCGGAGAAACTGCTAAAGCTTAAACCTGGTTTCGAGATGCAATTATTTAAACAGTGTTGTGAACAAAAGCAAAAGGTAAATATAGTAATAATGCTGGATGGTTTTGATGAAGTCAGTCCGAGCTATAAAGATACTGTCATTGCTTTACTGCAAGCTCTAAGGCAGACGGCGGTAGAACAGCTGTGGGTCACCACACGACCACATCTGAGACAGGAACTGGAAGATAAGCTACAACAGCTCTCCTACACACTGGAACCATTTTCTGAAGGAAATCAAGTTGAATTTTTAACAAAATTTTGGAGTCTAAAACACTGGTTTATTGAGATGTACAGTGAGGAGAAAGAGGAAAAGAAAGTCAAGGTAGAAATTTATGCTACACATTTAATAAAGGAACTATCCCAATCAATTGGTGAAAAAGACAAGGAATTCACCGGCATCCCACTACAATGTAGCATGTTGGCGGAGGTATTTGATGAAGACGTTAAAACATTTTATCAGTCAGCTGAATCCGTGCCTGAGGTACAGTTCAGTCTAGACTTGCTTGGGCTATACGAAACATTTATGAATAAGAAGTATGACATCTGTTTTGAGGAAAAGTGTAATATGACGAAGACAAATGTGGGTACAAAACTGGTACGAACACAATTTGTTACAAATCTCATAGAGAATCATCAGATACTAGCCTTGAAGACGTTTGGTGAGGAAGAAGTGGCCCATCAAATTAATAGCCAATATATATTTTCAGACGAAGACATAATCAGGACTGGGATAGTGCAAGTAAGTCATGACGGTAAACTGCACTTTATCCACCGCACCTTTGCCGAGTATTATGTTGCAGAGGTTTTGGTCAGACAACTGAACAAAAAGTCGAACACCTCCCAACAAGTGCAGTATCTTCTATTACAGACGATATTTCTGGAAGAATATTATCAGTTGATTAGGGTTTTTATAGATGGATTGTTGTCAAGGTCTGAGACATCAAAGGAGGTGTCAATACAGTACGGAAATCGGATACATGACTTACAGAGAGTTGGTGAAGTAATATTACATCAGGCAGCGCGCGAAGGTAATGCCCACATTGTTGGATTTTTATTACATATCGTGCAAGCAGGAGAGCACACAGACACTGTACATGAGCTGTTGCTGGCACAAGATCATTGTGGACGTACCGCCTGGTACCTGGCAGCAGAGTATGGCAACGTACAGGTATTACAGAAGTTATGGGAGTGGGCTAAAGAGACACTGACATTTGAAGAGTTAAAAAACAAATTGTTCTTACCCAAAGGACGATCTGAACCAAAGGCCGTGTATGTCATTCCTTCTTTAGATATTTTAGATATTAGTGACAAAACCGCCTGGCATGTTGCAGCAGAGGCCGGCAAACTAGATGTATTGCAGAAACTGTGGGAATGGTGTGAAGAGAAACTAACAGCAGAGGAGTTAAAAGATAAATTGTTGTTAGCCACGAAACATGGAAAAACCGCTTGGCATTTTGCATCATTGCGAGGAAATATACATGTATTAGACAAAATATGGGTGTGGGCTAAAGATAAACTAACAACAGAGGAGTTAAGTAACAAATTGTTATTAGCCAAAGACAATGAGAAACGAACCGCCTGGCATTATGCATCACTGCGGGGCAACGTAGCGGCATTACAGAAACTGTGGGAATGTGGTAAAGAGACACTAACAGCAGAGAAATTGTGTAACACATTATTATTAGCCACAGACAGTGGGCAACAAACCGCTTGGCATTTGGCAGCAGAGGAGGACAAGCCACAAGTATTACAGAAACTCTGGGAGTGGAGTCAAGAGACACTAACAGCAGAGGAGTTAATTAATAGATTGTTATTAGCCAAAGACAAATCGGGACATACCGCCTGGCATTACGCGTCAAGGCGGGGCAACGTAGAGGTATTACAGAAGCTGTGGAAGTGGAGTCAAGAGACGCTAACAGCAGAGGAGTTAAATAATAAGTTGTTATTAGCCAAAGACAATATGGAACGAACCGCCTGGCATTTGTCAGCAGAGCAGGGAAACCTAGATGTATTACAGAAACTGTGGAAGTGGAGTCAAGAGACACTAACAGCAGAGGAATTATATAATAAATTGTTATTAGCCAAAGACAAATGGGGACAAACCGCCTGGCATATCGCAGCATGCTGGGGCAAAATGGAAGAAATGCAGAAACTGTGGGAATGGTGTAAAGAGAAAATAACAGCAGAGGAGTTAAAAAATAAATTGTTAGTGGCGAAAGACAATGAGGGAAAAACCGCCTGGCACTTGGCAGCGGAGGAGGACAAGCTAGAAGTATTACAGAAACTGTGGAAGTGGGGTAAAGAGACACTGACAGCAGACGAGTTAAATAATAAATTATTATTAGCCAAAGACAATATGGAACGAACCGCCTGGCACTTGGCAGCAGAGGGGGGCAGTCTGGAAGTATTAAAGGAACTGTGGGAACGGGGTAAAGTGACACTAACAGCAGTGGACTTACGTAATAATTTTTTATTAGCCAATGACAGTAAAGAACGGACCGCCTGGCATTACACATCATTACGGGGCAACGTAGAGCTATTACAGAAACTGTGGGAGTGGGGTAAAGACACACTAACAGCAGAGGAGTTAAGTAATAAATTGTTATTAGCCAAAGACAATGAGGAGCGAACCGCCTGGCACTACGCAGCAGAGTTGGGCTACCTAGAAGTATTACAGAAACTGTGGGAGTGGAGTAAAGATAAACTAACAGCAGAGGAGTTAAATAATGAATTGTTATTAGCCAATGACAATGAGGGACATACCGCCTGGCATTTGGCAGCAAAGGAGGGCAACGTGGAAGTATTACAAAAACTGTGGGAGTGGTGTAAAGAGACACTAACAGCAGAAGAGTTAAATAACAAATTGTTATTAGCCCAAGACAATGTGCAACAAACAGCCTGGCACTTGGCAGCAGGAGAGAACAATGTAGATATATTACAGAAACTGTGGGAGTGGGGTAAAGAGACACTAACAGCAGAGGAATTATATAATAAATTTTTATTATCCAAAGTCGTAAGTAACTAATCGCCTGGCATTAGGCATCATTGCAGGGCACCATAGACGCATTACGAAAAAGGTGGAGTGGGGTAAAAAGAAACTAACAGCAGAGGAGTTAAATAATAACTTGTTATTAGCCTAAGACAAATGGGGACAAACCGCCTGGCATTACGCATCATTGAGGGGAAACGAGAAGTATTACAGAAACTGTAGGAATGTCGTAAAAAGACACTAACAGCAGAGGAATTGTGTAATATATTGTTATTAGCCAAAGACAATGAGATACCAACCGCCTGGCATTACGCATCTTTGTCGGGCAAATTGGAGGCTTTAAAGAAAATGAGGTTGTGGGCTAAACATAATCTAACCACAGAGGAGTTAAAAAGATAAATTGTTCTTAGCCAAAGACGATACGGCACAGACCGTTTGGCACTTGGCGGCAAAGGCGGACAATGCAGAGGTATTAGAGTAGCTATGGGAGTGGGCTAAAGAGACGCTAACAACAGATGAGTTAAGAAATACCCGTAAATTGTTGTTAGCCACTGTAAAAGGTATTAGGAAACCCACCGCCTTTCACGTTGCATCAGAGGAGGGCGAAACAGAGATATTACGGAAATAATGGAAGACAGCCAAAGAGTAACTAAACCCGGAGGAGTTAAAAAACAAAATTTTGTTAGCCAAAGACCATATCGGACAAACTGCCTTTCAAGTTGTAGCGGTGCGGGGCAACACAGAGGTATTAAAGGAAATATGGGCGTGGGCTAAAGATGACCTAATGACAGAGGAGTTAAATGAAAAGTTGTTGTTAGCCAAAGAAAAATGTGGAGTAACCGCCTGGCAAAGTGCAGCATTACGTGGCAAGATACATTTATTAATGCAGCTATGGGAGTTTGTTAAAGAGGAACTAAACACAGACGAGTTAAAAAATAATTAAATAACATACTGTTGTGACCTACAGTGTGCTGTACAGGAACTTGCACCAGACGAATTAAATAACATACTGTTGTGACCTACAGTGTGCTGTACAGGAACTTGCACCAGACGAATTAAATAACATACTGTTGTGACCTACAGTGTGCTGTACAGGAACTTGCACCAGACGAATTAAATAACATACTGTTGTGACCCACAAACGTATTTAACTAACCGCCTGGCACGTGGCAGCCCTGCTGGGCAACACAGAGATACTGGAGAGACAGTGGGATTGGGCTAAAGAGAAACTAACGGCGGGGGAGTTAAATAATGAATTGTTGTTAACCAAATGCGATAGGCAACAGACCGTCTGGCACGTGGCGGCAAAGCATAGCACACAGGTATTAGAGAAAGGGTCAGAGTGGGCTAAACAAGGGAACCTGAACCTCAAAAGTAACATGCTGCTTGCCCAAGATAGGCATGGGAAAACCTGCGCTACAACATGTAAAATATAAACATGTAAGAGAATCAGAAGGATTGGAAGTTATCGGAATATTGCAGCAGTTCTTGTCTAACGTGGAACCGAATTAGGCGCTACGAAACCAGTTCAGCAGTTGACTGACAGTTTGAATGTCATAATGAAGCAATGAAAGGTGTTGAACTAAGGGAACTGCTGGGCTGTAAATCTTGTTCTGGTAGCGTATCACGCCGTCACAGACATCTGCAGACGCCTTGACACGGGTCATTTCACAGTAACGGTAGGATATGAGCGATATTGCTTGTCCTTTGTGCGTGTGCAACACAATGACGTCATGGTGCAGCGTTAAGCGCAGAAAAACGACATGTCGTTGTGTCCACACACTTCATGTTGTAAAATGAGTATGTATATTCCAAGATGGAATAATTATAAAATATTGTCTGATTTATTGTTGATTATCTGTGTAGATAGCAGTTGTGTTGTAGAGATACGAGCAATGTCAGCACCAACAATACACTGTGTAAATTGTTAGTAAGGGACACGCTGCTGTCTATTGGAATAATATACGTATGTTGAATGAGAAGCATATTAAATGCACGGAATCAAATAATTTTCCTAATGGGTGCTGTTAACTGTACTGTGGGTTGTGTAAAATGTGCATTATTTTTGGGGCAAACTCACTTTAATGCTAATTCTGTAAAGCAAACTCCTTCTTCTGTCTCAAGTGCAACAATGTGCAGAACACAGACTGCAGTGCAGTGTTTGTAAAATTTCAGTTGCACACAGCAGTAAATAGACCCATATCAGATCATAAAGCACTTCACTGGAAGGGAATTTTAAATTTTTGTAATATATATATGCCCATATCCATACGCTGATAGAGTAAAAGAGAATGTAGTGTTTTATCATGCTTGAAAAATCCAAAAAATATAGCCACAGGAATGATGGATTATATACTTACGAATAGTGAACTGTGTTACCTTTATTTATTAACAATTATGTAACTAAATGCACAATACAGACCAAATGGATTATTCTGCTATATTATTACTATGGCTTATAAAACTGCCATTTTTTTACAAATCCTTGTATTCCCTCTTTCTTATTTTAAGCATTTAATAATTGCACAAGTTTATGTTTACATTATAAATGGCATTATATAAATAATTTACAATTGTAACTAGAAATATGTTTATGTCAATGTTATCTATATACTGCACAATATTTTGTACTTGACCATCTGAGTAAACTTTAATTAATTTTTATAATGTTCCATATTCATATTTGCTTCATGTGGTGTTACTACATATCCCACATATACACCTCCAAAATTTGATATGTATATGGAGAGTGTCCATCACAAAGACCCACATTACCTTTCGTGAACAATGCACAGCATACAGAGTTAAGAAGGTAGTTGTGTAACTAATTAGTGGTCCTGTAATGTCAGTACAGTTTGTTATCATACAGTCTGTTTAACAAGACATACAACACATGTGCAAAATCAGCAGTCAAAAGCAAAAAAGTTTCATTTTGAAACATTAATAAATGTGTGACTGCATTACGTTGACGTACGAAATTCATTGTACTGAATCAGATCTAACATTCACTGTGAAAATTATTTAGTGTTTTACATCCTGTCACTAATAATTCACTTCAGTGAATGTATATTTGATGCATTATATGACATTCATTTCTCAGAACAAATTTGTCACTGTTTATCCAAAGTAACAAACAAAAAACCACATTACATAATGCGGTGCAGACATTCCATATGAGATGTTCGAGACTGTCCTGTGAATGCAGTAAAGCATGGCACTCTATCCAGCATGACAGCCACTGCAACACTGCACAGCATGGCATTATATCCAGCATGACAGCAACACACTTACACTGTACCGTATGTAAACTGCACACCATGGCAGTGTATCCAGCATGACAGCCACTGCAACATAGTTACACTGTACTGTATGTAAACTGCACAGCATGGCAGTGTATCCACCATGACAGCAACAGAGTCACACTGCACTGTATGTAAACTGCACAGCATGGCAGTGTATCCACCATGACAGCAACAGAGTCACACTGTACTGTATGTAAACTGCACAGCATGGCAGTGTATCCACCATGACAGCAACAGAGTCACACTGTACTGTATGTAAACTGCACAGCATGGCAGTGTATCCAGCATGACAGCCACTGCAACAGAGTTACACTATACTGTATGTAAACTGTACAGTGGCAGTGTATCCAGCATGACAGCCACTGCAACATAGTTACACTGTACTGTATGTAAACTGCACAGCATGGCAGTGTATCCAGCATGACAGCCACTGCAACATAGTTACACTGTACTGTATGTAAACTGTACAGTGGCAGTGTATCCAGCATGACAGCCACTGCAACATAGTTACACTGTACTGTATGTAAACTGCACAGCATGGCAGTGTATCCAGCATGACAGCCACTGCAACAAAGTTACACTATACTGTATGTAAACTGCACAGCATGGCAGTGTATCCAGCATGACAGCCACTGCAACATAGTTACACTGTACTGTATGTAAACTGCACAGCATGGCAGCGTATCTAGCATGACAGCAACACATTTACACTGTACTGTATGTAAAATGCAAAGCATGGCAGTGTATCCAGCATGACAGCCACTGCAACAGAGTTACACTGTACTGTATGTAAACTGCACAGCATGGCAGTGTATCCAGCATGACAGCCACTGCAACAAAGTTACACTATACTGTATGTAAACTGTACAATGGCAGTGTATCCAGCATGACAGCCACTGCAACATAGTTACACTGTACTGTATGTAAACTGCACAGCATGGCAGTGTATCCAGCATGACAACCACTGCAACACACTTACAACGTACTGTATGTAAACTGCACAGCATGGCAGCATATCCAGCATGACAGCAACAGAGTCACACTGTACTGTATGTAAACTGCACAGCATGGCAGTGTATCCACCATGACAGCAACAGAGTCACACTGTACTGTATGTAAACTGCACAGCATGGCAGTGTATCCAGCATGACAGCCACTGCAACAGAGTTACACTATACTGTATGTAAACTGTACAGTGGCAGTGTATCCAGCATGACAGCCACTGCAACATAGTTACACTGTACTGTATGTAAACTGCACAGCATGGCAGTGTATCCAGCATGACAGCCACTGCAACATAGTTACACTGTACTGTATGTAAACTGTACAGTGGCAGTGTATCCAGCATGACAGCCACTGCAACATAGTTACACTGTACTGTATGTAAACTGCACAGCATGGCAGTGTATCCAGCATGACAGCCACTGCAACAAAGTTACACTATACTGTATGTAAACTGCACAGCATGGCAGTGTATCCAGCATGACAGCCACTGCAACATAGTTACACTGTACTGTATGTAAACTGCACAGCATGGCAGCATATCCAGCATGACAGCAACACATTTACACTGTACTGTATGTAAAATGCAAAGCATGGCAGTGTATCCAGCATGACAGCCACTGCAACAGAGTTACACTGTACTGTATGTAAACTGCACAGCATGGCAGTGTATCCAGCATGACAGCCACTGCAACACACTTACAACGTACTGTATGTAAACTGCACAGCATGGCAGTGTATCCAGCATGACAGCAACACACTTACACTGTACTGTATGTAAACTGCAAAGCATGGCAGTGTATCCAGCATGACAGCCACTGCAACAGAGTTACACTGTACTGTATGTAAACTGCACAGCATGGCAGTGTATCCAGCATGACAGCCACTGCAACATAGTTACACTGTACTGTATGTAAACTGCACAGCATGGCAGTGTATCCAGCATGACAGCCACTGCAACATAGTTACACTGTACTGTATGTAAACTGCACAGCATGGCAGTGTATCCAGCATGACAGCCACTGCAACATAGTTACACTGTACTGTATGTAAACTGCACAGCATGGCAGTGTATCCAGCATGACAGCCACTGCAACATAGTTACACTGTACTGTATGTAAACTGCACAGCACGGCAGAGTATCCAACATGACAGCAACAGAGTTACACTGTACTGTATTTTAGCCCCCCGGGGGCATCCTGCCGTCAGGACGTCTATTTACTACTGGTACAGTAGCCTCGCAGTTCCCCGCTGGATACGTCTTAACTCTAACTTTCTTAGTAGTGCTGCCAACAGTTAATTTTGTTACTCTCAGCAGATTACTAACAACTGCTGGTAACCAATATGTAGCGGGTGTTTAGCTCAGTAGATTCCACTACTTTGTAAAATCCTGTAGGTGTGCAGAGCCAAGCTAGTCTTACCTAAATTCCCCTGGTATAACTTTACCATCAGTCAGCTATTACTGATATCATCTACACAGTTGCCTTATTTACTTGGGATTAGGTCTCCATCTTAATTTATAAAAACTATTAAAAACCTATCAATTTTATATAACTTTATGAAATAAAACAAAATAATCTATCATCACATCACTACAACATAAAATCTGTAAAAGGTTAAATTTAGAATAACACCGTCCAAACTCAACCGAAATACATAGCCGAAATGATCCCTAGGCATTGTTGTCACGCATATTTAAAACCTCAAAAACCACACCCTAACACATCATAAATCTTATCCAGTCCAACTCCTTATCCAATCAGCAAACTTTATCCATATATGGACTAACCAATAGAAAAGCCCTAATTAGCTTCATTACCTTGTAAGTAGAGGTGGGACGAATCCTAAATTTGCTCGAATCCAAATCCGAATCCGAATCCTAATAGGTTCTCGAATCCGTCGAATCCCTCGAATCTCGAATCTCTCGAATCCTTCATATAAAAATAATAATAATAAGATAAAACTAAAGGGAAAAAGACTTAGTTCTATACCATTTAGTATGTATTTTAAAATTAAAAGTTTTTATTTGAAGCAAAATTTAAAATCTGTGTTTAAGGAAAAAACACATTTAAGAATACAGTTTTCAAAAATATACCTATATTATTCATTAAGAAGATACAAATAAATGAAATAATAATAAATATTAATTATATTAATAATAATAATAATACAAATAATATTTGAGTAACAGTTCACATTTTTGACATTTGTGTAGAGGGAGGGGATTATTTCAAGAGTTGATATATCGTAGATAAACAGTAAACGCTAAACATGGAATACTAAATTCTTTCCAGAAAATGAAGAAAAATAAAAAACGTGTTTATTTTAAGAGTTAATAAAAGTTAAAAAGACTAAACACTGAACTCTATCAGGGCAATCTAAAAGAATCAGAAACCTTTAATAGAGATTTTTATTTAAGAACACTAGCATTCGAACTCGCTCTGGGTCTACCTACTTCGTTTTTTATCAGCTATGATACCTGCTGTACTGAATAGTCTTTCTGATATTACTGTCGATGGTGGTGTGATTAAAAACTTTTTAGAGAGTTTCTTTAAATTTTGATATTTTTTGTTGTCCTTCCAGTATTTAAAGATGTCCACAGATGGTGGAAGCAGTGTTTCTGCTAAGTAAGCATTTATTTCTTCTTCAGGAGACAAACTATAACTTTGCTCAGTGCTGGTAGATGGTATCATCAATTGAGAATAGTAACTCCACATGCTATGAACTCCTTGTTGTTTAGTTGGCGATTCTTGAGTGGTATCTCTTTGACTTTGTTCTGATGACTGCAGATCAGTGTCATCTGCTTGCAAAATACTAATATCAGAAATTTCCATGGTCAGTGTTGATTTAGCTTGCTCAAGGTTTTCTTTGCTCAAAAATACACTTCCTTTGAATCGGGGATCCAGTATCGTACCAAGAGCATACAATTTTTCTGTTTCAACAGACTGATAGCGCCTTTTTAGAGATGTAAGCAAGTCATTTCGAAAACGCTGTATGGAACCTAAAGTTGATTTGAAGTTTTGTAGAGCATTAATGGTGCTATCCACTAAAGGAATTATTTCTGAGATTGTTACTTGACTGGAACTGGCCACAAATGTAGCTCTATCGAACACATCTAGGATTCGTATCACTTCTTCTATAGTTGTCCACTGTCGAGCACTAAGATTTACCTGAAAATTTAAGTCTGAAGCAGATAATAAAACAGCTTGCTTTTGTTCCATGAGACGAGTGAGCAAGTGAAGCTGAGAATTCCATCTTGTCGGTTCGTCTTGTATCAAACGATGAGGTTTAAGACTTAATTTAGCTTGAAAAGCTAATAAGACTTTCATGGCTTTAGAAGAGTGCTTGAAATATCCCACAATACTCTGGCAGGCTGACATTATTTCCTTAAGTTCACTCTTGTTAAGTAACCATCTTTGATAACTAATTGAAAAGTATGAGCCAGGCATGGCAAGTGGTCAAAGGTACTGCGTTTTAAAGCTGCAACCATATTCGGACCATTATCTCTCATGAAACACAACTTTTTCTAAGAGATTCCATTCTTTCATAGTGTCGGTTATGAAAGTCTCTATTGAAGATGCTGTATGTGAAACTTCTGCAAAGGTGATATTCAAAGTTTTCATCTACGAAGTGAACTGTCAAACTGAGGTAATCATCAGAAGATGTTGATGTCCACATGTCTGTTATGACTCCAATAAACTCGGTTTTTTCTAAAAGTTTCTCAACTTTTATTTCTTCTTCTTCATACATCTCTGGAATTACCTTATGGGCAAAATGTTTCCTGCTTGGGATGATATATCTTGGCTGAAGGTGATTTATCAACTTTTTAAAACCTTTATCTTCCACTATGGACAATGGTTGGTTATCTTTGCAGATCATTTCGGCGAGTAATCTGGTAATTGTTTTAGCTCTTTTGTCTCCAGGCTTAAAATGTTGCATTTTATCAACAAATTCTTTCAGAGTCGGTTGGTTAGAGGATACTGCTTTGCGTTTTATTGGGGGTGTTTTGAAAGGGCTTTGTTCTCCATAGGAAGAAGCTGCTGAACGTGGAGTAGAAGTTGAACTAACTGATGGAGGACTCCCAACAACAGCTGGATCATCTGGGTCATTATTGTCTTTGAATGGAGAGTCAACTCTGACAGTCAAAGAGCTTAAGGTTGGAGCTGGAGTCAGTAAGGGGGATGGTGAACTTCTGCCTTTCAGTTCTTGAAATTTGGATAAATGTTTGCCTTTCAAATGTTTCCACATTGCTGAAGTAGTATGTGACCCTTTTCCTCTGGATATTTTTGCAGAACACAGATTGCAATTCGTATAATTTTCATTATCCGAAATTTGGAAATAGTTCCAGATATCAGAAGGTGCCATCTCATGGGTTGTAGGTTATAGGTGACATTGGTTGTAGGTTATAGGAAATAAGAAGTTATGCCAGAGGCACAAGATAAATCGCTCCCAAGTAAGCATAAATGCTGTGGTTAGCGATAGAAACCACGTAGGAATAATCAATAAAGCGTGAGAAACGCTAAGAGTGAGACAAAAATACAGTCCGGATAACGCCGAGCATAGACTGATAGCGTGTACAAGTGAGACGCTGCGGACAGTTGAGTAGAACTAGAAACGCTGAGCTATAGAGTGAGTAGCACTAAGTAATCTGTGGTCTTTTGGGTGATTACACGGCGTCGTGAGGTAATTATTTACCGACGTTTCGGGACAACGTGTCGGTCCCATCTTCACGGGTCAGGATTCTTCGTGGAATCTCGACCCGTGAAGATGGGACCGACACGTTGTCCCGAAACGTCCGTAAATAATTACCTCACGACGCCGTGTAATCACCCAAAAGACCACAGATTACATCAATATCGCGGCAGAAGCCTGAAATCAAGGTTAGCACTAAGTAGTTTAAGTTCCTCAAGATTCCGCTAGGTGGCAGAATTTCGCTAGGTTAGGATTCGAAAGACGAAAAAAGCGCAAAGATTCGAGTTTTCGAATCTCGAATATTATTCAAGATTCGCGGGATTCGAATATCCCATCCCTAGTTTTAATCTTGCTCCTGCCATACTAGACTTAGTGCATAAAGAGATGGTTTCATAGAGGGCTGTTGCACATAACAAACAGATTTATGATAATCTAAAAAGACAGGAAGCTGCTGCTACTCTAATAATAATAATAATAATAATTTCCTCTATGTCATGAAACTATGAATTGTTTTCACTACCACCTTATAAAAGAAACTTGACTACCAGTACTTTACAATCCAATGCGAGAAAACAGATGTTGAAAATACTTGTGCATTTGCATGTGAAACTCATTACTGTATTCTTAACACAATTCACCATAGTATCAAGACCAATGTCTGAACAGTTTGCTCTCACATATAGCTTTTCTGGCATTGTGGACCCTTCCTTTTTTCATTCTTTACTGTTACATTTCCAAACCCATGCCTTTTATTTTCTATTTAGAGCACTGTCATGGCACTGCATTCTTTTAAGGAAAATACAGGTGAGAAAATTGTTCCTACTAAATGACTTGTATGTAATGTTGCAATATATTGTACTCTGTTGCTAGGTTCTGCGGATATTGTCTATTCTTCGCAGCTGTAGTGCCCACTGGAAGCTGAGAGCGATTGCAGGACTGTGCTTCGCTGGACTAGTGTCATTAATAGTCTGGCTTGGCTTCAAGCTCGTTTACTCCCAACAGGCAGCTGTCTCTCATAATCAGTAGTACGATATTGTTACCTAGTTGCATATTTATGTTTTGTGCTCGGGGCAGCAACGTGTAATCACATATAGTCAGACCTGATATACGGCCTGCATTCCTAATATGCACTTGACTGCAATAATAATTATAGTAAAACCCAACATAATACAGGTATTGGGGGACTCAGTTGAAGTACTAACACTAATGTACAGGGTCATCGAAAAAGAATGCCGGGATTATAAAAACGTGTCACTCAAAAACTGTTGAACGTATCGAAATGATTCAAGTGAGAAGATGCTAAGTAATGTCTGAAGTTTTTGTCTTGCCTTAGTATGTTTCGATCTTGTGCCAAGTCCGCTGAATTATGTCTGGAGTTACCGTTGCGATCCTATCCCGTAGGTGCTGGAGATCCCCAATCTTTTCACCATACACAGAGTTCTTGACATATCCCCACAAAAAAAAAAACGTCCATCGGGGTAAGATCAAGCTTCTGGGAGGCCAGGGAATTGGTCCGCCCCTCTCAATCTAGGCGTTGGGGAACTTCTCATTCAAGGCTCCGCGCACAGGCAGGCTGAAATGGGGTGGTGCTCCGTCCTGCATGAAAATTACCCGGTTCCCAGTTTCTCTCTCCAAGTCTTCAATTTGTGGGAAAACATAAAGTTGAATTAAGTCCAGGTAAATGTCTCCAGTAATGGTGCTCTCCATAAAAAAGAAAGGACCTACAACACGATTACAGAGCCCATCTCAAGCTCGCCCGCCACCCCCACCCATTAACTGAGCATGTCCAAAACTTACGTTCATTTGCCACATTTTAACACTTGAATCATTTCGACATGTTTAACAGTTTTTGAGTGATGGGTTTTTATAATCCCAGCATTCTTTTTCAATTGACCCTGTACACTGTTTTATGTGACATACATTTGTAAACATTACAAAGTGGAATTTGCAAATGATACCTGGTACATTATGGAGCTCTAAACAAATGTGTAGCACATTACTCCCATGTTTTGGTGCCTAGAGAGTATGGTGCCCACGGCAATTGACACTATAATGTTTGAGATTAAAATTACTGGTAAATTATAGACAATTATAGACACGGTGAAAATAGAATAAAGTTTACTTGTAAATTATTCCATAATGTGCTGGGTATTTGTTTTAATCAAAGTAGTGTGATGAGACTGAGTCCCATGGTACTGTAACATCACATGGGTTGGTTGTACACCTTGGACAGTGGATGAGTATGAACAATGGATGTAATGATAAAATATTCTGCTGTCATCATTGACCTTCTAGACCATTTATGTGATAAAACTGCATATTGTTTCAGTAAAATTTGTCAGGCAAGCTGTATTTCGAACACATAAACATCTACAAATGTTGCAAACACAAAAGGATGACTGTATTATTATTGGAAATACATTGTTTGTGTAGTGTATGTATTGTATTCAGCACATATTTTGTTTATAGGCACAATTCTTTCTCATTTCTGACACGAATAGTCCTATAGGTCTTAACTCTTCTGGGATGTTGCGTGGTGCTGTTAGTAGTTTGTTACCACCTACGAACCAATGCGACACAACATCCCAGAACAGTGAAAACCACAATGGCACTGTGGCAGAACCCCAAGTCTTACGGGGACTATTGCTTCAGAGCTGAATCCCAGACTGCAGAGGACACAAAAAATTATACAAATGTTAAAAAATATTTCAGTTGACCTTTTTCAATGTGAGATTTGAAGTTCTCACAGTGGATAATGATTCCAGTTGTCTGTGATGTGACTGGCATCATACCTATATACCATTGTACATCGTACTATATTCCAGAACACTGGAATACTGACCATCTTCCATGTTTTTTATTCCCATTTTCAGAAGTTCATTTTACAGTAGTTTTCACATTATATGTTTGGACTTAGTGTCCCAAAATGACATGTTTCAGTTTAAACCAAGGTGTTTTTAGAGGGGTTGTATTGTATCATCTCTCACAGCTCTTCATAAATAACTCATCTGCAAGCACAAATGTTCCCCAAATGTTAAAATAATAGACAGCCTATGTTCTAACTTAGTACAGGTTTGTAATAACAAAATGGTTCACCGATCACAGAGTGAAGATATTTAAACTAGTGAACCTACTGTTGAAGATAAATGACATATCCACATGGCAACAAACAATTAAAGTGACAATCACTTTTGTAGGGAGTTCATGAAACACTTAACACAAGAGATGTGATTGTGCACCATGGAACACTACTCATGACTCAAAGTTCGTTACTTTGCTCACAATACAACTATGACACTCCTATTCAAGATATAATGTACATCACTTAATGCTGCCTTCCCTCTGCTACTGAAGTATATTAAATAAGTATAATAGTAATTAGTAAATGATCTGTGAACTTTTCCTTTAACTATATTAATATTACCTTATAGGATATTTACGTACTGGCGCCTAACAGAAGTCGCAAGTGAGTGGTTGTTTGTGTGGGTGTGTGGTGACAATTCGGATATCAGATAGTTCGAGCTTTTATCGTGTCCTGCTTTGGCCAGTGAATGATGCCAGTTAATATGGCTGCTGTATGCAGTGACACATTTTGTGTCAGATACAGTACAAACCTATACCAGTTTATGATCAGTTGTACTGAAATTATTAGTTGATTTGGTGACCTAATAGTATAAAGTTTTAATACAAGTTTCTACGTAAATATGGCGGATAATAACGTGTTTTAACAAACAGATATCCAGAAAATTGTGGAACATGACAAGGAATTTAAAAGTCATTTCAAAATCCAGTAATATAAATTTTACAGCAGCCTCACATAGAAGCAGACACCATTCACTGTTACACCCCCTCGCCACGATGAGGCACAGGACCTGGAGGGGGATATGTAACCCTGCGTCATGCACAGGATTTCATATCCACATCCGAGACACTATTCCAGATAGGGATGTGATGCTATCTGGAATTCGTGTTTTTGAGCGAAAGTAATGTCATAGTGCCGGCACACAGAATTACTTACAAGAACTCTAAGTAATTACTACAAAATATGTCGTGATGTTAACTAACTTACTTACTAACTCATTTACTAACTAACTTACTTAATAACTTACTACTAACTTATTTACTACCTAACTTAGTTAATAACTTACATACTAACTTATTTACTAGGTTACATATTAACTTACTAACTTATTTACTACCTAACTTACTTATTAACTTACTAACTTATTTACTAACTTACTTATTAACTTACTATCTTACTTACTCCCTAACTTATTAATAACTTACATACTAACTTACTAACTTATTTACTAGTTACTTACTAACTTATTACTACCTAACTTAACTTATTAACTTACTAACTTATTTACTAACTTACTTATTAACTTACTATCTTACTTACTAACACTTATTTACTAAGTTACTAATTTATTTACTAACTTACTTACTGAACATTACTTACTTAGTTATTACTAACTTACTAACGTATTTACTAACTTACTGACTTATATAAACTAACTTATTTTCTAACTTACTTACTTACTAAAAAGCACTGGTTTGGTCCTAAAGAGGACCGGTTTGGTCCTGAAGAGGACCTCTTTGGTCCTAAAGAGGACCGGTTTGGTCCTAAAGAGGACCGGTTTGGTCCTAAAGAGGACCGGTTTGGTCCTAAAGAGGACCGATGTTGTCCTAAACTTACTTACTAACATACATACTAACGTCCCATTCACCATCGCTGTCCTGACAATAGTCGATGTCGACGACCACTTCTGCAACAGAAACAGAGTAATGTTGTGTTAGTTTTAAATGGGAATAATTTGGGAAACCTAAGCAGAGATGTAAGAAAATAGTGCATGGATATTAAACAAACAGTGTTTAACTGTGTGGACTGTGATGACCTGGCTCATTGGGTGACTTGTAATGTCCTGTTAACATATATTGACAGTAGTACTATTGCTGTGTGATTCAACTAGGTGATTTAGTGGGGCACTAAGTACTGACTTGCTAACCTAAAATACTACTTACCTAATGGAGAGAAGTGCATCAGTACACTAGCAGCAACACCGAGTACAACTCCACCCTGCAATATAAGACAAATCACCTTTAATATTACACCCAAAACACACCACACTTTTGACATGGTTTCCTTAGACAGTAAGCAATACAATTATATGACAAGGAGTTTCTGCAGAAATGAAATCCTACCTCGCTACTGCTCATATTTCTAGGTCTGCATTGTCTTAGATATTTACATTATCATTTTATTTTACTTCTGTGATCAAATTATTCAGTGCATTATGTGTCAGACATAACCTCAGTTTCACACAGTTACCATGTCAGTAACTTTGTCTGACAAACATCATGCATGTGTGCAATTGTGCATAAACATACACGTTTACAAGACCTAAGATTACAGACAAGCAATAAACCCTACTCAAATATCAGTCTGTGCATTAACTTACCATGACGAGGAAGACCTTCTGCCACGTTGAAGATGCTGGCTTGTGTTCAGGTTCGTAGCTGAAACAAAAAATAACAGAACAAAAATGTTAGTCTGTTATTCTGATTTACAGTATTACAGTTATAAGGTTAAACTAACTCTCTGAAACACAGAACTTGTTGACAAGCCGACAGTCATTCACCTGTTCCACAATTTTCCCACATTTTATGGAACCCAAACACTCGTTATCCTGTTACATATTTTCATAACCTTAGTCTTTGCTTTGTTGATCCTAAGTTTGTATTTGCTTAAAACTTTTTCTAGTATCTGTAACATATTATTCATATCTTTCTCTGAATCCGCAAGGACCGCAATGTCATCTGCAAATCTTATACTATGTATCTGCTTCCCATTTATGTGGATACCTTTTGTCTTCTGTTTCATCATAGTAATTGCTTCTTTATTTCCATTTATCTCAATTATCGTGTTTTGGGACCTATATAGGGCCAAAATCAGTCGTCTATCCTTCCAGTCTAAACCCACTTCCTTCATTGTACAGTCCTGCTAATGAACATAATCTTGATCAGTCTATAAAAACATTTTCTGTGATTTATGTACAGTCCTGCTAATGAACATAAATCACAGAAAATGTTTTTATAGACTGATCAAGTGATTTAGAATTCCATTTCTACGGTTCGTTATTCCAGAACTGCCAGTTTCTGCAAACTGAGCCAACTAAGGCCTGCAACTTGCCGATGTACAGTGGGCATTTCTGTGGTTACCTCAACACAGTGTGAACAACTGAGTGGAAACACAAATATCGTCTTGAAATAAGAGCGTGTCAAAATAACCGCACTTGATAACCTACATTGATTTTATATGTTGTAACTTACCTGTTCTCCGTTTGGACGACAGCGTCGCCACTGAGGTTCTCTTCAACCTCAGTGCTGGCATCACAACTCAGGTTAAAGTCCTGTGACTCAACCTGAGTGCTGGCATCGCAACTCAGGTTAAAGTCCTGTGACTCAACCTGAGTGCTGCTATCGCAACTCAGGTTAAAGTCCTGTGACTCAACCTGAGTGCTGGCATCGCAACTCTGGTTAAAAAGTCCTGCGACTCAACCCAAATTCTGACATCGCAACTCGAGACCTCTGATCCAACCAGATTGCTGGGACTGCAACTCAGGGGATCTGCACACAATGATCCTTGGAAGACATTAGCAGCGTGCTGTAACATTGATCACATCGTGTGTAAGTTTGTGCCTTTATCAGTGGCAATGTTTGAATATTAATGTTATGTAATTATTCTAATTATTACTTTATATTTCTATTTCATTGCGTCCCTTTCCGTTCAATAACACGATGTTGTAGCTAAGTCCGGAATTGTTAGCTCTCCCTCTTAATAGTACATCCATTCTACCAGTTTAAAGCCAAAAAAATATCTCAGGCCCAGACGCAATTCGCTTAAAAGCACATATTTTCTCCGCATTGAAAACCGCTTGCTACCATCTAACATTATTCTAATGTACACCAGAATTCCGTCTGGTCATTCGGCCCCTAAACAATACTTCAAACTTTTACCATGCCATTTAACTAATTAAGCCATCGTGAAATATAAATACTTTAATCCTCAAATATAATGAGTTTAATAATGTTAATTGTATATATCTGACCAATTAAAGGGGATAGTTCATTGATATTTGTGTAAAACTGAGGTCTGAATTTAGAGTTTGTATCGCGCTGTAATTGTAATTTTTATTTATCCTGTTGATCAAAATACATTGATATAGGACATGTCAATATAAAAATACACATTATTAAAATAAAATAGTTCAATATAACACAAAATGTTTTCCTTAGGTTTTCCTAATATTCATTTTTTATCATTCCTGCCACAAAAAACATTCTAATCATACGTTACAAGAACTCACATTAACTGAAACACTGTGAATGTTTTACAGTTTAAGTATTTATATTTATTTATAAGTTCCAGAATTCAATAAGTGTATATAGAACACGTCACAAACTCAAGTATAAAAGCATAAATAAAGTTTTCAACTTGGTTTGATCACAATTGCGTTGAAGTACCTGATTTTGATTATCACTTAAGGGCTCAAATCTATTCTTGGTTAGCTGAATATATGATGTATGTTGCTTGAGATCGTTTAAGATTCTCTTCGATTGATTTGTTTTAGGTTTATTACGCCGTATTTCTTTCCATTCACTAACATTTGCATTTGTGTTGTGCTGTTTTAAGTGGATTTGTTATCTACACAGTTTGATAGGTTAACTCATTCACAGTCTCTAGGTTTGGTTTTAATTTCATCCTGCAATATCTTCACCATTAATTGAGCAGATTTCAGTTCATTTAAAATCACTTTTAGATCATCCTTCATTTTAAAACACTTTTCACACGAATTTACATCGTTCTCACCGTTATTTTGATCCAAGTAACGAGTGCTAATATTCAGCAAAACATCATCCGACGACCATCTTGTACAGCGGCTTGTCACGCAGCCAGTAACATATAAGAGACGTTCGACACAGCTGTGTTCATATGCAGTTTATCATATAATCAATAATTTTATAGGTATCACATCTATATTTGGTACTTACCTCTCTCCTCTTCCAAAATCTTAATTTCTTTAAGAAGCCCATGCTGTGTTCTTCTTTTCTTTTCACAAATGGCACTTCCAACGCTTTCTTCTTTTCAATAATTCTGAAAGCTTTCTGAGCGCAAAAAAACGCGTCTGCTATGCTTGCAGTTCTAAAGCACACCAGAAGGAGTATAGCAACGCTTCCCACCTTATAGCAGTGGGTTGAAGACTCGCGCAGATGCGCGCGACTCTCGATGCGCGCGCATCTAGTGTTGCGTCATGATGTTCATGACGTAATAAGTAAAACTACATTATATTCTTTTCACACTGTTATCACCGTGCATTTCTATGAATCAAATTAATTAAATAGACCAACAAATGCACTATTTAACTACTTTAATTGCGTACTTAGGCGAATCAAAATTCGTGGCATGAATTCAGAAGAATCGGTAGATGTCACCTCAATACCATGTTGCAGATATACCAAATGCGGGAGATTCGCTTAATCTAGGGAATTTAAATCTTAGCTTAGTGAACAAATGTATTTCCGATTTGGAACTTTGTCACTGTTCTACATTTGTGTGTGCGCCAAGTGTATCTTACATTCAGGGCCTTTACAGCGTAATGTTACTTATTTAGTAAGCTTTAAGCTGACGAAAAGAGATGTTCGTGGATCTCGTTAGCGACTTTCCTGACGACGTGTTGGCAACCCTTACGCAGCCAGCGTCACCCAGTTTTGGACGAGACTTCAAATATTTAAAACCGACGTGTGTCGGAAGTTGTGATGGGGATGGTTATAACGAAATTACGTAAATCGATTGACAAATAAATATAAACATTGTGGGTTAATTGGAATTATGTTTATGTGACGTGTTGGTGGAACGAAAATTGTCTTTGAAACCAGGTGGTCTAACTGCGTGCGGCGCCATATATTTACGTGTTAATATTTTTATTGTATTAATATTATGTGTCACTGAAGGCTCCACGGGCCATTTAGGAAATGGTTAAAGGCGGAAACACACTACTGTCACGTCACGTGAGCTCATGTGTTGTCACGGCACCTGACGTCACGTCAATACCATGTTGCAGTGATACCAAATGCGGGAGATTGAGGATGAGAGTGGAGGAGGTAGGAGTGATATTAAGAATATGAATGTACAGCATATAGAGTTTGGACCTCACAGGGAACAATGTGTGCTTCGATTAAGAAGACATATAAATAGGTGCTTTTAGGCTTGATCGCGTAGGATGACAGAAGCGGATATATGCGTCATCACGAATGTCCGTCCGTGTGTACGCATGTATTCATCTCCCACTGGACGGATTTTCTTGAAATTTGATATAAGGGACTTTTATAAAAAAAAATATATGTCGAGGAAGTCCAAATTTGGTTAAATTCCGAGTAAAACATTGGCCACCTTGCATGAAGACATAAATACGTCTATGTTGTTCACACCAATACAAAATAACTTGTACCACAACAGCAAACAATTTTTGCGTTTTCATGGCAACATTCAACAGTTTTATATTGTTTATACCGACGTGTAGATCAACAATACAGACGGAACTCACTGGTTCGTTTCCATGGTGACAATATTTACGCGAACGAGAAACAATGTTCCTCTATACGCACATTGCTTATCTGTTTAGCCTTCAGCACGTTAATATGCCTCATTTCCCGTCTATGCTAAATAGCAGATACCAGACCGCTGTTAACATGAACAAGAGAGGCAATGTACGTATAACGTAACATTGAGGCGCCTTGTGTAACAATTGTTGCCGTGGAAAAGCAATAAGTAGTACATATTCTGAGACTGTGTCTGTAGTCTTAGGCAAGATGGCGGAGTTTATGCAGACTGAGTGTATTGAGTCCGGACTTTTAGCATGTTTACATATACCCTAATAATTTGTTCAAAGTTTTAATAACGTCCTATTTCTACTTTTTGAACAAGGCTAGTTTGCAGTGACAATGGATATATACCGGAGAGGGAAAGATATAATAGGAATTAGGAGCACATTAAATTTGGAAAATGTTCCCTACCATTCAGTTCAGAATCATTTGCTATCTAAAGCATAAAGGGGAAAATATACAAAACTATAATCTGTATGACTGAGAAACTTGCTCTGTTACCTAAACAGTGCCAATAAAGACATTTGGGCCTAAGGTTAAGTAATAGAAGGCATGATGAGATGCTTTGTGATTTGTATGCCTCACCAAATACAATTAAGGTTACGAATTCGCGAAGGATTAGATGGGAAAGGCATGTGGCACACCTGGCTGAGAAAAGAAATGCATATAGGGTTTTGGTGGAGAATCTTCAAGGAAAACCATTGCTTCAAAGACGTAGGTGTAACTGTGAGGAAAATATTGAAACTTGTCTTAAAAGAGACAGGATTGGGTGATGTGGACTGCTTCTTGTTTTGTATGGGTGTGAAACTTGGTCTGTCACGTTAAGGAAAGGATATAGACTGAGAGTGCTGGGAAACAGGCTGCTGGGGAATATATCTGGGCCTTAGAGGTAGGATGTAACAGGATACCGGAAAACTTTAATTGAGGGACTTCATAAAATAAAATCCCTGTCAAATAACATTAGAATTATAAAATAAAGGAAGATTAGATTGACAGGGCACATGGCAAGCATGGAAGAGAACAGGAAGATTAGCTAGGTCTTGCGAACACAGAAATAAATTTCGGGTTTCATAAAATGAGGGAAATTTCGTGTCCATGTGAGTAACTGTTAACTTTCCAAGGACTCTGCTTATGTAGTTGGTTGACAAGCAATTACAATAACCACAACAGTAACGATTATAATGATATTGACAATCTGATTATCAGTACCATACTCATGACGCATGGAATATTAGGCAGGAGAGATTTGTAAAGGTTACATAAAATCTTGATCCGACAAATGTGCACTCTTTATTATCTGCTATTTAATAGAGCTTATATTAAAAATAGTCCAACATGTTTCGAACTATGTTACAGTTCATCTTCAGGGACTCAATTGTTTATTACACCAGCTATAGACGTATGGTACTCATTAAAATATATAAGTTAGTTAGATAAAATGTCGCTAACTGTGTTGAGTTTTTGGTCACTGTATCTGCTGCTTCGTGTTCACCATTTGTTTGTTAGTGTTAATGGTGAACACGAAGCTGCATGTACAGTGACCACAAACTGAACACAGTTAGCGACATTTTATCTAACTAACTTATTTCATTATTATTATTATTATATTTATATTTATAACATATTAAATAACAGATAATAAAGAGTGTACATTTGTCGGATCACGATTTTATGTAATCAAGAAAATGTACGGTACAAATAACATACAATTTGTAAAGGTCTCGACTGTTACCTATCCTCTAAAACCTGCACGATATAATTTATATTAAAGTAATAAGTTTTGCCTATAAATGTATAGCAACAGCAGAATAATCTATAACATATTTAAAATTCCAAGCAATAACAAAAAGCTAAATCGAACCCACACAACCCATGAGTTAATAAGCACTTTATTAAGTATAAATATAACATAACACAAGATTTTCATGACTGGAAGTCAGTGCAATAAGGAAGAATGTTAATTACTTCAGCCTAGAATTTATTGGTCATTTTGCAAGTAGTTGTGCAACCATCTTAAAATGAAAACATGTGATTCACAAAAATCAATCCATGCATGTTTCTTTCAGCGTTTCCAATGACGTAGTTGCTGTTAGTTGCAATTGCTAGAATCCCGTGCTCTTACCGTGTGGTATTTCCCATTGTAGAAATATCTTGTAATGCACCGTACGTATTTTGTCGAATCGCACTTTCCGAAATAGTACGTTGATATGGGCCTATTCAAAACATGGAATAAAACTCTTATTTCATTTTCATGTACAAAATATACACTTACACCATGCAAGTCACTTTTTCAATTGTAACAGATACTACTACGCATACGAAAATACGTAGTCAGAGATGAATACTGTCATAATACTATTAGAATAATACTGAAGCAAACTTACTTTGAACTATAAAACATGGTTTTGGCTTGTTAATTTTAAAACTGTTGTACATACTGCAATCAAATGAATATATGCAGACAGGTTTATAAATAGCAGTATATAAATTTGAACTGATGTACTTTAACCGCCACCACAAAACAACACCTACTTACGATATCTCGATTGCACACGAGATATGAAACAAGTGACAGCTACACAGCGATAACAGACAAAGATAGCGCCAAAGACTGAATGCGCGCTTGTATGGTATGCACATTTCCTTACGCTCGTAAGTAAATTATTTTTTTCGGAGGTGCATGTGCAGTACGTTTGCTGCTAGTCTCACGGACACGTTTGTCGCAGAGACTTATCAAAGTGACCTGTAGGAGGTAGTTGGCTGTATTTTGTTTATCAGTACAATATGTACAACTGTACAGCCTTGAATGCAAAAGGGTTGGTTTGTATGTTTATGATCGGTAAGTTTCCTGGACAAACTGGGATAAATGCCCTAAATCTGTATCGCTTGTCAGAATGACCGATTCTCTGGTGGAATTCGAAGGAAAAATCTTCAAACTTGGTAAACATGAAAGTGGTCACGGTTTTATACACAGTAGTTATGTTGGCTGTTGGGTCTTTCTTGGTGTATGGAATAAATTAACATCACGAATAATATCTAAATATCCAGCATACTAAAAGCATTTCACGTCAAGATGACGGAAGTGTGTAGGCAAGAATATTGTTTATTGTAAACATCCTGATTTCACACATGTTTAAAGTTTGCCCATAATTTTTTATTTTCATTTAAATAATGTCAGTTTTGTGTTACACACATTCAGCAAAACAAGTAATTGTGGCAACAACACTGCATAATAGGCGAAGTCATGGAAGTTCCTATGCACATGTGCGTTTGGATGCACCCAGAAAGTCATGAGAATGAAATGTGTAAATAGGCCACACACCTATATTTGGTACGTTTCTCATGTGCTCCCTGTACTGCTGACAAGATTGCAACAGATTGCAGGTTACAATAAGATTAATTTCTAACTCTAGCTGAGACCACAAAATGCAAAATTTAGTATTTCCATACGCCCCAACTTTGTTAAAATTATGAAGATCAAAGTGATGACTTTACTGACAATACACTGCAGGAAAGGAACCAGCTGTTTGAAAGTACTGTGTGTTAGACATAGACAGTATTCTTCAATTAAAAAGGAAAAAGTTATTATGCCTGGAATTTTTAAGATGCTTCACATCTTGTTAGATTACAGTAGAATATTTTTTATTATGTGGCCCTGAAGATCCATTTTTCATTTGAAGTACTCAGTCTAGTTGCATTATTGAATTTTGTATTCAGGGAATGTTTTGTATATTCTTCTTGTATTTCTTATTCTACAGACTTACCTTGACTGAGCTGGATTGAGTGCAGTTCCATGATCATTTAACATAATATGTATCTAAATTTTGTAATGATGTTATGGCTAATGACATAACCTTCACTTCATCTTAAGAAACTAGAAGTGTTGGTATTCCAGTTGTGGCGTACAAGTGCTGACAGAAGTAATGTTCTGTATATAATATGAATGAGAGCAATTAAACATTGCATGAAAATTTTCTTCATACTTGGTGATCATGTCTTTCAGATACAATTGTAATTACTTAGTCTAATATTTGTGATGCGGAAAGCAAAAAGGGACCTCTTGTCGGGATTTTTCGAATTCGAGTTTTTGGTATTTTCAAATTTAGTACTAAATTCTGAACAATTTGATACCAAATTTAGGTTGATACTGTGAAAAATGACCAAGTTATGAATGTTTAAACTTTTTAAGAGGAAACGGATTTTTTATAAAAACGCATTTTAAAGTTAAATAACACAGAACTTCTTTATTTTACATATTTAAGAAATAAAACTTATGTTAAATTGATCCTTGGAATGTTACCTTTTAAAAAAATACTAATTGTTACATGAAAAAAATTAACACCTGTTAATTCAAGTCCTTTAACTTGAGGTTAATCTTCTTTTGGAGCGTTTTCTCTTCTTTGCTGGAGGCTCAAGGGCTGGGATAGCTTCCTCATCCTCTTCATGAACGGTTTCATCTTCGAGTGTTTCTATGGATGGGCACACAACATCCTTGAGTTCTTCCTTGCAGTAAGGTCTAATGTGTTTGTACAGGTATTCCTTACGTTCTCTTGTCATCCCCGTAGGAATTACTACTTCAGGGAATCCCACAGGTGCACTCTCGTCTGGGAAAATTCTATGCACAAACTCATTCCCATCAATGTCAGTCTTGCAGTGCACTTTCCCTTTGAATTCCTCACAAAACTCAAAGTGATTATAAGATGTAATATGTTTCACTTTATTGGCTACGCAGTTGTTCCAGCCGTATCAAATACGATTTTTTTGATAGTTTGTTCATGACTTTAATGTTGTTATAACTATTGTTAATTTCAGCATTAATTTTGATACGTAATGTGATAAAATAAAGATAAAATTCAAAGAAACAAATTGAAGGTCATTGTGGGCAAAGTTTGTCAAATTTTTTCACTACGAAAGGGGCCCTGTTGTCGGGAAGGGTATGCTTTTAATCAGGAAACGTTCTTCTCTCAGGTCAAACTCCATTTAGGTACTCACAACACCGCTATAATTCAGTTTAAGCCATTTTCTGAAGCACTACGCACTTTACTTATGAGTTTCAGAAAAGGGACCTGATGTCGGAACCCATGTTATTTCTCCATAACGACATCAGGTCCCTTTTCTCAGGCCTGACATCACCTTGTTTAATCGATTATTTTTGTGTTATTTCGTATTAGAACCGCGTTTAGGACCGGAATATCGACTAGAGAACATAATGAATAATTTAAAGGTGTAAAAAACAGAAAATGGTGATTTTTGACCTAACATGCTTTTTTGGCCTGTACTGAAAATTTTACTCTCCCGACAAGAGGTCCCTTTTTCCTTTCCCCATCACATTTAGTGACTTTTCTTTCAGACTTTTGACAACTGGAATGTCCTTCCAGAGTCTGGCAGTGTACTACACAGTGGGGAAGTCACAAGTTAATAGAATATGAAACTAAGTAACGAACTCCACAGAGCAGAGTCTTTCCTGAGAAGCTAACTGGTCTTCAGCCAGTCGAGAAACTCCCCACATTTTATGAACCCCAAAGGTTCATCACTGCATTCACAAGAGCCTGCTAACAGAATATGAAACATGTACTGCAATGTGGTCCACTTTACAACCACCTTACGTGCATGTCCTAGTATAAATGATTGGTTGAAAGTGTCTGCAAGGTGCTTGAAGGGAACAAACTTTCCAAATTGCATTGGCAGTGTGGATGGAAAACACTGCAGTATAAAATGTCATTATTTTATAACATTACTTGTTTTGCTTGCAATACCACATGCTAATTTATCTTTCATGCGTTCATTAATTTATTTACATTCCATAAATCCAAGGATTGGATACAGAACATGTCATTGATCTATCTAGGTATAAAAATTTAAGACAGTGTAAAGGCTACACAGAGCAAGTCATGAGATTAAATATTACATAAAATTAAAACAGTAAACCTAGGTCTTATTATAAATAATGAATACTTGATTTACAACTTGTAGCAGAATAAATAATATGTTAATTAGACAACAATATAAAAACCTTAATTACTGGAACCAAGATCCTTATTTATTTCCAACTATACTATTCATCCAAGGTGTAAATGGAATTTGTAAGAAGAAACCTTTTTAAAGCTGATTTAAATTTATTAATGTCATACGATAATTGCTTAAGATGTAACGGGAGGTGGTTATAAATTTTGATACCCGAATAACAAATTCCTTTTTGGAATAATGTTAATTTCACTGTGGGGAGGTGTAGATCATAATTAGATCTTGTATTAAATTTATGAACATCAAAATTAGTTTTGAATAATCCTCTATTCTTAACAACAAACAGTAGTATAGAGAATATGTACTGGGAATGGAGAGGAAGGAAAACAGTGGAGAAACGTATTGTAGGTGGGAAGATGTTGATATCAGTCTTTAGCAAGTACAGTGTGAGAATGTGGACTGAGTTTGTGTGGCTGAGGATAGGGAAGACTCGCAGGCTTCTGTGGATGTTGGTTTGCTCTCACATATAGCTTTTCTGGCATTGTGGACCCTTCCTTTTTTCATTCTTTACTGTTACATTTCCAAACCCATGCCTTTTATTTTCTATTTAGAGCACTGTCATGGCAATGCATTCTTTTAAGGAAAATACAGGTGAGAAAATTGTTCCTACTAAATGACTTGTATGTAATGTTGCAATATATTGTACTCTGTTGCTAGGTTCTGCGGATATTGTCTATTCTTCGCAGCTGTAGTGCCCACTGGAAGCTGAGAGCGATTGCAGGACTGTGCTTCGATGGACTAGTGTCATTAATAGTCTCGCTTGGCTTCAAGCTCGTTTACTCCCAACAGGCAGCTGTCTCTCATAATCAGTAGTACAATATTGTTACCTAGTTGCATATTTATGCTTTGTGCTCGGGGCAGCAACGTGTAATCACATATAGTCAGACCTGATATACGGCCTGCATTCCTAATATGCACTTGACTGAAAAAATAATTATAGTAAAACCCAACATAATACAGGTATTGGGGGACTCAGTTGAAGTACTAACACTAATGTACAGGGTCATCGAAAAAGAATGCCGGGATTATAAAAACGTGTCACTCAAAAACTGTTGAACGTATCGAAATGATTCAAGTGTTAAGATGCTAAGGAATGTCTTTAGTTTTTGTCTTACCTTAGTATGTTTCGATCTTGTGCCAAGTCCGCTGGATTATGTCTGGAGTTACCGTTGCGATCCTATCCCGTAGGTGCTGGAGATCCCCAATCTTTTCACCATACTCACAGTTCTTGACATATCCCCACAAAAAAAAAAGGTCCATCGGGATAAGATCAAGCTTCTGGGAGGCCAGGGAATTGGTCCGCCCCTCTCAATCTAGGCGTTGGGGAACTTCTCATTCAAGGCTCCGCGCACAGGCAGGCTGAAATGGGGTGGTGCTCCGTCCTGCATGAAAATTACCCGGTTCCCAGTTTCTCTCTCCAAGTCTTCAATTTGTGGGAAAACATAAAGTTGAAGCAAGTCCAGGTAAATGTCTCCAGTAATGGTGCTCTCCATAAAAAAGAAAGGACCTACAACACGATCACAGAGCGCATCTCAAGCTCGCCTGCCACCCCCACCCATTAACTGAGCATGTCCAAAACTTACGTTCATTTGCCACATTTTAACACTTGAATCATTTCGACATGTTTAACAGTTTTTGAGTGATGGGTTTTTATAATCCCGGCATTCTTTTTCGATTACCCTGTACACTGTTTTATGTGACACACATTTGTAAAAATTACAAAGTGGAATTTGCAAATGATACCTGGTACATTATGGAGCTCTAAACAAATGTGTAGCACATTACTCCCATGTTTTGGTGCCTAGAGAGTATGGTGCCCACGGCAATTGACACTATAATGTTTGAGATTAAAATTACTGGTAAATTATAGACAATTATAGACACGTGAAAATAGAATAAAGTTTACTCGTAAATTATTCCATAATGTGCTGGGTATTTGTTTTAATCAAAGTAGTGTGATGAGACTGAGTCCCATGGTACTGTAACATCACATGGGTTGGTTGTACACCTTGGACAGTGGATGAGTATGAACAATGGATGTAATGATAAAATATTCTGCTGTCATCATTGACCTTCTAGACCATTTATGTGATAAAACTGCATATTGTTTCAGTAAAATTTGTCAGGCAAGCTGTATTTCGAACACATAAACATCTACAAATGTTGCAAACACAAAAGGATGACTGTATTATTATTGGAAATACATTGTTTGTATAGTGTATGTATTGTATTCAGCACATATTTTGTTTGTAGGCACAATTCTTTCTCATTTCTGACACGAATAGTCCTATAGGTCTTAACTCTTCTGGGATGTTGCGTGGTGCTGTTAGTAGTTTGTTACCACCTACAAACCAATGCGACACAACATCCCAGAACAGTGAAAACCACAATGGCACTGTGGCAGAACCCCAAGTCTTAGGGGACTATTGCTTCAGAGCTGAATCCCAGACTGCAGAGGACACAAAAAATTATACAAATGTTAAAAAATATTTCAGTTGACCTTTTTCAATGTGAGATTTGAAGTTCTCACAGTGGATAATGATTCCAGTTGTCTGTGATGTGACTGGCATCATACCTATATACCATTGTACATCGTACTATATTCCAGAACACTGGAATACTGACCATCTTCCATGTTTTTTATTCCCATTTTCAGAAGTTCATTTTACAGTAGTTTTCACATTATATGTTTGGACTTAGTGTCCCAAAATGACATGTTTCAGTTTAAACCAAGGTGTTTTTAGAGGGGTTGTATTGTATCATCTCTCACAGCTCTTCATAAATAACTCATCTGCAAGCACAAATGTTCCCCAAATGTTAAAATAATAGACAGCCTATGTTCTAACTTAGTACAGGTTTGTAATAACAAAATGGTTCACCGATCACAGAGTGAAGATATTTAAACTAGTGAACCTACTGTTGAAGATAAATGACATATCCACATGGCAACAAACAATTAAAGTGACAATCACTTTTGTAGGGAGTTCATGAAACACTTAACACAAGAGATGTGATTGTGCACCATGGAACACTACTCATGACTCAAAGTTCGTTACTTTGCTCACAATACAACTATGACACTCCTATTCAAGATATAATGTACATCACTTAATGCTGCCTTCCTCTGCTACTGAAGTATATTAAATAAGTATAATAGTAATTAGTAAATGATCTGTGAACTTTTCCTTTAACTATATTAATATTACCTTATAGGATATTTACGTACTGGCGCCTAACAGAAGTCGCAAGTGAGTGGTTGTTTGTGTGGGTGTGTGGTGACAATTCGGATATCAGATAGTTCGAGCTTTTATCGTGTCCTGCTTTGGCCAGTGAATGATGCCAGTTAATATGGCTGCTGTATGCAGTGACACATTTTGTGTCAGATACAGTACAAACCTATACCAGTTTATGATCAGTTGTACTGAAATTATTAGTTGATTTGGTGACCTAATAGTATAAAGTTTTAATACAAGTTTCTACGTAAATATGGCGGATAATAACGTGTTTTAACAAACAGGTATCCAGAAAATTGTGGAACATGACAGGGAATTTAAAAGTCATTTCAAAATCCAGTAATATAAATTTTACAGCAGCCTCACATAGAAGCAGACACCATTCACTGTTACACCCCCTCGCCACGATGAGGCACAGGACCTGGAGGGGGGATATGTAACCCTGCGTCATGCACAGGATTTCATATCCACATCCGAGACACTATCCAGATAGGATGTGATAGCTATCTGGAATTCGTGTTTTTGAGCGAAATAATGTCATAGTGCCGGCACACAGAATTACTTACAAGAACTCTAAGTAATTACTACAAAATATGTCGTGATGTTAAACTAACTTACTTACAACATATTACTACCTAACTTAGTTAATAACTTACACTAACTTATTACACCTAACTTACTTAAAACTTACATACAACTTATTTACTAATTACTATAATTACTAACTTACTATTAACGTACTTACTTACTTACTTACTAACTTAGTTATACCTAACTTAGTTAATAACTTACATACTAACTTATTTACACTAACTTACTTAATAACTTACATACTAACTTATTTACTAAGTTACTTATTAACTTACTAACTTATTTATAACTTACTTATTAACTTACTATCTATTACTTACTAACTTACTTATAACTTACTATACTTATTTACTAACTTACTTACTTAATAACTTACTACTAACTTATTTACTACTAACTTAGTTAATAACTTACAACTAACTTTATTTACTACCTAACTTACTTAATAACTTACATACTAACTTATTTACTAAGTTACTTATTAACTTACTAACTTATTTACTAACTTACTTATTAACTTAATATCTTAGTACTTACTAACTTATTTACTAACTTACTGACATATTACTTAGTTACTAACTTACTTACTACGTATTTACTAACTTACTAACTTATACTAACTTACTAACTTATTACTAATATTTACTATCTTACTTTCTAACTTATTTTCTAACTTACTTACTTACTAAAAAGCACTGGTGTGGCCCTAAAGAGGCACCGATGTTTTCCTAAACTTACTTACTAACATACATACTAACGTCCTAGAATAATTCACCATCGCTGTCCTAACAATAGTCGATGTCGACGACCACTTCTGCAACAGAAACAGAGTAATGTTGTGTTAGTTTTAAATGGGAATAATTTGGGAAACCTAAGCAGAGATGTAAGAAAATAGTGCATGGATATTAAACAAACAGTGTTTAACTGTGTGGACTGTGATGACCTGGCTCATTGGGTGACTTGTAATGTCCTGTTAACATATATTGACAGTAGTACTATTGCTGTGTGATTCAACTAGGTGATTTAGTGGGGCACTAAGTACTGACTTGCTAACCTAAAATACTACTTACCTATCGGAGAGAAGTCATCAGTACACTAGCAGCAACATAGAGTCCAACTCCACCCTGCAATATAAGACAAATCACCTTTAATATTACACCCAAAACACAACACAACTTTTGACATGGTTTTCCTTAGACAGTAAGCAATACAATTACTATGACAAGGAGTTTCTGCAGAAATGAAATCCTACCTCGCTACTGCTCATATTTCTAGGTCTGCATTGTCTTAGATATTTACATTATCATTTTATTTTACTTCTGTGATCAAATTATTCAGTGCATTATGTGTCAGACATAACCTCAGTTTCACACAGTTACCATGTCAGTAACTTTGTCTGACAAACATCATGCATGTGTGCAATTGTGCATAAACATACACGTTTACAAGACCTAAGATTACAGACAAGCAATAAACCCTACTCAAATATCAGTCTGTGCATTAACTTACCATGACGAGGAAGACCTTCTGCCACGTTGAAGATGCTGGCTTGTGTTCAGGTTCATAGCTGAAACAAAAAATAACAGAACAAAAATGTTAGTCTGTTATTCTGATTTACAGTATTACAGTTATAAGGTTAAACTAACTCTCTGAAACACAGAACTTGTTGACAAGCCGACAGTCATTCACCTGTTCCACAATTTTCCCACATTTTATGGAACCCAAACACTCGTTATCCTGTTACATATTTTCATAACCTTAGTCTTTGCTTTGTTGATCCTAAGTTTGTATTTGCTTAAAACTTTTTCTAGTATCTGTAACATATTATTCATATCTTTCTCTGAATCCGCAAGGATCGCAATGTCATCTGCAAATCGTATACTATGTATCTGCTTCCCATTTATGTGGATACCTTTTGTCTTCTGTTTCATCATAGTAATTGCTTCTTTATTTCCATTTATCTCAATTATCGTGTTTTGGGACCTATATAGGGCCAAAATCAGTCGTCTATCCTTCCAGTCTAAACCCACTTCCTTCATTGTACAGTCCTGCTAATGAACATAATCTTGATCAGTCTATAAAAACATTTTCTGTGATTTATGTACAGTCCTGCTAATGAACATAAATCACAGAAAATGTTTTTATAGACTGATCAAGTGATTTAGAATTCCATTTCTACGGTTCGTTATTCCAGAACTGCCAGTTTCTGCAAACTGAGCCAACTAAGGCCTGCAACTTGCCGATGTACAGTGGGCATTTCTGTGGTTACCTCAACACAGTGTGAACAACTGAGTGGAAACACAAATATCGTCTTGAAATAAGAGCGTGTCAAAATAACCGCACTTGATAACCTACATTGATTTTATATGTTGTAACTTACCTGTTCTCGTTTGGACAACAGCGTCGCCACTGAGGTTCTCTTCAACCTCAGTGCTGGCATCACAACTCAGGTTAAAGTCCTGTGACTCAACCTGAGTGCTGGCATCGCAACTCAGGTTAAGTCCTGTGACTCAACCTGAGTGCTGCTATCGCAACTCAGGTTAAAGTCCTGTGACTCAACCTGAGTGCTGGCATCAGCAACTCGAAATGGACCTTGATCAAAGATCCTTGCTGGACTGCAACTCAGGGATCTGGACAATGATCCTTGGAAGCATTAGCAGCGTGCTGTAACATTGATCACATCGTGTGTAAGTTTGTGCCTTTATCAGTGGCAATGTTTGAATATTAATGTTATGTAATTATTCTAATTATTACTTTATATTTCTATTTCATTGCTCCTTTCCGTCAATAACACGATGTTGTAGCTAAGTCCGGAATTGTAGTCTCCCTCTTAATAGTACATCCATTCTACAGTTAAGCCGAAAAATATCTCAGGCCCAGACGCAATTCGCTTAAAAGCACATATTTCTCCGCATTGAAAACCGCTTGCTACCGTCTAACATTATTCTAATGTACACCAGAATTCCGTCTGGTCATTCGGCCCCTAAACAATACTTCAAACTTTTACCATGCTTAGAAATGTTTAAGCAGTCGCCTAATTAAGCCATCGTGAAATATAAATACTTTACTCCTCAAATATAATGAGTTTAATAATGTTAATTGTATATATCTGACCAATTAAAGGGGATAGTTCATTGATATTTGTGTAAAACTGAGGTCTGAATTTAGAGTTCGTACCGCGCTGTAATATTGTAATTTTTATTTATCCTGTTCTCAAAATACATTGATATAGGACATGTCAATATAAAAATACACATGATTAAAATAAAATAGTTCAATATAACACAAAATGTTTTCCTTAGGTTTTCCTAATATTACATTTTTTATCATTCCTGCCACAAAAACATTCTAATCATACGTTACAAGAACTCACATTAACTGAAACACTGTGAATGTTTTACAGTTTAAGTATTTATATTTATTTATAAGTTCCAGAATTCAATAAGTGTATATAGAACACGTCACAAACTCAAGTATAAAAGCATAAATAAAGTTTTCAACTTGGTTTGATCACAATTGCGTTGAAGTACCTGATTTTGATTATCACTTAAGGGCTCAAATCTATTCTTGGTTAGCTGAATATATGATGTATGTTGCTTGAGATCGTTTAAGATTCTCTTCGATTGGATTTGTTTTAGGTTTATTACGCCGTATTTCTTTCCATTCACTAACATTTGCATTTGTGTTGTGCTGTTTTAAGTCGGATTTGTTATCTACACAGTTTGATAGGTTAACTCATTCACAGTCTCTAGGTTTGGTTTTAATTTCATCCTGCAATATCTTCACCATTAATTGAGCAGATTTCAGTTCATTTAAAATCACTTTTAGATCATCCTTCATTTTAAAACACTTTTCACACGAATTTACATCGTTCTCACCGTTATTTTGATCCAAGTAACGAGTGCTAATATTCAGCAAAACATCATCCGACGCCATCTTGTACAGCGGCTTGTCACGCAGCCAGTAACATATAAGAGACGTTCGACACAGCTGTGTTCATATGCAGTTTATCATATAGTCAATAATTTTATAGGTATCACATCTATATTTGGTACTTACCTCTCTCCTCTTCCAAAATCTTAATTTCTTTAAGAAGCCCATGCTGTGTTCTTCTTTTCTTTTCACAAATGGCACTTCCAACGCTTTCTTCTTTTCAAAATTTTTGAAAACTTTCTCAGCGCAAAAAAACACGTCTGGTATGCTTGCAGTTCTAAAGCACACCAGAAGGAGTACAGCAACGCTTCCCACCTTATAGCAGTGGGTTGAAGACTCGCGCAGATGCGCGCGACTCTCGATGCGCGCGCATCTAGTGTTGCGTCATGATGTTCATGACGTAATAAGTAAAACTACATTATATTCTTTTCACACTGTTATCACCGTGCATTTCTATGAATCAAATTAATTAAATAGACCAACAAATGCACTATTTAACTACTTTAATGTGCGTACTTAGGCGAATCAAAATTCGTGGCATGAATTCAGAAGAATCGGTAGATGTCACCTCAATACCATGTTGCAGATATACCAAATGCGGGAGATTCGCTTAATCTAGGGAATTTAAATCTTAGCTTAGTGAACAAATGTATTTCCGATTTGGAACTTTGTCACTGTTCTACATTTGTCGTGTGCGCCAAGTGTATCTTACATTCAGGGCCTTTACAGCGTAATGTTACTTATTTAGTAAGCTTTAAGCTGACGAAAAGAGATGTTCGTGGATCTCGTTAGCGACTTTCCTGACGACGTGTTGGCAACCCTTACGCAGACAGCGTCACCCAGTTTTGGACGAGACTTCAATCAATATTTAAAACCGAGTGTGTCGGAAGTTGTGACGGGGATGGTTATAACGAAATTACGTAAATCGATTGACAAATAAATATAAACATTGTGGGTTAATTGGAATTATGTTTATGTGACGTGTTGGTGGAACGAAAATTGTCTTTGAAACCAGGTGGTCTAACTGCGTGCGGCGCCATATATTTACGTGTTAATATTTTTATTGTATTATATTATGTGTCACTGAAGGCTCCACGGGCCATTTAGGAAATGGTTAAAGGCGGAAACACACTACTGTCACGTCACGTGAGCTCATGTGTTGTCACGGCACCTGACGTCACGTCAATACCATGTTGCAGTGATACCAAATGCGGGAGATTGAGGATGAGAGTGGAGGAGGTAGGAGTGATATTAAGAATATGAATGTACAGCATATAGAGTTTGGACCTCACAGGGAACAATGTGTGCTTCGATTAAGAAGACATATAAATAGGTGCTTTTAGGCTTGATCGCGTAGGATGACAGAAGCGGATATATGCGTCATCACGAATGTCCGTCCGTGTGTACGCATGTATTCATCTCCCACTGGACGGATTTTCTTGAAATTTGATATAAGGGACTTTTATAAAAAAAAATATATGTCGAGGAAGTCCAAATTTGGTTAAATTCCGAGTAAAACATTGGCCACCTTGCATGAAGACATAAATACGTCTATGTTGTTCACACCAATACAAAATAACTTGTACCACAACAGCAAACAATTCTTGCGTTTTCATGGCAACATTCAACAGTTTTATATTGTTTATACCGACGTGTAGATCAACAATACAGACGGAACTCACTGGTTCGTTTCCATGGTGACAATATTTACGCGAACGAGAAACAATGTTCCTCTATACGCACATTGCTTATCTGTTTAGCCTTCAGCACGTTAATATGCCTCATTTCCCGTCTATGCTAAATAGCAGATACCAGACCGCTGTTAACATGAACAAGAGAGGCAATGTACGTATAACGTAACATTGAGGCGCCTTGTGTAACAATTGTTGCCGTGGAAAAGCAATAAGTAGTACATATTCTGAGACTGTGTCTGTAGTCTTAGGCAAGATGGCGGAGTTTATGCAGACTGAGTGTATTGAGTCCGGACTTTTAGCATGTTTACATATACCCTAATAATTTGTTCAAAGTTTTAATAACGTCCTATTTCTACTTTTTGAACAAGGCTAGTTTGCAGTGACAATGGATATATACCGGAGAGGGAAAGATATAATAGGAATTAGGAGCACATTAAATTTGGAAAATGTTCCCTACCATTCAGTTCAGAATCATTTGCTATCTAAAGCATAAAGGGGAAAATATACAAAACCATAATCTGTATGACTGAGAAACTTGCTCTGTTACCTAAACAGTGCCAATAAAGACATTTGGGCCTAAGGTTAAGTAATAGAAGGCATGATGAGATGCTTTGTGATTTGTATGCCTCACCAAATACAATTAAGGTTACGAATTCGCGAAGGATTAGATGGGAAAGGCATGTGGCACACCTGGCTGAGAAAAGAAATGCATATAGGGTTTTGGTGGAGAATCTTCAAGGAAAACCATTGCTTCAAAGACGTAGGTGTAACTGTGAGGAAAATATTGAAACTTGTCTTAAAAGAGACAGGATTGGGTGATGTGGACTGCTTCTTGTTTTGTATGGGTGTGAAACTTGGTCTGTCACGTTAAGGAAAGGATATAGACTGAGAGTGCTGGGAAACAGGCTGCTGGGGAATATATCTGGGCCTTAGAGGTAGGATGTAACAGGATACCGGAAAAACTTTAATTGAGGGACTTCATAAAATAAAATCCCTGTCAAATAACATTAGAATTATAAAATAAAGGAAGATTAGATTGACAGGGCACATGGCAAGCATGGAAGAGAACAGGAAGATTAGCTAGGTCTTGCGAACACAGAAATAAATTTCGGGTTTCATAAAATGAGGGAAATTTCGTGTCCATGTGAGTAACTGTTAACTTTCCAAGGACTCTGCTTATGTAGTTGGTTGACAAGCAATTACAATAACCACAACAGTAACGATTATAATGATATTGACAATCTGATTATCAGTACCATACTCATGACGCATGGAATATTAGGCAGGAGGGATTTGTAAAGGTTACATAAAATCTTGATCCGACAAATGTGCACTCTTTATTATCTGCTATTTAATAGAGCTTATATTAAAAATAGTCCAACATGTTTCGAACTATGTTACAGTTCATCTTCAGGGACTCAATTGTTTATTACACCAGCTATAGACGTATTGTACTCATTAAAATATATAAGTTAGTTAGATAAAATGTCGCTAACTGTGTTGAGTTTTTGGTCACTGTATCTGCTGCTTCGTGTTCACCATTTGTTTGTTAGTGTTAATGGTGAACACGAAGCTGCATGTACAGTGACCACAAACTGAACACAGTTAGCGACATTTTATCTAACTAACTTATTTCATTATTATTATTATTATATTTATATTTATAACATATTAAATAACAGATAATAAAGAGTGTACATTTGTCGGATCACGATTTTATGTAATCAAGAAAATGTACGGTACAAATAACATACAATTTGTAAAGGTCTCGACTGTTACCTATCCTCTAAAACCTGCACGATATAATTTATATTAAAGTAATAAGTTTTGCCTATAAATGTATAGCAACAGCAGAATAATCTATAACATATTTAAAATTCCAAGCAATAACAAAAAGCTAAATCGAACCCACACAACCCATGAGTTAATAAGCACTTTATTAAGTATAAATATAACATAACACAAGATTTTCATGACTGGAAGTCAGTACAATAAGGAAGAATGTTAATTACTTCAGCCTAGAATTTATTGATCATTTTGCAAGTAGTTGTGCAACCATCTTAAAATGAAAAGATGTGATTCACAAAAATCAATCCATGCATGTTTCTTTCAGCGTTTCCAATGACGTAGTTGCTGTTAGTTGCAATTGCTAGAATCCCGTGCTCTTACCGTGTGGTATTTCCAATTGTAGAAATATCTTGTAATGCACCGTACGTATTTTGTCGAATCGCACTTTCCGAAATAGTACGTTGATATGGGCCTATTCAAAACATGGAATAAAACTCTTATTTCATTTTCATGTACAAAATATACACTTACACCATGCAAGTCACTTTTTCAATTGTAACAGATACTACTACGCATACGAAAATACGTAGTCAGAGATGAATACTGTCATAATACTATTAGAATAATACTGAAGCAAACTTACTTTGAACTATAAAACATGGTTTTGGCTTGTTAATTTTAAAACTGTTGTACATACTGCAATCAAATGAATATATGCAGACAGGTTTATAAATAGCGGTATATAAATTTGAACTGATGTACTTTAACCGCCACACAAAAAAACACCTACTTACGATATCTCGATTGCACACGAGATATGAAACAAGTGACAGCTACACAGCGATAACAGACAAAGATAGCGCCAAAGACTGAATGCGCGCTTGTATGGTATGCACATTTCCTTACGCTCGGTAAGTAAATTATTTTTTTCGGAGGTGCATGTGCAGTACGTTTGCTGCTAGTCTCACGGACACGTTTGTCGCAGAGACTTATCAAAGTGACCTGTAGGAGGTAGTTGGCTGTATTTTGTTTATCAGTACAATATGTACAACTGTACAGCCTTGAATGCAAAAGGGTTGGTTTGTATGTTTATGATCGGTAAGTTTCCTGGACAAACTGGGATAAATGCCCTAAATCTGTATCGCTTGTCAGAATGACCGATTCTCTGGTGGAATTCGAAGGAAAAATCTTCAAACTTGGTAAACATGAAAGTGGTCACGGTTTTATACACAGTAGTTATGTTGGCTGTTGGGTCTTTCTTGGTGTATGGAATAAATTAACATCACGAATAATATCTAGATATCCAGCATACTAAAAGCATTTCACGTCAAGATGACGGAAGTGTGTAGGCAAGAATATTGTTTATTGTAAACATCCTGATTTCACACATGTTTAAAGTTTGCCCATAATTTTTTATTTTCATTTAAATAATGTCAGTTTTGTGTTACACACATTCAGCAAAACAAGTAATTGTGGCAACAACACTGCATAATAGGCGAAGTCATGGAAGTTCCTATGCACATGTGCGTTTGGATGCACCCAGAAAGTCATGAGAATGAAATGTGTAAATAGGCCACACACCTATATTTGGTACGTTTCTCATGTGCTCCCTGTACTGCTGACAAGATTGCAACAGATCGCAGGTTACAATAAGATTAATTTCTAACTCTAGCTGAGACCACAAAATGCAAAATTTAGTATTTCCATACGTCCCAACTTTGTTAAAATTATGAAGATCAAAGTGATGACTTTACTGACAATACACTGCAGGAAAGGAACCAGCTGTTTGAAAGTACTGTGTGTTAGACATAGACAGTATTCTTCAATTAAAAAGGAAAAAGTTATTATGCCTGGAATTTTTAAGATGCTTCACATCTTGTTAGATTACAGTAGAATATTTTTTATTATGTGGCCCTGAAGATCCATTTTTCATTTGAAGTACTCAGTCTAGTTGCATTATTGAATTTTGTATTCAGGGAATGTTTTGTATATTCTTCTTGTATTTCTTATTCTACAGACTTACCTTGACTGAGCTGGACTGAGTGCAGTTCCATGATCATTTAAAATAATATGTATCTAAATTTTGTAATGATGTTATGGCTAATGACATAACCTTCACTTCATTTTAAGAAACTAGAAGTGTTGGTATTCCAGTTGTGGCGTACAAGTGCTGACAGAAGTAATGTTCTGTATATAATATGAATGAGAGCAATTAAACATTGCATGAAAATTTTCTTCATACTTGGTGATCATGTCTTTCAGATACAATTGTAATTACTTAGTCTAATATTTAGTGACTTTTCTTTCAGACTTTTGACAACTGGAATGTCCTTCCAGAGTCTGGCAGTGTACTTACACAGTGGGGAAGTCACAAGTTAATAGAATATGAAACTAAGTAACGAACTCCACAGAGCAGAGTCTTTCCTGAGAAGCTAACTGGTCTTCAGCCAGTCGAGAAACTCCCCACATTTTATGAACCCCAAAGGTTCATCACTGCATTCACAAGAGCCTGCTAACAGAATATGAAACATGTACTGCAATGTGGTCCACTTTACAACCACCTTACGTGCATGTCCTAGTATAAATGATTGGTTGAAAGTGTCTGCAAGGTGCTTGAAGGGAACAAACTTTCCAAATTGCATTGGCAGTGTGGATGGAAAACACTGCAGTATAAAATGTCATTATTTTATAACATTACTTGTTTTGCTTGCAATACCACATGCTAATTTATCTTTCATGCGTTCATTAATTTATTTACATTCCATAAATCCAAGGATTGGATACAGAACATGTCATTGATCTATCTAGGTATAAAAATTTAAGACAGTGTAAAGGCTACACAGAGCAAGTCATGAGATTAAATATTACATAAAATTAAAACAGTAAACCTAGGTCTTATTATAAATAATGAATACTTGATTTACAACTTGTAGCAGAATAAATAATATGTTAATTAGACAACAATATAAAAACCTTAATTACTGGAACCAAGATCCTTATTTATTTCCAACTATACTATTCATCCAAGGTGTAAATGGAATTTGTAAGAAGAAACCTTTTTAAAGCTGATTTAAATTTATTAATGTCATACGATAATTGCTTAAGATGTAACGGGAGGTGGTTATAAATTTTGATACCCGAATAACAAATTCCTTTTTGGAATAATGTTAATTTCACTGTGGGGAGGTGTAGATCATAATTAGATCTTGTATTAAATTTATGAACATCAAAATTAGTTTTGAATAATCCTCTATTCTTAACAACAAACAGTAGTATAGAGAATATGTACTGGGAATGGAGAGGAAGGAAAACAGTGGAGAAACGTATTGTAGGTGGGAAGATGTTGATATCAGTCTTTAGCAAGTACAGTGTGAGAATGTGGACTGAGTTTGTGTGGCTGAGGATAGGGAAGACTCGCAGGCTTCTGTGGATGTTGGTTTGCTCTCACATATAGCTTTTCTGGCATTGTGGACCCTTCCTTTTTTCATTCTTTACTGTTACATTTCCAAACCCATGCCTTTTATTTTCTATTTAGAGCACTGTCATGGCAATGCATTCTTTTAAGGAAAATACAGGTGAGAAAATTGTTCCTACTAAATGACTTGTATGTAATGTTGCAATATATTGTACTCTGTTGCTAGGTTCTGCGGATATTGTCTATTCTTCGCAGCTGTAGTGCCCACTGGAAGCTGAGAGCGATTGCAGGACTGTGCTTCGATGGACTAGTGTCATTAATAGTCTCGCTTGGCTTCAAGCTCGTTTACTCCCAACAGGCAGCTGTCTCTCATAATCAGTAGTACATATTGTTACCTAGTTGCATATTTATGCTTTGTGCTCGGGGCAGCAACGTGTAATCACATATAGTCAGACCTGATATACGGCCTGCATTCCTAATATGCACTTGACTGAAAAAATAATTATAGTAAAACCCAACATAATACAGGTATTGGGGGACTCAGTTGAAGTACTAACACTAATGTACAGGGTCATCGAAAAAGAATGCCGGGATTATAAAAACGTGTCACTCAAAAACTGTTGAACGTATCGAAATGATTCAAGTGTTAAGATGCTAAGGAATGTCTTTAGTTTTTGTCTTACCTTAGTATGTTTCGATCTTGTGCCAAGTCCGCTGATTATGTCTGGAGTTACCGTTGCGATCCTATCCCGTAGGTGCTGGAGATCCCCAATCTTTTCACCATACTCACAGTTCTTGACATATCCCCACAAAAAAAAAAGGTCCATCGGGATAAGATCAAGCTTCTGGGAGGCCAGGGAATTGGTCCGCCCCTCTCAATCTAGGCGTTGGGGAACTTCTCATTCAAGGCTCCGCGCACAGGCAGGCTGAAATGGGGTGGTGCTCCGTCCTGCATGAAAATTACCCGGTTCCCAGTTTCTCTCTCCAAGTCTTCAATTTGTGGGAAAACATAAAGTTGAAGCAAGTCCAGGTAAATGTCTCCAGTAATGGTGCTCTCCATAAAAAAGAAAGGACCTACAACACGATCACAGAGCGCATCTCAAGCTCGCCTGCCACCCCCACCCATTAACTGAGCATGTCCAAAACTTACGTTCATTTGCCACATTTTAACACTTGAATCATTTCGACATGTTTAACAGTTTTTGAGTGATGGGTTTTTATAATCCCGGCATTCTTTTTTGATTACCCTGTACACTGTTTTATGTGACACACATTTGTAAAAATTACAAAGTGGAATTTGCAAATGATACCTGGTACATTATGGAGCTCTAAACAAATGTGTAGCACATTACTCCCATGTTTTGGTGCCTAGAGAGTATGGTGCCCACGGCAATTGACACTATAATGTTTGAGATTAAAATTACTGGTAAATTATAGACAATTATAGACACGGTGAAAATAGAATAAAGTTTACTCGTAAATTATTCCATAATGTGCTGGGTATTTGTTTTAATCAAAGTAGTGTGATGAGACTGAGTCCCATGGTACTGTAACATCACATGGGTTGGTTGTACACCTTGGACAGTGGATGAGTATGAACAATGGATGTAATGATAAAATATTCTGCTGTCATCATTGACCTTCTAGACCATTTATGTGATAAAACTGCATATTGTTTCAGTAAAATTTGTCAGGCAAGCTGTATTTCGAACACATAAACATCTACAAATGTTGCAAACACAAAAGGATGACTGTATTATTATTGGAAATACATTGTTTGTATAGTGTATGTATTGTATTCAGCACATATTTTGTTTGTAGGCACAATTCTTTCTCATTTCTGACACGAATAGTCCTATAGGTCTTAACTCTTCTGGGATGTTGCGTGGTGCTGTTAGTAGTTTGTTACCACCTACAAACCAATGCGACACAACATCCCAGAACAGTGAAAACCACAATGGCACTGTGGCAGAACCCCAAGTCTTAGGGGACTATTGCTTCAGAGCTGAATCCCAGACTGCAGAGGACACAAAAAATTATACAAATGTTAAAAAATATTTCAGTTGACCTTTTTCAATGTGAGATTTGAAGTTCTCACAGTGGATAATGATTCCAGTTGTCTGTGATGTGACTGGCATCATACCTATATACCATTGTACATCGTACTATATTCCAGAACACTGGAATACTGACCATCTTCCATGTTTTTTATTCCCATTTTCAGAAGTTCATTTTACAGTAGTTTTCACATTATATGTTTGGACTTAGTGTCCCAAAATGACATGTTTCAGTTTAAACCAAGGTGTTTTTAGAGGGGTTGTATTGTATCATCTCTCACAGCTCTTCATAAATAACTCATCTGCAAGCACAAATGTTCCCCAAATGTTAAAATAATAGACAGCCTATGTTCTAACTTAGTACAGGTTTGTAATAACAAAATGGTTCACCGATCACAGAGTGAAGATATTTAAACTAGTGAACCTACTGTTGAAGATAAATGACATATCCACATGGCAACAAACAATTAAAGTGACAATCACTTTTGTAGGGAGTTCATGAAACACTTAACACAAGAGATGTGATTGTGCACCATGGAACACTACTCATGACTCAAAGTTCGTTACTTTGCTCACAATACAACTATGACACTCCTATTCAAGATATAATGTACATCACTTAATGCTGCCTTCCTCTGCTACTGAAGTATATTAAATAAGTATAATAGTAATTAGTAAATGATCTGTGAACTTTTCCTTTAACTATATTAATATTACCTTATAGGATATTTACGTACTGGCGCCTAACAGAAGTCGCAAGTGAGTGGTTGTTTGTGTGGGTGTGTGGTGACAATTCGGATATCAGATAGTTCGAGCTTTTATCGTGTCCTGCTTTGGCCAGTGAATGATGCCAGTTAATATGGCTGCTGTATGCAGTGACACATTTTGTGTCAGATACAGTACAAACCTATACCAGTTTATGATCAGTTGTACTGAAATTATTAGTTGATTTGGTGACCTAATAGTATAAAGTTTTAATACAAGTTTCTACGTAAATATGGCGGATAATAACGTGTTTTAACAAACAGATATCCAGAAAATTGTGGAACATGACAAGGAATTTAAAAGTCATTTCAAAATCCAGTAATATAAATTTTACAGCAGCCTCACATAGAAGCAGACACCATTCACTGTTACACCCCCTCGCCACGATGAGGCACAGGACCTGGAGGGGGGATATGTAACCCTGCGTCATGCACAGGATTTCATATCCACATCCGAGACACTATTCCAGATAGGGATGTGATGCTATCTGGAATTCGTGTTTTTGAGCGAAAGTAATGTCATAGTGCCGGCACACAGAATTACTTACAAGAACTCTAAGTAATTACTACAAAATATGTCGTGATGTTAACTAACTTACTTACTAACTCATTTACTAACTAACTTACTTAATAACTTACTTACTAACTTATTTACTACCTAACTTAGTTAATAACTTACATACTAACTTATTTACTAGGTTACATATTAACTTACTAACTTATTTACTACCTAACTTACTTATTAACTTACTAACTTATTTACTAACTTACTTATTAACTTACTATCTTACTTACTACCTAACTTAGTTAATAACTTACATACTAACTTACTAACTTATTTACTAGGTTACTTACTAACTTATTTACTACCTAACTTACTTATTAACTTACTAACTTATTTACTAACTTACTTATTAACTTACTATCTTACTTACTAACTTATTTACTAAGTTACTAATTTATTTACTAACTTACTTACTGACATACTTACTTAGTTACTAACTTACTAACGTATTTACTAACTTACTGACTTATATACTAACTTATTTTCTAACTTACTTACTTACTAAAAAGCACTGGTTTGGTCCTAAAGAGGACCGGTTTTGGTCCTAAAGAGGACCGGTTTGGTCCCTAAAGAGGACCGGTTTGGTCCTAAAGAGGACCGATGTTGTCCTAAACTTACTTACTAACATACATACTAACGTCCCATTCACCATCGCTGTCCTGACAATAGTCGATGTCGACGACCACTTCTGCAACAGAAACAGAGTAATGTTGTGTTAGTTTTAAATGGGAATAATTTGGGAAACCTAAGCAGAGATGTAAGAAAATAGTGCATGGATATTAAACAAACAGTGTTTAACTGTGTGGACTGTGATGACCTGGCTCATTGGGTGACTTGTAATGTCCTGTTAACATATATTGACAGTAGTACTATTGCTGTGTGATTCAACTAGGTGATTTAGTGGGGCACTAAGTACTGACTTGCTAACCTAAAATACTACTTACCTAATGGAGAGAAGTGCATCAGTACACTAGCAGCAACACCGAGTACAACTCCACCCTGCAATATAAGACAAATCACCTTTAATATTACACCCAAAACACACCACACTTTTGACATGGTTTCCTTAGACAGTAAGCAATACAATTATATGACAAGGAGTTTCTGCAGAAATGAAATCCTACCTCGCTACTGCTCATATTTCTAGGTCTGCATTGTCTTAGATATTTACATTATCATTTTATTTTACTTCTGTGATCAAATTATTCAGTGCATTATGTGTCAGACATAACCTCAGTTTCACACAGTTACCATGTCAGTAACTTTGTCTGACAAACATCATGCATGTGTGCAATTGTGCATAAACATACACGTTTACAAGACCTAAGATTACAGACAAGCAATAAACCCTACTCAAATATCAGTCTGTGCATTAACTTACCATGACGAGGAAGACCTTCTGCCACGTTGAAGATGCTGGCTTGTGTTCAGGTTCATAGCTGAAACAAAAAATAACAGAACAAAAATGTTAGTCTGTTATTCTGATTTACAGTATTACAGTTATAAGGTTAAACTAACTCTCTGAAACACAGAACTTGTTGACAAGCCGACAGTCATTCACCTGTTCCACAATTTTCCCACATTTTATGGAACCCAAACACTCGTTATCCTGTTACATATTTTCATAACCTTAGTCTTTGCTTTGTTGATCCTAAGTTTGTATTTGCTTAAAACTTTTTCTAGTATCTGTAACATATTATTCATATCTTTCTCTGAATCCGCAAGGACCGCAATGTCATCTGCAAATCTTATACTATGTATCTGCTTCCCATTTATGTGGATACCTTTTGTCTTCTGTTTCATCATAGTAATTGCTTCTTTATTTCCATTTATCTCAATTATCGTGTTTTGGGACCTATATAGGGCCAAAATCAGTCGTCTATCCTTCCAGTCTAAACCCACTTCCTTCATTGTACAGTCCTGCTAATGAACATAATCTTGATCAGTCTATAAAAACATTTTCTGTGATTTATGTACAGTCCTGCTAATGAACATAAATCACAGAAAATGTTTTTATAGACTGATCAAGTGATTTAGAATTCCATTTCTACGGTTCGTTATTCCAGAACTGCCAGTTTCTGCAAAGTGAGCCAACTAAGGCCTGCAACTTGCCGATGTACAGTGGGCATTTCTGTGGTTACCTCAACACAGTGTGAACAACTGAGTGGAAACACAAATATCGTCTTGAAATAAGAGCGTGTCAAAATAACCGCACTTGATAACCTACATTGATTTTATATGTTGTAACTTACCTGTTCTCCGTTTGGACGACAGCGTCGCCACTGAGGTTCTCTTCAACCTCAGTGCTGGCATCACAACTCAGGTTAAAGTCCTGTGACTCAACCTGAGTGCTGGCATCGCAACTCAGGTTAAAGTCCTGTGACTCAACCTGAGTGCTGCTATCGCAACTCAGGTTAAAGTCCTGCGACTCAACCTGAGTGCTGGCATCGCAACTCTGGTTAAAAAGTCCTGCGACTCAACCCAAATTCTGACATCGCAACTCGAGACCTCTGATCCAACCAGATTGCTGGGACTGCAACTCAGGGGATCTGCACACAATGATCCTTGGAAGACATTAGCAGCGTGCTGTAACATTGATCACATTGTGTGTAAGTTTGTGCCTTTATCAGTGGCAATGTTTGAATATTAATGTTATGTAATTATTCTAATTATTACTTTATATTTCTATTTCATTGCGTCCCTTTCCATTCAATAACACGATGTTGTAGCTAAGTCCGGAATTGTTAGCTCTCCCTCTTAATAGTACATCCATTCTACCAGTTTAAAGCCGAAAAAATATCTCAGGCCCAGACGCAATTCACTTAAAAGCACATATTTTCTCCGCATTGAAAACATTCTAATCATACGTTACAAGAGCTCACATTAACTGAAACACTGTGAATGTTTTACAGTTTAAGTATTTATATTTATTTATAAGTTCCAGAATTCAATAAGTGTATATAGAACACGTCACAAACTCAAGTATAAAAGCATAAATAAAGTTTTCAACTTGGTTTGATCACAATTGCGTTGAAGTACCTGATTTTGATTATCACTTAAGGGCTCAAATCTATTCTTGGTTAGCTGAATATATGATGTATGTTGCTTGAGATCGTTTAAGATTCTCTTCGATTGGTTTGCTTTAGGTTTATTACGCCGTATTTCTTTCCATTCACTAACATTTGCATTTGTGTTGTGTGTTTTAAGTCGGATTTGTTATCTACACAGTTTGATAGGTTAACTCCATTCACAGTCTCTAGGTTTGGTTTTAATTTCATCCTGCAATATCTTCACCATTAATTGAGCAGATTTCAGTTCATTTAAAATCACTTTTAGATCATCCTTCATTTTAAAACACTTTTCACACGAATTTACATCGTTCTCACCGTTATTTTGATCCAAGTAACGAGTGCTAATATTCAGCAAAACATCATCCGACGCCATCTTGTACAGCGGCTTGTCAAGCAGCCAGTAACATATAAGAGACGTTCGACACAGCTGTGTTCATATGCAGTTTATCATATAGTTAATAATTTTATAGGTATCACATCTATATTTGGTACTTACCTCTCTCCTCTTCCAAAATCTTAATTTCTTTAAGAAGCCCATGCTGTGTTCTTCTTTTCTTTTCACAAATGGCACTTCCAACGCTTTCTTCTTTTCAACAATTTTTGAAAACTTTCTCAGCGCAAAAAAACACGTCTGGTATGCTTGCAGTTCTAAAGCACACCAGAAGGAGTACAGCAACGCTTCCCACCTTATAGCAGTGGGTTGAAGACTCGCGCAGATGCGCGCGACTCTCGATGCGCGCGCATCTAGTGTTGCGTCATGATGTTCATGACGTAATAAGTAAAACTACATTATATTCTTTTCACACTGTTATCACCGTGCATTTCTATGAATCAAATTAATTAAATAGACCAACAAATGCACTATTTAACTACTTTAATATGCGTACTTAGGCGAATCAAAATTCGTGGCATGAATTCAGAAGAATCGGTAGATGTCACCTCAATACCATGTTGCAGATATACCAAATGCGGGAGATTCGCTTAATCTAGGGAATTTAAATCTTAGCTTAGTGAACAAATGTATTTCCGATTTGGAACTTTGTCACTGTTCTACATTTGTGTGTGCGCCAAGTGTATCTTACATTCAGGGCCTTTACAGCGTAATGTTACTTATTTAGTAAGCTTTAAGCTGACGAAAAGAGATGTTCGTGGATCTCGTTAGCGACTTTCCTGACGACGTGTTGGCAACCCTTACGCAGCCAGCGTCACCCAGTTTTGGACGAGACTTCAATCAATATTTAAAACCGACGTGTGTCGGAAGTTGTGACGGGGATGGTTATAACGAAATTACGTAAATCGATTGACAAATAAATATAAACATTGTGGGTTAATTGGAATTATGTTTATGTGACGTGTTGGTGGAACGAAAATTGTCTTTGAAACCAGGTGGTCTAACTGCGTGCGGCGCCATATATTTACGTGTTAATATTTTTATTGTATTAATATTATGTGTCACTGAAGGCTCCACGGGCCATTTAGGAAATGGTTAAAGGCGGAAACACACTACTGTCACGTCACGTGAGCTCATGTGTTGTCACGGCACCTGACGTCACGTCAATACCATGTTGCAGTGATACCAAATGCGGGAGATTGAGGATGAGAGTGGAGGAGGTAGGAGTGATATTAAGAATATGAATGTACAGCATATAGAGTTTGGACCTCACAGGGAACAATGTGTGCTTCGATTAAGAAGACATATAAATAGGTGCTTTTAGGCTTGATCGCGTAGGATGACAGAAGCGGATATATGCGTCATCACGAATGTCCGTCCGTGTGTACGCATGTATTCATCTCCCACTGGACGGATTTTCTTGAAATGTGATATAAGGGACTTTTATAAAAAAAAATATATGTCGAGGAAGTCCAAATTTGGTTAAATTCCGAGTAAAACATTGGCCACCTTGCATGAAGACATAAATACGTCTATGTTGTTCACACCAATACAAAATAACTTGTACCACAACAGCAAACAATTCTTGCGTTTTCATGGCAACATTCAACAGTTTTATATTGTTTATACCGACGTGTAGATCAACAATACAGACGGAACTCACTGGTTCGTTTCCATGGTGACAATATTTACGCGAACGAGAAACAATGTTCCTCTATACGCACATTGCTTATCTGTTTAGCCTTCAGCACGTTAATATGCCTCATTTCCCGTCTATGCTAAATAGCAGATACCAGACCGCTGTTAACATGAACAAGAGAGGCAATGTACGTATAACGTAACATTGAGGCGCCCTTGTGTAACAATTGTTGCCGTGGAAAAGCAATAAGTAGTACATATTCTGAGACTGTGTCTGTAGTCTTAGGCAAGATGGCGGAGTTTATGCAGACTGAGTGTATTGAGTCCGGACTTTTAGCATGTTTACATATACCCTAATAATTTGTTCAAAGTTTTAATAACGTCCTATTTCTACTTTTTGAACAAGGCTAGTTTGCAGTGACAATGGATATATACCGGAGAGGGAAAGATATAATAGGAATTAGGAGCACATTAAATTTGGAAAATGTTCCCTACCATTCAGTTCAGAATCATTTGCTATCTAAAGCATAAAGGGGAAAATATACAAAACTATAATCTGTATGACTGAGAAACTTGCTCTGTTACCTAAACAGTGCCAATAAAGACATTTGGGCCTAAGGTTAAGTAATAGAAGGCATGATGAGATGCTTTGTGATTTGTATGCCTCACCAAATACAATTAAGGTTACGAATTCACGAAGGATTAGATGGGAAAGGCATGTGGCACACCTGGCTGAGAAAAGAAATGCATATAGGGTTTTGGTGGAGAATCTTCAAGGAAAACCATTGCTTCAAAGACGTAGGTGTAACTGTGAGGAAAATATTGAAAGTTGTCTTAAAAGAGACAGGATTGGGTGATGTGGACTGCTTCTTGTTTTGTATGGGTGTGAAACTTGGTCTGTCACGTTAAGGAAAGGATATAGACTGAGAGTGCTGGGAAACAGGCTGCTGGGGAATATATCTGGGCCTTAGAGGTAGGATGTAACAGGATACCGGAAAAACTTTAATTGAGGGACTTCATAAAATAAAATCCCTGTCAAATAACATTAGAATTATAAAATAAAGGAAGATTAGATTGACAGGGCACATGGCAAGCATGGAAGAGAACAGGAAGATTAGCTAGGTCTTGCGAACACAGAAATAAATTTCGGGTTTCATAAAATGAGGGAAATTTCGTGTCCATGTGAGTAACTGTTAACTTTCCAAGGACTCTGCTTATGTAGTTGGTTGACAAGCAATTACAATAACCACAACAGTAACGATTATAATGATATTGACAATCTGATTATCAGTACCATACTCATGACGCATGGAATATTAGGCAGGAGGGATTTGTAAAGGTTACATAAAATCTTGATCCGACAAATGTGCACTCTTTATTATCTGCTATTTAATAGAGCTTATATTAAAAATAGTCCAACATGTTTCGAACTATGTTACAGTTCATCTTCAGGGACTCAATTGTTTATTACACCAGCTATAGACGTATTGTACTCATTAAAATATATAAGTTAGTTAGATAAAATGTCGCTAACTGTGTTGAGTTTTTGGTCACTGTATCTGCTGCTTCGTGTTCACCATTTGTTTGTTAGTGTTAATGGTGAACACGAAGCTGCATGTACAGTGACCACAAACTGAACACAGTTAGCGACATTTTATCTAACTAACTTATTTCATTATTATTATTATTATATTTATATTTATAACATATTAAATAACAGATAATAAAGAGTGTACATTTGTCGGATCACGATTTTATGTAATCAAGAAAATGTACGGTACAAATAACATACAATTTGTAAAGGTCTCGACTGTTACCTATCCTCTAAAACCTGCACGATATAATTTATATTAAAGTAATAAGTTTTGCCTATAAATGTATAGCAACAGCAGAATAATCTATAACATATTTAAAATTCCAAGCAATAACAAAAAGCTAAATCGAACCCACACAACCCATGAGTTAATAAGCACTTTATTAAGTATAAATATAACATAACACAAGATTTTCATGACTGGAAGTCAGTACAATAAGGAAGAATGTTAATTACTTCAGCCTAGAATTTATTGATCATTTTGCAAGTAGTTGTGCAACCATCTTAAAATGAAAAGATGTGATTCACAAAAATCAATCCATGCATGTTTCTTTCAGCGTTTCCAATGACGTAGTTGCTGTTAGTTGCAATTGCTAGAATCCCGTGCTCTTACCGTGTGGTATTTCCAATTGTAGAAATATCTTGTAATGCACCGTACGTATTTTGTCGAATCGCACTTTCCGAAATAGTACGTTGATATGGGCCTATTCAAAACATGGAATAAAACTCTTATTTCATTTTCATGTACAAAATATACACTTACACCATGCAAGTCACTTTTTCAATTGTAACAGATACTACTACGCATACGAAAATACGTAGTCAGAGATGAATACTGTCATAATACTATTAGAATAATACTGAAGCAAACTTACTTTGAACTATAAAACATGGTTTTGGCTTGTTAATTTTAAAACTGTTGTACATACTGCAATCAAATGAATATATGCAGACAGGTTTATAAATAGCGGTATATAAATTTGAACTGATGTACTTTAACCGCCACCACAAAACAACACCTACTTACGATATCTCGATTGCACACGAGATATGAAACAAGTGACAGCTACACAGCGATAACAGACAAAGATAGCGCCAAAGACTGAATGCGCGCTTGTATGGTATGCACATTTCCTTACGCTCGGTAAGTAAATTATTTTTTTCGGAGGTGCATGTGCAGTACGTTTGCTGCTAGTCTCACGGACACGTTTGTCGCAGAGACTTATCAAAGTGACCTGTAGGAGGTAGTTGGCTGTATTTTGTTTATCAGTACAATATGTACAACTGTACAGCCTTGAATGCAAAAGGGTTGGTTTGTGTGTTTATGATCGGTAAGTTTCCTGGACAAACTGGGATAAATGCCCTAAATCTTTATCGCTTGTCAGAATGACCGATTCTCTGGTGGAATTCGAAGGAAAAATCTTCAAACTTGGTAAACATGAAAGTGGTCACGGTTTTATACACAGTAGTTATGTTGGCTGTTGGGTCTTTCTTGGTGTATGGAATAAATTAACATCACGAATAATATCTAAATATCCAGCATACTAAAAGCATTTCACGTCAAGATGACGGAAGTGTGTAGGCAAGAATATTGTTTATTGTAAACATCCTGATTTCACACATGTTTAAAGTTTGCCCATAATTTTTTATTTTCATTTAAATAATGTCAGTTTTGTGTTACACACATTCAGCAAAACAAGTAATTGTGGCAACAACACTGCATAATAGGCGAAGTCATGGAAGTTCCTATGCACATGTGCGTTTGGATGCACCCAGAAAGTCATGAGAATGAAATGTGTAAATAGGCCACACACCTATATTTGGTACGTTTCTCATGTGCTCCCTGTACTGCTGACAAGATTACAACAGATCGCAGGTTACAATAAGATTAATTTCTAACTCTAGCTGAGACCACACAAATGCAAAATTTAGTATTTCCATACGTCCCAACTTTGTTAAAATTATGAAGATCAAAGTGATGACTTTACTGACAATACACTGCAGGAAAGGAACCAGCTGTTTGAAAGTACTGTGTGTTAGACATAGACAGTATTCTTCAATTAAAAAGGAAAAAGTTATTATGCCTGGAATTTTTAAGATGCTTCACATCTTGTTAGATTACAGTAGAATATTTTTTATTATGTGGCCCTGAAGATCCATTTTTCATTTGAAGTACTCAGTCTAGTTGCATTATTGAATTTTGTATTCAGGGAATGTTTTGTATATTCTTCTTGTATTTCTTATTCTACAGACTTACCTTGACTGAGCTGGGTTGAGTGCAGTTCCATGATCATTTAACATAATATGTATCTAAATTTTGTAATGATGTTATGGCTAATGACATAACCTTCACTTCATTTTAAGAAACTAGAAGTGTTGGTATTCCAGTTGTGGCGTACAAGTGCTGACAGAAGTAATGTTCTGTATATAATATGAATGAGAGCAATTAAACATTGCATGAAAATTTTCTTCATACTTGGTGATCATGTCTTTCAGATACAATTGTAATTACTTAGTCTAATAGTGTAATGAGTGTCCCACAGCGACACGATTTATGTGATTGATCTTGTGTTAACCCTGAAGTGAAAACATTTAATAGAAATTTGGTGAAACTTATGAAGTCTTTTAAGCATGTTACAGTGACAAAAGTACAGCTACAGAAGAAATTTTTTACTAGACAATGTCTCACACACAAACGTACGCACATTGAAAAATTCTCACAGTCCCAATACTATCAAGTAATGAACTCTTAAAAAGCGTTATGTGAATGCTGTGACGTACGGTTCAGTTTAGAGTATCCGTGTCGACCGCTGTCGACACGGATACCCTAAACAATACCACAGCCCAGACAGGCACCCACAGTAGTAGTAATCTGTGTTCCACAGTGAAGGCCGTATAGAAAACACCACAGCTCGTCGGAGCTTGTATACACGACCGGACGCCAGCGGTATTGCACTAATCTTGTAATTTTATAACTTCAACTACTACGTCTCAGCATCTACAGCAGCTACTAATTGTGCAACATTTTTACAACGAATAATCAACGGGCGTAACATCAGCTCCACTACACCTCATCACAACGTAGAACATCGACTAAGACTAAACAAACAATGGCTTAATAATTTTAACAGTGCAATAGTTTAATACACGACGATCTCAAGAGACAACCAACGTCATATCCATAGAAGTGCATAGTACACAAAAAATTCCCAGTGCATAACAAAATCGATAAACCAGCCATAATAAAACAACAGAAGTGGACGAGGTACAGCACGTCGGCTCCTGTATACACGACCGGACGCCAGCAGTATCGCACTAATTTTATAATTTTATAACCTTATAATTTTATTAACTTTTTAACCACTACATCTCAACATTTACAACAGCTACTAATTGTGCAACAATCTACAACGAATAATCAACGGGCGTAACATCAGCTCCACTACACCTCACCACATCATAGAACATCGACTACGACAAGACAACCAAAGTTCTAATAATTTTAACAGTGAAATAGTTTAACACACGACGATCTCAATAGACAACCAACGTCATACCCTATAGAAGTGCAGTGTACGCAAAAAATTCCTAGTGCATAACATCGATAATACAGCCATAAATTAAACAACAAAAGTGGACAGCGCGCAGTGAAGTGCATACATATATATATACCCCTGATGATAGTCATGTAGTGACCGAAACATAGTAGGGTACCATTGAGTGACAATTTATTTTAATAGTGAAGTTGTTGGTAGACGAGTGATTTCTATCGTTTTATTAATTTTTTTTGGTAGTGCCAACAATGGAGTTTTCAAACGGCCAGAAGGGCAATCAAGTGTTGACTTACTTGGGTTTTGAATATCTGTGTTTTCGTAATATAAATGGAGTGCTGACTTGGCGATGCAGGCAGAATCGCTCTGTAAAGTGTCATTCAATTATGAAGACAAAGATGGCAACATAGTTCAACAACCAAACGAACACTGTCATGATTCTTGTCCTCAGAAAGCAGAAGCCAACGTTGCCAGAAGCAAAATGAGGCAAGACATGAGAGTAGTTAGTGCTACCCCTCGCAATGTGATGGGGAATGTGTTGTCAGAGTTGAGTAAGGATGTACTGGTCCATATGCCCAAACTAATAATTTGCAGTGGAATGAATGATATTGACAGAAATGATTCTAGAAATGCATTTAAGAATATCACTAATTTTATCAAGAATGTAAATCATACTAATATAATCTTAATAAGTACTCCCTACAGACATGATATTATGGATGATTTTCATGTAAACAAGTTAATCAAGTCATTTAATAGTAAGCTAATTAAACTGGCTAAAACTCTCAGCCATGTTAGCATAATTGAAATTGTCAACAATAGACTTTTATTCACCAAGCATGGGCTACATCTAAATGAATCAGGTAAAGAACTATTATCAAACCAATTAGTACTACATATATTTTCAGTGCTGGAAGAAGTCCATATTAAACCCATTATTCTTGGGTGGTATGACAAAAACTTACAAGTCAATGTTTCTTCAATAGCCCAACCTTCTCATGCACTTACCAATTGTCAGTTGGCAACTGAGCATGCATCTAACAATCAAACTATTACAGTGGAGAGGGAGACTTCTATCACTTGTAATGATAATAATAATGTTGTACCAAATGATGATGTAGGTGATAACAGAAAAGAACAAGAATCCAATGTGACCAGAACATCTAATAGACAAAAAAAGGTACCCATAAATAGATCAGATGATTTTTTATGGCAAATCTAAACTTAAATACAAAAATAAGTGAGTCAAATGAATGTATTATGACCAAGTATAGGGCACCTTTTATGGTAGATCAGCAAAACACCAAGGAATTAAGAATTTTTCACCAGAATATCAGAGGATTGAGAAATAAAACCAATGAATTATCAAGTGCATTATATCCTGATTGGCCACATGTTATTTGCTTAACAGAACATCATTTGAATTCTCTTGAATCAGAAAACACCAATGTTGACCATTATAAAATGGGAGCTATTTACTGCAGGAAAAACATTAGAAAGGGTGGTGTTTGTATATTTGTTCACAATTCCATAAACTATTCCTATGTTAACATGGATAAATTTTGTTTCGAACAAATTATTGAAATGTGTGCAATAAAAATTCAATCATCTTCACATAATATCTATATAATAGCGGTATATAGGGCTCCATCGGGTAATGTCCTTCAATTTTTAAATAACTTAGATACAGCAATAAGATCTTTATTCAACTCTAAAGTGAAAATTATTGTGTGTGGAGACATCAACATAAACTACCTAAAAGAGACTCACATGAAAAAACAACTAGACTCTATTTTGTTGACTTATAATCTTATTTCCATTATAGACTTCCCAACTAGAAGTCATAATAAATCAGAATCATTAATTGACAATATATTTATTGATCCATCACAATACAAGAATCACACAGTTTATCCTATAGTTAACGGTTTATCAGATCATGATGCACAACTTTTAATTATTAAAAATACCGGTTTGCAATTCCATAAACATAAAATCTCAACTATAAGAAATATAAATAAACAATCCTTGTTAAATTTTAAAATAAATTTGAGTTATGAGACATGGGAGGAGATATTTAATAATGATGAAGTCGATACTATTTTTAATTCTTTTCTTAACACATATTTGAGAGTTTTCTATGCCAGCTTTCCATTAAAAATAATAACAAACAACAAGCCAAAAAATAACTGGATAACACCTGGCATAAGAATCTCTTGTCAACACAAGAGGGAACTCTATTTATTACATAGAAATAATAATGACGATAACTTAAAAAAGCATTACAAATTATATTGTAGAATTTTATCAGATGTAATAAAAGCAGCCAAAAGGCTACATTATGATAGAATAATAACAAATTCAAGTAATAAAATGAAAACCACATGGAATATTGTTAAATCCATAACAGGTAAAAAATCTGAAAACAAAGCAGTTGAAGCAATATACAGTGATGATGCATTAACACTAACAGATAATCAACAAGACATAGCTGATGCCTTCCAAAACTACTTTCTTTCAATAGCAGATAAAATAAAATCCAACATCAATAGTAAAGATATTCAAGATAATAAATGTATGGACTACCAATTTAGAGTTTTTAAGAATCCCTTTCCGAATATAGTTTTTGATCGTACATCGACGAAGGAGATTGCTAAAATTATTAAAGCCCTTAAACCTAAAAACTCTTCGGGTTATGATGAAATTTCTCTCAAAATTCTAAAAATAAGTTCTCCATTTATTGCTGCCCCTCTAAACTACATCTGCAATAGATCAATTTTATCAGGTAAATTCCCGTCACGCTTGAAATATGGTATAATAAAGCCATTATTTAAAAAGGGCGACAAAAAAGATATAAAGAATTATAGACCAATATCTCTATTAACCTCCTTCTCTAAAATAATTGAAAAAGTTATACATGCAAGACTCACAGAACATGTAATTAATAATAATATATTATCTATGGAACAGTATGGTTTTAGAAGCAATTCCTCTACACAAAAAGCAATGTACAAATTATTAAATGACATTCTGCAGGCATTCAATAATAAATCATTTGTCGGAGGTATATTTTGTGACTTAGAAAAGGCATTCGATTGTGTAAATCATGACATATTAATGAAGAAATTAGAATTTTATGGAATTGTAGGTAGGGCAAATACTTTAGTTAAATCATATCTTGAAAACAGGTATCAACGTGTCCTTGTTGAAGATAACTTAACACAAGCTAATACCACCTCAGATTGGGGTAAGATTAATCATGGTGTCCCACAGGGATCAGTACTTGGACCACTACTTTTTTTGTTCTACATAAACGACTTACCTAAAGTAGTAAATATTACTTCTCAGTCGATCCTTTTTGCTGATGATACTAGCATAATTGTCAATAATCCTAATTCAGTAAACTTTAAAAAAGATCTTATTTCTTCATTTGAACAATTAAACATGTGGTTTAACACCAATTTGTTATCATTAAATTTTAATAAAACTCAATACCTACAATTTAAAACGACTAATAGCTTAACAATTCCCATACACATCAGTTATAACAATAAATATATTGTCAATAGTACAGAGACACAATTCTTAGGTATTACCATAGATAGTTCCCTGTCCTGGAAAAATCACATTGATGGTCTCACGGTAAAATTAAGTAAAGCTTCCTATGCAATTAGAACACTTAGACCCTTTGTAACACTAGAATCCTTAAGGATGATTTATTTTGCTTACTTTCATAGCATTATGACATATGGAATAATTTTCTGGGGGAATTCTTCGCATAGCGTTAGTATATTTAGACTGCAAAAAAGTGTAATAAGAATTATTACAAATTCCAGGAAAAGAGACTCTTGTAGAGAACTTTTTAAGGAATTGGACATTTTACCGTTGTGTTCTCATTTCATATTCTCATTATTAATCTTTGTGACTGATAATATTTATTTATTCAAAACAAACACAGAGTTGCATAGTATAAATACTAGAAGCAAAAATAATTTTTATTTACCACAACCAAGATTATCTATCTATCAAAAGGGTGCTTATTACATGGGCATTAAGATATTTAATCATCTTCCATCCTACTTGAAGGCCATGTCTGACAATAAGAAACAGTTTAGATCTGCATTAAAAGGGTACCTTTTAGTAAATTCTTTCTACTCATTACAGGAGTTTTTTAACAATAAATAAAATGGGATATTGTATTCCTCATTTTAATTGTGATATTGTAAAACAAAGCATATTCAGTGCATGATTAATTTAATGATGCTTATTTATTGCATATTGAATAGTCTAAACAGGACAGAAGCTTAATAATAATTATACTTTTACTCTAATGTAAACTACTTCTTTGTATTTCTAGCTGGTTTCTGTTGTGTTCTGTCTAGTTTATTGTGTTGCTTATTTGTTGAATGTCTATTGTATGTGTGTTTTGGCTTGTGACGGGTTCTATATCCAACAGGCGATTTTGTAGCCTGGTCTGGATTGATGGAATATTACAATAAATTGAAATTGAAATTGAAATTGAATCATCCCTTGCGAGAAATCTTCTCAATCACAGAAAAGACGGTCATTTGCCTAATCCAACAACAATAAATTTTGACATTCCTGAGAAGTACAGTCAACTGGTACTTCATGATTCAGGTGTGGATGATCCAGACAGAATTCTGGTTTTAGGTGATAAAGAACTCTTGGTTGAATTGAACAAAGATACAATCTATGGAGATGGCACCTTTGATAAAGTTCCAAACATGTTTTACCAGCTGTATATGTGGCATGCCAAGGTGGGTAACTCATATCATGTATGTACATTTTGTTACAGAAAAATAACTTTGATACTTATAATAGAATGTTTGAAATCATGAAGCTGTTGGTTCCAAATCTGGTGCCTCAAAAGGTTTTAGTAGATTTTGAGAAGGCCTGCATGAATGCAGTGAGGATTGCCTTTCCACACGCTGAGGTTAAAGGGTGCTATTTCCATCTGTGTCAGACTCATCAGGAAAATCAGCAATGTTGGCTTGAAGACTGAATTTGAAACTGATATAAATATAAAACTGAAGCTGAAGTCTCTTGCTGCATTAACCTTTGTCCCAGTCCATGATGTGAGGAGTGTCTTTGATGAGCTTGCCACCACGTTTCCAGACGAAGATAGCTATAATGAGGTACTCACGTACTTCTTTTCCACATACATTGAGGGTGCAGCAGGCATTTAATATACTTATATTAAATATATATATATTAAATATATTAGTATATTAAATATACTGAATGTATATTACTGCTACTTCTGTATGAGGTTACTCTTGCTTGGATTAGCGTATTGGAAACTACTCTAATCTGTACTACTGTTACTGTGGAAAACATGTATGATATTTAACGTTATATTATACTATTAAACCATTAAACGTATAAAAACTTTATTCACAAATTAATACTTTTCAGTTAACTATTTTCAGGACAAACCTGAACTACAATATGGATACTTCTGACATAGATGTTTGTTTGCATTTGAACAACAACAAAGTATCATGATTCATATGAATACATGTAATTTGTTCCAAGTTACAAACATTTTACCATATCATTTGTTTAACACCTATTTTAGCTTTATGTCTGCACGTGTCTAATATAATTAGCCACAACTACTCTTCCCTTTGATAACAACCTCCTGAAGATGACCATTGTAGGCCAAAACATGTAGGAGTAGTGTCATATATTTATAAACTATTGTTTATTTTTTTCAGTTGTTGAAATAAATATTATGAAATATGTGAAATGTTTCAGTTGTAGAGCCTGGCAGAAAAGCATGGCATCTGATAAAGAAAGAGTTTGGTGATGCTGTGTTTTATAATGATGGACAACTTAATCGTGAAGCCCTTGGAGAAATCATCTTTGACAGTGTGGAGAAGAGGAGGAAACTGAATGAAATTACACATCCAGAAATCTACCATGAAATGTTCTGGGCAGCTGTGAGATGCTTTTTCCAGGGTAAGTAAACAAGTTTCTGTTTAGTTTTTTACGTGATATAAAACTGCATGAGAAGAGAAAGGGTTTTCTGCTGTGTAAAACCTAGAAAAATAAAGTAGATAGGTAGATGGAAAATTACACTACACTTAGAATGCTTTTAAAGTGAGTCATAATACAATCATTGTCAAGAATCTTGATTTAAGGCTTCCGCTGCGATGTTGATAAGATCTGTGCTCTTCTGGGATATTATGCAGCATCATGTGGTAATTGTTTACAGACTGCCATATAATTATGATCTTAAAGTTTAAACTGAAGCAGTACTACCGTATCGTCACATCCATCCATCAAACAAATAGCAGGCTGATATCTATGATGTTTTGAAATGAAGTTATTCGTAGTTTTTTTCTACCATGTTTTGGTATCTTTTATGAGCTCATGAACTACTATTGGAATTCATTATTCTATTCTCTGTCTTCTTAGTTTAATTTTCTCTTCAAAGTATTTGTAAACACCATCATAAAATGATTAAAAACCTGGTTGTAATTTTCAACAAAGAAACTCCGTCCAGATGGCCCAAAGAGGTACAATGCCAAGTCTCACATAATTCAGAACTGCATGCCATAGACTGGACAACATCAGTTGCCGCACAACAGGCAATGAAAACCCCCCACTCTGCAGTACTCGGTCGTGTGTTAAAAAAATTCTAATAGAAGAATTGAGAATATTGCAAAATGAAAAGCTTCACAATTTGTGATCTTTGCCTAATATTTTATGCTGCTTGTATAAAGAGAATAGAATGTGCAATAAGTATAGCACAAATGAGGGAAACAAGAAGGTACTTCTTACATCTGCTAAGAAAATATCAAAGGAAGAGGTCCCTTAGATTTAGGTGTAGAAAGGATGATAGTACAAATATTGTCTGAATGAATGACTGAACTTGACTCAGGATGTGTTCCAGTGTCACCTTTCTACTTATGGTTATAAGTCCTGAGGTCCTGTTGGGGCAAACAAAGTTTTGTGGAAGAGAATATCCTTTTTGTCTCTTGCAGAATGCAACGTGGACCGTACTGACATTTGTGTGCGGATTGTTGTCTGCTTCAAGTTCTATGTCAGATGTAAAACACAGACATAACAAGTAAACATGCTGTATTTCTTTGTGATATTCCAGGTCATCAGTTCATTGTGATGGATCTACCACTCCTGTTTGAATCAGGAAGCATGTTGGATTATCTGTATAAGATAATAGTTGTAACATGGTGAGTGTATGAATATCATCTGTAAACAGAAGAGACCACTTGGGGAAGCCCTAGGCATAGATGGGAGGAGAATATTAAAATGGATCTTTATGAAATGTAATGGGAGGGTGCGGGCTGGATTATCTAGCTCAGGATATAGACAAGTGGCAGGATGGTTTGAGCATGGTAATAAACCTTCAGGTTCCATAAAATTCAGGGAATTTCTTGACTACCTGAGGATGTAATGGCTTCTCAAGAAAGACTCTGCTCCACGGAGTACACATCTGTGAACAAAATCTTCTAGAATGGAGTAAAAGTCAGCACATGCATACATGTACATCACTGATGAGTTCTCAGCATAGCTGCTCAAACCACTGTAGCCATGTTTTACAGTATCAGTGTGCATTAAACAGCATGTTGAGTTTGAAGAAGACTGTCAGTTTTGGCCTCTTGTTGCTTCCTGAAAATTGTCCCGTTTGAAATACACCGCTCCCTGGTTATAAAGTGGGTTTGTGGGGAAGGGATCCGACCCGCGTTATAAAATAACTGCGCTATAACCGACGGCTACAGTTATTCTCTAATGGTCTAAAAACTCTTCTAATTTTACACTGTTGAGCACGATAAACATAGCTGTGCATTTGGTATTTTTTAACAATCAAAAGGAAACCGATGTGAAGTGGTGTGAATTTTAAAAAATTCCTATATTTTCACGTAAAACAATACATACAATAAGTCACCATAAAAATATTCAAAATTGATGTAATCGCTTCTTTAAAAAGTCAGTAATTTTTTGTTGTTTTTCTATCATGCTCAGTTTCTCCTTAATGGTAAACGACTTTCTTATTAATGTTTGCCATTGCCCATTAAATAAATTAACAGATACCTTCTCACACTGCGGATCAACTTTTTCCATTTGCTCTGATAACCCTTACTCTAGCAAGCGACTCTCGATACTAACTGCAGTGATTAAAACCACTATGCATTGCGAAATGTGCTGCTACTCTCTCTCTCACTCTATCTCTCGCGCGCGTTGGGGAAAGCCCAATCCATTTCTTTTGTAGCATTTGCAAGATAAATGTAGTGGTTAGTGACCTTGAAGGAGTTAAGCAAACCCTGCCTACAATTGAAAGTGCAAGGTAGGAGAGGAGACCATCGCATGACTAGAAAACTCAAAGAAGCCTTAATTGCTTTACCCAGTAAGCATCCTTTTTGTTTCACTGGCGGTATAGTGCCCTGGGATTTCCGAGAAACCCCCCTTGCTGTATTGCTCGTCAAGACTGGTTTATTTGAGTGGGAAAGCCTCCTGCAGTGTGAGGTTTGCAGCAGCAACATCCATATTTTTCTCAGAATCTCATTCAAAGGCACGGGGAACAGGAAAGACCTGCGGTATAAACGACGGCGTTATATCCGGGGAGCACTGTAGTTTCTTTTGCAGCTGAAGCATGGGAGAAATCTTGAGTTCTGATTTCACTTACTGCTATAGATTGACAGTGTTGTAATGGGGCGTGGGCATGATGCTTGCAGCGAGGAAGACCAAGAGCTGCAGCGACTGATGGAACGGAACTCCATGTCAGAAGCCAAGGCCAAGAAACGCATCAGTGCCCAGATGTGTCTGGAACGTAAATGTGAGCAGGCACATTTTGTTGTAGAGAACTCAGGCACAATACAGGACACGTCAACAGGTACACCCATGCACTGTTATTTCATACATTAAAGGTACTTCTTAACTTATGAATGAGATTAGTTTTGAACACCTTGTCGTAAGTTGAAAATGAAATGAGGTGGAATATACACCCTCCAAGTTAAGGGGGAATCAAATAAATAGTCTTTCTGTTGTCCCAATAACGGGCACTTTGTGCACACTATTCGAAAGGTAGTGTGAAATGAAATTTTAATGACTTTGATTTGAAGTTTTCTTAAGGAAATTTCGGTCATAACTTCGTTTGTTTGTAAGTGAGATGGTCGTAAGTCGGGGAGTGGCTGTACTTGCTTGTGGAGTGTAGTGCACTTTTTTAAATTTGATTTTACAGGAAGTTATGTTGGCAATTATTCAACTGATAATGACAGTTCCTGCAATTATGGAACCAGAAGTTTGTGTGCATTTGCAGAGGTGTGCTGTTTGATCCCATTCTGAGCTAGTACAGTACATTTGAAATCCTGACAGTCTAGTTCTACAAGATCAGTTGTAATAATGTCACAGTATACAAAGCCCGTTGGGCTATAATTGAGCAGAATACTGGTGTTTCAGGTATCGACTGTGTCTTCATAACTTCTGGTTTTCTGGTCAAGTCATATGGCCAATTGTCCAAGATAATTTAATATATTTATTGGTATTAAACCACCATATATAAGTTTTTTGCTTTACAAAATGAGCATAGCCATTTCTGATTTCTTTATCACCACAGTGGAACAACAAAATTAAAACTGTTAAGTCTTCTGGCATGTATACTGTGACCCACATGTCGAAAACCCCAGACAATGTGTGAACTGATTGTGGGAGGAATGCCTTCTGCCTGTGCTGAGTCACCCTCCTCTCTCCCCCTATCCTCCCACCACTGGCAGTCTCCTGCTCTATGAAAGACATAGTGGTGATGATAAATTTGTAGCACATACTAAAACAATCCAATGTTAACAGTCAGGCAGCTCAGTGTAACAGAAGGAGCCTCCCCAGGCTGTGAAAATGAAGATGGTGCTCCTACCCTTACAGTGGGTTTTAATTAGAGGTGGGACGAATCCTAAATTTGCTCGAATCCAAATCTGAATCCAAATCCTAAAAGGTTTCTCGAATCTTCTCGAATCCTTCATATAAAAATAATAATAATAAGATAAAACTAAAGGGAAAAAGACTTAGTTCTATACCATTTAGTATTTATTTTAAAATTAAAAGTTTTTATTTGAAGCAAAATTTAAAATCTGTGTTTAAGGAAAAAACACATTTAAGAATACAGTTTTCAAAAATATACCTATATTATTCATTAAGAAGATACAAATAAATGAAATAATAATAAATATTAATTATATTAATAATAATAATAATACAAATAATATTTGAGTAACAGTTCACATTTTTGACATTTGTGTAGAGGGAGGGGATTATTTCAAGAGTTAATACATCGTAGATAAACAGTAAACGCTAAACATGGAATACTAAATTCTTTCCAGAAAATGAAGAAAAATAAAAAAGTGTTTATTTAAGAGTTATTAAAAATTAAAAACACTAAACACTGAACTCTTTCAGGGCAATCTAAAAGAATCAGAAACCTTTAATAGAGATTTTTATTTAAGAACACTACCATTCGAAATCGGTCTGGGTCTAGCCTACTTCGTTTTTTATCAGCTATGATACCTGCTGTACTGAATAGTCTTTCTGATATTACTGTCGATGGTGGTGTGATTAAAAACTTTTTAGAGAGTTTCTTTAAATTTTGATATTTTTTGTTGTCCTTCCAGTATTTAAAGATGTCCACAGATGGTGGAAGCAGTGTTTCTGCTAAGTAAGCATTTATTTCTTCTTCAGGAGACAAACTATAACTTTGCTCAGTGCTGGTAGATGGTATCATCAATTGAGAATAGTAACTCCACATGCTATGAACTCCTTGTTGTTCAGTTGGCGATTTTTGAGTGGTATCTCTTTGACTTTGTTCTGATGACTGCAGATCAGTGTCATCTGCTTGCAAAATACTAATATCAGAAATTTCCATGGTCAGTGTTGATTTAGCTTGCTCAAGGTTTTCTTTGCTCAAAAATACACTTCCTTTGAATCGGGGATCCAGTATAGTACCAAGAGCATACAATTTTTCTGTTTCAACAGACTGATAGCGCCTTTTTAGAGATGTAAGCAAGTCATTTCGAAAACGCTGTATGGAACCTAAAGTTGATTTGAAGTTTTGTAGAGCATTAATGGTGCTATCCACTAAAGGAATTATTTCTGAGATTGTTACTTGACTGGAACTGGCCACAAATGTAGCTCTATCGAACACATCTAGGATTCGTATCACTTCTTCTATAGTTGTCCACTGTCGAGCACTAAGATTTACCTGAAAATTTAAGTCTGAAGCAGATAATAAAACAGCTTGCTTTTGTTCCATGATACGAGTGAGCAAGTGAAGCTGAGAATTCCATCTTGTCGGTTCGTCTTGTATCAAACGATGAGGTTTAAGACGTAATTTAACTTGAAAAGCTCGTAAGACTTTCATGGCTTTAGAAGAGTGCTTGAAATATCCCACAATACTCCGGCAGGCTGACATTATTTCCTTAAGTTCACTCTTGTTAAGTAGACCATCTTTGATAACTAATTGAAAAGTATGAGCCAGGCATGGCAAGTGGTCAAAGGTACTGCGTTTTAAAGCTGCAACCATATTCGGACCATTATCTCTCATGAAACAACTTTTTCTAAGAGATTCCATTCTTTCATAGTGTCGGTTATGAAAGTCTCTATTGAAGATGCTGTATGTGAAACTTCTGCAAAGGTGATACTCAAAGTTTTCATCTACGAAGTGAACTGTCAAACTGAGGTAATCGTCAGAAGATGTTGATGTCCACATGTCTGTTATGACTCCAATAAACTCGGTTTTTTCTAAAAGTTCTCAACTTTTATTTTTTCTTCTTCATACATCTCTGGAATTACCTTATGGGCAAAATGTTTCCTGCTTGGGATGATATATCTTGGCTGAAGGTGATTTATCAACTTTTTAAAACCTTTATCTTCCACTATGGACAATGGTTGGTTATCTTTGCAGATCATTTCGGCGAGTAATCTGGTAATTGATTTAGCTCTTTTGTCTCCAGGCTTAAAATGTTGCATTTTATCAACAAATTCTTTCAGAGTCGGTTGGTTAGACGATACTGCTTTGTGTTTTATTTGGGGGTGTTTTGAAAGGGCTTTGTTCTCCATAGGAAGAAGCTGCTGAACGTGGAGTAGAAGTTGAACTAACTGATGGAAGACTCCCAACAACAGCTGGATCATCTGGGTCATTATTGTCTTTGAATGGAGAGTCAACTCTGACAGTCAAAGAGCTTAAGGTTGAAGCTGGAGTCAGTAATGGGGATGGTGAACTTCTACCTTTCAGTTCTTGAAATTTGGATAAATGTTTGCCTTTCAAATGTTTCCACATTGCTGAAGTAGTATGTGACCCTTTTCCTCTGGATATTTTTGCAGAACACAAATTGCAATTCGTATAATTTTCATTATCCGAAATTTGGAAATAGTTCCAGGTATCAGAAGTTGCCATCTCATGGGTTGTAGGTTATAGGTGACATTGGTTGTAGGTTATAGGAAATAAGAAGTTATGCCAGAGGCACAAGATAAATCGCTCCCAAGTAAGCATAAATGCTGTGGTTAGCGATAGAAACCATGTAGGAATAATCAATAAAGCGTGAGAAACGCTAAGAGTGAGACAAAAATACAGTCCGGATAACGCCGAGCGTAGACTGATAGCGTGTACAAGTGAGACGCTGTGACAGTTGAGTAGAACTAGAAACGCTGAGCTATAGAGTGAGTAGCACTAAGTAATCTGTGGTCTTTTGGGTGATTACACGGCGTCGTGAGGTAATTATTTACCGACGTTTCGGGACAACGTGTCGGTCCCATCTTCACGGGTCAGGATTCTTCGTGGAATCTCGACCCGTGAAGATGGGACCGACACGTTGTCCCGAAACGTCCGTAAATAATTACCTCACGACGCCGTGTAATCACCCAAAAGACCACAGATTACATCAATATCGCGGCAGAAGCCTGAAATCAAGGTTAGCACTAAGTAGTTTAAGTTCCTCAAGATTCCGCTAGGTGGCAGAATTTCGCTAGGTTAGGATTCGAAAGACGAAAAAAGCGTAAAGATTCGAGTTTTCGAATCTCGAATATTATTCAAGATTCGCGGGATTCGAATATCCCATCCCTACTTATAAGTATTTGCTGATGTTTCCATTCCCATGGCCTTGATAGTACCAAGTGTGTAAGTCAATGCTACTCAAAGTGAAACATACACTCTACGTCTCAACCCAATGGACAATTCCACACAGTATTGTAAAATAACCCCATAATCAATAATTCATACAAAAATTTACACAGGCTATCAGCTATTCAACACAGTATGTAAACTGCACAGCATGGCAGTGTATCCGGCATGACAGCCACTGCAACACAGTTAAATAAATAAAAAAGTAAAAGTGAAGTGCATTTTTTGGTGTTTTATAAACAGTGAATTGTAATTGTAAAAGTACATATTCCAATACTGTGCATTTTGTTAATTATTGTATTATAAATTGTCAATTAATGCACGTATTGAACAACATACATTTCTGTTTATATTTTCCCTACTTATAATAATCCAAACAAATACACTGATTTGGCAATATATAGGCATAAATATATATCTCTTATTATTTTACAATATATTTACTCCAATGCAGTCGGCCCTATTCGAGCCATCATCAGGGAGAGTAGATTATAAGGGATCTTACAGGATAATGTACATATTGTTATGTGTCTATATAAACGATATAGCGGCACATTATACAGTTTTGTGTTATTAAATTAGATACCTTACATAAACGTATCTATAAATTAGATTATAGCATTTTATATAATTTAATAACCACTGAAAATTAGAAGCTTTCTTGATGCAGCTGTGCCGTGTATATGGAAGCAGCCTGCATACACGCCCAATGCACTCCCCCCCCCCTCTCCCAGACCGTCCTTTCTACCCCATTTTTCTGTCCACCCTTCCTGGGGTTTTTTTTTCGTGTCGCTCGCGTCTCTCTAGTCAGCGTCGAGTTTGGCAACGTCTGAATCTGTGGTCTGAATGTTGCTTTGCTGCTTTGTTATCGCTCTACATTACATTCGCAGTGCTTGGCAGTGCTGTGTGTTTGTGTTCAGTTCTGTGTTATTTGTTGCAGCATTGCCTCGTTTTGTTATGCGGAGCTTTGCGTGTAGCCATTGCATTTGTGTTCTGGGTTAAATTGTGGAATTGGTGGTATTGCGTTACGTGTGATGAGCTAATGACCAACATAAATGTAAGTATTTGTTTATTTTGTAATTATTGCTATAATAATCTCATTATATTTTAATGCATGTTTCACAACTGGTGCTGTGCACAGTGACCGCCTGGCTTCCACAACACACACACACACACACAGCTACAACGTATGCACTGCCGGCAGTGCTCAGTCAATTGTCAAACAATAGAGAAAATGTGCCTAATATCGTTCCCCTTCCTAAATTCGTCCTCTGCGATATTGACGCTGGTGACTAGTGAGCTCTGACGGTTGGACATGAAACTTATAGCACGTGATGTAAAAACAAGCTTTTGTTTCAGTTGAGTTGGTGGTGTGATAGGAAGTGGATTCTTTCTGCATCTGTTGTGTTTTAGAATATCAAAATATTTTCACGGCCTTTCTTCGTAACCTCGTTTCAAGTCGCTAGGTATGTTTCAAGAAGAAGCTTATGTCACATATGCATTCTAAATAACATGTAAGTTAGTTGGTAGCAAACGTAATTTTAAGTGCCGGTCACTCTTAAGACTTGCTAGGCCGCCATATTTGTTACTGATATTCCTAACATCGTCCCCTACATGTAGCCCTAATATCGTCTGGGGACGATACTGGGCGCAGCACTTCCACGAGTGTGTTTTATAGTGACTCTGAATTTTGCGTTGCAGATGGACCGGAGAAAGCGTAAAATGTGGGACAAAATGAAAATGGCGAATGCCATAAGGGCTGTTAGGAGTAAGGAAATGGAATTGAGCATCGAGGGTGTTTGAAGTACCGAGATCGACGCTCAAAGATAAAGTTAACAGCAAAGAAGCAGATATAGAGACATTAATCAATACCCGACTTGGTCGGAAACCAGTATTGCCCTATAACCTTGAAGAAGAACTAGTCAGTTACTGTCTGATGATATAGAGAAAATTGTTTGGCTCACAACAAGATATATGAAATGAATGGCCTTTGAACTTGCCATAAAAGATGGTCTTGCATATCCATTTTCAGTTCAACAAGGATACGCAGGCTGGAAGTGGCTGCGTAACTTTATGTGCCGACATCCTCAACTGAGTCTGCGCAAGCCCCAAGCTACTTCGGCAGCAAGAGTAAAGGGCTTCACGAAAAAGAACGTCGTAAAATTTTTCGACATTTTTGAGCCTTTGCTAGAGCTTATTAACTTTTCTCCCCATCTCTTATTTAACATAACGAAACTGGTCTCACTGTCGTTCAGCATAAAGTGTGCGGAAGTTATCTCTTCCAATGGTAAGCGACGGGTCTCTTCTTTATCTTCAGCAGAGAGGGGTTCACTTGCGACAATTGTTACGTGCATGAATGCTATCGGCATTATGTTCCTCCTCTTCTGGTGTCTCCTAGGAGCAACATGAAAGCCGAACTCCTAGATGGCGCTCCGCCAGGTTCAATAACAGCTTGTCACAAGGCTGGATGGATCCAGAAAGAGAGCTTTACGCAATGGTTCAAGCATTTTGTCTGTTATGTGAAGCCATCTAAGAAAGATCCCGTTATTCTGACACTGGATGGTCACTATTCTCATAAGAGGATATCGAAGTGATCGACTTTGCTAGGGAAAACGGGGTGATCATTGTTTGCCTTCCCCCGCATAGCACTCATAAATTGCAACCTATAGACGTTTCCTTCATGCAACCCCTGAAGACATACTATGCACAGGAAATAGAAATGTGGCTGAAACCCCACCCCAATCGAGTTGTTACACACTATCAAATTGCTGGCCTTGTTGGGAAAGCTTATCTGAAATCGGCCACTGCCGCCATTGCTACAAACGGGTTCCGGAAACAGGCTTGTTTCCCTGCAACCGTTACATATTGGATGAATATGACTTCCTAGAAGAAGCTCAGCTCAACATCACGAGTTGTTTGCTTGAAAACCCTGTGCCAGGTACCAGCTCTTCAGAAGAACCGCCCAACTCTAGCAGCACAAATCCACAGACAGTTACCAGCACAGTCACTCCATCTGCCTCACAAAACACTTCTGTTGTTGTTCTGCCCTCTGATATTAGTCCTGTTGAAGACATCTCTAGCAGAAAATATGAAGAACCAAAAAACCGTCACCATTCCCGGAAAGGATCTGCTGCTGTTTTGACAAGCTCACCTTACAAGAACAAACTGAAAGAAGACCTAAAGAGGAAAGACACTAGAAATTAGAGGAAATCTTACTCCAAAATACAGTCGCAGAAAAAGAAACAGTCTGGTCTTAGTGACGCAAATATGTCAATCGTTCGTGCTCAACACGAAATGAAGAGAGACTCTGAGTCATCATCCTCACACACTGAAGAATGTGAGGAGCACAATTTCATAGAAACTGATGAAGATTCAGATAATGACGCTGAATGCTTGTACTGTTCAGAGTTGTATTCTAGAGACAGATGCGGCAAAAAGTGGATCAAGTGCACGAAGTGCTACAAGTGTGCCATGAAGAGTGTTCAGGTACAGACGACTGGGAAACATTTGTATGCTCTTTCTGCCACACCGAGTAAATATTATGCCTAATCAACTTAACTGCAATGCTTTGCAAAATATTTTTGTACCAAGCACTCAGTAAAGTTCTTTTTTCTTTGATGCAATCATTCTTTCAATTTTTGACTCTCCAGGTATTTGCATACAATAACTTTAGAATGTGATGTTAAAACAACAGATTTTAATTCCACTGTGGCTTACTTAGGGCAAAATATCCCCTCCAAAGCTCACTATATTTTTATTTCAGTGTACTATGCTATATTTAAGCTTTTTTAAGGTAATTATCTGGGGGGAAGATAATAGGCACACGGTGTTCCTAATATCGCCAAGTGACACTTATTTTTCTTTCCTTAAAAAATTACCTTTCTTGAAGAACTGTAAGAAAATAGGTCTTGGAGGCTTAAGTACTTTAACCCCAAATTACGCCCATGCCATTCTCATCCATTTATGGTTAATCGCCTCTATGATATTTGAAATTTAAAAAATGGGGACGATATTCGGCATATTTCCTCTATACATTTATACATGAAACTGCAAGTCATTGTTGCTTTCGCACACAGCCGAGGAGGTATAAACATTAAGCGAACGCCCAAAATATTACGTTATAAGTACTTTGCCTATCTTGTTTTTCTTTTTGTAAGTTTTCAGCAATTCTATGGCCTTCTGTAACCTTGATCTGGTATCTCGAGAACTCTATAAAGCGTGAGACGAAAAGAAGACACGTACTGTGGTTAAATTTGTGTGTACACTTATGAATATTGCTGTTGTTGAAGGAGTAACAGTGCTTCGACAGCTTAATGAATGAAATGTCTGAACAAAAGCGAACTACGTTACTACGACAGCACCGACTGCTTGCTTTCCTTCACGTACCTGACTGTTTGCTGCGATAGGACAGCCAAGGAGCGAAAGTTAAGCCTCACGTGCCAATAACGTGCGTGAAAATAATGCAGAGCACGTTGTAAGGAAAGTGGATGGGCATTGCCTCTGTATATAAGGCACTGACACTTTGTTCCTTTACCAGTCAACCAGGGTCAGTGCCATATATCGCCTGCAATGGAACGTACAGTAAGTCCATTCATGTATAAAGGTTTTCAGGTTTTGACGAACGTAGCTGTTCAAATGTTAGTGGTTTATCGGAGCGGGGTGCGTGTTCCGACTATGTAGCCAAGTCTTATCTTGACGTTTCAGAAGAACGTGCTGCCTCCGTCTTCAGGTGACTGAATCTGGTCGACGTGGGGGCTCAAGTAAATGGAAGGAATGTGTAAACTGTATAGGAGAGTTGGGGGAAGTTTTGGCCAATCACAGCTATGGAAGGCCGGAAATCCCTGTGTCCTTCCTACACAAACGACAAGTTCTTTCTACCAATTTTCTGAGCATCCTACTCAGACAGATTCAATGAACCTGAAGGCGAGGCATAAAGTTTCTCCGAAACGTCGAAAACATGGCGAGCTAAATAAAAAAGGCCCTCGTTTAAACATATAGTTGCTCGCCATGTTTGTGTACAGTGCGTGGCTGTTGCACGTCTTGTTTAACAGACGTTACCTGTATTAGATGTAGCACTATGAAGTGCAGTTATACGGGCGTGGCACATCGTCTGTCGCGTTACGGCAAAACATGCGCTGAGAGGTTGGCGAACAGGGTGCAAAGGAAGGTATTTTGGTCTAAGAAGAACGAAGTAACAGGAGACTGGATAAAATTACGTAATAAAGAGCGTCATGATTTGTATTCCTAAATAAATATTACTCGGGTGACAAAATCAAGGGTGATGAGATGGGCAGGGCATGTGGCACGTATGGGGGAGTTGGTAAATATTAATAGGGTTCTGGTACGGAAATGTGTGGGAAAGAAAACACATTGAAGACCTAGTTGTAGATGGGAAACAATATTAAAATTAATCTTAAAGAATATAATATCCGATATCAAGAGAATCTTAAAGAAATTCATGGACTGGATTAATGTGGCACAGGATAGGGAGAAGTGGACAGGCTGTTGTGAACACGATAATGAAATTCCGCGTTCCATAAAATGCGAGGGATTTCTTGATTATCTGAGAAACTATCAGCTTATTTCTTGATTATCTAAGAAACTATCAGCTTGTCAATAAGGACTGTGCTTTATGTAGTTAGTTTTTTTTAGAATAATCCTGTTATGTTGCTTGGTAGCGGAAAGGATCGTATTGCTAGAGAGTTAGTACTAAAGGACAGGTTTGTTTTGACACAGTTTTGTGCTGAAATATGGTGGAGATCGTATGAACTGCTTCACAGGAACCTTCACGAAGATCAGTGGGCAGCAGGAAGCTGTGTGCTGTAGAAGAGAGTGAGTGGAAAGGTACTGGATATTCTTCACGTCTGAAGTTTCTGACAGGGCTCTGAATACATCAGTTTTTAGGGGCGGTCGCGTAGTCGCAAAAAGCGTCTGTTACTTTCTTCATGTCTGTCCGCATGTATCAGCGCGGCTTCCACTGGACGGACTTCATGGGCGTTCATGAAAATCTGTAGGGAAAATCCAAAATTTTTCAAAACTGGACAACTCGTCACATGAGGACCAAAGCATGTATTATTGTTGCTGGCGATATTAAATCGCCATAACAACGGTCTCTTCGAATGAAATGTTATCAGGTTGTTAGAGTAGTACAGGAGGAATAACCATTATGCGAACGCGTCACATTTTTAAGTTATACGTATATTGCATGTATAATTCTATCTGAAGTTACACAGAGATCTTTAATTGACTTGTATCTAATCATGTCTCAAAATGAGCTGTAAAATACACCAGTTATCTTTCTTTTTAAAGGGCGATTCCAACCTTAAATTATTATTCACATCTCAATATGGCGAATTCCTAAAGTGACACACTGTGTCATGTTGGTTACCAGTGTCTCGTGTTAGGAAATCATTACCACTCAGCCTTATGAACCGTTCTGTTGCAGTAAGCAGTTTTACTGGCAACAATGCATTCTCTTTAACAAGGCAGGCGATGTATGTATAACGTAATATTAATGCGCGTCCGCGTAACCATTGTTGCCGTGGAAAAGCAATAAGTATAACATATTGTGAGGGGTGTCTGTAGCCTTAGTTATCTAGCACGTAAAGCACACGCGCCGTATTATATTGTCATCTGTGGCCTGTCTGGCTCTGCCATATTTTTCCACTTTATCTCATAAACCACGATTTCGGGAAAAAAGTTATTGAACATAATATGTGTGTTTTGATTTTCTCTACAACTTTTGTCTGAAACCTTTCTCATTCTAAGAAGAAGTAGGCGATATATTATCGTGAATGTACATAGGTTTTCATATAATGTGCCCGTCATTCATATATTAATTCAAATCTGTGTTCTCGGCTGATTTTCGAAAAATTATCAAACATCAAATTGCATAAAAATGCGTCCAATAGGAGCCGAATTTTTCCATGCGGACGTACAGACAGAAAGACGGACGGAAGGGCGGACATGACGAAGCTAATAGTCGCTTTTCGCTATTTTGCGAGCGCGCCTAGAAACATTGCTTACGTTCTGTTTCAATGTCACGTGACACAAAGTGGGGGTAAGGTAGCTAGGAGTGTGGCTGAGGAAGGCCACTGTGTGTGCTCTATATGCAGGGAAAATGTAAAACTGTAGGTTATATTTTGACGATGCTATCACATATTAGGTCACTATTGGTGTTAACCTGTTTTGTACTGAGAAATCTAGGCTCCTTGAAATGTGTTGATAAGCGTCTCAGCATGAAACATGACGCCTTGCTTAATGCGTAATGTTAAAAAGTGTCTTATATTCGGGGGTCTTCCAAATAGTACTGACATACAATGCACAGTCACAAGGTTGCTCTCAGGCAAACTACTAACACTTTTAAAGACTGGACCAACCGACGTAAGAACTAACCAATAACGGACACTTGGACTCGGCTCATGTCGCCGTCCTTTGATTCCGTTTAACCACACCTGCGTGCAGAACACATCGCTAGAACTGTGATACGGAGACCTTTGACTGGACTGTGCTTACGCTAACGGTTGACCCGTCTTTGCTGAGCGGCCTTGAAGGTTTCACACAAAGGTATATTTGCTTTGTTCGGTGTTATAATATTTAGCTTTTCCCGGAAAAATATCCACAACGCGCATGTTCAATGCCATCGTTAATCCAAGGCAGGTGCGCACCCAGAATTTTTGCTTGAAGAGGGGTGGGGTGGCTGACCCTGAGGCTGTATATAATTTATGTTTGATTTTGAAAATTATGTTTTAAAGATCATGTTGTAAGTAGAACATAACACTGTCTGCAACTTCATTTATATACATACAAATATAACTACATGTTCCATGACTCAATCACAGTGTCCTATCTTCTTGATTTTTTGATTTTATTAATTTATTTTCCAAAATTCTAATGTACTAGTAATCAGCTGATTTCAGTGGCTGATTTCGGCTGAAGGGGAAATCACGTAAAACTTTTGATATCATAATATCTAAAAAATCTGTGCTTTTTAAATTTCGGTTTTGGGGGTTTCCCCCCTTGGGTGCGCCTCTGATTCAAGGTCCCTTTAAGAGCGCTCTGCCTTATATAATAGTGAGCAATTGACTCAGTCACATCCTGTTTGCCGTGGCAAAGACTGTTGCTGAGTTGTGTGCTCTCTGTGAGGTGCGCGCTCATACACCCTAGTGTACATGGTAGCCATAGTTCGAGGTTTGTGCGTTTACTGTGAGGTAACGAATGAGGCTGAAGAAAGACATGACCATGGATCGTATGATGCAACATATCACAACCAGATGACAGCAATGCAACATATGAATTTAACGTTTAGGTTGGTGCAGGAAGAAATAAATACCGAAAAAGGGGCCGTGGAATAGCGCGTAAACGTTGTCATGGCCCGTAATGTGACAGGTACGTGGATAGCTGAGCATAGTAATGGACGAACGGAAGGGTTAGCTGTGGAAATTGTAGTGAGAGACAAGAACTGCTAAAATGTTTGCACTGAAACGTGAAAGGGCTTTATACTGCAGAGCATATGAATAACTCACCAATAACTACACAACGAACTTTAATATTTTTTTCACCGTGCATCTCGAATATATAAAAAAAAAGAACCAACTAGATGCACAATCACTATTAAAAACTTTAATAGTAGTATTACATTAAACCCGACATGTTTCGGTCAGGTACCTGACCATCTTCAGGGGTACACTACATTAAAATGCTATGTCCATATGTAAAACACACTTGAAATGTGAGCATAAACGGTGTTCTATAAAATATTATACAGGACTAGACCTTATATGCTTTTTTTATTAATTTAGTTTTTAATAGTGATAGTGCATCTAGTGGGTTCTTTTTTTGATATACACAACGAACGTTTTATTTAGGAGCTCCACAATGCTAGACCTAGCTGCGGTTGTCTAGGCTCGCCTCAGAAGAGACACGCAGCAATACACTTCTTTCAAAAACATTTAATCCTTTTGAAGTGTAATCATAGCTTGTCACGATTGACGTTTTTGAAAGAGACAGAAAACTCATGGCGGTGCGAGGGCAGGGGTTCCCCTGTTGCATTCCTGCAATTCATCCCCGCACCAACAATTTTGTTACTAATCTACAGCCCCTGATTCCTCTTCACAGCTCTTGGTGTCTGCTGTTTTCGTCGTCATGTTGGCTATCGGTCGCTGTCAGCAGCAATATTTCTATCCGTTTGGAGCTTCCCTGTCTGACCGCCAACAGCAGCAGCAGCAGCTGTACCAGTCGCTAAACCCTGCCAGTTACAACTACTTGCAGGCCTCTCCGCAAGAGGCAGCACCTCACGAACCAGCGTCGAACGTCAATCAAAAGTAAGAAGAGTTGTGGGCTGTCAGTAGCTGGCAATGTAGGAAAACGAGTGATAATGAAGTGGCTAACGTCTGTTGTTTACTTTGTGCACCACCAGGTTTAACATTCACAAACTCTACGTTCTGCCCACACAGTGTATTTATGTGTTTTTATGGATCTCAGAACAAACAGCAATTATTTCACTATACAGCATTAACTGACTGGTTTTTATAACCGAGACGGGATATGTTTACTGCACGGTACGAACTGAATATGTTTGTATAATTCAGGTTGCGGTTAGCCTTCAAATGGTTGATTAAAGTGCGTCCTCGCCATTTGCCCAGGGAAACAGGAAAACAAAAGAACTCACAACAGGCGGTATTTGGGCCGACGTTTCAAGCCGGGTCTTTCCGAACAGAGCTGCTCGTCACTGGACTGTGACATTCAGAGAGGAATGGCTGAATTTGTGGCAAGTAACGGGACAGTTATTTGTTATCCCAGAACGTATACAGATTTTCTGTCTATACCGAAATTAATGTTGCCGCACATTTGTGCGACTGAAAATCCCCGGTCTTTGTTAGGCCCTTATCGAACTTCACAGAAATGTTTCTCTTTACGTTACTTGTTCCGTACATTATTTTTGATTAAAATAAATCTTACTCCAACAAATGTACACTGTTTATGTTATTCAACGCAATTAAAAAATTGTGTTGAATAACAAACAGTGTACATTTGTCGGAGTAAGATTTATTTTAAATATTTCTCTATAGCGAGTGACTAGAACATGCTACGTAGCGTCCATAGTGCGCTGTTTGGAAATGATAAGTGTACGATAGTTCCGCCAGATGGCAGCTGTTGTTAAGAAGCAGAGAAAGGGTAAAGAGATGGGCACTATAGCGTCGTGCTTTGCACATGACATCTAACAAGAAATCTCTTAAGAATTCTTCACATTCATGGCGTGAATATTCAAAGCAGTTATGATTGTCTGTTGTCTCTGTACGTCTGTAAAGTGTTTGACGGATCCATTTAAGCGTTACTCTAAGAAGTCATAGCTACAGACGCTGTCATGTACTTCGCGAATGTTGCGTTAATTACTTCATAAGAAGGGGCCATAGCCGATTTCATTTATGTTCGTCACTGTAAACTTTATATGTAGTCTGTCTCAAAAGTCGGTTTTCCGAGATTACGCTCCCGTTCAGTGTTTTTGTAAAGCGACTTTTAGTACATGCTATGTGATTGTTACACACAGAAACAGCCGGAGTCCTTGTTTAATGAACCGCTATACTGTAAATGTATTTGACTGAATAGAGATATATGTCGAAGCATTCTTAACCTCGCGCTAGATCAAAGTGAATAGACAGCTACAAGCTCCGGCTATTTTACCCATAACGTAAAGGCTCTGAAACATACTGGAAAGTGACCCCAAAACCGGTCTCGACAGTGCGGCGAGGAAAAGAACGCCCCTTCAACTGGGATTCGAACTCCGGTCATCCAAACGATTGACAGAGGATTTAGCCAGTGGGCCTGCAGTGCATTTTGGGTCAATGTTCCACGTAAAACAAAGATTGACACAATTATATTTAAAGACCCAGTTCGTACCGCACAGTAAACACTCCGTCTAGGTTATAAAAACCAGTCAGTTAATGCTGTACAGTGAAATAATCGCTGTTTGTTCTGAGATCCACACAAAACACATAAATACACTGAGTGGGCAGAACGTAGAATCTGTGAATGATATATCTGGCACTGGTCTTCAAGCATTCAGCTTCCTAATCAGACACTGCAGCTGCTCTACCGCACAATCTTGCAAACACTTGCAAGCGGCACTTTAAGGGGAACGCGCGGGTTAACGACCTGTTAATGCACTGACGCTAAAGTTTCCATATAAAAAACTGCGACGGTATGAACTGAGGAAAATGGAAGTGAATAGATGGCTCAGCCTACCGCACTGTTCAGCTTAGTATGTAACTAAAATTCATCCACAAGAAAATAAATACTACAATTCCGTCAAAAAAACATAAAAATTAATTAATTATATTTTAAGAATAAGCTCTGGTGTGTGTTACAAAGGTGAGAGTATTAAACTGCGGCCTTACGATAGATTTAAGAACACACGAGTGTTCTGAGAGTGAGGATTCGAACCTCTACCAACAACGTACCATTGGCGATACTGATGGTGTAGGGGTGAAGAATCAAGCTCGTTAGAAAAGAAGCAATGCTCAGTTACCCCAAAGTATATTACATCCGTTCCAAAAACGTCCACAGTGACTGAAGCTGTGAATGTACTGCCAAAAGAGTAAATGTTTTTGAAACAGGTATAACGCTGCCTGGCCGTTCCAAAGTGAGCCTAGCAGCGACTGCGTTATGCCGACTGCAGCTGTGTACAGTGTTAGGGAGTTACACTAGCAAGTAATGTGGTCGCTACTGCAGCTATGTACAGTGTTAGGGAGCTTAGCTAGCAAGTAATGTGGTCATTACTGCAGCTATGTACAGTGTTAGGGAGCTTAGCTAGAAAGTAATGTGGTTACTACTGCAGCTATGTACAGTGTTAGGGAGCTTAGCTAGCAAGTAATGTGGTCACTACTGCAGCTGTGTACAGTGTTACAGGACCTCAGCCAGCAAGTGATGTGGTCACTACTGCAGCTATGTACAGTGTTAGAGAGCTCAGCTAGCAAGTAATGTGTTCACTACTGCAGCTATATACAGTGATAGGGAGCTCAGCTAGCAAGTAATATGATCACTACTGCAGCTATGTATACTGTTAGGGAGCTTAGCTAGCAAGTGATGTCACTACTGCAGCTATGTACAGTGTTAGGGAGCTTAGCTAACAAGTAATATGGTCACTACTGTAGCAATGTACAGTGTTAGGGAGTTTAGCTAGCAAGTAATGTGGTCACTACTGCTGCTATGTACATTGTTAGGGAGCTTAGCTAGCAAGTAATGTGTTCACTACTGCAGCTATGTACAGTGATAGGGAGCTCAGCTAGCAAGTAATATGATCACTACTGCAGCTATGTACAGTGTTAGGGAGCTTAGCTAGCAAGTGATGTCACTACTGCAGCTATGTACAGTGTTAGGGAGCTTAGCTAGCAAGTAATGTGGTCACTACTGTAGCAATGTACAGTGTTAGGGAGTTTAGCTAGCAAGTAATGTGGTCACTACTGCAGCTGTGTACAGTGTTAGGGAGCTTAGCTAGCTAGTAATGTGGTCACTACTGTAGCAATGTACAGTGTTAGGGAGTTTAGCTAGCAAGTAATGTGGTCACTACTGCAGCTATGTACACTGTTAGGGAGATCAGTTTGCAAGTAATGTGGTCACTACTGCAGCTATGTACAGTGTTAGGGAGCTCAGCTAGCAAGTAATGTGGTCACTACTGCAACTATGTACAGTGTTAGGGAGCTTAGCTAGAAAGTAATGTGGTTACTACTGCAGCTATGTACAGTGTTAGGGAGCTTAGCTAGCAAGTAATGTGGTCACTACTGTAGCAATGTACAGTGTTAGGGAGTTTAGCTAGCAAGTAATGTGGTGACTACTGCAGCTATGTACAGTGTTAGGGAGCTTAGCTAGCAAGTAATGTGTTCACTACTGCAGCTATGTACAGTGATAGGGAGCTCAGCTAGCAAGTAATATGATCATTACTGCAGCTATGTACAGTGTTAGGGAGCTTAGCTAGTAAGTGATGTAACTACTGCAGCTATGTACAGTGTTAGGGAGCTTAGCTAGCAAGTAATGTGGTCACTACTGTAGCAATGACCAGTGTTAGGGAGTTTAGCTAGCAAGTAATGTGGTCACTACTGCAGCTATGTACAGTGTTAGAGAGTTAGCTAGCAAGTAATGTGGTCACTACTGTAGCAATGTACAGTGTTAGGGAGTTTAGCTAGCAAGTAATGTGGTCACTACTGCAGCTATGTACACTGTTAGGGAGCTCAGCTTGGAAGTGATGTGGTCACTACTGCAGCTACTACAGTGTTAGGGAGCTCAGCTAGCAAGTAATGTGGTCACTACTGCAGCTATGTACACTGTTAGGGAGCTCAGCTTCCAAGTGATGTGGTCACTACTGCAGCTACGTACAGTGTTAGGGAGCTCAGCTAGCAAGTAATGTGGTCACTACTGCAGCTATGTACAATGTTATGGAGCTTAGCTAGCAAGTGATGTGGTCACTACTGCAGCTATGTACAGTGTTAGTGAGCTTAGCTAGCAACTGATGTGGTATCTACTAGAGCTATGTACAGTGTTAGGGAGCTTAGCTAGCAAGTAATATGGTCACTACTGCAGCTACATACAATGTTAGGGAGCTTAGCTAGCAAGTAATGTGGTCACTACTGCAGCTATGTACAGTGTTAGGGAGCTTAGCTAGCAAGTGATGTGGTCACTACTGCAGCTATATACAGTGATAGGGAGCTTTGCTAGCAAGTGATGTGGTCACTACTGTAGCTATGTACAGTGTTAGTGAGCTTAGCTAGCAAGTGATGTGGTCACTACTGCAGCTGTGTACAGTGTTACAGGACCTCAGCCAGCAAGTGATGTGGTCACTACTGCAGCTATGTACAGTGTTAGGGAGCTCAGCTAGCAATTGATGTCACTAAAATGTCTGAACTTCGCTTTAGAGCCTGAGCAGAATAAATGTGGCATGCAGGAAACAGGAATGTGTGAGAGAGCTAATAGCGATCTTGGAATTATAACAACACAAACAGTATTCACAAATACAGATGTCATGAAAAGTGATGGTCACAGTGTCTGTAGACATGACGCTGTGCCAACAGGGGTGTTGCTATTTGCAGACAGAGAGGAGTGGATCCACCGTGTGTGCCACAGTTTGTAAGCAGGATGTCACCACTTCACACTTTCACGAACCATTTCCTTAAGGCCAATTTTAATACTTATTATATCCCATCTACATCTTGATCAACCAAATGACGTCTTTCCTTACGCTGCTCTATGAAGTTAGTTAACAGTAAGTATCAACACCTGCAGCAGTATAATGTTACCTATTAAGGCTTAAAGCTCAATTTTTAATATTCGTAGCAACCATGCTATCAAAATTTCGACTTTTGCATACAGATTTTAATGTATATTTCTTGTGATTCTCAGAATAAGAAATGATCCGTTTCATAATGTGTATTATTTGTCTGAGCTTTGTAATGACGACAGGATGTTTTTGTGGCACACGAATTGAAATTTTAATATTATTTAAATAAATTTCATGTTCAGTGTTTCAGTAAAGAACAAGTCCCGAAATGTGTCAAGTAAACTGATGTAACACTCACTTTACTTGTACCTGATTAGACGTCTAGATGCCGGAACGTTGGTGCAAGTTTTGGAAAGAAGTTAACTTTTTAACACTACTGAATTGTCTATGCCTTCCTTCATGGAACTGATTCTACTTTCGCACATATTTTTTCAAGGTATACACTCCAAATAAAAGTTAAGCCGACGGGAAACAGAAAGCTAAAATATGAGAAGTATTTTGTGCTCTCAAATGTCCCTCTCGTCCTTCCACAAGCTCATCCAAGCAGGTTAGTAATCCCAAAGTACTATTTCAATTTGCACGATCGTAAGAAGTTGTCGGAATATTTGCAACTCAGAAGTAGTGGGTAGGGTTCAACCTAATTTCTGAATGTGGTGATTCAGGATTTTAAGCAGGTTCCAATCCGTACCTAATTAAGTAGTATGGTGATGCAGGATTTGTAAGTACTCTTCAATCCGTACCTTATTTAGGAGTATGGTGATAGGAGGATTTGTAAGTAGGCTTCAATCCGTACCTAACTTAGGAGTATGGTGATGCACAGTCTGCCAGTAAGGTTCATTCCGCACCCAAATTGTGAATTTTGTGAAGATGTTCACCTGCTGCTGCTGTGTCCTACTCCTGATACAGGACGGAGTTTACCTTTATCTTTACCCACGGTATTCTATGCGAATGCGGAAGTATATGAGTAATCCTAACAGCTATAGAAGGTAATTACTGAAACCATTAAAACTAGGTGAAAATACGATACTTTTCTATCGAATGCTTCCCGATTTGCGAAGGAGCTTCGCCTGCCTGTCCTTTTGATAAAGAGTATTATTAAGGTGCAAATGAATATGTAGCATTGGTGGAATGATATTGACAGGGAAAAAACCAAAGCACTTGGAGTAAAACCTGTCCCAGTGCCACCGTGTCCACCAGAAAACGAACATGGACTTTCGCGCTGACAGACCGGTGATAACCGCTCGAGCTATGGCTCATGCTGAAAGCTAAGATTAGCCTAAATTGTAAAGATTCAGTCCGTACCGTGCAGTAAATACTCCGTCTCCGTTATAAAAACTAATCATATAAACAATATCCTTTGTGTGAGTTACCGTGTCGCCCTTCTGATGTGAGTGATTGGCCGAGGGATTGTGTGAGGTTCACAGTGAGGCCGAAGAAAGAGTTAAGTGTCGAGCACATTGTACAAAGACGGATTTTGTTATTTGTCAGTTAGCAGCTGAAACTGGGGAAAGTGTTAAGCATCCAGTACGTAATACAACATCTAGAAACCAGACGACAGCACTGCAATACATGAAAATAACGCTTCGTTTGCTCTATGAATAAAGAAACGACAGGCGAAAGATGCCGTGGAGTAGCGCATGAAACTTATGGCTGCTTGTCATGTGACAGGCAAGTGCTTAGTACTCTTGTATTTCTGAAACGAACAACATGACCCAAAATTATCAAAATTGCGGTACATTTGCACTGCAGAGGGACGTGACGTCCGCGGGTTGGTCGATGAAGGTCATGATTTAAATAGGAGCGAGCGCGGTATTTATATTGAAGGGTTAAATTAATTTTATATTCTATCGCAAAATTCCCGTTTGAATCTCAGTGGTAAATCCGACGATTGTCATCGCTCAGACACTGAGAGCCTCTTTTAGGTGAAAGTATGTACATGTGGAGATATTCTGGCAATTAAGGCCGTCAGGTACTCAAAATGACTTGGCCGATCAGTCATATACCGCGCGAGATTTGGGGTTTACAGCGTTGTCGATGAATATTCAAATCGTGTCCTTTATTGGTTCGTGTTGACTGGTCACTTATTACCGACGTTTCGGAAGTTGTGCTGCTGTCTTGAGAGTCAAGCAGACTGCTTGACCCTGAACGTCGTTGTTTTACATTCGACACGTCGAAGTTTTCCAGAAGACATGAATCTTGTACTGTAAACAGATGTTTTATATTATAAATTATTTTGAGTAGAGGATGCCAAGTAATATGTCAGCGTGTGTTGCATTGTCACAGTAATATTACAGCGTGTGTTGCATTGTCACAGTAATATTACAGCGTGTGTTGCATTGTCACAGTAATATTACAGCGTGTGTTGCATTGTTACAGTAATATTACAGCGTGGGTTGCATTGTCACAGTAATATGTCAGCATGTGTTGCAATGTCACAGTAATATGACAGCATGTGTTGCATTGTCACAGTAATATTGCAGCGTGTGTTGCATTGTCACAGTAATATGTCAGCGTGTGTTGCATTGTCACAGTAATATGTCAGCATGTGTTGCATTGTCGCAGTAATATGTCAGCGTGTGTTCCATTGTCACAGTAATATTGCAGCGTGTGTTGCATTGTCACAGTTATATGTCAGCGTGTGTTGCATTGTCACAGTAATATGTCAGCATGTGTTGCATTGTCACAGTAATATGACAGCATGTGTTGCATTGTCACAGTAATATTGTACCGTGTGTTGCATTGTTACAGTAATATTGCAGCGTGTGTTGCATTGTCACAGTAATATGTCAGCGTGTGTTGCATTGTCACAGTAATATGTCAGCATGTGTTGCATTGTCGCAGTAATATGTCAGCGTCTATTCCATTGCCACAGTAATATTGCAGCGTGTGTTGCATTGTCACAGTTTAAGTCAGCGTGTGTTGCATTGTCACAGTAATATGTCAGCATGTGTTGCATTGTCACAGTAATATGTCAGCATGTGTTGCATTGTCACAGTAACATTACAGCGTGTGTTGCATTGTCACAGTAATATAACAGCATGTGTTGCATTGTCACAGTAATATTGCAGTGTGTGTTGCATTGCCACAGTAATATTGCAGCGTGTGTTGCATTGTCACAGTAATATTACAGCGTGTGTTGCATTGTCACAGTAATATGACAGCATGTGTTGCATTGTCACAGTAACATTGCAGCGTGTGTTGCATTGTCACAGTAATATTGCAGCGTGTGTTGCATTGTCACAGTAATATTGCAGCATGTGTTGCATTGTCACAGTATTATGTCAGCGTGTGTTGCATTGTCACAGTAATATTACAGCGTGTGTTGCATTGTCACAGTAATACGACAGCATGTGTTGCATTGTCACAGTAATATTACAGCGTGTGTTGCATTGTCACAGTAATATGTCAGCATGTGTTGCATTGTTACAGTAATATGACAACATGTGTTGCATTGTCACAGTAATATGACAGCGTGTGTTGCATTGTCACAGTAATATGTCAGCGTGTGTTGCATTGTCACAGTAATATTACAGCGTGTGTTGCATTGTCACAGTAATATTACAGCGTGTGTTGCATTGTCACAGTAATATGTCAGCATGTGTTACATTGTCACAGTAATATGTCAGCATGTGTTGCATTGTCACAGTAATATGACAGCATGTGTTGCATTGTCACAGTAATATTACAGCTTGTGTTGCATTGTCACAGTAATATTACAGCATGTGTTGCACTGTCACAGTAATATGTCAGCATGTGTTGCATTGTCACACTAATATGTCAGCATGTGTTGCATTGTCACAGTAATATTACAGCGTGTGTTGCATTGTCACAGTAATATGACAGCTTGTGTTGCATTGTCACAGTAATATGTCAGCATGTGTTGCATTGTCACAGTAATATTTTAGCATGTGATGCATTGTCACAGTAATATGACAGCATGTGTTGCATTGTTACAGTAATATGTCAGCATATGTTGCATTGTCACAGTAATATGTCAGCATATGATTCATTGTCACAGTAATATGTCAGCATGTGTAGCATTGTCACAGTAATATTGCAGCGTGTGTTGCATTGTCACAGTAATATTACAGCGTGTGTTGCATTGTCACAGTAATATGTCAGCATGTGTTGCATTGTTACAGTAATATTTCAGCATGTGTTGTATTGTCACAGTAATATTACAGCGTGTGTTGCATTGTCACAGTAATATGTCAGCATGTGTAGCATTGCCACAGTAATATTGCAGCGTGTGTTGCATTGTCACAGTAATATTACAGCGTGTGTTGCATTGTCACAGTAATATGTCAGCATGTGTTGCATTGTTACAGTAATATTTCAGCATGTGTTGTATTGTTATAGTAATATGTCAGCATGTGTTGCTTTGTCACAGTAATATGTCAGCATGTGTTGCATTTTACAGTAATATGTCATCATGTTGTTGCATTGTCACAGTAATATGTCAGCATGTGTTGCATTATCACAGTAATATATCAGCATGTGTTGCATTTTTACAGTAATATGTCAGCATGTCGTTGCATTGTTACAGTAATATGTCAGCATGTGTTGCATTGTTTTAGTAATATGTTACCATGTTGTTGGATTGTCACAGTAATATGTCAGCATGTGTTGCATTGTTACTGTAATATGTCAGTATGTCGTTGCATTGTTACAGTAATGCGTCAGCATGTGTTGCATTGTTACAGTAATATGTCACCATGTTGTTGCATTGTTACAGTTCTTTCACCGTGTCCCAGCCACCGGTTCAGTCAACTTCAGTCTCTGTACTGCCCTATCAGCAGCTGACCAGCTCTGCCACAGACAGCGCTGCACAGACCACACACGCGGCTTTTGGCACGAGCAGAACTGCACCGGCTGCTGGCCTGCTAGGCGTCGCTTTCTCACCGGCTGCTGACGTGTCTCAGTTTAGGTTCAGCGGTAGCTTCGCGAACTACTCTTACTGATGCAGCTCAAGATAGTGATCACGTAGGCACTGATAAGTGTACAAACGAAAGGCGACTTCACGTACAAAATAGACTATATGACGTCTCTAATGTCACGAATGAGGACTGGGAGGAAGTGAAGTTCGAAAGGGACGGACAGTCCTTCAGATCGGTACAAACGTTAATAGACAAGAGCCTGAAGGCGATGCGTGTCTAGCACTTTAGCACTACATACAGTATTAACAAGGGAACATGCATACATATCATTCGGTGCAAGATATTAGTCTTCCAGTTTGCTATCCAAAAATATAAAGATTAAGATATACAGACATATAGCTTTGCCTGTTCTTTTGTATGGGAGTGAAACTTGGCCTCTTACATTGAGGGAGGAACATAGGCTGAGGGTGTTCAAGAGTAGGGTGCTGAGGGGGATATTTGGGCCTAAGAGGGACGAGGTGACAAGGCAGTGGAGAAGACTACATAACAAGGAACTTTATGATCTGTATTCTTCACCAAATATTATTTGGGTGAGCAAATCAAAAATAATTAGATGAGTGGGGCATGTAGCACTATGGGGGACAGGAGAGGTTCGTACAGAGTTTTGATGTGGACATCTGAAGGGAAGACCTAGGCGTAGATGGGAGGATAATATTAAATGGATCTTCAAGAAGTGGGATGAGGAGGCAGGGACTGGATTGATCTGCTCAGGAAAGGGACAGGTTGTGAGTACGGTAATGAACCTTCGGGCTCCATAAAACGCGGGGAATTTCCTGACTAGCTGAGTAACTGTTAGCGTCTGAGGAAGGACTCTGCTCCATGGAGGTATGTATATATGTATATATATACATAACATATATATATACCATATATATATTGCATCAATACAACAGAATACAGATCATTAGAGGATGAGAGGATTTTCTTATTTAACCCACAGCAGTGCCTTCCTGTCTAGCTCTATTCCTTCAGTCAGCATTGAGCTGTCCAGTCAGCAGTGTTGTGTCATATCACAGCAATAACGCAGCATTTATACTGTGTCACGTTGCTACAAACACCGACCTTGTTCTCGCTAGGAAGCCATGAAATGGCCCAAGAGGTTATTTCGCCGGTCTTTTACTGCGGGGGTCTCTGATCGACCCCAAGTCACATTATGTCGGAATTTTGGTGCAGAAATTGAATCTGACAAGGGACCGGGTCGAGTGAATTTTTTCCAGTTTTGTGGCGGTGTAGTGAACGCGCCTCAGCTTCACTTTGTACCTACATTTCCTACTTTCTTGTGTTTGTGGCGTCAGTAGCTATTGAGTCAGTATATAAACAGTAAGGCGTTGTTATTATAACTTTATTTCTTCTCACTTTTCTGTTATACTGTTCGTATAATTTTTAAATATAGGCTATATTGAAGTGATTAAAAATATTTGTGAGTGTTAAATAAAAATAAATTTTTAATGAATATTAGTACTATATTGCTATTATAATTGAGAAATCTTTGGTCAGTGTGGCCTGTTTTACGCGGCGCTGCATGTTGGATGCTGTTGGAGATGCTTTATTGCAAGTTAAATGTTTTAAACTATTGTACAGGGTGACTGGAAGCAGATTAGTTATCGACAGAACTTTTGGCACTCTTGTCACGTGTTCATATGTCCTTACTGTATTGCTTTATGTGGTAATTTGATACAAACTTACTTCTGAATTTCATTGTCATGTTCCACTTCCATATATCATCATGCTTATCATGTTTATTGATGATGATGAAAGTCTAAAGATGATTTACATATTGTATCTTAAAACTACTTACTTTTGTATTTATAGATTTGTAACATTTCTTCTCTTGGAGTAATCCTGTTGCAAATAAAGTAATCGTTAGTTTCTGATACAAACACCCCTGAACAATAACATTTCAGAACTTTGCCTGTAAAGCGCTGTATCCTGAGACACCTTCTGTTTCTCAGTGACTCCAATCAGTGGCGGACTGGGTCTAAAAATATTGGTTGCCAGGAGACAAAGGGGGCCCACCCACAACTATAAGGCTATAATTTAATTTTTATAAAAAATAAGTAAAATTTTCAAAAAATACATAAGTGGAAAAGAGGTACAATTAAAATTTTTGCGAAATAAATGTATATTTTTTAGTAATTACAGTGTACATATATTGTATATATTATGGCAGTATACAGTAGATACTAAATGTAAATATAGATTGTTATAATTGAATTTTTAAATTATTTTTTTAATTTTAAATAAATTGTGGATTTTATTAAAATTTTTTTATTAAAATAGTAATATAACGTAAATTTTAGTTGCAGACAGTAATAATATTGGAACTTCTATTATATTTTCAAGCTACTAAAAGGTCATTAATATTTTAACATATTGTCTAATGTTTAAGGGGGCCCACTTGCCATCGGGCAAGCTGACACCCTGGCCAGTCCGCCACTGACTCCAATACAAACACACATTTCTCTCTCCACTAGCAAAAGGTGATACACTTTTCCTTTAACTAAACAGAACCAGAAACGATTTTTAAGAGTAAAGTTGATGTAAATATTTTTGATTAAGTGGGATTGATAAAACTGTCATGGACATCGGAATAATGAAAAGTGGAATCCATCTTCAATGCAAAATGAAAATTTAGATAAAAAAACAGAGGATTCCCAGTCTTCATTTTTCTCCAACCTCCAGTTGTGTCTTAATATTCACCTCAGCACTTCCACGTCAGACACCCCGACAATAAATAGGCAACTGAATATTGTGTGCGCTGTGGACGGGCGTGGCTATCAGTGTGCCCCCTCACTCCGCATTATACTGCACCATGTGGTCTGCTGGGAAAGGGGAACTGACTGTTAACAACGCATGTCCTGGGTTTACCAGTCGAAGTGAGATCTGCACTTACTTACATAAATAATGATAAAATTACATCCTTTCTCCTAACAGACGTTTCAGACGGCGATTGGGTGCACAACTGGCAGCATATCCTTCAAGTAGGCCGTGTTGTCGGCCACACTTCCACTGCTTGCGAGCAGGGGGTTGGCAAAGGCAGAGAGGCGGTTGAAGTTGTTCGTGGCTGAGTGGTAGGTCTGAACTGGGGGCTCGGGATAGACAGGCTGAAGAAGAGTTGGGTCCATCAACGGCACAGGTGGCAGTTCGATGGCTGGGTTAAGGAACATTTCGTCGGCAGTGCCACGCGTATTAGAGAGGGCAAAGCAGGAAGGACATAATAAGGAAACAGAGAGTCACCTAAGGCTGCATAAAGAGGGGAGAAACGTGAGACAATTGGTACGTTGTGGAAGGTATTTGCGTATTCTGGAGCTGTGCCGTAAACCGGATAAGGAGCAGTGTGGTGGAAATGCGGGTGTTGTACTGGGAGGTTAGGGTAGACAGGCTCGACGGCTGACAGCGGAAGGGGATCAGACGTGGCTGTGGTGACGTCCGTCGTACCTTCGGCGTTGTTTCCGAAAGTTGTCGAGTGCTGCCGGATCCTGGATTCGTCTCTGGCGTAAAAGTTCTGGTTGTAGTAGTGTGCAGTGTTCAGGTTCTCAGAAGCACTTGTCGCGCTGTTCTGGCTTGGAGGCATGACTTGCGCGGAAACTGCCACAAGGGCGACAAGCAGAGACGGAAACACCTGCAAATGAAGCCACGTGATTGACTGGTGCTTGTCATGTTGAAACAAATAGAGCTGCTTTTGAATATGTCCACAGTACGATTATGAACCCTAGCATGGAACAGCAATACCGGAATAGAGATACACTTCTGCACTGCCCACTCAATGCTATTCCTGTGATCAAATGGAGGAGAATGGTATTGGTAGGCCATGTGGCACGTGTGGATCAGAAGAGCAATTCTTACAGGATTTTGGTTGCCAACGATTAAGAAAAGAGCCCACTTGTAAGACCCACGCGCAGGTGACAGGATAATATTAAAACGTATCATAAAGCAATAGGGTAGGAGGGCGTGGCGTGGATTCATGTGCCTCAGAACAGGTACACGTGTTCCATTAAATGCAGAAATTTCTTGAATAACTGAGGAAATACCAGTATCTCAGACAGGAATGTGCTCCATGGAATAAGTTGGTTAGACCTGTAACAAACACAGTATTACTGTTTGGTGAGATACAACGCCTTGTAGTTCGGTAGACAGGTAAGGCAGTATCTCGATGTTCGGGAATTCGACCTGTCGAGATCGCCCATTTCAATGCCATTATTTGCACTATCGTGACTTTCCGACAAATCAGGATGAGATTATATAGGTGAAAATGGGCTTTCTTCACTTTCTTGCTGTTGCGCAGACCACTCTCACCTCAGTTAAGGACTCTTTTTCATTAAGAAAGGTTGATTGCTTTTGTGTTTCCTGCAATTCAATTTCTTCAATTCTTCTTCAATTATTTAATGTATCTTGTGCCTCCAAAAGGTGTTGTATTTATTATCAATGAATTTGTGCTTTGTTTTCGGAGAATATTTTATATTTTTGGTGTCGGTATTTCGTGAGTTATTGCAATGAAACAATCGTTTTGCATTGCTGATGGATTCCTATATTCGCCACAGTTTTATCAGTCCCAACTAATCACGAACACCCAGTCACTACTGTGCCAAATTCCCTTCCTTGACTAAGAAAGCGGCAGATTTGATATGAACGGTTGGTATCCATCTACCAAAATGAACGGCGTCACAACCCGCAGGACTGTACCTCACATGTCACTGTAACAGACTGTTCCTAACTTCATGTAGCGGCTTGACACAAGTACTAATGCTTCCGGATTATATGCCAAAGTAAAATGCTGCCCGCCAAATCGATCATCCTGACAGTTTTCACGGTCTTCCGCAGTCTCTGCACATATGCGGTACTGTACCTCTAACTAGGATATGACCGGTTCCTTCCAAGTCCCTTCCAATTTATATTAACTAATTACAGTCGAACTCGGTTATAACGTCATGAAAGCGGCTGAATGTTTTGTGTCGTTAAAAGCGAATGTCGTTATAACCAAGGAGTATAACGTTATGGTTAACAGTGACGAATTAATTGGTACCACAGAATATCTGACTCTATAAGCGAGGTGTCGTATAAACCGATGTCGTTATAACCGGTTTCGACTGTTTTGTACAATCTGAAGTTACATAAGTTTCACAACTGACGGCGTGGTTGTACAAACAATACAACAACAATGAAAGAGTGTCCGCGAGAAGCTGGCCTTCAGACTGCTGACAAGGACATTTTATGTACTTTTTGGAACCTGAAGTTCATCACCGTGTTCACAACAGCCCGCTACTTGTCCCTGTCCTAAACCAGATCAATACAGTTCAAGTACTCCTGTCCTATTTCTGTAAGATTCACTTTAGTATTATTCTTTCATCTATGTCAAGACTTTCAAGTAGCCTCTTTCCTTTAGGGATACCCACCAAAATCCTGTATGAATTTCACTTTTCCCCCTTAAGTTCTACATGCCCGTCCCATCTTATACTCCATCATTTGATCACCCAAATAATATTTGGTGTGGATTGAAAATTATGAAGCTACTCCTCATGTAGTTTCCTCAGCTCTCCTATTGCCACGTCATTCTCAGGCCTACACACTTTCCTCATCACCCTATTCTCAAAAGCTGCCTCCCTGTGGCCTTTCCTTGATATGAGAGACCAAGTTTCACACGCAACTATAAAAACTGACAAAATTCTAATGCTATATATTTTAACGTCTGTATTCCTAGTTAGCAAACTGACAGACAAGAGATTCTGCACCAAATGATAGCAGGCACTCCCCAACTAAAACCTTTCCTAATTTCACCATGAATACAATTTTCATTCTTTAGTGCTTTCCCCACATATGTGAACTTCGACAAATATTCAAACCACATATTACCTATATCCATGTTGTGACTTTGTCCTGCATTCTGTCCACAAGACATGATCACATATTTCACTCCGTATTTAGACTTACTTCTTGACAAACCTCCTTCCCGGAGTCTAATTAAACTTCTGCTGTTTTCACTATGTTATTTGAATTTTCGCCCCAATAATGAAAGTCAACAGAAAGAACCATTAGATGATTGAAGTGTATCACACAGCGTCACTCCGTCCTGTTCTCAGTAGAGTCACTTAACTTACGACACAAACCACTTACCCTATACGTCATCTTATGGCCAAGTACGCTGCAGATGTGCTGATGTCAAGCTGATGGATACTTCAGTATATATACATCTTGCACTGAAATACTGTTTACTTTAGCGGCACGGAAAATTACACTTCAAGGATGATTTACAGTAATTACGGTTTACTGTATTTCATAAACTGTGTGGGATTATTTAACATATCGGTATTGGTGCACAGCACGTGGCACTGTCTGACACACGTGACTGTGATGACAACAAACAGAGCTGCAGCATCAGTGAGGAGCCACAGACCTTCTGTGGATTGTTTATGCAGGGTGTTTATACTGTGAGACCATGTTCTGGAGATATGTGAGTCTGTGTGGGCCCGAGTTTACGAAAGAGTGTGTCAGCTAGAAACACGACTCAACACTCTTCCTATATATACAGTAATAACCTGAGATGCTGTGAAGTTCTCACCATTACAGAAGCAGTTTGTGAGACATGGCGGTTAGAGTAAGTATGCTTGATATTTATTGTATCAACTGGTGGTACTTTCGAAACACGGGACATTATTTTATCTGGCAACTATCGTTTGTCACTTCCACTCACTAATCTGCCGGACGTGTGGGCGAGATCTTGAGTTGGCTACATTGTTTCGGTAAACGTAACGATAGTAAACGGCAAATAATACATATCTGATGAAATAATAACTTCGTACACAGCTATATGATATTTGGTACGGTAGAATAATTGTACAAAGCTCGCAAAGAAATCGCGTAATTTTTTAGCAAATATTTCATTGTGTTATAACAAACATGAGTATTATTTTGGACAATACCCATCCTCTTCTATAATTCCAAACTTTTGGTAATTTTTCCGAAACAGGGTATGTCCGTTATTATATTTAATTTGAGACGGGCCCCATGGTCACATACACTTCTTAGAAGGAACTAAACTGTAACATTCCATAATTAATACGTTAACCAACTTATGCACTTAATAAAATACATTCAGAAGTATAAAACTTCTATAAAACTCCTACATGTTTTGGCACCGAGGTGCCATCATCACGGAGTTATTCTAACAAAGGAGTATAAGGTCAGTACGTTTAACTAGGTATTGTGTATTGTGTTGGTATTGTATGCATTATGTATATGTATGTATTTATCGTGTATATGTATGTATGTATTATGTATATGTATGCATGTACGCATGTATTATATATATGTATGTACGTATGCATGTATGTATGTACGTGCATACTACCTTTAACCACAACCACTGAACCATGCCGGCTACAGTAACGCACGACCACACCACATGTGGCGTTCAACTGTTACGTTTCCACGGAGTAGCGAATCATCTGTGTGCTGCGATCTAGATAATCTGTGGCTGCGATAGTAAGCTACTAGATTATGTGTGGTAGTTATGGTGCTCAGCAGTAGTAATCTGTGGTGCTCAGTATGCAGAGAGGGATGTTGAAGCATTAATTCGTGTTTCAGTACATGTAGTAATTTACTGGACTCGAAGGTCGGAATTTTTCAAGCAGTACCAAGATAACCTGAATTATATTCACAGTTGCTATTCGTATCATACAGTAAACTACACTACGTTTCGGCTATAAAAGCCAGCCAAGTAATGCTGTGTAGGGAAATAGTTGCTGTTGTGTCTAAGATCCATTCAAAATACAAATGCACTGTGTGGGCAGAAGGTAGAATTTTTAAGTGCTAGAACTGCTGGTACATAACACGGATCAGATGTACATAAAGTAACAGATAGGCGTTAAACAACGCGTGATACATGGTTTTAAAAGGATTAATTAACCGCAACCGGTAACTATCTCAGTACGCTCCTGATAAGTATATGGTGTTTGGAACGATGCTACTTCACTCAACCTAATATCTGTCATCTTGATGTGCGGTCACCTCATTCAAGGAGTGCCGAAAATACGGTTGTGCTGTTAACAGATATAAAAGAAAACGGGAAATGGACAGAGGAAAAGTATCTCAAGGGCGTGGTGCCAAAACCAAAACTCAGCAGTATCCAGCTGATCTCTTCGCCTTGGGTTCCAAGTCGTCCAGAATTGAAGGTGAAGCAAAGCGCGTCGGAGTGGTACATGGTAAACCAGGGACCTCCCACTCATTTAAAGGTAGGGGCCCTACTACTTAAGAAAAATATTAGTGTAATATGCATGCCTGTGTGTAGTGTGTTGTAGCTCTTGTATTTCAATTTCAATTTATTCACACATTCATATTGTTACAAGTGTAGCATCTGGACAAGTCTTATAATTTTTCACATACACTCCAACACATCCATTACAATTCAAAATCCTTAAAATATATGGTACGCTAACTTACCAATAAAACGATAAAATATATGTGTATTTATCATTCATTCATCACCTTCATCCATAAGTCATCGTAAGTGGTTATGAGGGGATATATCATTCATGACAGTGTAAACATAATACTTATAGAAATACAAGTGTAGAACATCCCATACAAACACTTTCAATAGTTAAGAAATTCTTCTACTGAATAAAAACACTCTTCAATCAGAAAGTCAATAAGTTTCTTTTTAAATGTTGTCAAAGTTTCAGTATTTTTAGTTTCCTTTGCCAATCTGTTATAAATATGGATACCACTATAAGTTTTTTCAAACAATTTAGTATTATGACCTGTTATAAACAAACCAATTTTTGTCTTGTATCATGTAAATGGATCATAGAGTTTGTTTTATAGTAATTCAAAGACATTCTAAACTTCAGAAGAATTTCATAAATATACATGCATGGCAATGTCATGATCTTCAATGCCCGAAATAAAGATTTACAGCTAGTAGTTCTTGATACATTTGCTAGGATTCTCATTGCTCTCTTTTGTAAGATAAAAACCTTTTTATGATTCTTAGAGTTACCCCAAAATAAAATCCCATATTTCAAAAGTGGATAAAAGTATGCAAAATTCATAATTCTAGCAACATTGTCATCTATCAGATTCCTAGATGTCCTAAGTGCAAATCAAAGTTTACTCAATTTGCATACTAATTTATCTATATGAAGATCCCATGTCAAATTTTTATCAAGCCATACTCCCAGGAACTTCGTTCCAGATACATATGTAATTTGTCTGTCTTTTATTATAATATCTTGAAGTATAATATTTTTATTGGTTTTATGATGGAAACTTATTGCCAAAGATTTTTCGTTGTTAATTAGCAACCTATTCTTATCAAACCAGGAAAAAATGTTCTTAAGAGATGTATCTATGTTAAAAGCTAGATCTTGCATGTCATTTCCATTAACTAAAATATTTGTATCGTCAGCAAAAAGAGTCAAACTTACACCTTTTACATCTGTCACACTCTCATCTAAATCATTAATAAATATTAAAAACAACAAAGGTCCCAATGTGGAACCCCATATGTAATTATTTTTTTCATCAGACTCAATTTATACTATCTGTTTCCTATTTGTTTAATATGAAACAAACTACTGATATGCAACTCCTCTAATACCATAAGATTGAGGTTTCTGTAATAATATATCATGATTTACCATGTCAAATGCTTTTGCTAAATCCAAAAACAAACCTACACAAGCTTCTCCCTTGTCTAGCATTTTGTATACACACTCCAAAAAATTGTTTAAAGCAGTATTGGTGGATCTACCTGTATGAAATCCATGTTGACATTCTATTAAAATATTATTCCTTTCCCAAAATTTTATCAATGTGATACTATTTTTCTAGAATTTTTGAAACAGTTGAAATCATAGAAATAGGTCTATAATTCTCTGCTTCGTACTTGGATCCTTTTTTTAACAATGTTCTTACTTTATCAATTTTAAAAAGTTCTGGAAATTCACCAGGAATAAGTGATAAATTAATTATGAAGGTTAACGGTTTAATCAAGTGTATATAATACTTTTTAATGAGAGAGCTAGAAATCCCATCTAATCCACTGGATTTTTTGTTTTTGAGTTCCGTGATAACAGATATTATTTCTTCATCATCAGTAGGTGTTAAAAATATTGAGGTTTATTTACATTTATGTTGTATTGCTTCACTTTTAAAATTACTTTGTAATTTCCCCGCTATCTCTGTGAAATATGTATTAAATAACTGCCACATTTGTTGGATCAGAAATGAATTCCCCATTCTCTTTAATGTTAATGGTTTCATAACTTGCTTTCAATTTACCTGTTTCCTCATTTATTAACTTCTATATACTTTTCGATTTACTAATTGATTCCGCTATTTTTTATTATTGTACATTTTTTAGCAGCTGCAAGTATTTTTAAATAAGTTTTTTTATAATTATAATAATAGTTCTTTAAATCTATCAAAGCATTTATGCCTTTAATGAATCTATTTAGAAATCTTAGTTTCTCACTTTATTTGCGGATACCAGATGTAATCCAGGGTTTTTTCTGTTGTTTTTTCATCTTTACTCTCTTACATGGTATTGCAATATCTAAATAGTATGTAAATATATGTATGAACTCTTTATAGGCTATATTAACATCATGTTTTTTATGTGTATTCATCCAGTCCTCCTTAGAATGTAAGAAATTTAGATATTGAATGTTTTCCTCATTATTTACTCTCATACATTTAACAATATTTTTTCTAAATTTAGAGCTTATTTCAGGGAGTTGATCTTCGTATAATGTATTTGACCAAAGTGATCACATAAATTTGTTTCCAGGATTTCAGTTTTAAAGCTCAAAATTTTTGTATTTAAAATAATTTGGTCGATTGCTGATTTGACTTCATTATGTATCCTAGTAGACCTATCTATCACAGCTTTCAAGCCATACATATTTAATAAGGATTCCATATGTTTCTTTTCCCAATTATTTTTCAAAAAATTGATATTTAAATCACTAATTATTATGATTTTATTATTAGCCTTTTCAAAATGATCCAAAATAATCTTTAAATTATCTAGCAAGGTCTTTATATTATTGTTTGGATTTTTTAAATACAAATAATAATAATGAGTTTAAATTGTTCAAGTTTAACTATACTAGCTTCAAAGTACTCATCAACATTCAAATAGTCAAACTTTTTGATAGGCTTAACCGCTGTATTAGATTTCACGTAGATACAGGAACCACCATATTTTTTATTTTTCCTACAATATGAACTAATTAATGAATATCCAGGTAAATTGAAATAACCTATTTCATCAGCCATTAACCAATGTTCGGTTAATCCCAATACATCTACGTTAGCCAATTCATCATGTAATAAAACTTCGAAAATAACCTTCTTATTCCTAAAGCTCTGAAGATTTTGATGAAAAATATTTAAAGAAATGTTGCTTAACGAAGTACTATTTTGATAATTACCCATAACATTAGTCTGTCCTTGTACATTACGTCTTAGTCTATAACTTTCACACTGATCTTCTCGTCCAATTACATCAATATTATTTACAATAACGGAAGGTTTACTATCATTATCATTGTTAGACAAGTTCAAACTTAATTTTCCCGTAAAAAATCATTATTTCTAGTGACAGCAATTTTTTGGATCTAGCTGAGGATCGCGCGGACATGTATATCCTCCTGCACAATATTTATTTGCTTGATGTTAGTAAGAGGATTTTGCTGTTGATCTTCCAGATTATCAAATCCTGGAGATGTAGGGTTTACTGTCTCTGAATCAATAACATTTCCATTTGTCACAAATTTCCATTCCAAACTGATTGGATTATCTACTTTTTTCTCCATTAATCTATAGATTTCAGTGGCTATTTTTTTTTTATATCAGTCTTTTTCCTAATCTGTTTAAGTGTAAACCATGTTGAGTAAAAACCTCTCTATTAGAACTGACCTCCAGTACTGACACATGTTTAAATATTTTTGTGATCTTCCTAAGTTTCTGGTTAAAAGACTGGATCTCCTTGTTCACACAAGAGTTCTTTCCTAGATCATATCTATGTGGTATGTCTAACACTATTATATTTGTATTATTTATATCCTGAATGAACTTTACAATCTGTAGTAATGCAACCTTAGAATTATTCCTGTATACATCATTGGATCCTCCATGAATTACAATTACATAATTTTTTTGTCAGGCTCCTATAGTTCATATTGGTTTGGGCTACTATATCTGTAACACTTGCTCCAGGCTTGATCATACCAGACACTTCAAATTTCTCTCCTAAGTAGCCTCCTATCCTTATTGCACTTCTCCGTAAGTGACTATCACCCAGTATCATTATACATTATGTAGTATGGTTATTTGCTTTATTTGTTCTGTTATTGTACACACTCCCTGTATATGTCACTGAATTTTCATAGTTGTTCATTAACGGCTTCCTTTTCCTCTTGTTCAATATGATTTTATCACTGCTGGTACTTACTGAACCAAGGATATCACTAGTTGCCTTATCTGCATTCATAACTTTATAATCTAGTATGAACTGACTTGTGTTCCGTCGTCACTAAGGTTATGAAGAACCTCAAAACGATTTGCAGTCCTTATAATTGTTGGCAAATATTTTTTTAGGTTAGGTAATATCTTCTTGTATGGATCTACAGTCACTTGTTTCCAACTTTTACCATTCACAGATGAAGATGTTCCTTCTTCATAATTATGTTTACTCGTCAGAACCGTATTCCCTGACGTATCATCATGCCTGTGTTCTTCCTTTAAAATGTTCATATCTTCCTGTAGAAGAGCAATATCAAAACACATTTCATTCAAATTTGACATGCATAGTGTAATACAAATAGGAAATCCTGGTTGAAACCTGGATGAGGTACACACTGTAATTGCAGTGTCTTTTGACAAAAGAATTAGAAAGCAGAAGATTCAGATATTCTGGTATGTGCTGCTCTGCCATTGGGTGAGTAATTCCCGACATTTTGAAAGAAGCAGGGAAGTGCAGAATACAGTAGAGTCTTGATGTTTGTGATTTTGACAGTTTGTGACTACCCATGTCAATACCAGTGTTTCAACCTTTTGTAATTGGTTCTGACAGTTGGGATAAGACCAGGTGGCTGGCAACTAGGCTTCCCTCACTCTCCCATTATTGTGCAGATCATCCTCAGCTCTGTCAGGATTTGTCTTGTATGAAGTGAGGTCAATGGCTTTTGTGCTTTACAAAGTGAGACTCTCCTTCAATCATGTAATGTATTTTATGTTTTCAAAAAGTGTTTGTATTTCATTAAAATAGACTCACTTTTTTTTGTACTTTTTGAGGTTATTTTATATTTTTATTACTGGCATTTTATAAGTTCTTAGAACCAAATGGGCATTGTGTATTGAAAGGTGATTCTGTTATCTGTGATTCTATGTTTGTATGGTTTTATCAGTCCCAGTTAATTATGAACATTGAGACTGTACTGTGCTTAGAAAATAGACGTATACAGTTTCCACCTTGCAATAATACTATATGTAGGGCTTTCATACAAAGAAAACAAATATTCTGTGTATAATTTGGGAAGATTTTCTCATACCTGGTTAAGTGTAAAACTGTATTTGGAAATCAGTATGTGAAGGAATTGTGAATTATCATGATAATAATGTGTTTGAGGGCACTTTATTTTTTTTAATTGATTGGCTTATTATTAGCTTTAGATTGAACATTTTTTGTCTTGTTTCAGTCATTGTTTTTGTAGTGCAACATTAAAGAATGTGTATTCCATATTTGTAGGTACAGACAGAAAAAGAGAAAATGTAGGTGGACCTTTGCCACCTCTTTCTTCCAAGAAGGCAAAAGTCGGCACAACATCAATATTAGGTCGAGCTGGTGGTAGTGGTGGTAGTGGTGGTGCAGAAGCATGGGAGATGGTGGCAGTAGAATGTGAGCCAGCTGAACTTGTACCAGCAGTACTTGAAGCTTGCAACTTGGATGAAGGTGATAAGGAGGTAATTTGTACATTTTGCAGAAGGACTCAGCAGCAACTTATACTCTTGCTGCGAATTTCACTGAACTTGCATTGTAGAGCTTTATAAAAAATTGTACCCAAGTCTGTTCTGGTGTTCTGTTTAAGTCTGTAATATACTGTGTCCTGATGGTGAGGAGTTGTAAGCACCATTCACAACCCGTAATTTGGTGGATGGCCTCTCCCTCAGCAGTTTGCAACTTATTATTCAAACATGTACATTCTTACCCACTCTCTACATCAGAATCTATCTTCTCTTTCTGTAATCATGGGTTACTTTTCTTTCTGTTTTCCAAAACACCACATGTGAAGGGTATATGAAACAGTAAATTTATCCTTCTTTTCTGTGGATATGAAGCATAAGGGTTGCATTTAGAACATAAATTACACATGTTTCGAACTAAAATACGAAGAGGTCTTAGTACCTGAAAGGGTTAACAGAAAGCAGATGTGGGGGATAGGACACGTGACAGTACTTCATATTTATACATTCACTAGTATTATTGTGTTAGTGAAATGAAGAAGGTTAAGATGGACTCAACACATAACTAGGAAAAGACATGAAATGTATTCAGAGTTTTGGTAAGGAATCCTCTTGGATATTCTTGACGTCAGGAAGGAAATGGTAGATAGAATGGCCATAAGTTGAATCTCAGGGAAGCTGGTTTGAATGCAGACGAAAGTTGCGAATGGTCATGTTCGCAGGTGGCTTTCTGCTTTCTGACCAGCCAGTTAGGAAAGCAAGTTTGCTTATCTTTTAATTTTTTGCATTCTGTGGCTATTCTGTACATGCTTGAATGTAAAATGATAGTTTATGATAAGAATTGCAGTATTGCAATATGTCTCTTATTATTGTGCCTGATAACAAGCAGAAAAGTGTTAGTCATATTTCTGAGAATGTAGTAGTAGTAGTAGTAGCAGCAGCCAGATTACATACATATATACACACATACACGCATAAATACATGCACACACGCACATACACATGTATATATAGATGTTTCATTTATGAGGGACATAAATAATAAATAAAGGCATATCCAGTACCCAAGGTCATTGTTGTCATATTTAATTGTAGCACTTTTGGGGACCAGGGTTAAGGTTAGTAGAGTTTTATTGTATTGAATTTTGGCATTGTTTAATTGTTGATGTGTCCTGAAATATTTTGTTTTAGATTGGCCTTTTGTGTGGTGCAATTAGAACTCTGCGAAGTCAGCGGTGGAAACCAGATTCAGTTTTGTATCTTGGCTTGCTGTATCTTGCGAAATTGCGATCATCATTATTTTCTGGGGACTGTATAATGCATGCTTTATGCAGCTTACTACGACGAGATCCTTCACATAACTTTAAAGGCAAAGGAAATCCTTTGGTTCCTGTTCTTGCAGCCAACCTACTTCTTCGAGGATTTCAAGACAAGAAAACTTGGCCTGATGTCTTCTTGAAGGTAAAGTTGAAGTTATTCTATGCAACCATTATTGGTAGGAAGTAATTGTAAGATTGTGTTCTGCTAATGCAGCTCTACACTGAGCATTAATTTTAAACTCTGTGACAAGATGTCAGTTTTTTCTGTCTTATTTATTATTTTACCTAGATTTTACATTGAAGAAGGTCAGATATGGTAATGGTAGAATTTTTGTAACTTTAAGTAGGAAGGATGCTAAAATTAAAAGCAAAGTGTTCGCTTTTCTTATGTCTTTTCAGTTATATGTAGAAGATTCGCTTGGAGATCGGGTATGGGTTGATCATGAAGATTGTGCAGGCTTTGTGAACAACATTTTAACAGCTATCAACAGTCGCGTTTTGCCACGATCAATGCTGCAGTCTGAGTTGGTAGGACTGCCTGGCTCAAGAGGGGAATCATGCCCATCTCCATCTACTGTGGTAATAGATGAGGAGGGAGGTGAAGGATCTGCAGGAAGTGGGGAGGCAGGAATGTCTGCTGATATAAAGGAAAAAATCGATGTTCCTATTGTACCAAGGCAAGTAATAGTTCCTTAGTTTTTTTCTAAGTATTTTCATGCTTAAAGTATCAAATTAAATACATGGGATAGCAACATTCAACAGAAGAATAATAATGCATAATAACTTCTGAAATCAGTGTTGTATATTCATTATTTTTAAAATTTGCTGTCAGGCAGAAAAACAGAAAGAAAGTTTTGTGAAAATGCACTGTGACTAAGATAGTTTTGTGAAAATGCACTGTGACTAAATCCATTGCACTTTGCCTTTTACTGACTGTTTAATGTAAGGCATTACTAGTAACGAGTTGATTTTAGATGTACCGAAACCTGTGATCTGTGTGAAATGTGAGTCCCTCACAGCAGTGTTATACTAATAGACTAATATACTAATAGACAAATTATGTAGGAACAAAAAAAGACAAGTTAAACAAACATATACTTAGGATAACAGGAGTGTAAAGAGAATAATTTGCATGAGGCCTTAACAAAAGTTGAACTAAAATATGGGTCCCCACAGCAGTGTTGTTGGAAATTCATGTCATCTGGGATGTTGTGCAGTGTAGCTGGGTAACATCCCAGAAAAATTGAATCTTCAACATTTTTTGTATCAGGCATTCATAGACATGTGCAAGTGGAACTAAATTTCTATTTGTTGAATTGAAATTTTTATTATAAGCTCATTACTGTGTAGTTACACAGTAAATTGACTGAAATTGAAATGGGATTAAGGTTTAAATTATCACTGATGTGGCGTTTGTTTTACTGGGGTTCAGTTAAGTCTTGATTCTTTTTCCAGTACCATTGTGATATTGTCCTATTACGATTTATTGGCAGTGGGTTTATTCTGCTGTTAATTATGTATATGCTGTGGACTGTCTCTTTTGTAACTGTAGGGCCCACATTTTTGTATTTATTTGGCATGCCTTGCCCATTAAACACATTCAGTATTTCCTGTTAAAACTTTACATTTTTATGAAACCTGAAAAGCTGAGCATCACTTGTTTCATATGTTTAGGTATGAAGGTGCACAAGAGACGGTGCAGCAGATAGTTATGGATGCAGTAAGAGAACAGTTGAATAGGAGACAGCCTGCAGAAAATATAACCCGGAACTTCCTGCGACTACTGTCTTCATCTTGTGGTTTAGTAGAGGTATGTTGATTGAAACAAGGTGTGTGATTCTTATATTCCTTCTTTATTGTTGCTCAAGGAATAGTGTTGTGATATTAACCCTTTGGAGCCAAAGGTAAGTGCCCAGTGTACTCTGCAAGAGACCTGAGATTTAAATGGCCACCCATTAGTTGCATGCTCTTGGCTGATAACTTCATATGATGTTCAGTTTTCTAAGAATCACTCTGTGCACTGACTAGTTGTTGTTCGGCTCCAAAGGGTTAATCAAACGGGATTTTGAGGCTATATTAGAATTAATTAAATTGTGATTTCACTTTCAGCGCTGGTCACTTTAAAGTTTTGAAAAAATCACATGTTTATAATGTTTAAATCTGAAGGACAGATGGAGGGTTGTGCAGACCTATACTTTAAATGTGAGGAGTGTGATTTTAACTAATGCCTTTGTTATTGAGCTTCCATGTAATTATCATCCAATACAGTATTAAACATTTTTCAGACATCTCCAGAAAGTTTTAAATTTTGTTGTGGTTATGTATAATTCTTCTTTGAGTACATTTGCTGAGGATCTGTAGGGCATAGTGTGCTGCCCTTAGACATAGACTTCTTGATCCTGTGGTTGATTTTTATTAAACTAAACTGTGTGTTGCATGTATAACACTGACTGCAGTTGTAATGCTTTGCGGTAACTTTGTCCCATGTTACATAAGTCTGTGCATGCTGTTGCAGGTTCGTGTGGCATCTGCTCCACGGCTGGAGATGTGGTTGCAGAATCCAAAAGTGATGCGTCCAGCTCAGGAACTTCTCATGTCTGTTTGTGTGAACTGCAGTACACATACACAAAGAGATGTTGAAGTTATTTCACATCTTGTGAAAATAAGGCTGAAAACCAAAGCTCTCATCAATCTCTACCTCTCTTGTATCAGGTACAGTGATCTTGTATTGAAAGAAACACCTTATAGGATACATACAGGATGTATTGTAGTAGATGTGCAGAGAGATGGATGTAGGGGTGGGAAATAATGTCATTGTGGCCTATATTAAGTTATTGTCATGTCATTTGCCAGTATGTATTGAGTGATAAAGTGATAAACTTCATCACTTCTCTTGACATTGAGAAATCTTGCCTTTTGCCCTGACCCAGAACGTATTTATGGATTCTGTATGATACTCAGAAAATACAACAGTTATTTCACTAAGCAGCATTAGCCAGTTGACCTTTGTAATGGGAAGATAGTATGTTCTCTGAGAGGTATGAGCTGAATTATTAAATGTGGTAGTGAATTATATCTTATTACAGTAAAACCTTGTTAATTCGAAGTGCTCGGGACCAAAAATGCAAAAATTGTATGATTTCAAATCCAATTTTTTCCAGTTCACACTTATCTGTTACAAGGTTAGTTAAAATCATGACATAACATTGTAACCTATAGTTCTTTTATATAGCAGTGTAATTATATACTCATTTTTTCATTATTTATTTTGCACACGCCTGTAACATAATGAACATAATGTAATACAATTAACACTGAAAAAACCCGCAAAGAATGTTCACATTTGTCAAACTTAGATCAGTATTTATTTTCATTGTTTCTTAAAATAGGAGTTGATTGATCTTTGTTTGAAACTGTTTTTATACACTTTTGACACAAAATCTTGCAGTTCATCCATAGCTTTAATGAATCTCTTATCTGCGTCACATTTATTACCGAATCCAGCACCGACAACGCCATTAGAGCAACTTTGCGAAGGGGTTGTGTGGGGAGGGGCCAGGTTTCCTCCGTCTTCTCTTCTTCCTCGCCTACCACGTGTTCTGATCTACGGCCAGGACTATCCAAAGTTGTCGGTTGATCAGTGGTTGTTGGGACACATTTATCGACATTCAGAAATTCTTTGAAAGTACTAGGGCAATCAATGTGGCCTTGCAGTGCCGAAGCCACATTTCGCAAAGCAGTTTTGAATTACCGCAGGCCTGATGGATTTCAATGCAATGGAGACACCTCGCATGGCATCCAAGATCTTCCATTTTCTTACTTCTGCAGGAACATCCCTGTCTGTTCCTTGCAACAAGAAACACACTAGTCGCCTTCAGTACTCTCATTTCATACAATAAATGATGCCCTGGTCCAGTGGTTGCATGTAGCTGGTGGCATTTGCCAGTAGGTGCAAGAGGCGCACGTTTCAACGTAAGGCCCTCACTATTATGGACAGCATACTGATCCATTAACAGAAGCACATTCCTGTTCTGGCACATCATTTTCCTCTCAAAACAGACCAGCCACTCTCTAAACAATCTTCGAGTCATCCATGCTTTTTGGATGATTTGTATTCACATGGGTAGTGCCTCCAACCCTTCAAGCAGCGTGGCTTTTCAAACTTCCTCACAATTAATGGATGGAGCTTTTCACTACCATCTATATTGCAACATAATAAGACCGTCACACGGTCTTTATACCCCTTCCCTCCCTGGCACTTCTCTCCCTTTAACGCTAGAGCTCTCTTTGGTTGTGCATTATAAAGAAGTGCCATTTCATCGGGATTAAAAATGTCCTTCAATGCATACTGGGTGATGGTCGGTTTCACATTTTCTCGCCACTGCTCTGCCAAATCCAGGTCTGCTGAAGCACCTTCTCCGCTCACTAAGTGTCATGTAATGTTATGTCTCTCTATGAAGGGCTGCAGCCATCTGTTGGAGCATTTAAAATTAATGCCCATCTTCAGGGTTATTTCATGAGCCTTCCCTTTCACCATTTGTCCATGCAATGCAATCCTGTTCTTTCGGGCATGGCAAAACCATCCATACAGCTTGTCTTCCATATTGCCATATTTTGTGCCACGAATCCTCATGCATTTCGAAATATTGCGCACTTCCGATGTTTGCTGTTCAATAGAATCCCAATTTTTTTAATACGATGATAGAGTGGAGAGTATGATTCCATAAGCCTGGGCTACTTCACTTTTACTTCTTTTATTTTTCACTTCTTCACTAATGACCTCCAGTTTTTCCGCTATTGTCTTTCCCATGTTTTTTCTCATCTCTTCACTCACACATTCCCCACTGTGGAATAAATGATTCAAAATAAAATGTGGTTGACATCGTGGCGCTTCTCCATGTATGAAATGCGTGATTTCTTCACCTTGACTTTCACCGCAGGCAGCAGCACATATTATGACTCATGCTTGCACCACTGGGGTTTGCTGCCAGACAGATAAGACGATCTGAACTGCTGAAGGAATTTCGAGGGGTGTACGATGTACATGCTACTGAGTTTTGTTCAAAGAAGCGCAAATTTACGCTAAAATAATTGTGAATAATCCAAATTTTAGTTGCTGTTGGGCAGGAAAACTACTTCGAATTAAAAATTAATCGTATTGCGAATAAACCAGTTTAAATTACATTAAAAGTCCTATGCTTTGAGCTGGAGAATGACATTTGCTTTGAATTACCCTATACTTTGTATTAACCGATATCGAATTAACATGTTTTTACTGTATTTACAAAGGTCAGTATGAAAATAATGCATCCAAGTTTTTTTTTTTTTTTTAAAAAAAGAAAGTATAATTACAGTTATAATGAAATTTACATATATCATTGGTACATCCTTTGTAAAGTTGAGATTATTTTTCTGCAAAATTCCTTCATTTTCAACACACTTTTTCGACCTTTGGGTGAGATGCTGTATGCTGGTAGCGTAAAACTCTTTGCTTAAGTGTTGGAGCTCTTGAAGCACGCTATGTTTCAGCTTGTCATCCACAAAATGGTGTCGTCAGATTGCATCCTTCAGGTGGCCAAAATGATGGAAGTTGGAGGGTGCTAAATAGGAACTGTAGGGAGGCTGAGGAAAAACAAATTCAAGCTGCAGGCTTTTGTGGTTAAAGTCATGTCTAGTGTCTTCTATGACAGTGAAGGAATCTTGTTATTTAGAATTGTTGAAGAGAAGTGTCAATATATGCAGACATTAAAGAAGTTAAAACAACGAATTCAAGTGGTTTGGCTAAAAAAAAAAAAGGAAGATGAATCAAGTCATCCTCCTGCCTTACACCAGACTGCACACCAGTCTGTACAAAAGGGAGGCAATTGCAACAGTGGAGTGGACTGTTCTCCCTTATCCTCCCTACAGTCCTGATTTAGCACCCTTTGATTTCCAAGTTTCTGGCCCTCTGAAGGATGAACACCGAGGACACCATTTTGTGGACAACAAACTAAACTATGGCGTGCGTGAAGAGGTCTGATGCTTCAAAAAATAGTTTTAAGGGATTGGCATACAGTGTCTAACACAAGGGTGGAAAAAGTATGTTGATAATGAAGGAAACTTTGTGGATAAATAATCTCAATTTTGTAAAGGATGTACCAATTTTATATGTAAATTTTATTATAATTGCAATTATAGTCTCTGAGATAAAATAGAAGGCATTGCTTTTGTACCGTCCCTCACATTTTTTAAATGAAAGTCTGGAAAGTGGCTCCAAATGAGAATTGCAGTCATCACATATAGCTGTGGTGGTGCAACATGCAAACAGGATAGGCCTTATAAATTTTATTCCTTTTTCTGAGCACAGTTGTACCTAATTTTATTGTGTTGTTTTCAGTTTTAGCAACATTCACCCTGAAATAAGTATATTCCATTGTTGCTCCAAAGTAGGTGTAGCAAAATGAGTTTCTTTTTGTGTACACAGAGAGAAAGCTTGTACTTGTAGCAATCCAAGTGCGAACGTACCCTTACATATCAATGGTGCATATGGTGCATTTTTATATCATGGTACTGTGACTTAATGAACTGTTTGTAAAAGGACTGATTAAATCTAGATTAATTATTAGATTTACTTGAATGTTTGTATATTTAGAGACCTGGGTGTAATGGCAGTAGCGATGGGGTTTATCATGAAATTAAGAGGAGAATAAAACTTAAATTCAAATTATTCCTTTGTTCTGAAACTTTTAGTTTTCTATTCATTATTTACAAGGCTATGACAGATATTGTACACGAAGTTACAGCTCTGTTCATTGCAAAATATAGTCTCGAAATGTATGTTCCCGTTTGGATACCTTTTATACTGTATTATAGAAGTTCATTATATCCAGGTTTTGAACTAGATGTCATGGCCAAGTGGGTTGTACTTGTGCTTTTTATCCAGCAGGTCCCATGTACATATATCAGTATGGAGAATGGCTATCCTAATTGCAATTTTTCGTAGTTTTTGTCAGTATTTTCAGGGAAATGCTAAGATAGTACCTCAGATTATACAATTGTCACTTTCTTGCACATCACTTCCATTTTATTATTTACCATTTATTCTATTTTTCACAGCAGCATAATCTGAACTGTTCACAAGATCATTAACACATTCACTGCCAAAGTCGACCTTGGTCAATTTAAGTATTTGTGTTTTAAATTGACAGCATCGACTTTAGTCGATGTAAAATTTACTCTGCTCTTTTGCCTTAAATAGGCCACGCACACAATAATTTCTGTCAGGAAACATATTGTACAGCTTTATGAATCCTTAGCTGACGTAACTAGAAAAAAATATATGCATTTGGTCACGTACATGAGGGTAGAAAAATATGATAAATATATCACAACATTTATGTTTAGTCTCGAGCTTAGCAAGTGATTTGTGAGGCTGCAGTTTGTAGCGTGTTTCCTTTCTGTGAAGTTGTTTGTGAGTTTATTTATCCGTAGAGTGCAATATGGCTACTAGGAAAGGAACATTGCTTAGAACTGAAGCAGAATAGTGGCTTCTATTGATGAGGAAATTGCGAATGACAGTGATTCAGACGAAGATTGTGTCCCGGAAATATCAAGTTGTGAGGAGAGTGATGATGAGAATGACATTTCAGACTCGGGGTCCGGCCCCTAGTGTAGACGGGTTTTGTAAAAAAGATCGTCAACCAAGTATTCCACTCTTCACAGGAAATCCAGCAGTACAATTTGCTGTTCAAAATGGAACAGATATGTTGGAATATGTTGCTAATTACATCACTCCAGAACTCATTCAAATTGTTGTCAACCAGACATATTTATACACACAACAACAGATCGCGACAATGCCACGACCCGGTACTAAATATGCACGTAGTGAACATTGGAAATCTGTGACAATAATGAAATGAAGAAATTTCTTGGTCTGATGTTCCTTACAGGTGTAATTCGAAAACCAAAATTAGAATGGTACTGGTCAACAAGAGGCATTTTACTAATGCCCATTTTTTCACAAACAATGTCTAGGAACAGATTTCAAATTATCCACCGGATACCTACACTTCAACGACAATACTCCAATAGGAACAAATGAAGAACAACTGTACAAAATTCGACCAATATTAGACACTGTAGTCAATAATTTCAAATCTGATTATATTCCTGAGAGAGAGATTTCACTTGATGAAGGCTTGCTTAGTTGGCGGGGTCATTTGTGTTTTCGCGTATACAACCCTGATAAAATAACAAAGTATGGTATTCTCGTACGGATGGTATGTGAAAATATGTCAGGCTAAATTTGCAGCATGCAGATATATGATGGCAAATGCAGGCCTTTGACTGAAACAGTAAGTCTTCTACTTGAGCCTTATGAAGGGAAGGGTTACCATCTGTATCAAGATAATTATTATAATAGTGTTCATCTGGCTGAGGAGCTGCCTCAAAAATCAATTTGAGTGTCTGGCACATGATAGAAGAGGCAAAAAAGTTGAAGAAGGTTGAGGTCACTTTTCATAGGAAACAGGATGTACTATTGGTAATGCACCAAGATAAGAGACTCGTAAACATGATTTCAACACTTCACACTGCAGCTGTGGTAGATGACTTGAGCAGACATACTGGCGTCACAAAAAAAACGTAAATGCATAGCTGATTACAATACACACATGCATGGTGTTGATACAGCTGACCAATACCTTGCCTATTACCCCTTCATCTGTAAAACTGTAAAATGGCCTAAGAAAGTCTTTTTCTACCTTCTTCAATGTGCACTTTTGAGTAGTTATGTTGTATTTACAATATCCAACCCTAATTCCCACAAACCATTCCTAGATTACTTAGTGGATATCAGTGAAAATCTTATACACACAAGAGATGTATCAGCACCATCATCATCATCAGACGAGTCGCAAGACTCGAGCAGAACGCCTACACCAACTCCACCGAAACGAGCCCTGAAAAGTGACCCACCTGGCAGGCTTGATGGAGAATTGAAAAACCATAAACTCGTGCATATCCCTCATGCAAAGAAAGACAAGACACCTACACGAAGATGTTGAGTGTGTATACGGAAAAATATCAAGAAAGAAACAAGATTTGTTTGCGCGCATTGCGGTATTCCTCAGCATCCAGAAGGCAGCTACACACAATATACACTGAAACAATACTAAAGGTGTGCTCAAAATTTCAAATTTTTTATCTCTTTTAGTTTTCTCGTTATTAATTTTTTTATAAGATGACGACTAGTTGTTTGACATTCAATAAATCCCTGGCAATTTAACACTGTCAGGGATTTAAATACCTGGCAGTGAACATGGTAAGTAAACCATAAGTAAAGAATGTACTAATTTTCAAGAAAAGGCTTTTAGTTGACCGTAGCCATCTAACTGATTTCCCTTATTTGATATCCACTGTAATCCTGTTATCATTGCTGTAAGCTATGAGAACGTATAAAACTTTTAGGGACTTTATGTGCACAATCGACATTTATGTTACATTTTGTTTAAGGCCCTGGATCATAACCACAAGTGCATTCTGTTATTGTTAGCATGTATAAAAGTATACATGTTACTCAAACTGGGGATGACAGTTGCTTCTGAATTGTTTTCCTGTAACATACCGTATATTCTCGAATCTAATCCACACCCTTTTTACAGTTTTAGAGGGCTAAAAAATCAGATGCGGATTAGATTCGCGGTCTAGAGCTGGATTTTGGAAAAATGATTGAGCTGCTGTACAATATAACAATAACGTAATTAACGTAATTAATAAACAACGTAAGAACAATACAATACAATAATCTATTATTTTATTATTTATTATTATAATTTATTATTCATCAGACTCGCCGTCATCACTCATAACTGAATCGTTATCCGTGCTCTCCACCCAGTCACTATCATCTTTATCTTCAACATCGTCCTCCCATACAATGTCGTCTTCGGTTCCGTCCAAAGCATTGCTTATGAAAAAACGTGAAGACTGCATCATCAATTTCAGGAAATCGTCCTTTCTTGGGTCCAGTGAATTTCCTTCGTGACGCCTCACACCCGCTGATCACTGCCTTGTGTTTCCGCCATAGTCGAACGTTGCTTTCATCAACTCCAAAAATTGCAGCGGCTTTGCGGTTTCCATTCTCCTCTGCGCACCGAATAACTTCACGTTTGAACTTTGCCGTATATGAGAGTCATTTAGATTTCAGGTGTCCCTCTTCCATAACTACGGTACACGACAAATTGGAACAAGCACCTCCCACGTTTCAACAACTAAAGATCAGCTGGCTTCAGACGAGATTGCGCACGTCTGTTGAGAAAGGCCCCGCCTCTATCGGTATGACTCATCGGCCACAGGCGTAGCGTCGGATTTTAACGCATTGGTAACATCCAATATTATTCAATCAGTCGCCCCGTGGGCAAGGGGGTGGTTGAAGGAAAGGTGCGGATTAGAATCGCGAACTAACTTTTTTTTTTCGTTTAAGAAATCGCCAAAAACTGGGTGCGGATTAGATTCGAGAATATACGGTATACGGGAATGAAAATGAAATATTGTATGACAAGGCATTGAATTGATATACAGGACAGTTTGAGAAGCCTTCTGAAATTATTAATGGTCTCTTTATTGTTTGAAACCTACCTTTGAACTGCTGTTTCCCTGTGCTAGTTCTAAGCTTATTGAATTGATGGGGGCAGGGGGGGGGGGGGAATGTCATTGCATCCACATATGATCTTTGAATATGACTGTATCATTACTTCACTGATGTCTGTTTGGTCAGCATTATGATATTGCTTACTTTGCATATTTTTTCCTTTTAGGTCATCAGTTTTAGTGCACTTAAGTGATTGTTTAATTATACATTTTCTATTTTAAAACTATTTACTCCATGCTTTTTGAATCAATATTTTCATTTCATGTACCAACTAAATGCACTTACAGTACATGCTGCTACAGTCACTTTACTGCAACATGTTTTGGCATGACAGTGCCATCTTCAGGGATTACATACCAAGCTTAAAACCATGCACAGTAAGCTGGAATACATCTATGAATTTCATAACCTTCTGCACATTCTGCTGTAGTACCAGTTAGTATGTGAATTTTCTAATATATTCTAGACATTATATATGCCCTATTATAACACATTTGGATGTATATTATATTTAAAATCTAAAATACAATTAGAGGTGAGACTCTGATTTGTGGCAGTATATGTTCCAACATCTACTACAGTCCTTGATCCAATGTGGACCATGTCTCTGTATGACAAGTTGAATGGTGTGTACAGAAGGTGTGTTTTATTATTGTGATGTGTTGTTAGGGAGCTGATAACTGCACATACAGACAACTTGGCTACAGTGCTGAAGCACACTATCTACAATGAACTGTCAACTGCTCGTAATCCCAACAACATGGCAATGATCTCTTTGATGTTTCAGTCTGCTCCTGATATAGCTGCAACACTCCTTGCTGAGATATTCCAGGTATGTTGTTGTCTGCCTTCAGAAAACAGGTTATTACAGGTTGATTTAATTCATTAATATACCGGTTATTACATATATTTCATGTGAAATGCACATGTGGAAATAGATGGCAGCACACTCAGAATGTGATATTATTTGCCACCATCATTTGACAGGTTAATATTTATCGTTCCCAGTGACCATATGCTGGTCTTTTAAAATGTACTGGCAAATGGCCTAGTGAGCCAAATGCTGGTCACTCTGTGCAGCCTTTTGGAAATTCAAACGTCCATGCGAAGCCAGAAAAACTCTGGCCATCACAAGATACACTCGACATTTAAACGCGTTGGCCAAACACTTCTGGTCTGTGGCGGAAATGACCATCGAGATGAACCTTTATAAACCGAGATCAGTATTTCATCACTGTGTGTTGGTAACATCAATGAACAGGCAATTGTTTCAGATGTGAAAATGTATTGAGTGGGTGAAACATTTTTACATCATGAAATTTTCATGCTTCTTAGGCAGATAATCCTTTTAAGCAGGAATATGTTAACAGGGCAGTGTAAATGTTAATCATATGGGAAAATTTTGTTACTAAATTATTCTGACTTCTTAGGCTGAAAAAGTTTTTTAAGTGGGGACAAATTAACTTGGTTTCACTGTATATTTCATATTTTAAAATGTTACTGATCACATTCCTTCACAAATTGCTGGACATGTTAGTGCTGGGTGTTAAATGTCATGAAATACAGGATTTTTTATTCTAAACACTAATTTCCTGTGTATAAATAACTGTTCATTCCACTTCTTTTATAAGAAAACATTGATTAGGGCTTTGTCTTTTTTATGTGTTTGTCCACAGTAATTTTTGAACAAGCAAGTTTTTTGTATTTTGTGAAAACTGGTATGCCCGGCATGCTGTTGGAGGCCCCCCTTCATATTTCATAGTTCATTGGCATTCAGAACGTCAGCATGATGACTGCACACGTTTGTGATGGATGTGACACCAGCACCATATAATACACGATCCTGATATTTTATATAGTGATAGATATGTATGTAGAAGTTGTGTTGTGGACACATTTCATTAATGGCCATAGTATTATATGTTGGGCTGTATGTGATTAATATTCAAAAATCTTATGAAACATTTCTGCTTTACAGGATTTGCTGATGAATCGTGAAGATTATCTTCGTCCTATTCGTGCTCTTTTAAGGGAGATTGTCCGTGTGTTGAGACACGATATCAACATATCAGCTCTTTGTAGAGGACTAATGCTTGACAGAAAAGACTCCTCTCCACAGTTCCGAGATTTTGAATTTAAGGTAAGTATTTTACAGGAAATAGTTTCTTGAACCTAGTTGTCTGTAAGATTGGTGGCAACAAATTAAAGGCAAAACTGTATTCTTTATGGTCCTTCTCAGGCTGAGTAAACACATGGGGTTACTTTGTACCTACCATTCATAATGTCTGTCATGGGCTGGACGGTCACCTACAGTGCTTTATTTGTGAAAATTATTTAATTCATGACTGCAGCATGTGAATTAACATGATCATGTAATGGCATTTTGCCTCACTGGGAAGCCGTTAAACTTACAAAAATGCTCTTTGTCTCTCCATATTTCAATTTGGCAATCTCAGTTCAGAATAGTGTGTTACTGTCATCAAATAAGATAATGTTAGCACATAGGAATGGATTTTTGAGAGACAGAAACATCTGGGACTCAGTTCTGTGTCTCCAATTATGTAGATGTGTGCTGTTGTTCAGTATTTCTGACATTTTTAATGGGGAAATCTTTTTATCACAAAAAAATTCTGACAGAACTCTCCATGGAGCAGAGTCCTTCTTGAGAAGCTAGCAGGTCGTCAGCTAGTCAAGAAATTCCCCATGTTTTGTGGAACCCGAAGGTTCATTACCGCACTCACTTTTTGTTTGGGGATCCATAAAGTTCTATCAAAACTGAAAGGGCTATGCAGAAAAAGAATTTGGAGAACACTATATTGCTGTGTCTGTAGTGGAATACTTTTAAGAGACAGATAACACAGATAAATTAGTTTATGAAGGTATTTAACTGTTACATTAGTCGACATTTCAATAAAACTTTCTTGGGCTAGCAGCCGCATCAAGATAGGACGATGAATAAACCAATGTGTCAAAAACCAACTCTGTCCTCATCATCAGGGAGGTCCCTGATGACGAGGACAGAGATGGTTGTCGAAATGTTGGTTTATGCATCATTATACAACCTGACATGGCTGCTAGCCCAGAGAAGTTTTATGGAATTCACATGCCACAAAAGCTTTAGATTGTATATTCTACACGTGTTTGATGCCTGTTATTTTCAGGAGCGTATGTTTGTGTCCATAACAGACCTGATCACCCTGTCTAGTCTTCTTGCCATCTCTCCAGCTGTGAGGGAAGCAGCAGCTCTTCTAGTGCATGGAGATAAGAGAGAGATTGCTGTGCTAAATGTAAGAAATGTGCAGTTCATTACACTGATATACCTTCAGCCCAAAAATTCATGAAAATCTGGTGTTTTATGTGTTGAAACTTTATTAAATATCGTATTTATTCAAAAGTCATATTCTCAAATAAAAAGAATACCCATGTCGCTGATATGTATTAGTCTTCTTTCGTATCCACTAAATGTTTTCAAGCTGTCTGCATGCAGTGGAAAAATGGTGATTATTTAGTTACCAGCAACGCATGTTTTGAATATCATATGGAATTATAATCTGAACAGAAATCATCCAGTACACACATGATCTGAAATTGAATAATCAGACCTATTTTTGTGCAGCAGTAGGCAACACTGTTCAGCTGGTACTGTCAGTGCAAGTTGTTGTGGCTGTCATCATTGCTGTCATCATTGTCATTGTCTGTGCTGTTAAACTTCACTGACCAGTGCTGCTGTACAGAACAGTATGAGCAAGAGTTGAATGATCAGAGCATAGTAATATTTCCTGCCAGACTGAATATAGCAACCTACTTCATTCCAACTCCCTTTTCTGCTCACCCCTCATCCAACTGTGAAGATAACCTGCATGTACTGTACAAATTGAATCATGTGATTGCATGATGTGGTAGTTTCATGTTCCTGTACTTCAGTTTCTTTTGTGGTAGTGTGTGAAATGGGATAAACATGCCACCAACATTGACATGTTCAGAGTTCAAATTCTTGGAAGACAGGAAAAAGTTCCCATGTCAAAATCAAAGCTTGAAACCATGCTGATATGCCTGTATCTTGAATTATCCACTGCATATTTATTTCTTCAACCTAAACAGTCAACAGCACATTCTACCATCAAGTTTGGGAACCTATACAGCGTCTTATTCATTTAAAAAGCCCTAGGTTTCAAAAACTTGGGGTACATCTTGTCCTTTGGAGTGAAATAAGACAGAAAACAAGGAAGCAGTCCTCTCTTAATTTTAATATCTCCATATCATTGTAGTTGTGAGTAGCAGAACAGCATTCTGTGTATTTAATCATCAGTTTCTTTGGATATACTGTTTATTTCTTGTTTATGAGCCAGTTATTTATTTGAGCATTAATGTCAGAAATATTTTGGTTTTAGTATGTTATTAATGGTTAATAAACGTTATTATGAAGGCATATTCTGCTTCATCATTATTACATTTACAGAATTTCCAACTCCTTGTGGCAAAAATTGAACGTGATGCTGTGTGGTGGCTGCACGAAACCGTGCCTAGGATGTATCGACCCAGTCCAGCTGAATTTGTCCATGCTCTTCACAAGGTAGTTCAGATTAATAGTAGTTGATTTTAGACAGTCTGAATTTTAACGTCTTAGAGAATTTCAGAGTGGGCCAGGATAGCGTAGTTGGTATAGCTACTTGCTATGGGCTGGATGGTCCGGGGATCAAGTCCCGTTGGGGGTGAGATTTTTTGCACCTGTGCAGACGGGGCACACCCAACCTCCTGTACGATGGGTACCAGGTCTCTTTTCCAGGGTTAAAGCGGTCAGGGCATGACATTGACCACCCACATCCATCTAGTGCTGAGGTTAAAGAAAGAGTAGAGCTATACCTGTACTCCCCTTCTGGATCTTCGTGGCCTGTTCTACGGTACCCATTACCTTTTTAGAGAATGTCAGACATTAGTTAATGTTTTAATTTCACAGTTTTAATAAAGATTATGCATTTTTTGGGAGGTGTCTGCACATTGGAAGACCACCACTTTGGTGAACTATATCTTGGTGAAATTAATGTTGTTGAATTTACTAATATTTATTAACCCTCCTAGTGCTGGGTGGCTGAGCTGTTGGCCACCAGTATTCTTGCATTTTATCCCATTAGGTGATCTATCAACCACCATTTTAAGTGCATTAAGCTTTGTTCTGATCCATAAGATTTCAACAACAGTCATGTCATTGAATAGTGTGATTTTCACTTTTTCAATACAGTGAAATTCTGTTAAGACATTTTTGAAAATTCCAAGAAAATCTGACTTCTTTAGTGGGAAATGTCCTAAAAGGGTAGGACTGAAAAATTTTTTTTGTGAACTTATTACATATGTATGCTGAATTTGTATAATTTGCAGCTATCTTAACACATTCTCACCTTATCTGACCATTTAACCTTTTTGTCTGTATCCTTTCATTCACAGTTTTCTTTACATCTTTAACTATACTGTCACTGACTTTTCATTCACAAGTTCACATTTCATTCCAGATGTTTACTTTTCCTTGAAATTTTGTCAGGCATGGGTTGTATTGCTCTTTTTTTCAAAAACAGTTGCAATATACAACTTCAGATTCCATAGTTTTTTAACTACATGCTCTGGGACATTGTGTTGCTTCACAGAAAGTGTTCATACTTTTCCAAGACCATTAGGGGTGTTCAGTAGTTCCAGTCACCGTCACTAATTCTGCAGTGTCTTGAATTTATTTTCTGGAATTGCTGACATAACTTATCTGCACACAATCACCACAAATTTTTCACAATCACACTTCACCACAATGCATTTATATTACCGCCGATAAATTATGTTTAAACAAGTTGTCACGTGCGAGCACCTACGCATCTGATGTCAGACTGCTGTCCCCCCCAGCCGGGTGGCTTGCACCTCCACATGCCTTCTGCACCTCAAGGTAGAGCTCTGCGGCAGCAAGGTGGAACCCCAGGTGGCGTCGGCTAGTGCGCCTAAACATGTAATGTTAATCAAATGGGAGAATTTTGGTGCTTTTTTATCGTGATGTCTTAGGTGGGAAAACATCTTAACTGGGGACATCTGAAGTGAGTTTCACTGTATCACAATATTTCTCTATTTTGATGGGTTATTGATTGTTAGCATAACCTGACAATACAGTGTGGCACTAAAAGGGTTAATGAATTTTATTTTGTGTCTGTATATTTCAGTTTGGACCTTCCATTGAAGTTACAGAACTATCATCATTCGATGAAATTTGGTATTGGGACTTAAATTAACCTTTAACGTTTAGTGGTTACATGTACCAAAAAGTTTAACATATAAAAATTCTTCATTCTGCCCACAGAGTGCAATTATATGTTTTAAATGGTTCTTGAAACAAATGGCAATTATTTCCATATATAGCATTAATTAACTGGTGCTTATAACCAAGATGGGGTGTGTTCGTTGCATGGTGCAAACTGAATCTTTCAATACGGTATCATCAGTTTAATCTTAGTCTTGAAAGGGTTAATAGTCAACTGTACGTGCATTGGTCATGTACGCATGAGCATGCACATACACACAAGCTTTATGATCGTTTTTATAAGGTGCCTTAAATGTTCTTTGTGCATACCATACTGTGAGAACCATCGATCAGTTTTGATGGCCTACAAGAAAAACTCTAACCGGTATGTCACATTAGAAATCTAAACTACAGTCTTCAACAGAAGAGAAGTTAAACTGGAAGATTCTGATGTTTGTTTGATATGTATAAGACCTTAAATTCTGCTGTTAGTATGTCCCCATGTAGCAAGTCATTCTTGTAATTACTAATATGTATGCCAGGTGTTAATGACTGCCAAAGAATCTATCATTGTGGAGCATCTGAATGGTACCTATGTGTCAGTATTACAGCCTTGACCTTGTAAGTGTGAGTGAATGAATATTGAGTCCAAAATTATACTCTTGGATCATAGTTAACATGTAGAAGCATTTCAGTCAATATTCAGTAAAATTTTCCCTGTGCAAGCCATGAAGACATGTAGGGGGAGTGGAGGTATAGATTCACTCATTCTTTACTTTTGCTCCAGATGGATGTAAGTGGTCAAATTTATGCCCTGACTTTACCCTCCTCCCCACCAAGGGAAAGAGCCCCAAGTGCGCATTTAAAGTAAGTATTCAGTAGATGAAAGATGTCTTTGAAACTATAAAATGCACAAGAGAGGTGTTTCATATTGGATATATTATGGTGATGTCATCAAGTATTTATGAGAAAATGGGTATGAAGTATTAAAGTATGTCTACTATGTTACTTGAAATACTCCTACAGTTTGAAGTGGAATGGCAATTCAGAATTTTTGTAGAAATGTAAATGTTCCAAATCTTTTTATCGTAAAAAGTTGAGAATTTTACACCTCTAAATGTGGTATGCAGAATTTTCTGATATGAATGGAACTACTTGGATTTTGCGAGCCACTTTCTTCTCATTTAACTGCGGGAATCTGACATTCTTTGCATATAACATGAATATAGTTGCACAATTATGGTGTAAAGTGTACCAATGGTATCTGTTTGAAGTAGTTTGTGTCGACATTATTTCTCATATCACCTGTTTTAGGCTATTTCAGTTCTGGGTCCATGTTGGTGATATGTATTAATAGAGTGCATGAGTGTTTCACTTTTCATTTCACAAGAAACTAACACATGAAGAGCCATACCACTTAATCCTTTGGCACTGAATTTTATATTTGTATAACACACAGTGTAATGCTGAAAATGCTGAACAGCATATACAGTGGAACCTCGTTGCACCCTTTCCATTACCTTCGTTTTCCCGCATATATTGTCTGCCTTATTTGGTCCCAGAACTAGCCCCATATAAATAACACTATTTTTTCCCTCCTCCATTGGTCCTCGAACTGTTGTTTTATTGCATCGATCATTGAAAAATCACGGTCCTGCGGCAACATTTTCCCACATGGATAGTTTTTGTAAAATTTGAAACAATGATTTAGTGCACTGTGCATGCATGTATTGCTGTCTTAGTGCTGCCTGGATTGCCTGCTGCGTGTTGAACCAAATACCAGAATGAGAAAATTGCCTTAATTTCTATCATTTCGGTTTTCTGCAAGATTGAGATGCATGTATATTCTTACACAAGATCTTCGAAAGACTCGGGAAAAGTTACTGCTTTACTTTGTGTTAACAGTGATGGAAGTGACAAACAAGTGCCGATTGTTATCGGAAAATCTCCAAAACCGCGATGTTTCAAGAATATAAAAAAAATTACCCTCCAAATACCACGTGAACAATAAAGTGTGGATGACCACAGACATTTTTTCTTCGTTTCTGCGTTCATTAGATGCAAGTATGGGTGAGCAAAATAGGAACATTCTCCTCTCTGTGGACAATTGTGCCGCACATCCAAAGTATGCATATTTTCTAAGAAATGTAAAAGTCATATGGTACCCGGCAAATTGTACAAGTGTGTTCCAGCCCCTTGATTTAGGGGTAATAAAGTGTTAAAAGCAGCTTTACAGAAAACTCCTCGTGCAAACAGCTGTTTGCTTAATGGAAGCAGACAGAGATACAAAAAAGAAGATAAACGTGTTGGAAGCTTTGCACTACACTGTGGCAGCCTTGCAACAAGTAGCCCAGCAGACAATCGATAATTGTTTTTGGAAAGCTGGTTACGTGCAGGGACAATCTTCAGGCGATAGTGACGTCGTATTGACCAACGATGACGACGATTTCTGCCAAGACTGGGAAAAGTTCAGTGGCATGAACAAAGATAAATTCGAGGACTACGTCTCTGTGGACAGTCCCGTGGCAACCTGTGGTGTAGAAACAGTGCATGAGCCTCGTGGCGTCCAGGATTGTGGAGTGGGAAGAAGGATTAGAAAAAGAAGATGGCGAACCCAAAGTTGTGCCGAACTTTGTCGAGACGCATGAAGCGCTGATGAAAGTAAAATCTTTCTTTTATATGCACAGCATGAGTGACAGTGATCGTGAAAGTGTTCTAGGCTTGAAAAATCATACTTTGAATTGAGGCGTAAAGTTTGTACAAAACACAAAGATTTTTTCAGCAAGAAGTAATAATAATCATTAAATTGTTCTTATCTATAAATTTTAATGGTTTCCTGGTACTATTGTTTTCCCGTATGTATCATTTTTGTTTTCCATCCCCCTGAAAAAGATGCATCGAGGTTTTACTGTATTTATGGCTGCTCCTATGCAGCCCCCATTTAAATTCTGATCTGCTGCAGATCACTTGGGGCATTTAATCCTGGCACCAAAGGGTTAACCGTGTTGACTCTTTCATAAACGAATGTTTCAAAAATGTAAAAGTGTTTTGTTTGGGTAAATTTTATGACTTTCTGAAGTAGCTTTATTTTGAAGGTGTTACATATCATGAACCCAGAGGAATACGTAATTTTGAATTGACTTTACAAATTTGTGTGTTGTGTAGGTATTATTTATGGAACATCCTGAACAGTATTATAATCGTGACATGTGGCCACCCGAGAATGATCGTGCTCTGATGTTCCGACTGGCTTCAGATGTACCTGTTTTACAGAATACGCTGATTCGAATATTTGTCATAGGATTGTCAAAGGTAATTATTAAATATTTTCATTCAGTTTAAAGTTTTTATATTATGGTAGCATATCTCAAGTCTGCATAGAGCGTTTGTATTTACCTTTGTTTTGAATGCCCTTTGGCTGCATCCAATAGTTTATTCTTACCAGTTTTACTCTTTATCTTCTCATTACACTGGATTTATGACAAATATTTTATTTCTACTCATATGTGATATAGCTAATAATGTAAGCTCAATAGAATTCTTTTCAAGGTACACAATGCATTACTTTCTTGCCAGTTTCTGTTTCTTCATAGTATTGTCATTAAAAGCTGCAGTCATCTTATATCTCTGGCATCATCTCTGTTCATTTTTAGGACCACCCCTTGGCTCCTGCAGACACACTGGAATTAACTGATCAGTTATTGAAGAGGGCAGCTGCTCAATCATCAGAAAGTATTCCTATGTTGCAAGCTGATAAACTTGATATTATTGATCTTATCTTTAATTTGAGTGCATATCATCATCCCGACAACATCAACCTTCCTGCAGGGTAAAACTTTTATTAATCTTATTTTTTACCATTATCATGGGCAAGTTCTGTCTCTTTTATCAAGTAGTGTATTTGTTTTAACCTTTTAAGAATCAAATTTCCTGTGTCCTGTGTATGCACATTTCTTTTTTTACACATAAGTATTTTGTCACTTTATAGCTCCATGTAATTACCTTATGGCTTCTCTTAAATTTGTTTATTTTTATGCCTGCATAAATGACATCATAATATGAATGAACACAACTGAAAATGAGCATATTTTTGCATACACACACACACACACATGGACACATATCACTAGAGCTACAGAAATGATCTCTGTTATATTAACTGTATGGATTACTAAGTATGGATCAGTCTCACTAAGTTATCAGCTGTATAAAAGTGTTCTTAAACATTCATAGTCAAATTTCTGTCTGTGACATAGGTACTGGGTCATTGATCATACTTGCAACCATTGCACACTTATGAAACCATTTACTTCGTGTTGTATTTGTGTACAGTGTCCTGTTTCTTACTGTGGATTTGAGGTTCACTTCAGTTTGATGTGATTATAATGGTTTAACTTCACATTTATCTAATACTAATCTTAGTGTGTGGCATCCAGTTGTGTTTTTTAATATGAAACCAAGATAACTTTGTTGATGTGATTGTTTATTGGTAAACAAGCATTGTGTCTCCTGAGACAAGAAAGTTATCTTGGTTTCATATAAAAAATACAGTGTAGTGCCACTTGCTAGTCAAGCTAACAACATCAACCAGTATAAAATATGAAGAGGAAGTTCCTTATCTGTAATGTTAACGTATATTTCAATGAACAGTGCTTCAAGAAAGATCTCATCCCACAGTATGCAAAAATTAAAATTCTGAACATGTCACCTGCAACCAAATTTACTAAATGAAAATACATAGAGTAGGAATAAAGTGCTTTAGCCTGATGATGGCTTTGGAATTGAAGCCAAAACATCTGGGGATTTATTGTAAATAAGTGTTTTATCAGCAGAGTCAAAAAAGTTGTTCCAGTTTCATATTTATCTACTGCATTTGGAATTACATCCTGTATGTATTTGTTTCATTATCTGAGGCTTATTTTACATAATCTTTGTAGATACTGTCCACCTCAGTTGGCCATAGCAAACTTGTACTGGAAAGGTTGGATTATGCTGTTAATCCTGTCAGCACATAATCCAACTACATTTGGCAATGTAGCATGGGAGAAATATCCTACACTGCACACTTTGATGGAAATGTGTATTACAAAGTAAGTTTCTGGAAGTTTATGGATATAACAGCTTAGAAGTATACAAATCTGATGAAATATATTAAGTGGGAAATTTTTATACCTCCATTTTTTATGTATATTTACAGATGTCAAAGGAAAAGTAAATAAATGTGCATGAACAAGGGACATGAATTTAGGTTTCAGTTAAAGTTTATGAATCATTTGCATTTAATGCAGAAATAAAGAGAGGTGGGAAGATACCCATGACCTGAAATGTGAAAAGAAACAGAACTGTAATTTTACTAATGCAACTGTGACAGCTGTAGTAGAATTGTTTGTTCTCTCAAGAACGTCTTAGTGAGGATTATTTGCATAGTATTCTTGATGCAGAGTATGGCAGCAGTCTGTGTATAAGGTCAAAATAATTTTTATGCAGCAAGAGCTGTATGCTAGATGATGCACAAAGTCCAGAAAGCCTGTAGTTCTAAGCGTAATGTTCATTGTGATAACCCTTCAGAATTGATAGAAATGTATGTTCATTTTAATGGGTTAAATAAAATCCAGATATAACTCATATCCTAGTCTCCTGCTGATCAGGCAGGTAACTGAAGTAAATGCACTAAACTTTATTGATACTGAATGTACTTTTCCGTTCAGTCACTTCACATATCCACCGCCTACAATTGCTATGGGTGAGCAGGTAGAGGAAGCAAGAGCTAAGGAACTGCAAATAGCTGCACTTGAGAAACAGCAGATTCTTGAATTTGAGTCATATCTTGCTGCAGCATCTACCAAACAGACTATCACTGAACAAACCAGCCTTTTGCTTACACAGGTGAGAAATATTAGCATCTGTAATCACAGTACTGTTTTTTCTCCTTAATAATTTGGCATCAACTGTTTTATATATAATTTACAGTGTGATGCCCAAAACACCAGATGCCTTATGCAGCTCCTGTTTCAATTCAAGTCTTTGCAGATCACTTGAGGCATTTAATTCTGGTGCCAAAGGGTTAGTGGGGGTACAATTGTGTTAACTACAAATTTATCTTTGTATAAAATAGCAGTCGAGCAGTACTGAGTGTTTTTATCATGTTACAGCCTGAATCATATGATTTTATCTGCATGTATCAATCCTATTTGCTGTGATGGTGATTTATTGTGAATTTGGTGTTTGCTGAATGTGGTCTGTCTTCATTATGTACTACTTAAATACTGATCATTTTTAATCTTAGTTTAATCATTGTCTTAGACTTGAAATTGTTTGTCAGTTCTCCATCACACCTCAAAAACTTAGTTCTGTGGTTGGTGTTTTATCATGGTTTAGCTATATATGTTTCTTATACTCAGTTGTTCTTTATAGCTGATAACAATGGATCCAACTGGGCCTCCTCGCAAACCTCCACAACTTGTTTTGGAGCAACTGCAGTCCCTGAATTCAACACACCGGATGGGTCATTTGCTGTGTCGAAGTCGCCACCCAGACTTTCTATTGGACATTATTCAACGTCAAGGATCATCTCAGTCTATGCCATGGTTGGCTGACTTGGTAGAGAGTTCAGAAGGAGCTCTAAGGTATAATATTCATGTCAGTTTATAATTTTATTTAAAAAGAAACGCACTGATGTTTAGAAATGACTAATTTGAAACCTGCTTAACATGACCCACTTAGAAGCTTTCCTGCCTTTGATATCAGAATAATTGAGTACCAAAATTTTTGCATCATATTAACTTACACAGTGCCCTTTTAATACTTCTCCCACTTAAAAGGATTTTCCACTTAAGAAGGATGAGAAGTTCATGACACTATGAATTTTTCACCCTTCTAATACATTTCTTGCTTCAGAATCTTAAAAATTTCCTCAAGTTTCCATTCGTTCAGTTTGTTCCCAAAATACAGTGATAAAATAATGCCCACAGTTCTTAAAGTTTGATCTCCATGGTTGTTTCCACCACAGATCAGTTATACATAGGTAACTCAACTCAGTGTTAATCTGTGGAAACATGTTATGGAAAATGATGTGGTAGTGGGACATTCAGTCTCAATACCTAACAAATCACGTGCTGTATCTCTGTATTGATAGGGAAATTCTTAGCATTTTGTCATTATTACAGAATGGTTTGATAGTATGTGGTCTAAGTTGTGGGTAGCATAGTTAATAAACAGCAAATAAATAAACAAAAAATAAATGAATAAATATGAAATGTGATAAAATAGTTTCTGGACAGAATTTATTCCTCCACAACAATAACATCACCACCACCACCACCACCAACAACAACAACAACAACGACACTTCTTCCTAATCAGTGTTGTCCACCTTAAGTAGCCTCATTGGAACTTCATACAGCAACCCAGCAGTGACAGCAGTGTTTGAAATATTTTGTGTAGTCTGTTGTTTGAAACTTGTCAAATGGATCCTGTGGTTTTGCTTGACTCACGGTACCATTAAATCTCCTTCCCTTTAAAGCCATTTTGAGTTTTGGGAAAAGGAAAAAGTCTCACAGCACTAAATCTGGTGAGTAGGGAGGGTGTGGAATGACAGCCGTTTTGTTTTTAGCCAGAAATTCTTGCACAGACAAAGCATAGTGGGCAGATGAATTATCATTGGGAGAAACCAATTACCTAATTGCACTTTTGAGTTTGTTTTGCCACACATTTTGCTGGAGACACCGTAACATGTCAATGTAGTACTGTTGATTTACAGTCTGTGCTTGTGGAACAAATTCATAATGCACAGCTCCATAAATGTCAGAAAAAACAGTGAGCATGCTCTTCTTAGTTGAGTGACTGTCTCTTTTCTTCGTTGCAAGTCTGCCATTTTCTAGATATGTCAAAATCACAAATGGAACAACACGCACACATTTACACCTAATGAAACATTGCTTAACAATCACACATGCTGCAGCCTTTTCCAATCATAATATGACTCAGCAGGCTGACCTCTAGCTAAACCTAATGGTAGAAGTTCATTCTGGCTAGCAGCAATAGTGCCATCTAGTAGTGAGTCCAGAAATATTTTGATCATACCATGTACAGAATAGCGGTAAAAACCAAGTAGGATTTGCAGTGTAGTATGAACATATTTTGTATGATTAAATAATTTATTGCCTGTCTTCTGTTACATGTGTACATTTTGAAATAGTCCTTAACTCAGAGTACTTTTTTTTGCTAATTGTGTGATTACATGTGACAAATTACAAGAAATGTAATGTTAATTTACCAGTAACGTATATCATTCACAGCCGGCTGATCTTACAGCTGTTCTCTATTGACAGGTGGTGTTACACAAGCAGACATGTATTCTTTGCATGAAAGTCCTTGAATAAAGCTTGTAGTAATGTGAGATTTGATGTTCTCAGAGCTTAGGGTATAGAGAATACAGTCTTGTGGGATATGACGGCACATAGTTTAGGCCTTTGCACTTCTGGGATGTTATACAGCATATGTTGGTAGTTGTTCACTGACATTGTGTGTCAGTTAACTTTAGTCATGCTCTGTTCTCTGGTATGTCTACACATGACGATTTGGTGATGCAGGTCATCGTTTGGCTCTGCGTGGTCCAGTTCACAGCGATCTGGTTTGGCGTGGTTCAGTTTAGCGCTTTGTACACGAATTTAAGATGACCTCACATATTTAAGCACTAAATTTAACTAAAAAACCTTGTCTTGCATTGGAGTAAATACAGTAATTTGATTAATATAGCTTAAAGGAGTCTCATCTGTTCACTGACTTGAGGTTTAGAAGATACTGGCATTTGTAATAATAAAATTAATTATTATAAACCAAATTGAATGTAAAATAAAAGGTAGTTGTTGAAATAAATTTTCCAGTTTTATCATTTTTCACATTGGCTTTGTGTTGTGGTTTTTGCAGCCACCTACCTGTGCAGTGCTTGTGTGAGTTCCTACTGAGTTCAGGCACATTGCTGCAGCCTGAAAAACAGCACAAACACCAACAGTTGTTGCAGCATTTGCAGACTGTGTTGACTGATGTGAAGCAAGATCCTCAAGCTCCATGTGAAGTGTTAGAATACTTCTTGAGAAGGCTCAGTTCACCCCAGACTGCTAGCAGAGCACAAGCTATTAAAGTCAGTGTACACAGTAATTACACTTAAAGAATTTGGTACTCTCTGAATTGTCATATTGTTTGTACAGTAGCATGTGGTGTTCCAACATCCTGTGGCACAGTTGAGAATCAGGCAGTTGATGTTGGGTGCAAAGGCTCATGAAACAAACATGATTTCCTCCTTTTTTCAGAACATTTGTGAGATTGTAGATGTAATTTTTGGTTTCATATCAGAAATAGACTTCTCATGTGTTTGCCCAGTGCACCGACAGTAACTACTATGATACAACGTTTTGTATTACAATTTTAAAATGTGGGTTGAGACTTTGTTTCTTAGGAGGTTAGCCTCTTATAAACCTAGGCTTTGCATTACTCATCTAACTAGAGAGCCTTCTTTCTTTCAGGGGTTGAAGATGGTATTGTCTTCTGTTGCAGTTGAAGAGGAAGCCATGGAAGTAGATAACCAGCAAGATCCTAATGGTGACAAGTAAGATCTGTGATTGCCCTAGGATGCCAGTAGTGTAGCTAGAGTTCATATAATGTTGTAGTACCATTATGGGTAATAAATGAGATCATGCTGATTGGAACATGCTTTATTATAAATTTGTGAACATTAAATTCATTGGAATCAAAATATTTGCAATTTTAAAATTGTTCTTTTTTTTCATTACAGCTCATGGCTGCTTCGTCAACTGCCTCTGTTGCCACACTTCCATGCTGTGCGCCCACAGGTGGTGCAGGCCCTGCGACAAGCCTGCCAAGTAGAGAATGACCCAGCTTTAGTCAGTAGTTATATCTACTTCCTAGCTCTTCATACAGTACATGACAGCTTGCCAGATCTGGCAGATCTTGTGTTGGTGAGTTAGCTGCTAGGGAAGTTAAGGGCAGTGTTTTCCAGCCAATGGTCTGTGGACCACTGGTAGCATGAGTGGCCATGTAATGAAGATGAGAACATGGTGTTTTGGTATTGGTTGCTGCACCTGTCAGAAATCAGGAGCAGGGCCATATTACAAACGCAGAGCTTTGGGAGACAGATATCTTGACAGTTTAAACAATTTCATATGCCTTCAAGTATCACTTTTCATTTTAATGCTGGAATTATAGAAATACAGAGTGTAAGCCAAAAGTTTCCAGACTGGGACAATATAACAATTTGAACCTTACCTTAGATGCAGGTTAGTTTTGTCTCCTTCAGAGTAGTACTCTTTGAAGTTCATACACTGGGACCAGCACCTCTCCCACTGCTGGAAGCATCTCTGAAACTCCTGTTTTGTGGCCTTCTCCAGCACCACCTTTGATTGAGCTTGAATTTTCTTGATTTTGTCAAAGCTTCATCCCTTTAACCCTTTGGCGCAGAGTGTCACTGTTTGGTGACACAAAGTGTGATACTCAAAATATCAAACATTGCCTGTTGGAAGCAGCCAATTATGGCGTGCCTTATGCAGTCTGCATTTAAATTCCAGTCTTCTACATATCGCACACCAAGCATGTAATTCTGGCACCCATGGTTAACTGGATTTTGTCTTTGGGAACAGGAATATGTCTCAGGGAAGTAGGGGGGACCATTCCTATGTTGTTCTTGGTTAAAAACTGCTGAACAGATAAAGTGTGAGCTGACACATTGTCATGATGCAGAGGCCAGTTGTGAGTGCACCACTTGTCTGGGCATTTTCTCCAGACATTGTCCCTCAGATGCCTTAGGATTCTTACGCAGAGCTGTTGATTCACAATTTGGCCTTCAGGGATGAACTCATTGTGAATAATTCCCTGTTGGAGAAAACAACCAATGTGCTCTTGAAGTTTGACCTGACCTGCCTTCCCCCCACCTCTCTGTCTGCCTGTCTGTCTTTGGGTTGATGGGCTCATCCACTGGGATGACTGCTGCTTTGTTTCTGGATCATAACCATCAATCCAGCTTTCATCTCCTGTTATGAACTTAGAAAGGAAGTTTGTCTTTTTGGCCTTATCTTGCATCCAGCCTTGCGTGCAAAGTCGGTTTTGTTTCTGGTCATTATGCAGCAGATAGGGCACAGATTTTTCAGCGATGTGTCTTATGTTTATATCTTTGATAAGATGCATTGACTTGTACTATATGGCATGCCTGAAATGTTACAAACATTATTAAGCATGTGTCATCTGTCCTTATGGATGACTTCATGCACTTCTTCCACATTTTCATCAATCCACCTTCATGATGGATGACCTCAAGGTACAAAGTCCTCGACCAAAGTTTGGCCACTTTGAAAGATGAGCACCTTTTAGAGGTTTTTGTTACGGTATGAATGAATGAATGAATGAATGGCGTCATCTTGAAAGGCTTTTTTAAGCATTTTGCAAGTCTTGGAAACTGTTTTTTCAAGATAAAAGAAAACTTGATGCAGATCTTCTGTTCCTTAAGGTCTGCCATTTCACTGGGCTATGACAGTTGCAGAATGCACTCAGAACAAATGTACTTAAACATCACTTGCACAACATTATATTACAGTAACATCCACCACACTAATTCACAGTAAATCAACTCAGTGGTACCTGCTGGCATGCAGCTGTATTGTGTCTGGGAAGTGCTTCACACAGCCAGTCCAGAAACTTCTGGCTCTCACATTGTAGATGTACAAGGATGTGGATTGGCTCTGTGTGGCTTAGTATGCGATCCACTGGCAGGTTCTTTTGAACTTGGAAGTGCACCTTCAGATCCCATAAAACTGAGAGAATCTGATGAGTGTCTGAGTGTCTGTTAGCTTCGTGAGAAGTGCTGTGCTTGTGAAGTTAGTTTGTTCTTGAATGTAATATTTCTTCCAATGTGATACTCTCTGAAGGTGCCACATTTTATGCTTTAACACATTCACTGCCAAAGTCAACCTTGGTCGATTTAAGTATTTATGTTTTAAATTGCCAGCATCGACTTTAGTCGATCTAAAGTTTACTCTGCTCTTTTGCCTTAAATAGGCCACGCACACAATAATTTCTCTCAGGAAACATATTTTACATCTTTTTTAATTCCTGGCTGACGTAACTAGAAAAAATATATGCATTTGACCACATACATTAGGGTAGAAAAATATCATAAATATATCACAACGTTTATGTTGAGTCTCGAGCTAAGCAAGTGATTTGTGACGCTGCAGTCAGTAGCATATTTCCTCTCTGTGAAGTTTTTTGTGAGTTTATTTATACATCAAGTGCAATATGGCTACTAGGAAAAGAACATTGCTTAGAACTGAAGCAGAATAGTGGCTTCTATTGATGAGGAACTTGCAAATGACGGTGATTAAGATGAACATTGTGTCCCAGAAATATCGAGTAGTGAGGAGAGTGATGATGAGAACGACATTTCAGACTTGGGGTCCGGGCCCTAGTGTAGACGGGTTTTGTAAAAATGGTCGTCAACCAAGTATTCCATTCTTCACAGGAAATCCAGCAGCACAATTTGCTGTTCAAAATGGATCAGATATGATGGAATATATTGATAATTACATCACTCCAGAACTCATTCAAATTGTTGTCAACCAGACAAATTTATACGCACAACAACAGATCGCGACAATGCCACGACCTGTTACTAAATATGCACATAGTGAACAATGGAAACCTGTGACAATAATGAAATGGAAGAAATTTCTTGGTCTGATGTTCCTTACAGGTGTAATTCGAAAACCAGAATTAGAATGGTACTGGTCAACAAGAGGCATTTTACTAACGCCCATTTTTTCACAAACGATGTCTAGAAACAGATTTCAAATTATCCACCGATACCTACACTTCAACGACAATACTCCAATAGGAACAAATGAAGAACACCTGTACAAAATTCGACCAATATTAGACACTGTTATCAATAATTTCAAATCTGATTATATTCCTGAGAGAGAGATTTCACTTGATGAAGGCATGCGTAGTTGGCGGGGTCATTTGCGTTTTCGCGTATACAACCCTGATAAAATAACAAAGTATGTTATTCTGGTACGGATGGTATGTGAAAATATGTCAGGCTATATTTACAACATGCAGATATATGATGGCAAATGCAGGCCTTTGACTGAAACAGTAAGTCTTCTACTTGAGCCTTATGAAGGGAAGGGTTACCATCTGTATCAAGATAATTATTATAATAGTGTTTATCTGACTGAGGAACTGCTTCAAAAACCAATTCAATTGTCTGGCACAATTAGAGTAAATCGTGGTTTGCCCAAGGACATGATAGAAGAGGCAAAAAAGTTGAAGAAGGGTGAGGTCACTTTTCGTAGGAAACAGGATGTACTATTGGTCACGCACCAAGATAAGAGACTCGTAAACATGATTTCAACACTTCACACTGCAGCTGTGGTAGATGACTTGAGCAGACGTACTGGTGTTACAAAGAAAAAACCTAAGTGCATAGCAGATTACAATACACACATGCATGGTTTTGATACAGCTGACTTATACCTTGCCTATTACCCCTTCATCCGTAAAACTGTAAAATGGCCTGAGAAAGTCTTTTTCTACCTTCTCCAATATGCACTTTTCAATAGTTATGTTGTATTTACAATATCCAACCCTAATTCCCACAAATCATTCCTAGATTACTTAGTGGATGTCAGTGAAAATCTTATACACACAAGAGAAGATGTATCAACACCATCATCATCAGACGAGTTGCAAGACTCGAGCAGAATTCCTGCACCAACTCCACCGAAACGAGCCCTGAAAAGTGACCCACCTGGCAGGCTTGATAGAGAATTGAAAAACCATAAACTCATGCATATCCCTCCTGCAAAGAAAGACAAAACACCTACACAAAGATGTCGGGTGTGTATACAGAAAAATATCAAGAAAGAAACGAGATTTGTTTGCGCGCATTGTGGTGTTCTCTCCATCCAGAAGGCAGCTACACACGATATCATACACTGAAACATTACTAAAGGTGTGTTTAAAATTTCAAGTTTTTATCTCTTATAGTTTCCTCGTAATTGATTTTTTTATAAGACGACACACTAGTTGTTTAACATTCAGTAAATCCCTGGCAATTTAACACCCTCGGGGATTTAAATACCCGGCAGTCAGTGTGTTAAAGGGCGACTCTAAAAAATAAATCCGTAAGCTAAAGGTTAAGTAACCATGTTGTTTATACTAATGATAATTATATTTGTAGTAGATGGTTATTGTTATTATGAAATGTGGACTGCTGCAATATTGGGTATCTTGAATTCCTCTGCCATTTTGCTGGTTGGTGAGCTATGAAGGCGCAGAGGGGGAGTAGAGGTATAGCTCCACTCTTTCTTTAACCTTGGCGCTGGATATGTGTGGGTGGTCAATGCCACACCCCGATCACTTTATCCCTGGGAAAGAGACCCAGTACCCATTGTACAGGAGGCTGGGTGGGCCCCAGGGCCAGTCTGGATTGGTGTGGAAAATCTCGCCCCCACTGGGATTTGATCTGCAGACTGTTCAGCCAGTAGCAAGTTGCTATACCAACTACACTATATTTTACTGGTTGGTAGAAGAGTGTATTTTGGAAATACCATTTTGTACACTGAACTGAAAATAAAACATCAAATTGACAAAACTAAACATTTCAATAAATGAGCTAAAAATATAAAAATTGAGTGCTAGAAGAAGGAAATGATTATATTGAAGAACAATGACTGGGGATTTTTTTGCTTTAGTGAGGTATTATGTTAAGCAGTGACAAGAATCTTGCTGAGGTGTGTGGTAGTTTTTCTTACTAAGCAGAATGCAGATTTCAGTGCTCAAAGCTTTGTTATTTATGTTGGCAGCAAGCTTGTAGACTGTTTTTAAAGGAAACTTAATCTGTTCATATTTGAATTAAACATGTAAGGTTTAAAATGTGTAAGTTTACCGACTGTTTTTATGTGTTTAAAGTTTTAACTATTTATATATCATGTATGCTAAGAACAGCATGCTACATGTAGTGAGGCTTTTATGTTTCGTTTGACAGGATATGGCTCAGCTGATTGTGGAAAGAAGTTCAATCATTGCAGCAATTTTACCAGCACCAGATCATGACATTCCTGGAGCCCTCAGTACACAGAATGCCCTTATGCTTATGTTCTGCTCCTACTTACAAAAGGTGATGTATCTAATTTTTGTATAAGTAGTCAGATCTGAATATGTCTCATACAGTGGATATGTTTTAACATTTTGAGCCCTGGTCACGTTATGTAGAAAGTAACCCTGGATGCTGAATACCTTACATTAACATTTTATATGTCACTGAAGTGCAGGGTGTTCAAGTTTTATTTTGACAGAATTGTGGTTCTCACAGTAGTATCAAGAGTACAATCTTTTCGGACGTGACACTGAATAATTTTCAATGTCTTTGTTATTTTGTTTAATTTGGCTACACAAGGCACATTTTTTCCAGGATGTTGACGGACATTGCTAATGAAGCCGCTACAGGAAAGTTGGTATACTTAAATTTGAAGATAGAGGAAAGAGCTAGAAAGGTTTATAGAGGATATGAGAAAATGTTAATAGATGTCTGTACTGTAATTTGTTTAGTATCTGATATTTTACTGCTGTGTAGCATTGAAGTGGATGGATTATCCACTCATATAGATCAGTTTTATTTTTAGTGGTTTATTTGGTAATGTGGTCAGTATGTATGTAGCAGGTGACTGGATGTGAATATGGGTGATTGGTGGAATGATAATTGACAGGAGCAGTAAGGGATCTGGGGAGAAACCTGTCCACCACAATCTCATATTTGCTGCCCTTGAACTGAACCTTGTATAAGCATCTAATGTGACTCAGTGGTTCAGAATATGAGTTAAATTGCAACAGAAGGTTGCACTGGTAATGAATCAGTGCCCAGTCATACAGGTAGCAATAGGCAATGTTACCAATAGATAATCTAATTGATTGATGATTCTAATGAGAAATGGTAATAATATCCTTTATTATTTTCAGGCAAGAGAACCTAGAAGAGAAGCCTATACATGGTCTGAAAGCCAGGATCAGATATTGGTGACTTGGAGTACAGGAGAGGAATCAACAATGCATATTCTCGTGGTGCATGCCATGATCATCTTACTGAACTATGGGCCAGGACAGGGTATGCATTTCAAGAAGTTTAATGTATTTCATTTCCATAGTCTGCTGTAGTAAGTCATACCGTATATTCTCGAATCTAATCCGCACCTTTTTTACAGTTTTAGAGGGCTAAAAAATCAGGTGCGGATTAGATTCGCGTGCGGATTAGATTCGCGGTCTAGAGCTGGATTTTGGAAAAATGATTGAGCTGCTGTACAATATAACAATAACGTAATTAACGTAATTAATAAACAACGTAAGAACAATACAATACAATAATCTATTATTTTATTATTTATTATTATAATTTATTATTCATCAGACTCGCCGTCATCACTCATAACTGAATCGTTATCCGTGCTCTCCACCCAGTCACTCTCATCTTTATCTTCAACATCGTCCTCCCATACAATGTCGTCTTCGGTTCCGTCCAAAGCATTGCTTATGAAAAAACGTGAAGACTGCATCATCAATTTCAGGAAATCGTCCTTTCTTGGGTCCAGTGAATTTCCTTCGTGACGCCTCACACCCGCTGATCGCTGCCTTGTGTTTCCGCCATAGTCGAACGTTGCTTTCATCAACTCCAAAAATTGCAGCGGCTTTGCGGTTTCCATTCTCCTCTGCGCACCGAATAACTTCACGTTTGAACTTTGCCGTATATGAGAGTCGTTTAGATTTCAGGTGTCCCTCTTCCATAACTACGGTACACGACAAATTGGAACAAGCACCTCCCACGTTTCAACAACTAAAGATCAGCTGGCTTCAGACGAGATTGCGCACGTCTGTTGAGAAAGGCCCCGCCTCTATCGGTATGACTCATCGGCCACAGGCGTAGCGTCGGATTTTAACGCATTGGTAACATCCAATATTATTCAATCAGTCGCCCCGTGGGCAAGGGGTGGTTGAAGGAAAGGTGCGGATTAGAATCGCGAACTAACTTTTTTCGTTTAAGAAGTCGCCAAAAACTGGGTGCGGATTAGATTTGGGTGCGGATTAGATTAGAGAATATACGGTATTTACTTGAATATGAGATGACATGCCTTCACAGTCTTCAATTCTTAGGGAAGTACCTGTACAGAATATGTTTGTGTTCATGATTATAAGGTGACCATGCCTCCTGTTTCTCAGATGAGGAATTAAGAAGAAAGTTCTGGGTAATGTGGTAAGTGATTATATTTTATTACTGTCAACACTTATTCATTAATTTCTTTTTGTTTAGCGAACTTCCTGTGGCTGGTAATCACAATCACTGCTCCCACTACATGATACTGTTTTATATGTTATCACCTTATGTATATAGTACAAAATATTTGCATAATATACATAATATGTTTTAATTTATTTTCTGTGGTATGACAGTTTAAAATTTTAAAACAATGTGTTCATGTAATATGGTACTTCCAAAGTTACTTCTATCAGTTACTGCAATGTACTACTTGTTTTCTTTATAGCCCCTTGTAATATTCATATATTTTGCATTTATTTCTGTTAGATTTTGTGCTAATTGTTAGTTGGTTTAACTAAGCCATGTACCTTATCATAGGCCATGATAGTTTCCTTCCCCATCCTTTTCAGTTTATTGTACACAGTCAGCCTACCACTGGATGGTACGTAACAGGTGTGATTAAAAAAAGTGTTGTTAAAAGCCAAGGAATCAGTCTCTTTACTTCATGAAGATTTCATATTATGTACTTGAGTTACTGAGTTTTGCAACATGATAAAAATATTCTTGTGTTCTCATCATTGCTTTAAAGTGGTTGAATAGTTTCCCAGGCTGGCAGAGTGGCAGCAAATGGCACTCTTTGTTCTGACAGCTGCAAAACACAGAGTTTGGCCAAGACATTCATGTTTCATTATGGTACAGCATGTGAGTTGCTGTAAATGGGAAGTAGGTGATCTGTGTCTTATATTTGAATTTGTATCAGAACAGGAGGAAAGAAAAAATTTAGTTTTTTGTGCTTAACGAACTGAACTAGCCAAATAACCATTTTGTAATTACTCAGATTGTTTAGAAATTCCCTGCTGTGGTAGGATCTAAAATTTGTGTTTTTTCAAAAGCTCACTGTTGCATCGTTTCCTAACTGAATTGAAGGTAGTTCATACCTTCACAACACATTTCTTTAAAGGTACATTTAATGTTATCCTCTAGTTTATGTGTATGTGTTCAAAATGGTCTCTTCCCTTGAGGCTTTGCATGTAAAATTTCATGTGCAGTTTTTATTCCTGTCATTCATGTCCATATCATCCTTGATGTAATCAGCACAACAATATTTGGTGGAATACTACTTTGCAAGCCTCCTATAATGTAATTTTTTTTTTTGCTTTTCTGTTACTTCCTCCCTCCTATGTCCAAATAATCTCTCAGATATTGTTTGCGAACACAACAAGGCTATGTTCTTCCTTGAGAGTTTCAGTCCCAAGTTTCACACACAAGCAAAACAGCAGGTAGGTCTACTGAATAGTTGATGTAAATTCAAAAGGCTTTTTGTCTGTCTCTACAGATTTGAATCTCTTTGAAAGTCTCCTGGAAACTTGGTTTCCACTTGGTAAGGAGCCTCCCAAGGCTTATTTAGTGGATACATCAGAAGAAGCACTGCTGATCCCTGATTGGCTAAAACTTAGGATGATTCGGTCAAATGTGGATCGCTTGGTGGATGCAGCACTGACTGACCTTGAACCTCCACAACTGGTGCTTTTCATTCAGTCCTTTGGAATTCCAGTGAAATCTATGAGGTACTTCTGAATGATAAAATGATACTGCCTTGCAGGAGCTTAATTCCTGGTGGGTGATTTATTGTATATTCTGAAATGTGTGAGGTAGGACTTAGCTCATAAATATAAAGACATGTGAAGAAAAGGGTTAAGCACCAAAATTGTCTTTCCTTTTTACTGAACAAGCCTGTTGTGTGTGGAATTTTAGATTTTATAAGGCCTTGCAGTTTAGTAAGTAGGCTGGTCCTGTAAACAAGAATTCCAGGCAGCACTCATAAGTTTGCTTTTCTGTTGAATACAGTTTGTCATACAAATGTATTGTGAATGTTATAATTTGGTAAACAGTTTCTAATGAAGCCATAATATGCTGTTTAGCTGATGGTTTAGTGTACTGGGCTTTGCTCGAATAGAAAGATACTGGTACTTCAGTGTTAGTTTCAGCGCACATATACATAGGTAAGTGAGTGCTTTATTTGTTTAGTTTGTGTAGTTAGTCGCATGGAATTGTGGTATCTGGTTCAGGCTGTGTGCTGACATTGGCTAGTATAAGCATGGATACTGAATGAAGGTTAGCTGATGGGGAGTTTTGGTGGTGTAGGGATTTGTACAGTGGCCTTGTTAATTGAAATGTAGCAATTTATGTTGAAAGAGACATGTATGGTTTCGTGTGCGTAATGTTTGAATTTCCGTGTATCTTGGCTGGTGCCCATAATACTCGTATGAAAACAGCATTTGTGCTATAACTGGCTGTGAACATTTACAGCAAACTTCTGCATAGACTGGATCAAGCTGTAACTGCTGACCCATTGTCTGTTGGTGAAGCAGTGCTGGACAAGAGCTACATGGCACAGTTGGTTGAAGTACAGCATCGGCGTGGTGCCACTGGAGGACAGATGTTTGTGCAAGTTGTTCAGCTAGAGCAACCCCGATTACCAGGTTTGTGGCAAGACGATTCTGAATGTACAGAAAACGTCCACAGGAGGCGTGAGCAATATTCAGTACTCAGTGAAGCTTCATCTGCTCTTTGTTCTTGTAGTATAATAAGCCATTTTGTTGAATTTTTCCAAAAATACCTTAAGAGGATTTCACTGTTTTTCACAAATGATTTTTCCCCTTTAAGAAGTTCGTTATTTGCAGATCTGTTGAATAACTTCTTGCGCAGGCAACACTGTGTTTGTTAGTGTTGTTATAAATGTTACACATTATTTTGGGATTTGTCTGTTCCATTGTATTTCTTTCATGATTTTTTTAAATTTAGAACTATTTTGCTCTTTTTCTTTGTTGATCTCCTGTTGGTTTTAAAGCTTAGTGGGGAGGGGGGGTCAATAAATTTTCCAAAAGTCTAAGAGCCACCTCGAAATTCTAGGCACCAGAATGGTGACATGCAGCAACTTACATACTGAGGACCCACAGTTCTGAAGGGATCTGTAAACCTCACTGTTGTCTGGTGCTTTCTGCTTGGTGCTTGTGAACTGGTACACATTTTTGTATGTAAGGAAAAAAAGGTATGGTAATTATGCTGAAAATATTAAGTACTAGTCTACAAAATTTAGTCACCTGGGCAACCAGGCACACTGAATTTGTGCACCCCTGGCATAGTGTGTTGAGTTAAAAGTGTATCAAGAAGAAACCATGATCTAACTAAGAAAGACATTATTGCTCTTCCATTTTTTCTAGTCATTTTAAGTCTGTTTGCATTCTTCAGAGTGCATTCACCTATACTGTGTACTTATATCTGTATGTTTTGTGATTACTGTGAACTAAGTATTATATTATTATTATTATTATTATTATTTACTGCAATTGGGTTTTCACCCGGTGGCAGTAGTCCTTACACTAGTACACACAGTACAAATGGACATATAAATATACATAAAAATAACAATACAAAACAAACTATACACAATTACAAAACAAAATACATACATTAAATACAAGTACACACATTAGAACACCATAAACGCATTACAAAACATCCACACCTTAACAAAAACATCCACTCCTTAACAAAAACATCCACACATTACAAAAACATCCACACCTTACAACAACATCCACTCCTTAACAAAAACATCCACACCTTAAAAAAACACCCACACACAATACAAAAAAAAACACACACACATTACAAAAACACCCACACATTAAATAATACAAAAACAACAAAACACACAGTATTACCACCGTGCATTTTTTAATCAAATAATAAAACCAACGAATGCACTATTTTGACCACTTTTATTATGGCCTATGTCCCCTCACCCTACACACACAGCCATGAAAAGATAGCACAGTAACATCACAACACACAAGAAAAGGAACATGGAGATGTAGAAATTACGCCAGTAGTTCCGTAAACAAACAGTGAATATTACGGACAGTTTACAACTCTTTTTAAAACAGGTTTTAAATACACATTTACGTAAGGTTCTAAGATTCTACCAGACTACCGTACATATCGTACAATTTTAAACAGGTTCTGAATATACATTTACCTATGGTTTTAAGACTTTATCAGACTATTGTACATATTAAGTATTTGTTTTGATATGTGAATAATTGGTAGCACACGGCAAACCCCTGAGGATGGAACCATAAGGTTCCGAAACACGTGTAGGGTGAGGGGACATAGGCCATAATAAAAGTGGTCAAAATAGTGCATTCGTTGGTTTTATTATTTAACAAAACACACATACTGCAAAAAGAAAGAGTTGCTAAGCCTAACCTAAAACCTAATGTAAATGAATCAGAGTTAAAGTAATTTGGTATACCAAGCAATGAGTCAACCATGCTATACAAAAATAAAATTCCATGTTTTGAAAAAAGTGATACACTCTCATTTTAACAGGACCTTCACTTCACTACGATTATATACACATCACGGCATTCCCCGTTTTGCCTCCCTTTACTTCACTTCACTTCACTTCACTTCACTGCATTATTAGATGGTTTTCCCCACCCTCTATACCCTTCACTTCACCTCACTTATCACTTTCCTAACCCTCTTCCAAAAAATACTCGGCTTACAAGGGAAAGTCCCTAAAGCGTCTGCAGGTAGTGTGTTCCAGAGTTGGATGGTCCTATTTACAAAGGAAAATTTCCCGATATCCGTCCTTTGCTTCCTGTTCCTAATTTTCTGAATATGATCAACCCTGCTCAGATAGTGTGGCCTTTGTAGTCTGTCACCTATAGCCTTCCAAGCCCGATCGCCAATGTATGCTTTGAAGAGAGCACATATGTGTGCTGTCTTTCTGCGCTGCGCCAAAGTTTCCCAGTTCGAATCGGTCGTATGATTTGCAAATTTAGCCGCTTTCTGTTGTACCCGGTCTAACGCATTTATCTGACCCTCCCTGTATGGATCCCAGCAAGCAGCCCCATACTCAAGAATCAGACGCACTAGTGACGTGTAGGCTAAACTTTTAGTATTACTATTTCCCTTTTTGAGAATACGCATTATGGAATGAAATGCCTTCCAAGCTTTTCTCACTGTGTAATTTACTTGGTCAGCCGAGCTTAAATCGCTGCGTAAGATTATTCCCAAGTATTTACAACTGTTCACTTCCGGAATTAATTCGTCCCGTAAAGAGTAACTTAGTTGATCCTTCACCCGGGCTCTCGTGAAACTAACTGCCTTACTTTTACCTGGATTTATTTTCATCTCATTTTCAACCGCCCACTCTCTCAGTCTGTCCAGATCTATCTGCAAAATTTTTATGTCATTTTTATTTACAATTTTCCTATATATTACACAGTCGTCTGCAAAAAGTCTAATAGTTGACTCAGTGTTCCTCCAAATGTCATTAATGTACGCTAGGAACAGAAGTGGGCCCAATACACTTCCTTGCGGTACACCTGACGTTACTCTGACCTCCTCTGATAATTGCCCTCCTACCCTGACTCTGCGTATGACCCAAAAGGAATTCTCTTATCCATACAACTACCCTCGAATCCACGCCCGTGGCCACAATTTTTGCAAGCAGCCGATCATGAGGAACTAAATCAAAAGCCTTCGAAAAATCTATTACAATAGCGTCTACCCTGTCTCCATTATCCAGAGAGTCGGCAATGTCCTGGCAAACCGTGATTACTTGACTTTCGCACGAATATTATGTCATAATCCAGCTCATTTGCACTGCTGTTCTTCCAGTCTGTGTGTTAAAAATTGCTGGAATTGACTGGTATAAGGTAATAAGTAGTGAATGTTCCTATGAATAAATTATTAATATGCAGAACAGCCTTTGTTGGATTGTTTTTAATTTTTAAGCTTCAAAGACACTTATTCATACAGTTTGTGGCCTGTGTAAATGGAAACCTGTAACATTGTGCCTGCCATGTTTTTCTCTTTTTTTTCTGCTTGTAACAACTTGAGAACTGCTTATTGGATTTGCATGACATTTGACATTGTGGGGTTTTACTAAAATGTGTCAGCCTATTCCAGTTTTGATTAAACTGAGACAACAATGTCTGATAGTTTACATGAAGACGTTGATGAAATTCTGTGTGCTCCTCAAGCATAATTTGTGCTAAACTCATTCTATATTCATCAGAATAGATTGGATAGACAAATTAAACATGGTTTCTATGCCTAATACAGTTCTTCCTTATGCCTTACAGTTTTTGAGATAACTGAATGAGCTGGATTCTTTATGTTGTGTCAGCTTGTGACTTCAGCATTCTGGGAGTGATTTTGCAGTCACTCTCCAGTGCACCTGTTTTATGCTGTTTATAACAAAGCATCAAAAGTTGACACTCACAGATTTAAAACTGATGTAATAACAAAGCAAACCTTCCAGAGTTATTACACACTACATACATGTATAATTGATCATTACATAAGAGTGAGAGGCCTACCCTAATGAAAGGGCAATATTATGCAATTGGAGAAGAAAGTGAAAGTTTGGTATAAGTCATTGTTTGTAAGGCATTACAGAATGTATGAGTAATTGCTCACTACTACAGTTGTAGTATTAAACTTAACAGACCTACATCACCCAACAGTTTTATTTATTTTGCACTTTTGTTTGTCTAGATTATTCTCGACTTTGTGCATCAACACCTCGACGGACCCTTCCAGTAGCTGTACTCTCCAATAGAGATGGCTCAAAAAATTCAGACCAAACAGAGGTGCAGCAGGTTGCTCATACATTACTGAAACTGTTTGGAAGTGATAACATGGAACCTGAGTGCCATAAGGCTGAAAAACAGCAAGCATTTAGGACTCTGCAGAAGGTAAATTTCATTTTCAGTTACAGGTTACCATAGAGGCAAATATGTACATTATGATGTAACTTTTATGTAAGGTGCATACTGATCACCTGCAAGATGCATTAGTGTGGAAGTGTCACTGTGTGCTGCTGTACATCCATAAGGTGTCCAAGATCTAACTACGTTAATTTCATGCATGAAATTTATGTCAGTCTTGTTGCAAGTATGTAAGTTATAGTACTGTAAGACTGGAAATGGTGGTGGTACTAGTCTGGCTTGCGAGCAAGAATATAAGTGCTCAAAATCTGCACTGTTGATGTCAGTTTTTTTGAGCTCTGCACTACCTGTCTCTTTACAATGGTACACATATTTACTTACCAGAAAACATTGACTCGTAAGTCCTTTGCTGAGTACCTTTATGTGGATTATTGTACAAATTGTGTGTTTTATTAGTCTGCTGTCATTCATAAAAATAAACAGGATCATGGGGTTATGAGATGATCATATTTTCTGTGTTTTTCAAGTTTGGCACAAGTGGACTGATTTTTACAAAAGTTGGTAAGAATGTCATGCCATTGGAGGAGTCTCCAACGTTGTACTTTTTAATGTCCTTCTTTATTAATGACAACATGGCAGATGTGCTGACTTTGCAAGGTGGGAGTGGCACTAGAGGAATTTATTTCAGTGTCCTGAAGTTATGCATGGCTATAGATCTTGCAACATAATCAGTTAGTAGTTTGCTGTTTTGTAGAATGTCAAGTGACAATATGGTGGACATGCATAATTTTTTTAAAAATGATAGCAATTAATAACGAACGACTGGAGCCAGGCATGTGAAAGTTGGTACATTATAAACATACCTGCACATTAAAAATGGAATGTGGTTTCCAAGTCAAAGATTACAAATCTGACATCCAATAATTCAGAAATCCTGATAATCTACCTCTTGGGGAGAGTAGCCCCAAGACCGGAAGTTTTGCTTTTTACCAGAAGAAAAGCTTCATCAGTGAAAAGGCAGATCGCAGGGACATGTTTTAAAAGGCATCCATGAGTTTCTGTACATCAACCATTTTGCTACTTTCTAACCCCTTGTCTCCTACTCCATGAACTTCTGTAGGTAAGAGACTGCAGTAAAACACAGAAAAGGACCCTGATGACCTTGAACCAGCAGATGAAGGAAGGAGATATCCAAATGGAACACTCCTCTGATTAACTGTATAGCCCAAATATAGTAGCAGTAACAAGAAATTACTTGTAAGAACTTGGGTCAGTATAGGCACTGTCTGATAGTCTGGAATATTCAATAATTCAGTGCCTGTCCGGTGCCATGTAAGTTGGATTTGGAATTTTGGTGCATATAGAAGCTACTGAAGTAATAAGTTTTTTAAAATGAAGTGAAGCAACAGTAATAATACTAACTGACATATATGGAAGTAGAGATCTGTGCACTATGAAAGTATTCTTTGAGTTCTGCTTATTAGTCGTTTAGAATGTAACACAACTGCATGGTGACACCCCCCCCCCCCCCACACACACACACACACACACACACACACACACATGTGATCTAGCTTTCAGCTTGATGATATAACTAATCAACAACTGGAGGTAGGAATGTGAATTACTGAAACAGTAATGTGGTTTACTTTTGTATTTGGTAGTCAAGACAGAAATGGTTGACTGAAAGGTATATGTCTTCCAAGAATTTGCCTGCATTGCTTGGTAAAATTATTCATGTTTTCACTTGCTTTACTTTATTGTTGACCTGCTGTGTATAAGACATGCATGCTAACACTGTGTTGCCAAACTTCACGTCATATAATTTTTAACAAAGTCTGTCTAATATTGAATAATAATTCCATTTAAGATTGGAGTCTTCTGGGATGTGATGCCATGTATTTTGGTAGATATGTACCAATGTTGCAGAGGGATGTGTTGCTTCTTTCAAGATAGAATATGGAGGTAAAGATGGCTCTGAAATACTGATACTGGTCTACCAAACTCCACACTTTACACCCCAGAGGACCATATTCTTAACATCTGTCACCATGAGAATCTCTGATCTCAAAAATGATACAAACAGGAAAATAGCAGTTGTGGGAAAGCATCAAATGTATTAGAAACATGAAAAAAGCAACAGCAACAAATAAGATTACACATTTTTCACTTAGGCCTACAAAAAATAATGAACAATGAAGAAGCTACTTTAAGGTGACACATCCTCATTGCATTATTAAATACAAAGGAATGTGGCAATCAGTCAACACAACATTATATTCAGGAAGAATAAGGCTGCATGTTTTGGCTAAAAATGATTAGCTATCATCAGGCCTAATTACAAAATTACAAAAGGGGGTATTCTTGTAATTAGGCCTGATGATGGCTAATCATTTTTAGCTGAAACATGTAGCATTGTCCTTCATGAACATAATGTTGTGTTCACTTATTGCAACATTTATTTGTAAGGTGAAGTTATTTCATACATGTATGCAAATCCCTTTTTTTTTTTTTTTTTAAGAAATTGTAATTGACAACTGTTTCATTGAAGCCTTACATTTTAGGCAAAACAGCACCAAGGACAAGTTTAGAATGTTCCATTCATGATACTTGCCAATGGTTGTGCAGCTATAAGAATACCTTAACTGTTTCATGAGCATCATGCTCTTTCATAAAGCTTGGCACTGGTTCAGGCTGACATTCTTCTTCTTCTTTACCTTGTTCATCACTGCTCCCACCACCCTCAGGATCATCACAGAGCTCATCAATGCTGGAAATGTTGTATGTGGCAAGCTCATTGTCTAAAGCTACATAGGAACAGAAGTTGACATCCTTCTCAGCATGTAGCCAGTCCAGTCCAAATCCGAGGCATTTGACTGTATTGATTGGTTTCTGAGTCAGATGCTTCCTAACTTCTTCACTGGTCTTAAAACTCTCATGAAGTATCCTGACTTGCTTTGTAGGGTGTGACATGGCAAGCTTTGATGTGTAGGCCTTATGTATGAGAAATTCTGTAGGAAAACAGGAATAGAACAAATAATAACAGTACAAATATAACACAATCACACAAATGTTAAATGCCAAACTGAGCAAGGCAAATCGAACAAGATGATGCAAGTTCTAACACCTGCAGAACATAGGTTGGAGGTTTGCCACCTTACACTGAAGCCATCCCACACCCACACTGCTTACTTAACTGAGGAGGCATGGCCATTGCTGTATCCAGTACTGGCAGGTTACCACTACTGCAGATTCCAAAAACATCACATTACTTAATTTTTTCTCAGGAATGATCATTATGGGAATATTGTGGGTGAGGACCAAGAATTCTGAACAGCTGACGTGTTACAATGACACTTCAAGGAGTGATTCATCTTATATAATTATACATTTCTTATGTGTGTGATTTATAGGGACAAGAAGAACTGGATGGTGCTAATGGGAAAATTATGCATAGTGGAACAATGGATAGAGGTTTCATTGTAATGCCATTTGCTTATATATTAGATATTGCTAATGCCCAGTCTGATAGAGGGGTACGTGGTGGTGCAGTTGGTTGAGGCACTGCACTACAAGCCAGAAGGTTGTGAGTTTGATTTTGGATGGTGTCATTGGGTTTTCATTGACATAATCCTTCCGGCCGCACTATGGCCCTGGGGTCAACTCAGCCACTAACAGAAATGAGTACCATGGATATCTCCTGGGGGGTAAAGGTGGGCTGCGCATAGGGCTGACAACCTTATCATGGTCATGTGCCAATTGTCTAGAAATTCTGGGAGCCTCAACCTCCTGGAGCCATAAGGGCCTGTCCAGACCTGTAATGGTATAGCTTTCACCAGTCTCATAGAATGTGTTCCATATAAGCATGTTCAGAATCACTGGCAATTATTTATTCTCTGCCTAATTGTATTTTTGTGACATTGAAATTGTTTTATTTTCAGACCTTGGCTGTTGAACTTCAGCAGTCAACGGGACAACATAAAATACTTAATGCCACAATTGAATTCTTTAATGAAGTATTAAACTCACCAAGATCAACACTGTTTGTTACTTCACTGCTTCACACACCACAGTTAGCATGTCCCTTATTGCGGCTTATGACTACAGCAGCGGTGAGTATTGTATTTAATTGTTACAATTTATGAAGTGCAGGCCAAAAGTTTCTTGACCAGGGCAGTATAACAGTTTTAGGCTTGCCATAGTTACAGGTCAGAATTGTCCCCTTCGGAGTTTGTACAATGGTCCTGGTGCCTCTCCCACTGCTGGAAGCATCTCTGGAACTCTCATTTTGTAATGCTGTCCAGAACCACCTGTGATGCACCTTGAGCCCCTGCAATATCCTCAAATCTTTGTCCATTTAACTGGATTTTCATCTTTTGAAACAAAAAATCACAAGGGGCTAGGTCAATGGGATTGGGGAACTACCACCATGTTGTGTTTGGCTAAAAATCACTGTACAGGCAAATCTGCTTTGGCTGGTACATTGTCATGATCCAGCAGTGAGTCATGATTGTGCCACTTGTCTGTGTGGTGCCTTCCTGATATCCTCCCTCAAACACCTTAGGACTCTTATGCAGAACTGTTGATTCACAGTTTGGCCTGGAGGAACAGGCCTCTCATGAAGAATTCCCTCACTGTCCAAGAAAACAATCAACATACTCTTGAAGTTTGGCCTTACCTGCCCTGCATTTCTTGGACATGGAGATGATGGGGCTCTTCAGGTGGGATGACCGCAGCTTTGTTTCTGGGTCATGAACATAAACCAATATTGTTCTCCTGTTGTGACTTTAGAAAGGAAGTTTCTACCCTTTTTGGCTTCATATTGCTTGTTCTTGCACAGGGAAAGTTGGTTGTGTTAATTTTCATCATTCAGCTGATGGGGCACACATGTTACAGCAGTCAGCTTCGTGTATAAGTCTTCAGTTAAAATAGGTTGAAATGTGCTGTATGATAGGCCTTGAATGTTACAAGACATCATTAATCATATGCACTCTGTCCCCATGGATGACTTGATCCATTTTTTTTTTCCACAGTTTCATGAGTCAGGCTTGGTGATGGGTGGCCTGAACTTTCAAAATCATTAACCCAAGTTTGGCCACTTTTGAGACATTTATACCTTTCAGAAGTTTTTGCAGTAGTCACAGCATCATCATGAAAGGTTTTTTAAGCATTTTATACATCTGAGAAGCTGTTTTCTCAGGGTTGAAACAAATATTGATGCAAATTCTCTGTTTCTTAAGGTCTGCCTTTTCCTTGGGTTACAACCAGCACAGAACAGGATCAACACAAACGCACTTGAATGTCAGTTGCAGAATAATGCAGTGTTCTGTTAAGAGTGACAATTATCACATTTACTACAATAAATTAACTTGTCAGTACCTTGCAGTGCACAGCTGCATTTTATCCAGTTAGCACTGCATGTTGCCAGTCCAGAAAGTTTTGGCTTGTACCTTGTAAAGGAATGCCTTAAGTACTTGCACATATGTGTGTGTGTATGTGATAAGCAATGAGCAGTGCATTCCCCAGTGGCTAAGATTCCATACCTGCCCAGTTGACATGATGGATGATGGGGATGAACAGCTCACCTTTGCTCGCAGAACAAAAAGAAAAGCAAGAATAAAACTTCTTGTTATTAAGGTCTGGTTGACAAATGATACTCTAGATAGTTTGTCTGCACATGTCAAGGTGATATAGCAACCATGGAAGATATATATGCACACATACATGCTTTCATTCCTAGTTTTTGGTCTAAAAGTATGAGTTATCTATACATGTTTTGGGCCATACTTGTACACAAAATACTATATGACATACTTGCCATGAAAACTGAATAGCCATAAAGTAATTCAAATGGTGATAAATAAAGTTGTTGAAATGGCGGTCATATGTTGAACATGTCTACAGAAACAGTAAAATATGGGTAAACATTTTTTTTTCTGTTAATTCATTACTTAGTCTGTACTTGCCCCCTTTTGAGAATGTATGATTTTGTATCCTTCATAATGTGGACGTTCTGATATTCAGTTACCTTTTGGTTTGAAGTAAAAATGGAATTCTCTGTTTAAGAGAATCTGTATCATTTACAATCACTATTGTGGAAAATAGTTGGTATTATTTTTTTAATATTTGGTGCACCCCTGTAATTTTTACAGGTAGGAATGGAACCAGTTGGTTGTATGTACTCAGGCAGTGGAAGAGCAACTATTGCCCTTGATCTAGTAACACAATGGCAGGCAAACAGATGTAACAAATATTTTTACTTATTTTAAGACAACAGGCAGAAATAGATTAATTTTGATTTTTATGTGATCATGTTACTCTTTGCCATATTAAAATCTAAAAATGTCATGTACATAAATAATTGACCCGTGTCATGACAGATTACCTCGGTTGTATTTGAGGACATTGTGCCACTTTCTGTTTCAGGCAAAAGCGAACATCTCAGAAGATGTAGTGAAATCTCTAGTTAGTATTTGTCAAGCCATTATCAGAACTACACCAGACAGCAGATCTCCAATCATTAACACTGTTAAGCACTTCTTACGTAAACATACATTGAAACAAGAAAAGAAGTCCAAAGTAGTTCACCTGTCATCTGCAGAAGACTTATTACAAGGTACTACCATATTCTGATATTTATATGTTGACTTTTGTAAATTGTACATTGGTGAGCTGTCTTTAAGTCAGTCAGATGACATGTGGACTTATATTCAAAAGGTCCCAGTATTAATTTTTGATGTGGAGGCTGGCTATCCTGACTGAGGTTTTTCACAGTACCCCATAGTCCCTCCAGGCACATTCTAGAGTAGTACCTTAAAATGGGCCATGGTATATTTTTTCTGTGATGTATTTTATGATATGGACTGTAATTTAGTCTGTATGGCTTTGAATGATAGGGTGATCGGCTCATTCAGTCCACATCTTTCGCACTTTTCACCATACTCAGTCATTCTCCCCCATGACTACTGTATAACCTATGCGAATGGTGTAATGTCATTAAATAGCCTACGAAGAAAAAAAGTACTGCTAGTAGGATTTCATTGTGATTAATTTAATGATGTTAAAAACTCAGTAATGTTCATTGTGGCTGGCCTGTAAAGGAGTCTCACAGTTACTGAATTTCTAAACATTTTATATGCTTGCAGGCAATTAATTATTCAACATTGAGGAGAAAAGACAAATGAAACTTCAATATCAGTAGTAATTCTATCATAATGCTGAGACCTACATGGGTAAAACATCAGCAGCTTTTAACATAGCATATGTTTGCATTATCAGCAGATTCCTATGTACTGCAGGAGTATTGTTTTGTGTGACGATATTCTCTTTCTTCCAGTTCTTCAGCATACTCCTACTTTGAAATTGGAACGAACTGGACAGTTATTGTTGGATGAGGGTTTAAAGCTGCACCATACAGAGAAATTGGTTGAAGCAATTTGTACACTGTTAATTCAAGACACAACTGAGTCTGCCACACAGACTGACAGTGTGTCACATGTAGCAAGACCTGAACGGACAGGCCTGCTAACAGACTGGCTGGCTTCCCTGGAACCTGAAGTTATTGGCTCATGTACATCATTACAGGTAATTCCTCATTAAGGGTTTTGGTTATTTTGTGTAGCTCACTCTGAACTTGGACTTTGTTGTGAATCTGCAAGCTGTGTTTAAAGTATTCTGCCTGGAAAGTGCCATGCATGCCCTTGTATGCTGCATAGAGACAACTTTGTTATTATGTTAGTACTGTTAGTACAGCCCATTAAACATGTTTCTTACTACATAAAATGTTAATAAATTGATCATCAATTTATTTATTTGTGTATTTATTTATTTGTGTTTATTTAATGATGCTGTCAGTCATGCATTGATAAGTTTATTAATGAATAATGAACTGGAATTGATATAGAAGAAAGCAGTTGCCATCTGATTTGAGGTACTATTGCAGTATTTCCCTGGAGGAACTAAGGAACCCCAAAAACCTATGGTCACAATAGTCAGTCACTGGGCAGATATTTGAACCCAGTATTTCCTGAACACATAGCAGGAGTGCTTCAGTGCATCACCAACTCAAACATGAGTTTGCCTTAATATAAGCTAACAATTTTTGGAACAAACAAAATGGAATTAATTTTGTATTAACAGTGGTTATCAGTCTCTTATTGTGAAATCTGTTGAAACCAAAATTGTCAGAGTATCAAGATCAGAGTTTTCAGAATGTCTCACAAAATGTGTTTCACATTTTTCCCAGTAATGACAGTGAATTCAGATTTTAATACTTGCCATATTTGGCTCTGTGTGTGTGTGTGTGTGTGTGTGTGTGTTTTGGGGAGGGGGCAGCTCATAAAACCTTTTTAAGGTGTTCCTGAAAAAATTTAACAAATTTGGCTTATTAAGTAGGAGAACATCTTCAAAGGGTAAGTGTGAAAATGATATTGTTTTGTAATTATGCAGTGAAATTGACATCCCCTTTACTAGAATATTGTTTATAGAAATTTTGCATTAAATGATTCATTTTCACCATGAAACCACTTTTAAAGTCTTACCTTCTTTAGTGATTTTGACACATTCTTGAACGCAAGATAACATACTGTTTTGCAAGCATGACTAGTAGATGAAAAGCCCGTTCCTGCCAGAAGTAATCCATAAATATGAATTCTACCTTACCAGGTTTTGCTGTTTTTACCTTATTCGTGGCTGAGCTGTAATATGTCTCGTATTTTAAGTTGATACAGAAATGCAAAGTTCTTAAAGGTTTTTCGTAGCAAGGAAAATTTAAATAGCAACAGCTGTGTTTATAATATCCAACTTTTTTTTAATTGACAGCAGGTTACATTTTAGGCCAGTTTTTTGTGTAATAATCGTGCTGATCACTTGCTCAGTAATTAATGGCTGTACAGGATCAAAACTGTACACACATAAGCAATTTGAAGTGAGCACAAGTACTTCAGATTATTGAAGTTAAAGTAAAATGGTCATGGTCAGGAAGTGCCCCATAGAACCGGCGCTGATTGAAGTAAATTACACACGCTGACCTTGATGTTCTGTCATGCTGTGCGAAATGCACACATGGAAATACATGGCAGTATAGTTGCAGTGTGATACCGTTTCCTGCCACAAATTTTCACGGATTATCATTGAGTTGCTTATCTGTACCTTTGATCCTTGGTGGAAACAGCCTTGGAGATGAGTCATAATGAACTGAGAGCATTATTTCATCACTGTATGTTAGTAACAAATTGAACAAATGGGAAATTTTTTTAAGATTTTTATGCCAGAACATATTAAATGGGAAAAAAATTTGTTGTATCTTGAAATATTTGTACTTTTTAGGCAGGAAATCCTTTTAAATGGGAAACTTATTAACAGGGTAACATATATATTTATCATATGGGCAAAGTTTGGTAGTAAATTATTCAGTACAATGGATACTGGGTCATTCCCAGGGGTAAAGTGGCTAGGGCATGGCATTAACCACCCACTCCCATCTAGCGCCAAGGTTAAAGAATGAGTAGAGCTATACAACTACTCCCTTTCTGTGCCTTCATGACAGGCCGTGGGGTGAACTTTCTACTCTCTGCTAAATTATTCTGATATCTTAGGCAGGAAAACATTTTGAGTGTAAACACCTTAATTGTGTTTCACTGTATATGTGTATGAAGAAACGTCCTTGTGCTGTATTTCAGATGCAACTTCTGTTTTCCAATTCCCCTAAGCATCAAATTGCAGTTTCAAAATTAGGAAGTTCAGCTACGCAGTCATGTCAGCCATATCTGCTGACTCTGTTGACACATCAAGCAAGTTGGGGAACACTGCACCGCTGCTTAGAAAATCTTTTAGCTGAATGTAATGAGAACTATGACCCAACAGCTGTACTTGACTTTCTGTGGGCTCTCACCTATCACCCGAAACTTTGGCAGGGTCGTGAGAAGTGTACACCCAAACATCATTCCCCAGAAGACATACTGGGGCTCACACCACCTCAGGTAAGGTTCTTCGTGAGTTCTTATTGCAGGGAGTGCAGTATAAAGTTCTACCAAATATGAGAGAATACATGAATGTATACAATGATGCCATTCACACTGAGTGCATGAAATATTATGTTGTAGTGGTTAAATTTGCATATTTGTGTTCATGATATTCTATGTATGAAATGGAGATCTTAGTTGAGACTTCCTATAGTTCGTAAACTAGACAACAATGTTATAAATCTTTAATTAAGTTTGTAGTTTGTAGCTTTTTTCCCATAATTGGTCTAGTACGTACTATCTTTTGTTTAAATTCTATATACACTGAAATAATACCTGAGCCCTCATTTTCAAAATAACAAAAAGAGTATATGTTTTTATTATTTATGTCTTCTTTCTTTTTATGTCCTGTATATTTAATGTGTGAGTTGAGGTATTCATTTCTTAAATTTCTTCATCTGAGTTACTATGTTAATTTTCAGTTTTTTGCAGTGGAAGATATGCAGTACTGTGCATGATTTCAGGTTTCTGCCACAGTGTAAACGAGATCTTTGTTCTTCTGGGATGTTACACAGTGTAGATAGATGGGACTAATAGGTTGTACCAAAACATGGGTAACTAACTACCAATCTATGCTGTGTAACATCACAGAAGAGTGAAGATCTCACATGCAGTAGTTTTAAGATTTGAAATTATGTGTATGTGAAGTTACAGATGGATTACATTTTGCTGCAGTACACTGATAAGCTCCCGTCATTTTTCTCAGTGCTGTCAATGCACACTGGCATTGATGTGTATGATGCTAGTAGTATATTACCTGTGTTGTGTACAGTATTAAATTTTATAACAAGAATAAAATGTAGCAAATTGTAAGTCACATACAACTTGGAAGGCAGAGTATTGAGTGGTCTGTTTTGTAAGCACCATTGTGTTAAGTTTGACAATTCTGGTAAGAGGCTTGGCGCGTGGATAATAAGTTATATTTATACTTTCCTCTTCTTCCTCTGTGTTTTATTTTACAGTGCTCTATACTCTGTACTCTACAGATAACAATTTCAAATCAGTGGTACTAATGGAAAAAGATATACAAATTGTCACTGTCCTTTATGGCATTCATGTGTAAGTCAGTGCAGTGGTTCCCAAGTGTGCCCCAGGGGATCCACAACCAGTTCCCAGGGCATCCATGGATACATTTCTGTAATGGCATATTGGCTATCTTGAAGGTTACTTATTTTTTAAATTAAAGGAATAATATATTGTTAAAAATAATCGAACTTCCTTAATTGGTGATATGTTTATTTTGTATGACCATTAGAATATCTAATGTAGAAACTTCCTGTACCCACGAAGCGAATGAGAGTCATTTTAATTAAGGTCAAATCATGCACTGCATTGTTGTGTATGCTACTGGTATGTATTAGAATCTATCTGAAATTAGTTCTGAGATATAAGTTTTTAATTTTGGATGCGTATCATCCGGCCACTCTATATTTACGTGAGCAAGTTTGTGAGGATCCGTGGTTACTTTTTGAAGCCAAAAGGCGGTGAGCAAAAAAGTGTGAGAAACACTGAGCATAAACATTCGTGTCAGATTTTGTCACATAATTTATTTCAGCACAGTTCACATATGCTTCTTTTGCAAAAAGGAGATACTCTGTTTCTGTTGCACAAACTTTGTCTTCTTGTACAGTGTGTGATAGTAATCAGTGCAGAATCTGAGCTGCAGGGAACACATCAGGAGTGGTAAGATACAAAGTCAACTGAACCAGTGTGTGCATGCATATGTGTGTGTACGAGGTCTGTCCAAAAAGTATCCGACCTTGGGCCGGAAAAAAAAAGTTCTGTATCTGGGTGGTTACAATACCTAATCCCCTTCAAAGTAGGCCCCTTGTGACTCCACACACTTAACCCAGCGGTCCTTCCATCGCTGGAAGCAATTCTGGAAGGCTTGTTTTGGAATGGTGTGCAGCTGCGCTGTCGCGTTCTGTATGATGTCCTCGCGGCTGTCAAAACGGGAGCCTTTTAGCGGTGTCTTCAATCTCGGGAACAGCCAGAAATCACAAGGAGCCATGTCAGGAGAGTAGGGAGCCTGGCGAACCTGCGGAATGCCGTGCTTAGCCAGGAAACCCTGGATCAGGTGTGATTAATGAGCTGGGGCATTGTCATGATGCAGCTGCCAGTTGCGTGCGTCCCACAGCTCCGGTCTCTTGCGCCGAACTGCATCACGAAGATGACGGAGGACTTCTTGGTAGTACTCCTTATTAACAGTTTGGCCTAGTGGTGCGTACTCATGATGCACAACACCCCGGTAATTGAAGAAAACAGTCAGTATCACCTTCACATTGCTCCGAATATGTCGTGCTTTTTTGGGCCTCGGGGATGTTGGATGCTTCCATTGTGACGACTGGACCTTGGTTTCCGGGTCATATCCGTACACCCACGACTCGTCACCAGTGATGACAGTCTTCAGGAACTCAGGATCCCTGTTGGCGCACTCCAGCATGTCCTGCGCGACCTCAAGGCGGAGTTGTTGCTGCTCCGGCTAAAGCAGCTTGGGCACAAATTTTGCCGCCACTCTTCGCATGCCCACATCCTCAGTTAAAATCGTGTTTGCGGAACCTCTGCTGATCCCAACCTCATCAGCAATTTCCCAGACGGTCAAACGACGGTCCTCCATGATCAATGTCCGCACTTTGTCAATGACATCAGCATTTCGGCTCGTTGACGGTCTCCCGGAACGCTGGTCACTGTCCGCCGACATGCGGCCATCTTTAAAGCGGTTGAACCACTCTTTAATTTGAGTGACCCCCATTGCATCATCACCGAAAGCCTGCTGAATTTTGCGGATTGTTTCCGCTTGGGTATCCCCAAGTTTCTGACAAAACTTGATGCAGTATCGCTGCTCCAAACATTCTGTCATCTTGAGCGAAACGAGAATGTGACGAACATGTGTTACACCACTTCGCTATCTGGCAGCGACAGACGCATCCGGCGGTGTTGCGAAGCAGAAAATCACGCATGCGCATGAAAGTCCCTTCTACCACTACGCTCAGTTTCCCCACCCTTTCGCCATTACTTACCGCGGGAAAAAATATAGTCGGATACTTTTTGGACAGCCCTCGTATGTGTGTTTGTGTAATTTTGGAGAAAACTGAAAAGTCACACTCTAGGGATGATAATAAGGGACTCTGTATAGGTATTATGTAGTTGAAATAGTGGTTGAATTTTTAAGATTGCTGTCTTTTGAGATGTGATGCCATGTAGTCTAGTTTGCAACATTTCAGAGGCATGTGTCACCAGACTGAATGGCATGACATCCCAGAAAACAGCTGTGTTGAAAAGTTTTTAAATTACACAAATGTGATGTTGTTACATCAGAATCATGGTAATAGTAGAAAGTTATTCTTTGGGTTCTGCTGTACCTCCCTATGTCAGTGTGAGTGTGAGTAGAGTATTTGTGTCAGTGTATTTGTTGTTTCAGACATTGGCGCTGGTTGGTTATATTGTTGAAGAGGCTGTCCTGACAGTTGGAGAAGGTGAAACTCATTCACAACAGACTGCTTTAGATAAAATGGAATCTCGCCTTGCCTTGTTACCGCACTGTACAAGTGGTGGACAGGAGATGGCAGCAGTAGCCAGATATCTTGTTGGTATTATGTCTGCAAAGATAGGGTTCGTGTCTATGTATCCATATTTAATAACTTCTTAAGAACCAGTAAACTTACAATTATTGTTATGTTTGGATTTCATATGTTCTGAGGCCATTTAGTTGACATGAGTTCTGATGGCTAGTATACCAGATTCATATTTATAGTCCTAGGTTTGACTGTAGTGATTTATGAATAAATTAAATAAAAATGGTTGTCTGCGTAATAACAAATGTTTGAAGTTTAGTGGGGCGGGGGGGGGGGGGGGGGGGCTGGTCCAGCTTGAAAAGTAAAAAGTAGAAACTGCATGAAATATACCTTTTGCTAGTAGACAAATATGTTTGTTACTGGCATGGCATCATGCTGCTGTCAGACTCCATTATGCTGTAATCAACAGTTCATGTCGTCAAGAAAAATTAAGACAAGGTCAGGGGAAGCATTAAGACCAATGCTCAGTCAGGTGCAAAAATTTCCAATGTAAGTTGTCGTGACGCCTTGGTTAAGAAGATGGAGGGGGCCTTGTGCAGTGTGGCTGGAAGATGAGACAGAGGAAAGGTTGTCAGACAGTGGCACTGTGGTGAAGGAGAAAGCCGTGCAGTTACAGAACTACTATGCAGAGTCTGGGGGGTGAAGAGAAGGGCAGCTTCCATGCCAGTAAAGCGTGGTTTGGGAATGAGCCTGTAGAATCTGAAGAGAATAGGTGAATCAGCATCTGGTTATCATGTGACTAGTACTAAGTGCCCAGAGCATTTCAAGAAAATGATTGAGGTGGGCTGCTTACCACAGTAAGTCATTTAACCCTGATGAAACAGGCCAGTTCTGGAAGAAGATGCCATTGTGAACATTCGTATACAAGAATGAAAAAATTCTCCAGATTTTAAAGTCACAGAGGATTCTGTCACCTCTCTCTTCTGTTGCTATGCTTTGAGGGGACTGCAGCATAAACCCTTTCTAACAAATGCAAACACAAATTCTTTTCATGTTTATTCCTTAATTTAAACATTACTATGTTTTATATGTCTTTGGTTCCCTGAACCCCATTCGTCTCACAAGCTCTTAATTTTTGCATGTTGCAGTTTTATCTTTCACATTATTTTGCAAGAATACAACCCCATGAACAGTGAGGGTTTGCTATATTATTCCTCTGGATGCTACCCAAAATGTCATGTTTCTATTTCCTGCAGTCAATAATAACAGTCTGTAGGATGTATGGACTTGTGAGGTGGCTGTGGCATTAGTCCCACTTCATTTAACAGTCGTGAAGTGATGCACAGTAATAGATTTTTGGAAAGTATGCAATTTTTGTTACGCTAATTTTGTTTGTAGAATGTAAAGTAACAATGCTATGGCCATGCAGACGTATTACTTTCCTCTCAGTTTGATAATGACTTGTTTTAAATTTGGTACATACAGTAGAACCCAGATAAGAAGTCCCCGCATAAGAAGTTTTCCCCTGTAAGAAGTCTGATTTTTAAAGTCCCAAAATCCTATTGCTTTTAATAAGCTTCCCTCTTAATAAGTCTTCCCGCTTAAGCAGTCCCTAATCCTCTGGTCCCTTGAAAGACTTCTTAACAGGGTTCTACTGTAGTTCATAAACATTCATACACAGGCCGTGCCATGGTTCAGGCAGTTAGTCGCCGGCCTCTCACCACGGAGGCCCGGGTTCGATCCTGGGTCAGTCCATGTGGGATTTGTGGTGGACAGAGTGGCACTGGGACAGGTTTTTCCCCGAGTACTTCAGTTTTCCCCTGTCAATTTCATTCCACCAGTGCTCCATTACTTGTAAAAATGAAAAAACTGATCATCTTCATCACAGGGTTGCACAAGAAGCCTTAAGGCTGCAGTGCGTCCGTACCATCTGCTGCGGGGCCCTTCACCCCCAAAAAAAATGTGTATGAAACATTGTTTGGAGGTTAATATGAAGCATAATAATGGTACAAAACTCTGAGGCTATATTCAACATATTTAACACAAACAGAACCTGTACTTACATAAGTTCTACGCAACTGATAAATAAAATAACAGTAATAACAGTAAAAGATCTGCAGAACTAGGGTCTATGCAGTAAGGAAGTTGGTGTACTGAGTTCTACTCACATCTCGTTTAGAACATGACCTTATCAGAACTGCATCATTCTTCAGTTTGAAGGCTGTAAATACACTGAGCAGAGCGGTGTATTATTAACACTAGAGACAAGTGTAGACATATCCATATTGAATCATTTGCATTATCAGCTTTTCTTACCTGGTATAATTTCAGTTCTTATCAGGTGCCTATCAGAATAATACCTAAATACAGGTCACAACTACTTAGATCCACAGACGAGCAGCCTTACCAACTTACCAGTTATTTTTATCTTCACATGTCCTTCAGCACTATAACCTTTCCACTTGAAATGTCATTGAATAATAAAAAATCCGGGTAATTCATTAATGTCTTTTCAGGGTGAAGTCTGATATAGCACACCAGTTACTGCTGAAACTGTACCTGCGAACACCTAGCATGATACAGCATCTTGTGAATGTAGAACTGGACAAGTTTCTGGCAGGGGCCTCTGTTACTGGTAATGTGAATATAGCAATACTGGACAGTTTTGTACAATACTAAAGTAAGAAAATGGCTGAATTTTTAACACATTGTTGACAGTCTTACATAGCTTAATGCAGTTTGACAGCCATGCACAGTTGACAGGCTGCATTAATGTGAAATTTTACATGCAGGTTTCCTAGAACACTGTTGCCATATCTTGGTATATTTTATAACTACATAGTAGAAGATCTGTAGACATGTAAGGTACATGGTTTTCCTTCCTGTTTCTCTCCATTGTGTTTGGTAGTGGAGATGAAATGTATTGTTGTGTTGAACAGGCATAGGGATCTGATTCTAAGGGAGGTTAGCAAGAGCATTTTATACACTCATTAGTGTGTTAAAAGAGAAAATAACTGATACAAATCATCAGTAGTGCCTTAAACTACAGAATGTGTATCCAGTGACATTATATTTTCTGACAGCTCAAATCGCTCATCACTCAGACTGTTCCACATGACAGCAAGTCATGCAGCACTTGCAATTATTCCAGTTTTCCATGAGTTGGGGTCCATGCATTACAGTTCAAGATATCACAGATAATATCAGGTGTTTACTCACGACATTTAAAGTACATGCTGAGAAGTTTTAGTTCAATGTATTGCAGTTAATATTAGGATTTTACTCACAGTAGTTAAAGAAGGTGGTGGAAATGGTTTTCTTGGCTCGCAGCCATGCATCACATTTGACTAACACATTGTTTATTGCACGTCAAATTTCTGCTGGTGAACTTGAATATACTATATTCTAAGCGTTTTCCTTCGGATTGTCTTCAGCATGATTATTGATGTATGCTTTATCCTTTAACATGCCACACAGTTGAAAATCACATGGGTTCAGGTGTGGCAAATGAGGAGACCACAATTCCCTGCATATTATTCTGTCACCAGAAACAATTTATAAATAATGCTAAAATGGTATCAGGATGTGTGTAACATACTGATGCAAATTTATGGTCTCAGGAAAAAGGTGGGCCTAATAATCCTAGTGTGATTTTTTATTTATGGGTCATGTTGAAAGATAGCATGTATAGTGAAAATCCTTGCACTGAAGGTGATTTGAAATATAGCATTCAGAATACATTGTATTATGGTGGTATGATTTTTAATTAAATTAAAAATTTAGCACATTGTACACAATGAATGTGATCAGAAATGAATGTAATTGCTTGTGCTGTAAGCTGTTGCACTGTCTTGCTCAAAAGATAGAGTTTCTTATAATTGAACATGTGTTCAAAAAAAAAAAAAAGGCTGAAATGCATTTAACATATCAGTCTGAATTTATGGTCCCAGTAATGATAGTTGCACACACAGCACACCACACACCAGATATAATCCCATGTAATGGCACTTTGTGAATTAACATGGGATACCTGTTACTTTGAGAATTCATGTGTCGGTTGAGTTGAAACCATCATTGTTGAACAGAATGGATGTGGTGTATATTTGTCTATCATGTACACCATCAACAAATGCATTTTTGCTTCACAAACTGTGTCACAGAATTTGTTGTTTATCGCATGAAATATGCATAGTCACTAGCAGATGACTCACATAATCTGTGATAAATTGTATGTTAGCTTGCCATAGAGTGGGCATGTGGGTACAGCATAACTGACCACACAGCAACTGACTAGTCATGGTTGCCACATAATGCAATGTTCGTGTGCTTGCTTCTCTGTCGTGTGCCAGAGGTGTAGTTTTTCTAACGTACAGGTGTAAATTAAAATTTTGTGTTCAGTGTAAAATAAGACCAAGTGAACCCTCAGCCATATGTAAATAAAGTGATTTTTTTATATAAAAAATATGTTTCATGTATGTTTGCTAGCATGTCACAGGGATAGTAGACCTCATGGACATTGTTTAACTGGTGTAGTGTGGAGATCATGAAGCTTTTATTTATGACATATGTGCAGGCGTTTGTTCAAAATGTGCCATGTTATGGATGGAAATTTGGTTTAATTCACTGTTTTTTACTGTTTGAGATTTAATGTTGACAGCAGTGACTGTAAAGATCACTGTTGTCTGGGATGTGATATTATGAGTACATATCTACATACAAAATATGATGCAGCCTTCCAGAAGACAGTAACTTAAACTTAATCCACTGTTTTGACAAAACCCACGTCAGAGTTAAAAAAGGAAGAGTGGGAGGGAGTACCAATGTTACAGACAAATGAAAGTGATGGGAAAGGAATACATGAGATATGAGAGAAGGAGGTGGGAGTATGAAAGCAATAAAGGGAAGAGAGTATGAAAGAAATTATTCCAATTTGAGTTTCAATAGGCCTTTTTCCTAATTTAATATATGGAAGTTAACTTCAGTGCTCTGTAACATATCCAAGTATCAGATATGATCATGAGGGAATATTGACATTAGAAGGATTTTTTGTTTTGTGATAGCTTTTCTTACAGTATGTTCTGCCATACTGACATCCAGAACAAGTTTGTTGTATTGGATTTATGATTTGCCTTCTAGAACAATGTAACAGTGAATACGTCTGAGAACATCTGGTGGTGTGGTTGGTGATGATTGCAGTCCTGACTGTACCCCCATCCTGTAACATGTTTGGTAGTGGATGTGTGCATAATATGATTGCCTTATTTTGGTTTTAAAAGTTAAAAGTCTGCTTTTGTCATAGAGTGGAGTAGCAGTATCCTGGATGGTATGTCACATATACTGTTCACTGCTCTTACTGCTACATCACAGAGCAAAGACTGGACCCGACGATCTCAGGAATATGAACTTCTTGCCCGTAAGATGGCATCAGCACATCCAATATTAGTGTTGAGGTACAAGTTTATAACCATAATGAATTTTCAAATAATTGTGATCATTATTACAGATTGATGAAGCACATGAAACTGCAGTATGTCATGTTGAAGAATTCTAAATTTCTGTTTGATTAGTTAAATGTGTTATGACGTGTACTTAATGGGAAAGGCTTATAGAGATGATTATGTTGAGACACATCATTATATGATCTCGAGTTTCACCCATGCAATGAAGTTTAAGCTGGTAGCAGCATAGAGTAACTGGTTCTGATTAGTTTTTTATAATTACGGTAGAACCCGGATAAGAAGTCCTAGCATAAGAAGTTTTCCCCTGTAAGAAGTCTGATTTTTGAAGTCCCAAAATCCTGTTGCTTTTAATAAGCTTCCCTCTTAATAAGTCTTCCCGCTTAAGGAGTCCCTAATCCTCTGGTCCCTTGAAAGACTTCTTAACAGGGTTCTACTGTATTTTATTGTTATAAATGTTCTTTTTTCATCTCCACCCTACTTGAGCACTCTGTGATTGTCATTTGGTCTTCCTAACATCACTCCCATTGTGTGGATATTGGAGGTACAGAGAAGAAGCACATGTGACAGATTTAAGTTAATGCTGACACAGTGAACACAGCTCTACAGTGTTTAATAATGAACTACAATTTTTGGCATCATTCACATTTCAGGCCACAAAATATCAAATGCATAAACAGCCATAATGTTTTTTATATTATACTGCCTGTGTCATATTTTTTCAAGACATAGCATGAAAGTTACTTAATGGATCCTTATCAGTAGTATTGACAGTCTGCGTGAAGAATATGGAGAGTTGTTTTTTAAAATGAGTTTTTAATGGCACTTAGTTACTAGTATTACATAGTAGGGGTGGCAGATTGATGAATGAGTGTGGTGCATTGGAGGAATGATACTTTCACAGGGTCACAGAAAATCCTGTCCTGGTGCCACTTTGCCCACAACAAATCCCACAAGGACTTGCCTGGGATAGAATGGTGAGAGACTGGTGGTGACTAACTGCCTGAGCCATGGCGTGGATATAAAACGTATAAAATATGTACACATGAAAACATACTAAAATACTGCAAATAAGGGAATTATGCTAAAGACACTGAAATGTATCGTGGCATGTGAGATACTGCTGGGGTAAAGAAATAATATTCCGCGATAAGCTAACATGCAGGCTGGAATATGGTTAGGTTTGTACAGCGGACCCCTTGTTTGCAGTTCTGTACATTGCAGTTTTGCTTATTTCCACAAGAATTATTGTGACAACCATTGTGCATATGGTCTAGGTCTGTCACTCATTCATGGTCACGCTTGTGTAGGCACAGGGGGTAATACACAGGAGGCCAAATCTGCCTCATGTTTTGTCTGGAAATTGTGATGAACATGCTGATGGACAGGGGAATGACCAGTGCTGTTGTTGGATGTCATTTTGATATAAATGAGTTAACGATTTATCATTGATTTACTTCATCAGGAGAAATAGGAATGTGGACAGGGAAGTGTTAAGGGAATTGCTCCATTGAGTGCGAAAATTTCTTGTGGAAGTCATCGTGACCCCTTCCTCTTAAAGATAGAAAGGGCCTTGTGTTTTTTGCTGGAAGATGGAGATAGAGGCTGTCATGATACAATACAAGAGGTGTATAAGTAAATGCAGAAGGCAAAAAAATTGAAATTAATGCTTTTCTTGACTAAATCTTTTCGGTTATCTCCACTGTGCACTCTATTTTTTGATAAACCTGACAACTTTTAGCCTGGAACACCAGCGTTTTTTTAAGTCAGCACCAACACAAACGTGATCTTGTTTACTAGTTTACACTTTTTTTTTTCCCCCCTCTCTCCCATTGAGTCTTAAATTTGTGCATTGTGGTTGCACCATTTGTGGGACTTTTAAAGAATGCAGTGCCACAAATGGTGTGATTTTACTTTAGTGTGATCTTCAGTGGACTCTTTCAGAAGTATTCTGTAGTTTACATGTACAATTCACCATACAATTTTTGTATATATGTTTTTTGTGTTAGAACTAGCTTATTGACGTTTCCTTTCTAAATTATGTACCATGCTAGTAGTTACTAACAGCTGTTGACCAAGATGGGCCCAGGATTTTGATGTTGAAAGTACACTAACTCATAGTCCACATTTAAGTATGTTCATATTTAAACTTTGTGGGGAAAAATAATAAAATATCTGTGATCACCATTTTCATTTTATTGTGTGGGTTGCAGGCAATTACCCATGCTGGCAGCAGCATTGCGAGGAAGAGCACACTTGGACTTCGTAGTGTTCCGATCACAGAATCACCTGAATCTCTTCCACCAAGTTGTGGGCATTCTAGAGTTGCTGCAACCACACTTATTCTTGCAGGAATACTCAGAGGGTCTAGAAGATACCCTGCATTCATATTTTGCTCTCTTTAAGGTAGTGAATTCAGTCACTGAAATTCTGACCCCTTCATTTTAAAGTTATGTTACTTGCTGTTGCATCCAGTTTAATCAAACAGCATAAATACTGTCATATTCAACAAATGGACAAATACATATTTGTCCATTTGTTTTTCTTTTTTATGTGTTCTCAGCTATAGATGGATTCATATCAGGGGTTATTCTTCTTGGACTGCTTGACACTTAAGATGAAGGCACTATGGCCCTTTGAAACATAATGCACTACTCACCCACTGACAGCATCACAACCCAACAGACTTAAATCTTCAGTGTTGTTGTTGTTGTTGTTGTTGTTGTTAAAATTCTTCACAAGTTCTTCATTAAATGTATTATCCTAGAAAATCCAAGTTTTTGTTTTAATTAAGATCCATTTTAGGCTAAAATTACTTTAATTACTGTGAACTTAAAAGAAGAGTTTAATGTTAATGGTATGACTCTTATGTCTTATGTGTTACGGTTTACTGTATTCTGCAGTGTAAAATTAACTAAGGTGGAAGGTACTGTTGTTCCATCTGCACAATACATTTTGTACTTTTTAGCTTTCTTAATACATAAGTCTGTAGTCCTGTTATGACAAGCATCTTATTATTTATTCTGTCCTTTACTGTGACAGCTGTTTTTAATTTTTGCCTTGGTTCTGACATTGTAATTACTGTATACAGTAAATCAGTCATGTGCATGCTCATTTTTCATGTAACAAATGCTGGTAATCTGCAGTACCTCAGTGTCTGCCCTAAAAATGGCAGCAGTAATTTCCTCTGAAATGTTAGCCTACACAGTTTGACATCCCAGAAGATGGTAATGATTAGGCTTAGGATTATATGCAAATGCATATAATCCTAAGCCTAATCATAAGTAAATTAACCCATTGTAGTTAGATGAATAGAAATAAGAATCCATAAAATTAGGGAAAGAATGAACAAATACTAGTTCCATAATTGCATTTGATGGAATTTGATCTCAGGTCTTTATTAAAGCATTTCAGATCATCGACACTTCTGCATGTACCAACCTTCTTCCGGATGTACAGTGAAACGTGCTGATAAGTAATTTTGACACTTGACAAATTCCATCCTCATTTTATGTGCGCAATTTTGTATGTGTCAAAACACAAATATTGTTGGAAAGTTTTGGTATGAATATTGTGTAATGTAAGGATCAAGTTCCATTAAAAGAACTACTGTTAATATAAAGTTCTTCTTCCCTTGTGCCAAAACAAATGTTTACATTATTGTGTATCAGCAAAAAGTAATCAAAAGCCAGTCACAGGGCGGTGAAAGTGGAGTGAATGAATACTTATAATTTTGATCTGACTTAGAGATCATGCTGTTTGTGATGGGGAATTAAAACTCTGTTACATTTAACTTTGTTATTCATAGGGCCAGAAAGCATGTCTCATGAATAGCACAAACCTTTCCTTGTAACTCAGAAACTTAACAAGAATAAGATTTGAATATGTGACTGAAGCACCAATTACTTTCTGCAAGTCCTTTTATTCTTTCAAAGACATGTTCTGCATCTAGTAGAGAAGGTGATATTTGTGATATCTGTAAGACAAATGAAACAAGGACTGCTTCTAAAGGTTCCTGCACTTTATATATGTCGTGGTTTTAAACTATTGCCTCTCACTATCCCATACCATGAAAATTCCTTCTTTGCTTACTACATACATTAGAATGAGAAGTATCAAACATTGCTGACTGTCCAGTTTGCATAAATATAACATTCCTCTTTACAAGTGAAATTTACCTTTCCTTAGTATACTGCTATTACAAGGAGAAAGTAACAGCACTGAGAAATGATAAGCAGTGTAAATTTAAATTTGTCCCCGTTCTTAATTAAGCACCATGCCATGAAGGCGTATGAGGAAGTGATGGTATAATGCCATGTATTCTTAATCTCATCAGTGGATTGATGTGAGTGGTTAGCTTCACGCCATGGCTGCTTTACCTCTAGGGCAAGAGCCCCCAGTACCCATTGAATAGAAGTTTTGTGAGCCCCATATTTGGTCTGTATGCTTTGGAAAAGAGAAAAATCTCTTATCCCTGCTGGGAATTGAACCATGATTCCTCAGTTGTCCTTCCAAAAGACTTGTCATTTTTCTGACTCTGCTATCCTGGCTGCTGATAACAGTGTGTGTCTATAAATTTATTTCCTCCTACTTGAGGTGATAGATAATGTTTGAAAAACTGGTGGTCTTTTGAAGAGACAAAGTGACAAGCTTCGGCTTCTTTTTTAACTTGTGTGGAACAGGAAAAAATTGAATATGTTAGAAACCCATGATCTTTCAGTCTCCAGTTCTTTAATTGTTTATCTGAAAAACCAACGATGATTAGTTATTTGTTTTGGGAACTTATTTGTATGTGTGATAACTTCAGAATATCAAATGTAATGTGGCACATAGTCACTTTTAAGCAACATCACTATATGTGGTTGTCTGCCTTTGTAATTATTTATGTTGTTGAAATTCCTGGAAACATTTCATTATACAGTGAAACCTCAATCTATTGTTCCCTTGTGTATTGTTTTTCTGTATACATTTTGCATTTAATGTAGTCCCTTTTAATCTGACACCTTTAACACTTCCTTGCAACTGTTATTTTCACATGTGTATCTTTTTCCCTTGGTCCCTTGAGAAATGATGGATAGAGGTTTTACTGTACCAGAATTTGTGTTACGCAACCAATAAGTGTTTATTGGCTCTGTAACTTATTTATGAAGACTTTTTAGTAAATGGTGTAAACTGAGAAGAAACTGAAATATTGACATACAAAACCTGAAAATTCAAAGAATGATTCTTTACATAATAGTATAATTAATAACTGCGTCCATCTCAGGAGTGTAATAATACAATTTTGTACCTTGCTTTCTAGTGTCATGGACACGTGAAGGAACTTTCCTCGCTCCTTAACCGACTCATTGCATTGCTTCAAAGTTTGATCTCACATGATGCTCAGAGAGCCTTAAGGTACCTGCAGAAGCACACACATGTTCTGAAGTAAGTCACCTGCAACTGATTGTAATCTAGTATACAGTGGAAGTTCAGTATATGAAATATTCTGTGTACAGAGTCATATATAATTTTCATTGCAAAATAAGAAACTAATCTGATAGTCATGTCATGACAGGAATTACGAGTATATGCATGGGGAACATTAGAATTGCATACAAAATGTTATCTGCCAATGTGAAGAGGGATCATTTGGGTGACTGTTGTGTACATTGGAGGATGATACTATGACAGGTTTTAAAGAAATGGGATTTGAAGTTGTGAACTGGATGAATTGATGGGGTGGGGTCCACTGGTGGCCTGTTACAAAGTTGAACAGAGCAGTGATGTGATGGATGGAAGGAAGGAAGAGTTCTACAATATGTACTCTAAGCCATATTTATTTTCTTCATCTGTGTGTAGTTCTAATCCATTTTTATGTTTTTGAAACTAAGTGGTTTCAGTGATTTTCCAACTGTAATCAGCACAAATGACAAATAATAAAACAATAACGCTAAATCACAAAACTCCTAGTCACCAAACCGAACAAGATAAAGTGAACAGAATAATGTCAGACCGTACTGTACTATTAACTGCAGAACATTGTTGTCAGATTTACCTCCTTACAACTTACAACAGCTCAGGTATCATTTACACTGGGCTGACATGTGGCAACATTTTATAAGTAATCAGTAATTACCAATATAGGCACATTACCACTGTGTACATTCCATGAACATCAAATTATTTTTGCTACATGTTTTTCAGTAACAATAATTCTAGTAATTTTGTGGGTCAGAATGAAGAATTCTGAATGATTGGTGCAGTAAAATGACACTTTGATGAATGATACAGTCAGTATACTTATATGTTTCTTATATGGGTGATTTTTTGGAACCAGAAGAGTTGAATTATAATTGCTGTAAAACAATGCGTAGGGGAGCGATAGATAGATATTTCAATGTAATTGATAGCTCTTGCTGTGGAACTTTTTTGTCATTAGCACATGTTTGTGACACAACAACTTCAAGAGATTCTTAATTGGACAAATTTATTAACCTGGTGGATGTGGCACATGGAATTAAATTCATCTTCTGTAAAGTTAAAAGTAAGGAAATAATTGGAAAGTGTAAAACAGTTTGTATGTATTTGTTTGACAAAAATGAATTGCTCTTCACTTAGTACATAGTGAAATTTCTGTCCCAATAGTGATCTGCAAATGTACCACCCAAATTTGTCAGCCTTGCGCACCCTTCTGTCTGGCATTTCTCTGCCTAAGACTGATGAGGAGGGTGGTGGAGTGATTGTTGCTGTCGCAGCTCCTCCACCTGCAACTGATCCATCACCTGTGTGGACTCCCAGACTGGCCTCTCTCAGCAAGATGCAAGGAGATGGTAAGATTGAACCTACCATTTCAGGCATGATGCTTGTAGCATGGGATCCAAGCAGTCATTTTCTTCATTAGTACAGCATTTACCTTGCACCTGAAAGTTGATCATTCCAAAATCCACAAGATGTGTCTCCTGGCTTTGGTTCTTCATGATGTTTCCTAGTCCTGCTAGTGAATATCCAAGATAGTATATTAGAATACATCATGCCTGTTTTCTTCAAAATCCACAACAGATCACTATTGCGATCATACAACCATTTGCTCATTGTTGAGTAACATCAAAATGGAAACCAAGAAAAGACCTCTTACTTTGATTTGTGCAATATATTTATCAGATACATTTTTAATAAAATGGGGTAGAAGGGGATGATTTTGATTCATTTAATGTTCTTCCAACCATATACAGTAAAGCCCCAAGTTCATGTTTTTGTGGGGATCACCTAAAAATGGTGTAAAATCCAGGAAACAATGTTTTTTTAGGCATTTGGCTGGGACCATACAAAAAATGCATAAAACCGTGGAAAACCCAAAATGTGGGAATGTAAAATCAGCGTTTTGCTATAGTCACATATTTTGGAAAGCAAAGATTTCCATTATTATGGAAACCAACTTCCAGTATTTCACTTTATCTTACAACCATTATTTGTGTAGCTCATATTGTAGTATTTACATCACCTCTAATTAACACCTTCTCCCATTGCATATAATCTGTAGTTTTGTATGTCATTTGTGTTGTCTTTTAATTGTACTTGTTTTCCACAGATTTGTATACTGCTTTGCAAGAGTTAGACCATCTATCATCTCGCAAGCCTTCAATCCTGGACACATTTTGTGAGCCTATATCGGAGTTGTTACTTTCCCCTACTAGTAGTATACGTACTCTAGCCCACTTACTATTTGCGCGACATCTGCGACATAACCCTGCAGCTGCCACAGCCAGCACAGGTGTATCTGCATTCTTGCGCTGTCTAGAGAGTGATCATCCCGATATAGTGAACAGTGCATTGGACAAACTCCCAGAAATTGTAGTCTGTGCTCAAGGTAAAGTCAGTCTTAAATTTAATGCTAGTGGTAATGAAAGGGGTGTGTAGTTTTAGCTCTTGACCAGTTTGTTTTAAGGAGTCTGTATGCAGATATCAGGTTTATTACTTAAGAAAATGAGCAGAATTATTATTTTTAACAGTTGATACTCTAATCATGTCACTATTATTTTTAACAACTGGTACTGTGATCATGTCAGTATTGTGACTGCTGTTGGTGTGATAGTGTTTGACTTCTTACAGTTTGGAAATAGAAGTTCTTTATGGTAAAATTGTACAGGTAATTGCCAATTGACCCACTGAAACTTAATTTCTGTTTGTATAATTTGTTGAGGCTAAACCTCCTGTCTTGTTCTTATTAATATTGCCATTGTTCACAGACTGTTCATAATACTAAATGTCAGACATTCATTTAACTTGTGAATATGACATTTCTTTTCTCTTTATTTTTCAGAACATTCTTTATCACTATTACAGAAGGTTTTCAACTTGGGAATGTGTTCAAATATCAGTACTGTTCCACACATCAGCAAAACTATAGCACTGCTCAATCTTCAAACCGGATGTTAGAACATTAAATTGTGTAGTGGATTCATTTCATGGTGCTGTGTAAGTGATTTAAGTCTTACGCATTCTAATTTTAGGTTCTCTTTTAAATTATTTTTAAAACCCCAAAAGTTGTTTAATAATGTTTTCTTATGTTGTAATGATGTGAAAACATATTAGAAAACCTCTCCTTAAACACAATAAATAAATTGGTAAAGTTAGCACAACACTTATTTTTATTTAGTAACGGTGTTTTACAACAGCAGTTTTTTAAGGCTATTAGCTATAGACTTCTTTGGGCAGTTCATTTGTAATTGTAAAAGATATTTCAAAATATACAATGCCACATATTTCAGAATATGAGAATATAAACAGTTGGATGCCCGAGTTACAGGAATTGTGACGTTGTAACATCTCTTCTAACATTTTGGCCATTCCTTATCTCCTCTACAGTTCAGTCCTGTTCAGAGGTCACTGAGAGTCTTTTACTGATCATGTAAGTGGAGGTACTGTGTTGTTATTGGCAATCTTGCTCTGAAATATGATTCACAGTCTAGTATGATGCTGCAGAGGCATTGCCTATGCTGATTATAATACAGATGCGTAAGGATGGTGGAATGCATTTTTCAGTTTAAAAAAATTGCGTGTAGTGAAATAAAGGATGGTTTGATACATTTGTTTACATTTCCACAATATCTGGAGCAGTAAGCAAGTGTAGCTTGCTTATAGCTAATGTAACTAATGCTTTTTTGATTTATAAGTTGTGATCGTACATTTCTCACTGATAACCACATTTTCCTGCTCTCTGCGATTCCCCCTTCAAAGTAGTCCTCTTGTGACTTGGTGTAATGAACCCAGTTTCACACTGTTGACACCGTGCATCTTCGTCATATTAAATTAAGTTACAGACCAACTGATGCACACTAAAACCACTTTTTATGTAGCTTTATTATTAAAATTGTTAAAATTATACCCCAACACGTGTTTCGATCCTAGGATCATCGTCAGGGGGTTTTTTGTTGAAAGCTACAGTCACTTCATATACATGATTTTAAACATTCTAACGGCACTTTAAAAACTTATATATTATAAGTTAAAATCTTGTAAAAAGACTCGTTAAAAGTTGTAAAATTGTAAAAGTACTGTAGATAGTAGATTGCGGAAGTGCTGGCGTGTGGGATTTGTATGATTTTAATAATAAAGCTACATAAAAAGTGGTTTTAGTGTGCATCAGTTGGTCTGTAACTTAATTTAATGAACCCAGTGTTTGGAACTCCACAACTGTAGGTTGTGATTGTTTTTAAATAATGCTAATGTCAGCAACTCATCTTCCCTTGACGCCAGCTGAAGTTTTAGAAAAAAGAAAGGAGTCACAGGGTGCTATATCTTGGGAGTACGGTGGGTGCAGGACAAAGACAGTCATGCCGGTATTGTACGGAAATTCCTACACAGACGAAGAGTGAGCGGTGATCATGATGGAGAAACCAATCTCCATTGTATCATTTTCAGGTTTGTTTGTTCTCTCTCTCTCTCTCTCTTCCCCCCCCCCCCTCCAAATCAAGGTTTAACCATAACAACTTCATACTAAACAATCTGATCTACAGAGACATAAACTGGGCATGTGACAAGGAAGACAATGCGAATACTGGCAACATACTGTACACAATGTATATACGTACTGTATACAGATTTGGGTAATATTTGTTTTTAAGTTTATACATGTTTTTCAAAATGATACTGCTAATTTTATTTAATAACATTTTGACCATATGACCCCCTTTTTAATCTCCTTTCTCACTCAAATGTCCTGTTTGTATGGTCGGTAAAAGGTAAATGGTCACTTCTCTTGCGAGGGATATGTGGTAATCCTAATTTAGCCTAATGTATGCTGATATCCCAAGTTTGAAAATTTACACCCGAATGTATTGGAGCAAAGATCAATGCGTTGATGTGCCATTACTTGGTAAGACAATGAACAGAGAGTGGTTCCTGTTCGTCAGTCCTTTTCTGCATTTTCAGAATTTTATTTTGGGAATAGCCCTGAGGAGGGAAATATGGTGTGAAGTTGAGAATCATAATAATTCAGTGGCAACGTAAGCGAATGGTAAACAAGGAGGGGGCAGTGGTGTCCATAGTGTAAATGCAGTGTAAAAATAAAACGTAGATATGTAGTAAAACAAAATCATTGTAATCTTGTTATAGCAACATACCCGAATTACGAACTTGGACCCGGCTGAGCTAACGATACCGGGCACACAAACATTGCTGTCGAGTAGGCTCGGCGATGGTAGTATAATCGACTATAATAGGACTATCGGACACTAGAGTGCAGTAGGATGCGGTTTGTGACGTTCACGTAAATGTCCTTGATATGTACAAGGGAATTGTATAAACATGTCAAACGTAGAGAAGTGTCGGTATAGAAGACCTCCCAACTCGGTTCTGAGGAAGGTAAGCCCAGTTTTCCATACTCGGAATCAAGATGCAGATTCAAAGGAGCTGTCATCACATCTCATTAAACTGGCACCTCCCAACTCGGTTCTGAGGAAGGTAAACCCAGTTTTCCATACTCGGAATCAAGATGCAGATTCAAAGGAGCTGTCATCACATCTCATTAAACTGGCACGGAAAAGTGGCCAGTTAAATCTCAGTGGTAGAGGAATCGCATCAGGTACTGCCTGTTTTGGTTTAATACTTATTTGTAAACTGCAGTAAGAAAAGTCAATAGAAGATGATTAACCTTTGTGCAAAGACGCACACACACACACACGCGCGCGCGACTCCAAAGCACAACCTTGATTGATACACAAGCGTAATTTTGGGCGGCTCGCGCGCGAACACACACACAGAATTGTAAGTAGTTAAGTGTTGAAATAAATTACCAATCTATGCCGCTTAACATTCCAGAAGAGCGAAGATCAGAGAAATAAACTTAGCTGGTGTTCTACATTAGTAGTGTAGAGTGCAAGCTTATGTAGGTTGCATAATATGCTAATGTATTGCAGACCAACAGTGCAAGCCTCAGTAATGTCCTTGTAGTAATCATATTTTAGAGATACATGAAAGAATCGAACATAGTTCCATTTACTAACGTTTTGGAGGATTCTTCTGCCTCCTTATTCCACCCTAAATATGGAGGCGGTAGTTACCTCTGAAATGGTAAATTTCTACCATAGTACATGGAGTTAACATCCCAAAAGACAGTATTTGTTACAATCAGTCTTGTGAGCACCTCAAATCTTACATTCCCATTTATTACATGCCAATTAAAAGTGAAATTTATATGAGCTTTGCATATCACAAAATTACTTTATTTTGTTTATGAAGTTGTGTTTTGCATATAATTGTTGTTGTTGCAATTATCTATTACATTTCAGACCTTTGGGTTGAAATCTTGGCCCAGAGATTGGCTGTCCTGAGTGAAGTGTTTCGCTGTTTTCCTCAGTCCCTCCAGGCAAATGCTGGATAGTAATAGTGCAGGAAATTAGGCTACAATCAACTGCTTACATGTCTTTTTCAATTCATTATTTGTCATCCATTAATTCAGTACTACATGGTCTGAGCTACTTACAGTACAGTACATATTTTGAGGAAAATGGGACCGAGTTTGCCTTGAATTACCAAAAAAGCTCAGACTACATGGATTCCGACAACTTAGAACATATGGTTACATATATATGATACACACATTGCATTCATTGTTATGGTATATTAAAATACGTACTTAAAACACATAACAGCATGCAAGAATACACAAAGAAAATGGCTAAAAGGAAGTACAGTAGTGCCTGAAAGACGTGTACACACAGAGAGATGCATTTATGAACATAACCTCAAAAATTCAGGATTCAGAGAATTGAGACTACATTGTATTTCTAAATGAATCATAAATACAGAAATAAACATAGATACTGCATTGTACTTTAGCTGCAGTCACTATTTTGGGGGGGGTGTTTGAAAGTGTGTCTTGTAATATACAGTAGCATTTTTCTCTCACTTTAAAGCATTTATCATGAAGATAAAAGTAAAGTTTTCTCTGTGCATGCCATGAGGGAAATAGAGAAGTGGAAGCATAGCTCTATTCATTCTTAACTATTGTGTCAGATGTAGTGGTCATCTTTTTTTAGTGGGGAAAGAGCTTGCCAGTACCCATTGAATAGGAGGCTAGGTGGGTTCAAGAGCCAGTATGGATTCTTTGGAGAATAGATACATTTCTTGTCCCTACTGAGAATCAAACCACAGTTCCTTGGACATCAGTGCATACCTAGTCACTCTACTGACTACGTTATTCTGACTTACATTTATAAGGAAGACTCGGCTATCATGGGGAGCCAAGATAGGGTAGTCACTATAGTGACTAGGTTATGGGCTGGATAACCAAGGAATCATGGTTCAATTCCTGGTTGGGGCAAGAGCTTTTTATCTTCTTTGAAACATCCAGAGTGACTCTGGAGGCCACCCAGCCTCCTAGTCAATGGGTACCATGGGATATTTCCTGGGGGGGGGGGGGGGGGTAATGCAGGTGGGACCTGAAACTGACTCACCTCTGTCTAGTGCTGAGGTTAGGAATGAGTGGAGCTGTAACTCCACTCCTCATATACTTTTGTGGCATGTGTAGGGTCAACTTTACCTTTACTCTACCAGATGTGCTGATGAACCATATAATTAGCGATATATAATATATAACTCACGCAGTTTAGTCTCCTTTAAAGAGCTGTTTCTCAGTTGGTGGCCCATGTAGCACTGCCAATGTGTGTCTTAATTTACACAGATCTGAATATTTTTGTTAGTTATATCATCTACCATATTTGCAGGATTACTATTTTGCAACTAGCATATAATGAGACTTATACAGGATGATTCATGACTGATGGACATTACTGCAAGAGATGATTTCCTAGGTCCTTGCGATCAAAAACGTTTATACAAACATATATCCGACTTTGGACGGTTACGGAGCTATGGCCACTGAAACTTAGAATAGAGGGTAAGGATTATTGAAAATAAATGAAACAAAATAATAAACAGGCATAATACCTAATAAATTTAAAGTTTAAATTCAACTTAAGTTTATGAAATTGCCTTCAATTTACACTGATCTGTGCTTTAAGCAGGTCTTTGAAAGTGCCACCGCCGGCCGCAACTCACGATGCCGCTCGGTTGTGAATAGAGCAAGTTGCGAGTTGCAGCATCAGTTGACTGTTCCTGTTCCAGTGGTTTCAAGGTCGCGTAGTGTGACTTGCGATGCACGGTTCACAGAAGGGCGTTTATGACCATTAAATAACACCCATCACTCCGTAACTGTTGAGAATAGGACGCATATTGACATTAACTTTTTTGATCATAGAGACCTAGGAAATCATCTCCTGCAGTAATGTCCACAATTCTTGAACGACACAGGAGGTTACTGGTCCATGGGAATCCCATCCCCGTTTGACTGTTCGGCTGTTCAGTCAATCCAGAAGGTTGAGGAGTAATGCATTAAAGGAACAGTGCCTTCTGGTGACTGCATCAGAAACTGTACTATTCCTGAAGTGTATTTATAGTTCCAGAGAAAGTGTGGCAGCTGGATCAGTTGGATGAAAGAGAAGTTCATCTCCTTGAGGTTAAAATGGACCATGATGTAGATGTAGACAGATGGTGGGAGCATGAACCATTGACGTGGCTTGATCTGAGTTCAAACTGCATCACCAAATTACCTCCTCAAATAAAGAATCTTGTTACATTAACTGTGCTGAATGTAAGCAAGTCCTTTTGGTTTGTGTTTAAAATTTCATTGTGGGTAATAATGTGTTTGATATGCTGCTTAAAACTGTATTGAACAGCACCAGATTTGAAAATTAGTATGATTGGGAACACTGCTGATAGATAGGACATGTGTTTTAGTATGAATCAGAGTATGTCATTAACCTTTTAACTATGGAATTACAGATAGGAAAACACCCCTAGAAATTTATTTTATATATTTAGGCAAGTAGGAAATTTACTGCATTTTTAAGACATGCTGTGTAATCTCTGTTTTATTTTCCACAAAATGTCATTTATTTCATAATTTTATCTTTTTCAGTTCATGTTTCTCATAAACCATGTGCTAAAATTTGAATCCTAACCTGGTAGGGTAAAGGGTAATACAGGAGTGCACAAGTCTGGGGCATCTGGTAACCCAGGCACCTAAATTTTGTATGGTGGCACCTTATATTTTCAACATAATTCTGCAGTTTCTTTCCTTATATAGAAATGTTTTATCACTTCACATGTGCTGAGCAGAAAACACCAGATTACAGTTTGGCTCACAGGTTACTCCAGAATTGTGTGTCCTCAGTATGGAACTCGCTTCATGTCACTTTTGGGGTTCCTAAAATTTGGAGGTTGCTTCTAGATTTTTGGAAAATTTGTGGACGCTTGCATTGATATCAACACCTGTTTCATGGTGCCTATGGGCCTGAAACAAGATCTTTCCCCTTTTCCTTTCCAGTGGTTCTGATTGGCAAGACTGTTTGCAGCCAACCTATTTCAAGGACCCACATCCTCTCACAAATGTATCTGGACCTACTTCCTTCAACCATGAAGACAGAAGAGGCATGTTGCTAAGACCCATATACATTTGTCCTCCCATCTTCTCAGTCTGAAGCCTGAGACCTTGTTTTTGGATATTTGTCATTTATATTCTTCTCTCCAGAGTAAGAAACCTGTATTAGAGCCATATCAAAACCCTGTAAAATTATATATAGTCATGATATTTGGTGTTTTTGAGGGTGTACTATTGTTGCAGTTGCTTGGAGGAAATTCCAGTTTTGTATTGTGCATATCAAAGAATAGTTTATTTCACTCTGTAGTATAATTTGAAAGTAAGAAATGTGTTGAGTGATAATCAAACTGTAGTGACAGTAAATACATAATTGTGGTGGTGATCGATCAGATGTACATGTGTATTGCACTCAGATACACAACAATAACCTCGACAGTGTTCCGGCAGAGTTGGGGTGTCTTGTCAAGTTGACCCATCTGAACCTGAGTTGCAACAAACTGTGCAGCCTGCCAGCAACGCTCTTCAAGATTCAAGAGTTGCGCACACTTCAGCTTGCTCACAATCACCTCACAGATATAACTGATGATATAGGGGATTTAGTCATGCTGGAAAATTTGGTAAGAGTGATTAGTTTTCACTTTGACATCCAAGTCATTAAATAACAACATTTTGCTTTGGATCTTGTATATAGCATGTCTAAGTAACCATTATACTTTTATTATACCATTATACTATTGATTTCAAATCTGCATTAATTACTCGTCAACTAGGCTGTAGGATGGCTTGAGTTCATAGCCACCCTTCATGGCAAGTGTCTACAGGAAATATAAGAATGCAGTTTATGAATTCTGAGTTCACATCTGAATTCTTATGAATAGGAAGATGTATGCAGCAGAATTTTGTGAAATTTTGGTAGTAACTTGCTTTTCCAATGAGTTACAGATTGTGTTCTGAGATGCATGAACATAAAGCTTCCTTGCTGTGAGTACTGCTGTGGGGCTGTTCTTTTTCCCTCCAGTCTGTAACATTTATAGGGGATACGTAAGAGAATGAATTTAATGTTCCTCAGGTCACAGTTCAGTAATCTCAGTGTTAAATTTTCTCCATTTAAGGTTTTCCTGTGTGCTGTGTTTTGTTCAATTGCTCCGCAAAGAAATCTTGTGCAATAGTTTTACTATGTCGTAAATGGTGAGTCAGTGTAAGGAATTTAAAACATTTTAACCTGAAAATCTCACTTTGTCATACTAAACAAGTGCTCAGCATAGAAAGGAAATGTTGGTTTCTTTGTTGTCCAAATTACGTGTAGTATATGGGATTGTTTTAAGTTAATGCTGTTTATACATATTTCAGAAGGATATCATCTTGTTTATTCCTTTCGCTACAACCCTTTTTCATTCACTGTTTAGTCTATTTGGGAAGTATTTTTCACCTATTTTGGTCTAATTGTGGGTGGCATTTTGGATATTATCTTGTGTGTAGAGGCCTTTGACTGGATTTTGTTTGAATAATGCTTATCATTAATTCACATTTACAGGTGGTCAACTACCAACACAAAAGGGACTCATATCTTTTACAGGTGTAACATAACATGTACAAAACTAATATGTTCCAGGATATATCACACAATTTCCTGAGTATGTTACCTCCTGGTATTGGTTTTCTAACTCGTCTAACACAACTAGATGCTTCACATAACAAACTGACTGAGATTCCACCTGATCTTGTCAGCCTCAGGGGTTAGTATTATGGAGATGGTACAGTATTTTGCTCACAACTAACCTGAATAAAAATAAGCTTATATAATGAATCCAAATTTTCTTTGAGTTGCTAAAGAAATTTATGACTGAGATTTGCACTCTTCTGGGATATTACACATCACTGAGTGGTAATCCTTTACCAACATTTTGGGACAACCTATCGGTCCCATCTTCAAGGGTCAAGAAGTCCAAGTCCTTCTTGGAGGATTACCACCCAACGCTGCGTAATATCCCAGAAGAGCGCAGATCTCAACAGCATTGCAGCAGAAGCCTGAAATCATATAACTTGTCAGACATATATTTTGTAATGTAGTATAAGTGGACTAGACAGTGGGTCCAATGACTGTATGTTTACAAGTCATATTACCAGACTTCTGTGTGTGTGTGTATATATATATAAGTTGACATTTATCTATTTTGGAGCAGTCATTTTAACAATATTTTATCAAGGATTTAATATACATTGACTTTTTAGCCATGAATTGTGTATGTTTGTCTTGAATTGCATTTTAATGAACACGGCTATTATGTACACTCACATTTGTAAACCTGTGGTACTTACAGTTCCTGTATTCAGCTTCTTGATAAATGTCCCAGATGGACTGAAACATTTTGGACATAATAATAGTAGCAGGGTAATCTGAAACCTTGTGTACATAGTTGGTTTTAAATCAGTTGATTAAGAATGTACATGGTAGTAGTGCAACATTGCAGGAAAGTAAACTGTGTTTGTTTTTCTAATGGTATGCTTTTGAATTTGTTTATATATAATAGGAGACGGTATGATTAGTGTACATATTGTTCACTTACAAAGGATGTAGCTAATCTCAGTGCCTGACAGATGGTATTCATTGTCAGTTGGCTCCACATGTACATATTTCCATCCATAACAGACTTCATATTGAATTGTTATTGGGCTTTTTCACCACTCATTTGAGATTTGTATATGTACCATGATTCTTACTGTACTGTCACTATTCTTCTCATATTTCTGATCAAAAGTACATATCATGCTAAGTAGTTGAAATGTATGTTACTTTATGTACCCAAATTGGCATTTCATTAAATATCTCTCTCTCTCTCTCTCACACACACACACACACACACAGATTTGTAATGTAAATAATAATGCAAAACATTATTACCAAGGCTGAATGTTGGAACTTACAATGTAGTGTAATTTTAATGGTGGATTTGTTTGAAAGATCTGATGTTGTCACTGAACTATGTGCTACAGGGTGACGAAGTATTAGTGTCCATATTTTAAATCTTGATAGAAATACACACGCATGTAAGGTATAAAAGGTACTGAACAGCGATCATTTCATTGTTCAGTACGTTTTTGTATCAGAAGCTATAGTCATGAAGAGCATCAATATTGGGCTGTTACCTTCTGCCACAAATAATTTAGGCCCCACCCCACCCCAAAGGCAGGGGAGGTGTTATTGTGCTGTAGTCAATTGCTCCAATGTGATCAGAACATGGATCAAGAAAGCAATAAAAGGTGAAGCAGAACAAAAAATAAACAAAATGGAAGTTTATGAAAGATAACTGATATAATATTAGATATTGGAAAAAGTACAAAATTGGTTTCTTTGGGTTTTAAACATTTTATTGTTACTTAATGCAGAAATTGATGAATGTTATAGAAGTACACATGTTTCAGTTGAAACTGATAAAATGTTTGTATAATGCAACATATTCCAGTCCTACATAAGTTGGATGTGGGTGACAACCAGATAAGCTTCCTACCCCCATTGGGAGATCTAAGGAAGTTGGAAATGTTGTTCCTTCAGCACAACCAGCTAGTTGCTCTTCCAGATGTGAAAGGGTGTATGGCACTCAAGGAATTGCACCTAGCTGACAACTTAATAAAGGTGTGGGTTACTTCTGTGCTGTTATATTTTCTTTTGTGTGCTGTGTATTTTGTGTAGGTGTGTATGCAATTTGACTGCTGTTATAACACCACCATTCTATAGGTAAATATGTATTATTTAGCCCTTTGGCACTTGTATTAAATGTCTGATGTGATTTGAGCACAAGACCTCAGCAGTCCATAATTTAAAGGGCCTCATAAAAATGGCCATAATTTGCCAGTGGCACTAGCCAACATTTAGCATTTTGAGCATCACACTGCATGTTACATATTTATAACACTCGACATTAAAGGGTTAATTGTTAAGTTTTGCTTGTGTACACTTGTATATGTGTTTTAGTTTGCTTTGTTTTGCTGTTATGATGACATGATTTTTTTCTTGGTATCAGGGCTTCCAACTAGTATCACTGTGGATCTATTTTCACAGAGAAGACATCTTTCTTTCCTGTAGATAAAAATGAGTGTGTGCATTTTCTACTTTTGTCTTTCTTTACTTCTGTTAATAACAATATGCAATGGTTCTTTCCAAGTGTGTAGCTTCCAACTGGTAACATGACTTTGATGGTACAGGAAGGTTTTTCAGCAGGTGATAATTACTCTTGCATAAAGTGAAATCTGTATGCTGCTATGGAATGAGGAGTTTTGTTGCTGCATTTACAAACTATGTATATATTAGGAAACAGGGGTGTTAGGTAAAGGTGAAGTTGTCCTGTGTTTATCATACCATGAAGACACTTGGGAGAGTGGAGGTGGATCTCCATGCATTTTTCACCATGGAGGTGAGTGGTCACATACATGGCCCAGAGAAAGAGCCCCTGGTACCCATTGAATAGGAGGGTAGGTTGGCCTCAGGGTAGGTGTGGACACTGTGGAGAAGTGATTAATACATGCCCCTGATTTGAATCAAACTCAATTTCATGGTTGTCTAACTCGTAGTGAAGTCACATTACTAAGCTGGGGGGAGGGAAGGAAAAGGAGAAGTGAGTTTTGTCCTGGATTTTGGCTGAAGGGCTGGATCCTGGAGTTTGTATTTATGTTCATGGTCCAGTAGGCCTATAGCTGGAGGATGGGGTACTGGAGTTTGTATTTATGTTCATGGTCCAGTAGGCCTATAGCTGGAGGATGGGGTACTGGAGTTTGTATTTATGTTCATGGTCCAGTAGGCCTATAGCTGGAGGACGGGGTACTGGAGTTTGTATTTATGTTCATGGTCCAGTAGGCCTATAGCTGGAGGATGGGGTACTGGAGTTTGTATTTATGTTCCTGGCTGGGATAGCTGGAGGACTGGATCCTTGAATTTGTACTTATCTTCCTGGTCCAGAATACCTGGAGGGAGGGGTATTGGAGTTTGTATTTCTGGTCCTGGATAGCTGGAGGACCAGATCCTGGAATTTGTATATTCCTGATTCAGTATAGCTAGGGGACTCGATACTGGAGTTTGTATTTATGTTCCTGGCCAGCATAGCTGGAGGACTGGATCCTGGAATTTGTATTTATCTCCCTGGTTCTGGATAGATGCAGAACCAGATCTGGAATTTGTATTTATATTCCTGGTACAGGATAGCTGGAGGGTGATATCCTGGAGTTTGTATTTACATTTCCAATCCAGGATAGCTGAAGTGCTGGATTGTGGAGTTTGAATTTATCTACCGATCCATCATACCACAGAAACCACCAAGTCTTCGTGAGACTTGTATACAGTAAAGCCTCGATAATTCGAAGTGCTCGGGACCAAAAAATCAGGCTTCGAATTATATGATTTCGAATAATCCGATTTTTTCAATTCACACTTATCTGTTATAAGGTTAGTTAAAATCATGACATAACGTAGTAACCTTTGGTTCTTTTATATAGCAGCGTAATTATGTAATCATTTTTCGTTATTTATTTTGTACACGCGTATAACGTAATATAATACAATTAACAGACAAAAAGCCCGCAAAAAATGTTCACGTTTGTCAAACTTAGATCGGTGTTTATTTTTATTGTTTCTTAAAATATGAGTTGATTGATCTTTGTTTGAAACTGTTTTTATACACCTTTGACACAAAATCTTGCAGTTCATCCGGAGTTTTCACGATTCTGTCATCTGTGTCACTTGCACGTACTACCGAATCCGACAACGCCATGAGAGCATCTTATCGCGGGGAAGGGCCGGGTTTCCTCCATCCCTCTTCCTCGCCTACCACATGCTCCGAGCTAGGGCCAGCCCGTCCAATCTTGTCGGCTGATCAGTGGTTGTTGGGACAGATTTGTCGACATTCAGAAATTCTTCGAAAGTACTAGGGCAATCATTGTGGCTTTGCAGTTCTACCCATTCGAAGTTTTCTTCATCACTGTCGGTATTGTTTGAACTTACACTGCCGAAGCCACATTTCGCAAAAGCAGTTTTGAATTACTGCAGGCATGATGGATTCCCATACAATGGAGACACCTTGCATAGCATCCAAGACGTTCCATTTCCTTCTTCTGCGGGAACATCCCTTTCTATTTCTCGCAACAAGAAACGCACTAGACGCCTTCGGTACGCTCGTTTCATACAATAAATGATGCCCTGGTCCAGTGGTTGCATATAGCTGGTGGTGTTTGCCGGTAGGTACAAGAGGCGCACATGTTTCAATGTAAGGCCCTCGCTGTTGTGGACAGCACATTGATCCATTAACAGAACCACATTCCTGTTCTGGCACGTCATTTTCCTCTCGAAACAGACCAGCCACTGTAAACAATCTTCCAGTCATCCATTCGTTTTTGGATGGTTTGTATTCACATAGGGAGTGCCTCCAACCTTTCAAGCAACGTGACTTCAAACTCCGACAATGCACGGAGCTTTTCGCTACCATCTGCACTGCAACGTAACACCAACCAACCAAAGAGCTAACTAAGGGCGGAGACTTGCGCTGAGCGCAAGTCGACGTCCCTTGGTCTGTTTAGCCATTCCTGGGGTTTAACGCATCGCTGGGCTCAATAACAGATACCTTATACTATAACGGGATTGCGCTGACGCTAACGTTTTATAGTCTCGGTTAAGGGCCGTGACTTGATATACTAAAGGCTATAGCTTTAGGAGCGCATAGTCTTTCAAAGTGTGCAACATAACAAGACCGTCACACGGTCTTTATACCCCTTCCCTCCCTCCCTGGCACTACTCTCCCTTTAACGCTATAGTTCTCTTTGGTTGTGCATTATAAAAAAAGTGCCATTTCGTCCGGATTGAAAATGTCCGGTGCATACTGGTGACGATTAGTTTCACGTTTTCTTGCCATGTCTCTGCTGATCAGCACCTTCTCCGCTCACTAAGTGTCATGTAATGTTATGTCCTCTATGAAGGGCTGCAGCCATCCGTTGGAGCGTTTAAAATTAATGCCCATCTTCAGGGCTGTTTCATCAGCCTTCCCGTTCATCGTTTGTCCATCCACTGCAAGCCTGTTCTTTCGAGCATGACAAAACCACTCAAACAGCTCGTTTTCCATATTGCCATGTTTTGCGCCATGAATCCTCATGCGTTGCGAAATATTGCGCCCTTGCGAAGCCTGCTATTCTATAAAATCCCGATTTTTTACATACGTTGGTAGAGTGGGGAGTGTGATTCTATAAGCCTGGGCTATTTCACTTTTACTTCTTTCATTTTTGTCCACTTCTCTAATCACCTCCAGTTTTTCCGCTTCTGTCTTCCCCGTGTTTGTTCTTGCCTTTTCATTCATACTTGCTGCACTTTGTGGAATAAACAATTCAATAGAAAATAATATGATAGACGTCGCGGCACTTGTCAATGTACGAAATACGGGCTTTCTTCGCTTTAACTTTCACGGCAGGCAGCAGCGCACGTTATGACTCACGCTAACTTCACCAGGGTTTTCTGCCGGACAGATAAGACGATCTGATCTGCCGAAGGAATTTCGAGGGGTGTACAAAGTACGTGCTACTGAGTTTTGTTAAAGGAAGTGCAAGTTTAGCCTAAAATAATTTCGAATAATCCAAATTTTAGTCAGGAAAACTGCTTCGAATTAAAAATGAACCGTATTTTGAATTAACCAGTCTAAATTACATTAAAGGCCCTATACTTTGAGCTGGGGAATCACATGTGCTTAGAATTAACCAATACCGAATTACGAGTTTTTACTTTATTGTGTAAACCATAGAAGGATTTCAACAACAGGAATTGAGACTGAAAGACAGCCACATAAGCTTAAGCCTGTGTTAGTGAAGGGCAGAGAGTTGCTGCCCTTTCATTCTGGAGTGACTGAGTTTATGTTTCCTGTATAAAGGAAACAGAAATATATAAGACTGAATTTATGTTAAGCCAACAGGAAGGATGAGTTCATGAGCACCATATTGTCAAAAAAGTGTATTTCATTTGAGGTGTGTGCATTGGGTCTTTGCCATAGAGGGGAGTAGCACCAATATATGAGAGCTGCACATAGGAAATAAATCAGATTGTTTTTCTCACCAGTGTGCACTGGCCTTGGCCTGAAGAAGTGCACACATAATGCAAAAGGAGTGTGGAAAGCCAATCCCATACAAGTGTGTGTGCTCACACATATTTTCCTTTATGGAAGATCCAGTAGTACAGAGGATGCAAATGTATTTTTATTGTTTTAATTGATGCATGTGTATAACGCTTCTCATTTCACATTGTTTTTTAATGTACATATGGTTTGTTGCACAGCATGTGACAACTTTTTCATCTGAATAAGTGATCGTGCAATGTTATGTGGCACTAAAAGATTATTTTAGTGCTTGCCATTCTTACAGTAAACACCACTGGCTACAAGTGTGTGATATGTCTCTGTCATTGGCATTAAACACAACATCTTTGGAACTTGGACTATCTGCAGAATTTTTACCTATATGCTAGAATGTGCTGTATCAGGAAAAAAAATTCTGTTTCACCACTAATCTCTTTTCCCATTATACTGCTGTCTTATTAAATGAGTCTGTTACATGCATATTGGATTTATTGAGAGGCTTATATTGTAACTTGATTAATTACTACTTGGCAGGAGATTGATGTTGAGTTGTTGGAAGGTTTGTCACGTTTGCGAGTTCTAAACCTTCGAGATAACAAACTTGCATCTCTGCCCAATGAAATCACTTTACTCCAACTGCTGGTACGATTGGATCTTACCAACAACTGTCTAATTACGTAAGTTGGGATTATTTAAAATTTATGATAATTATGATTCTTATGCAGTGACATTATTAGTTTTCCATCATAGTGTTCTGTAAAAGGATTCCTGTAGTTTACACAACAGGTGATGTTACAGCTAAATAATTGTATGGATACTGTTAAAGTATGTGTGAGTGTATAGGATTGATGCAGATGAATTCTTCTTTGCCACTTAATATAAATAAATAGGGTCATAGTGGGCTGCAATTAGATACATATTTTCCTAATGGCAATATTTTTCATTTTTTCTGTACAGATTACCTGCTGCTTTGGGCATTTTGCCACATCTGCAGAGTCTGCAGTTGGAAGGGAATCCTCTTCGTTCAGTTCGGAGAGATATTATTCAGTGTGGAACTGCTCGACTTTTGAAGTTTCTCCGTGAGAATTTCAAGGATGAAGGAAATGTTAATAATGGATCTGACAACTTAACTGCAGTGAAAGAAGTGAAAGTTCCTGACAGGTACTGTAGAGTGAAGCCTCAGATGATGAACTTGCATGTGATGAGAGATCTGAGGACAGTATCACTTGACTTTGGGCTGTTAGAAATTGTATGTTCTGTAGTACAGCAAATTATAGGTTGGAAGTTTTTTTTTTTTGTGGGTGGTGGGGGGGGGGGAGGGGCAGCTATTTTGATAACTATTATGTGGGTAAATCACAAAATTGTACATAACTGTAAGCCAGGAAAGTGACATAGACTGACAGTGAGATGTGCATGTCATAAGTTTACTTCCTATGTATAGTCACTTCCATGGTCAGTATAGCATGGCATATTAGTGGAGCATGACGTCTCAAACTTGGTTGGTGGAGAGGATACTTCTTGCTGTAAGCAAGCCAGTATGTCAGGCACATGAAATGACACTAAATGTACTTTAAATTTACATTTTAGGCAAGGTTGAAATTAGAAAATATGTTCAGGTTGCAGGTTGTTGGACTGAGCAGCTGGCTGCCTGCACTGTTGAAGTAAGAAGCTCTACATATAATTTTTGTATGTTATCTTTTGTGTGCAGGTATACGATGAGGGCTGGTCGATCTTTAAGTCTAGCTATGCAGGATCTTACAGACATTCCAGACTGTGTTTTCCAAGAAGCTCTGGAAGCAGAGGTCACCACAGTTGACCTCTCCAAGAACAAGTTAAAAGAAGTACCTAGTGGGTAAGTGGGTGTTTTTTCCTATTGAGCCTGTTGTCTTCAAGGATTCATATTTCTGAAATGCAACACCTATAGAAGCTTTTTAAACATTGGAGGTTTGAACCGTAATATATCCTATGCCTTCTTTGCTACTGTTGAGGTCCCAAAATATGACATTGTTGAATGTGCATTGTTGTTATGTGTTATATAATTTTTTTATTCACAAGACCAGAAGGTGAAGTTGATTGGAGACATAATACAGCTTCATCCCCTCACCTGATTTTGTCAATGGGTAGTAATGATTAGTAAAGAATTACAAGAAACAGTAAGTCATTATACAGTGACTGCTATGGTGAGTCGAATTATTACAGGTTTACCTCACACAGAATGCTACTGATAAATGTCTGACCCTTTCTGTTGTTCATCAGACTTTTTATAAGTCTTCACTGCATATGTTTAAAGTGTCATTGAAACTGACATATTCAGAATGAAAACAAATGTAACACAAGCACTTGGGCTAGGAGATCTGGGACACCCATAGAAGGGCTGGAGAGGTGTAACTATGTAAGCCATTTCAGAAGTTTTGTGTATGATTTTATTGTAATAACAAAATACTAGATAAAAATACTATTGATATTCCTGAATGTATACATATATGTCCTCTTCTCACCAGCACTGTCCACACACTTTTTCCATCTGCGTGGTAAACGATCAATTGCAGCTCTGTATTTGTCCTTGGCCAGACACTTTAAAGAGGCAGTGACAGCAGTGTTGATATTGTCTTCTGACTCAAATCGTTTTCCCCGAAGATGTTCTTCCACACGTGAAAACAACCAATAATCACATGGGGTGAAATCTGGAGATTAGGGAGGATGTGCCAACACTTCTCAGCCCCAATGTTGCACCAGATTTTGCACATCATGATGGCGATGAGGTGTTGCGTTGTCCTGGAGCAAAATGGCATCATGCTCCAGCAGTTCTGGTTGTTTACGGCGAAGAGCCGGCCTCACCCTATCAGAAGTTGGAATCTCGCCAGCAAGTGTTTACCGTATCCTCACCAACAGCTTGGGGAAAAGAAAGGTTTGTGCAAAGTGGATTCCACACGTGCTCAACGATAACCGTAGAGCCATGCGTGTTCTCCTCACCACCACCCATCTGCAGCATTGGAGAAATGAAGGCAATGCATTCCTCGATCGCATTTTAACGGTTGATGAGTCATGGATACATTCATTTGACCCTCAGCTGAAAGGACAGAATGCTGAATGGGGCGCCCCAACGTCACCGAGGAAGAAAATTGCACGGCGTAGTCTGGGTGCTCTGTCATGTTCTTCAGCCGAAATGGGCTTGTGCTTGACCATCCTGTGCCAGTTGGCACCACAGGCAATGGCCCATATTACTGCTCACTCTTGCAGGATAAGGTGAGGCCGGCTCTTCGCCATAAACAACCAGAACTGCTGGAGCGTGTAGCAATTTTGCAATTTGCAACAACGCAACAACTCATCGCCATCGTGATGTGCAAAATCTGGTACAACATTGGGGCTGAGAAGTGTTGGCACATCCTCCCTACTCTCCAGTTTTCGCCCCATGTGATTACTGGTTGTTTTCACGTGTGAAAGAACATCTTCGGGGAAAACGATTTGAGTTGGAAGACCTATCAACACTGCTGTCACTGCCTCTTTAAAGCGTTCGGCCAAGGACGAATACAGAGCTGCAATTGATCGTTTACCACGTAGATGGGAAAAGTGTGTGGATAGTGCTGGTGATTACATTGAGTAGAGGACATATGTATATACATTCAGGAATATCAATAATATTTTTATCTAGTATTTTGTTATTACAATAAAATCATACACAAAACTTCTGAAATGGCCGTAGTACATGAGAGAGTTTCAGAACAAGCATGTAAGCTTATCCTCCATACTGCATTATTATTGTCATCGTCATCATCATTGTCAGTAATATTGAAATGATGATTTTTGCCTCTTATATTTTAAAAGGTAAGGAAAGTGTATGGTATTATTTCACTGTGTCTGTCCCCTCCTAAGGAGTTTTGAACCAATTAACATATTTTTATGAAACTTGGTTTGAATGAATGTCATGCCATCCTACCTTTGTACATATTAATACCATACTATCAATAATAGTATATGGTGACTGTGGAAACTTTTGACTTTAGAATTGTACTATGTAACGTACAGTACTAGTGTTTTGTGTGATGTCAGATCAAGAAAGAAAGAAGGAAAAGAAAGGACACTTCTGTTGAGAATGTTTTAAAGCTTCCTGTC